>QUSF01000004.1:21436963-21537455 GCA_003676055.1 Chloebia gouldiae | reverse complement strand
CTGAATTTCTAGATTAGTTGCTGACTGAAATGAGCTACCTCATTCACTCCAACCAGGAAAAATTATGAGAATAGAGGGGTACAGCATGGCAAAATGCAATAGTAGCACTGTCCCGGGGCACATGAGTCAGACAAGAAGAAAATTTTATCATTTACTACTGTAAACAGGAAAACTTCCTTGCCCCAGTGATGACATTTAGGGAAAATGGGAAAGTAGTATACTTCACTGATGGTTTGATCAGAAATTTAGCACTCTGCAATCTCTCTGAGCTTGGACTGTTGGGTTTGTATGAAAGGTGCCATTCAAACAAGCTAAAACTAAACTTTGTTTACAATTGTTCTAGCAATGTAAAACCAGATTTCTGTAGATCTTCAAGTCTATACTTCTGCAAGGAAAAAATGCACATTCCTTAAGGAATATATTACAGGCAATAATCTGTGTACCAAGTTTTCTCTTCATTAATTTTTGTTAATAAATAAAAATCACATTGTGCATGTACTGGGATTTGCCCTCTACTGTAACCTTTGAACTTACTCTCAGGTTACAAACTGTATTAAATAGAACTGGTTGAAAATGGGGAACTGAGAGATGAGCAAAGAGAGATGAAGGACTTTTCATATCAACAGGGCTGATTTTCATTCTCTGCCCATTGCTAGTGAATGCAGTAAATTATGCTGTGGGGATTCCTCCTATATTCTTAGTTTTTGTTTCCCTTTTGTTGATTTTTTTTTAACTTCCTTAACAGAAATATTTTTTAAAAGACCAGAAATAGCTCCTAAAGATCAAAGCCCTGAAATTCATTCTGTGATGTTGAATGTAAGGAAAAGGATGAGAAACACAAGAAGGACATAAAAAAATTTGACACATTCCTGTTTAGGAAAGATCTTAGAAGAAGGCTTTATACTAGGCTGAACTGGATTAAGCAGCACTTCTGGCGGGAGAAAAGAAGTGGATAAATAGTTATGAAGGTTCCAAACACTGTCTTTGCTCACTACATTTCAAACTGTGACCCAGGCCAATGAAGGCAATCTTTTTGATCTGACAGTACATAGCTTTGTGGTAGAGCTGCATTTTTGTAGGAGAATAAGTAGACATGGAAGAAAATTGGTATAATTATCAGATCATTTCCCTAAGAGCTTTCAGTTAACTATCTAACAGAAACATAAAGAAACCTACAAGTTGTGTTGTTTTTTAAGGCATGGTTCTTGGCTTAGCTCAGTGATGCTTTATGCTGTCAAGAGCAAGTACAAATCACACATGAGAACTAAGCAAGCTTAATAATTAAAATTAGAGGGCAGTCCTATCAGCACAAGTTGTGGTTTATAAAAAACATAGAATAGCAGGATAAAAAATCATGCAAAACTAATCTATCTTGTACTACTGATCTGAAATATGCATTGCATCAGAGGATTCTCTTTCTTATGGCCTTAGTTATAAATAAGACTGACAATTGATTTCATTAGTATAAATTATGTCAATAGAAATAACAATTTCAGTATCACTTCACAGTGATGCTGCTAGGTTTTCTTTCAGGTAGCCTCTATTGGTAGAGCTATCTGGCACCACCAATTTAAGACCAAACATGACTGATAAAATATTTTGTTCCTCAGGGCCTTTTATGTCAGATGTAAGCATTTCTGGGACTGTAGCAACACCTGCCCCAACATTCCTTTGAAAGAGCTTCCCATTCTCTCTCCTCTGTCCCATACCACTAACACCAACTCTCTTTTTGGTGCAGTTTTCACAGAAGGTTAAAGAACTTTTAAGGAAACACATTTTGGTCTCCAGAGTGCCTTAAATAAATTTCCAAAATTACAGCTTACATGGGAAAAAAATAGTTCATTGTGTTTTCCATCTTTCAAACAGGCCTCTCCGACCTCATCCTTCAGATGACAGACATAGCCTACACTTCTTCTACAAAGATCAAGTGGAACAGATAGGAGGGATCTGAGAGTCGCACAGGACACCTTGCAGGCACTCCCAGCACATTTGTCCTCTGCCACCCAACCCACAAGCTCCTGCTTTCCCTCCTGTCCCAGCAGGATCCTCTTTGGGGGGTCCACACGGTACCTCCATCCAGGTGATGGAGGTAGCAAGGCTGGGTCTATCTGACAGGCCAGTGCAAACACTTCTCAAAAAAACCTCTAAACCAGTTCAATACCATTGATACAGTATTCTGAAAAGTAGCCTCCTCTACTACCTTTTTTCTCCCCAGACATTATGCCATGTCTAAATCTAATTTGCAGGAAATTCAAAATTTTCCTTGACAGTCTGTTCAATCTTGTTTCCTCTCTTTCTCCCATTTTAATTCCAAACTAAACTTTACATGCAAAATAATTTGAAATTCCAGGAAATTCCAGTATTTAAACTTAAGAATTTGCTATCAAAATATTTGGATCTTATTTAATTTGTGCTTAAGTGTTGCTTTCAGGGCCATGGAATCAGAATGTTCTTTGTAGGATAGCCTTAAGCTTAGCCTTACATGAAAGTGCAGATCACATCAGAAGATGTCCAAAGACAACTTCTGGTGGACCTATAGGGGAAAAAAATGGCTAACACATTTTTGTATGTTTCAATACTTAAACAGTTCCACAAACTCTGGCTTGAAAACCAAAAAAATTACAGTGACTGATCAGATACCAAAATTAAAAAGATGAAATTAATCTCATTACCACCCTTTCATGACTGTATCCCATCTGGTTTAATTGACTTTGAAGAAATGGAGTAATGTGATTTTAAACCAGAAATGAACCAGGAAAAAAGCTTCCCTACACTTACCTTATATAAACATTTTACCATATAGTGATATGCAGTCAATTTTCTCAAGTTTACAAATAATATCAAATTGTTATTAAATTTTTTGGAAGTTTCCTGGGATTATTTTGTTTTCAGGATTCTGTCTCACTTGGTACAATGTTTACCTTGGTACAATGTTAATTTCTGAGAACTTAGCAGTTCTAGTGATCTAATTAGAATAGGAGCCAACACTGACAGTTCAGCTAAGACACAGGGTAATCCTGGATTTCAAAATGAGAAATGGGTAAAACCTTCACCACTCCACAAACATTCTCTTGCCAAGGAACAATTCTGTTATCAATGCCAATTCATTGGCCTTGCTGTAGCTGTGAAGAAGTTCAGAAGCTCTTATTTCTGGACAGCATTTGCTACCAGCTGCTATTAGGACTTCTTAACCAGATAACCTGCACAGCCAGAATCTGATTTGCATGACAGTGGTGCAAGTGGCCCCAGTGCATGTCTGCCAAGGTCGATAAGGCTGGCACTTTGCAATCAACTAGACCCTATTTTGTGGGGTTGGGATGGGGAGGCACAAACAGGAGCACAGCAATATTTACTCTTCACAGACTGTTTTCTCTGGCACCTCAATGATTTGTTTCCAGTGCCTCTCTCTCCCCAGAAGGACAACAAATACATTTATTTGTGTTTTTAAAAATCAGTTCCCAACTCAGGCCTGCTTTTTGCAGACTGCGCTATCAACAGCTTCCATTTCTTCTTAATGGGGAGTAAGAACAAGCTATAATTAAAAGCTGAAGGTATTTATTCTTTCTTCCCTGCCCTGAAGGGACTGAGCTGCTGCCAGCAATTACAGGCAGCTGGCAGTTCGCTGGGATCACAGTAACCAGGAACCAGTAAGTGCACTCTGGTCCCATCTACCCGCCCTAGAAAAGCTCCTCTGCCACTGAACTGTGACACTTCCCAACTCTGCCTTTCCTCTGGCCTCTGAACACCCACCAAGGAATATTCTTTCCCAAAGGCTACCCACCCATTCAGGTCAAAATCCTAATTTGAGAAGAACGGTGAGAATTTTGCCATTCAATTCACACCTTATAAGCAATTTCAAAATCTGTAGCTGTAAACATGTAAAGCGTGTACACACAGGTGTTGTAACCAGCACTGAAAAGGCAATGGAAACCAGGGCATGTGGCCGCTCTTGCAGTTGATGAGTTACATCATTGCTAACTTGTCCTCCTACTTTGCATAATATATAAAAATTTCCTTTTGTGTGTGTGTAAAAAGGAGTGCTTTCTGATGAAGTTTCCATTATTGCAGCAGCTGTTTTCATGCTTTACTTGGAGGCTGTACAGAATGTGATCCTGTTATGGTGGCTTTGCATTTTTTAGTAACAGGTAGAGACTCCCAGCATTGTAGGCAAGTTACTGTGTTACTTTTTATAGCAATGTTGTTAACTTGTCTCATCCTGTGCTTCTGCTACTAAGTGTTTCGCTTTGATTTACATGGGTGGTTGCCAGTCGCTTACTAAATAATAGGCAGTACAAAATTGAACAAGAAAATCTCGTGTAACAGAAAATTGTGTGAACTTTACAAATCAGAGCAGTTTAATTTCTAAAATATTTTTTAGGATTCCAGTCAACTATCAAGTTACGATATTTCACACAGGCTGTTTTGAAGCAATGAATCAACAAGGTGACTGATTTAATTATTATTTTCTCTTCCTTCTTTTACTACCCTGGCCTGCGTCTCTTGTTCTGCTTCCCCATTCCTTCATTTCTGCCCTATCCTAATCCTTCAGCATTTGTTTGATTTGAAAAATCTCCCTAGAATATTGTTGCTTCCTCAGCAGCCTTTGTATTTGCTCATTTCCTGCTACTTTTTCCTGTGAGCTGCCCCATCTCCACAGCCATCTCTGCTGGTTCACTGGAGCATGTTGCCCTCTAGCACTTGTACCCAGCAGAGGTCACTCAGCAAGTCGTGGCTGGGTGTTGGCTACCTGAACATAAGGAACACAACCAGAAACCATCTCTAACAGCAAGTTAAATGTAGTTCTAGTTCTGGGATGTTAGCAAGAAGAGGAACTGGACTTTAGATACTTGCATGTCTGCCTAAGTCCTTCCACTTACTAGAAATACACAGATACAAAAAGCAAAAACAAACAAAGAAGTAAAAAAAAAAATCACTTGTTTTGGGGGAATTCTGTGTAGCCTAGGTACAGCTTCACAAACCTAGAGGGTCTGGAGAGAACCCCTGACAGTTCATATATTCATTACCTCCTGAAGGAGAAATTTATGGCATTGAAAGCCATTCCTTTAGGTAAAGTCCAGAATAAACCAGTGAAGAATATAGTTTCAAATTGTGGCCACCAAATGTAAAGTTGATCCAGCCAAGATGTACCACAGCCTGGAACAGCTGGTTTCCACAGGCAGTAGCTGCTTCTGCAGTCTCTCTGCTCTATAGCCAGTACATTCAACAGCAATTTCTCTTCTGCATTGGCGAGGAAAATCTCCAGAAGTCCTTAGGAATGATTGCTGCTTATCCTAAATCATTGCAGTTCATGGTTTTGGATGTTGTTGGAAGTGCAGAGAATGAGCAGGACATTGTATGGATAAATAAACGTGTGTTGACAGGCTTCTGCAACTGCTGCTCTGAAGGATCTCATGGAGGGACACGCCTACATTATGGCTCAGACCAATGTGAAGAGCAGCTCACCTCCATTATCATTTGAATTTATCCACAAAGTCTGGTAGCACTTGACTAGCAACAGTCTCAGCACAGATCTGGGCCACCGCCAGTGACTGAGCAATGCACACACACAGAGCTCAGTGCTCCTGAGCAGCTGTAGCTGCATGGGCCAGTGGCATCCCACAACAGGTGCCTGTGTGAGGAGCAGGTGGCCACAGAAACCTACTGGAAAGGTAGGAAAGTAAAATTAAGCAAAAATTCACCCACAGCTTCCCCAGGTGCAGCTGTTCTCACACAGAGAAACTGTTTTGGTGGTTCACACCATACCCTGACTATCTTTCCTCCCTGCACTTAGAAGAGGACACATCTCCAAAATTCTGTGGGACAATCAGGATAGAAGACTGCAAGACTTTCAGCCCCAGGAACCTGCATATATCTACATGTACTGTATGGTGTAGAGGGTGCCTAGAGCTACGCTCCAACTAGTTGTGGCTCCAACTCAAGACTACTCAGTCTTGAGACTCTCCCTCCAACCACATTAAGAACTCTCAATCTATGAAAGTAAATGATATACAAATTTGTTGGTTTCAAAAGGGAACTGGGAGGAATGGACGAAAAATAAGCCCATCTACCCTCCCATCCTCCCCCTGGCCACATCATGTAGCCTGGAAGCTGAATACCAGCTTGCTTTGTGCTTCACATTGGAGGGAAAATACATTCACTCGTATTGCCTTCTTCTATTTCCCCTCTTCATCCCATCCTTGATTATTTAATAAATGGACTTGAAGAAGTACCTGATTTTTTCTTATAAGCATATTATTTTATTCCCCTAACTGAATTTCAGGTTAATTTGGTGGCTGCAGCTTGAACCAGTTATCCTTGTGTTTCCCATAAAACATGCATACATCTGTGACAATTTTTTCTTAGTGTTTGACATGAATTTTACATGAGGGAAGATGAGGTTAAGAGCATTTGCCTTCATAATGATAGGTTGTATTTTCAAATTGCATAATATTTCTATTTTTAGATATAAATCAAAATTGTTTCCAGAATCCCTGAGGCCTGTACTTCATACTTCCACAGAAAATGTGTCTCATAGAAAACCTTCTTCTTTTTTCATGGAAAAGGACACAGAGAACTGATGCAGTGGGAAGAAAAAAATGCTTACAAAAATACCATAAACAAAATGATCCCCAGAGAAGGTTATAATAAGAAAAATAATCCCCCTGGTATCTACAGGGATTCTCAGTAATTCTGTACTGGCAGCAAGATAGTTCACATAAATTTCAATACATTAATATCAACAATGGTTTAAAAAAAATGCTTTTTTTTAAGGGTACACAACTGCAGATTATAAGGCTGTAGCTGGGATTTTATCAATTTTTGTCATTAATAAATTTAGCTCCTTAGCAGCAACTTCTGCAGATTTTTTTCATCTGCAAACCTCTTTATATACATAAGTTTTTTTCTGTGCAATAAGCAGGCAAACTGGCACAGGCACTAATAGGCACACAGACAGCAGGCTCTGCTCTGGCTGCTCCTCATCCTCACAACCTGGTTCCTCCTCAGTGTGCCACCATTAAGCAGCTGGAATGCAAGCACAGAGAAAGGGGATTTGATGCCACGTTCTTCCTTGTAGAATCAGATTTTGCACTTCAGATATGGGAGTATGGAAGCGACATAGGACCATAGACCAAAACAAATATTTGGCTGCAGAGTGAATTTGGATTAATGTACCACAGGCTACTGCAGGAGGTTTCAGAAGCCTGCTTTTGCACTGACCTGTTTCTCAGACAGTATCTTTAGCCCTACTTTTGCTATATTTAGATGTAATTTCCCCTTTCATTGTTATATGGAATAAACCACTTATTCTCCAGAGAATCCAGATAATATTTTAGGGGGAAAAAAAACCTTCAAAAATCCACAGCTGTACATCAAAATCAAGGGCCACACATTTTGAGTAAGTTAGTGGTGTAGCACTGACATCTTTAGGGTTCCCTTGTGCAGATAACATCATGTATCAAATGCAGCTGGCTTATTTCATTTTGCATAATCAACTTTCAGTGTTCATTGCTTTAAATATGTTAGAGGCAGGTAGAGCATGTCATGTGTGGCTAAATATGTTTTTTAATGTTTCTGTCTTTGAATCTATAGCCCACTGTCATGAAACAGCTTGAACTGCTTGCTACCTACTTCACCTAATTGAATGGGAGTCCTCTGTGAAATGTCATCTACAGCAGCAGCTCCAGGGTTGCTCCTGCTTGAGTGCTGTGGCCAAATCTGAACGGTTCCTTTAACACTTGGCTGCAGAAAAGTCAGTTTATTAGCAAGCTTTTAGGATTAGAGGTTCTCATCTGCAAAAAGCAGCATTATAGGAACACCCACGGGATAAGGGCTGGCTAAGCAATGCTACTTTGAAGACAGAGTGGAGTGACTCTTCCAGTGGTTTTTGACACCACAGTGCAGAGAAGCAGACCAGTAATCCACCTTGCTCTATGTTCTCCCTAAACAAAGAGTTAATTGTCTAAGGTTTTTTCCGCCTTGCTTTCTTGCCTAGTCTGAAGTATCATTGGTTAGGTTTTTCACTGGAGGGAAGCACGAGTGGTTTATCAGTA
Source organism: Chloebia gouldiae (assembly GCA_003676055.1). Taxonomy (NCBI): domain Eukaryota; kingdom Metazoa; phylum Chordata; class Aves; order Passeriformes; family Passeridae; genus Chloebia; species Chloebia gouldiae. Next base: position 21,529,404 of record QUSF01000004.1, on the reverse strand, counting down.
GACTAGTACTGGTCAAGAAACATCAAGTTTTTCTTGGAAACTGTTTCTGACTTACTGACTACTGATAAGAGAATTATATTTTAGGAACCTGAAAACAAAACATCAATAGCTAATGTTCACTAGGGATGAAGCTTTAGAGGAGACTGTCACAGTGACCCCTCATATGTTGTTATTGTCACTGATATTCAAATTATTCACTTTATTCAAATTAAAGTTATAATGAAATGCTGCTGAATTTCCCATCTGTTTCCCTATTAAGCAGTATTACTGTCACTTCTGATATACCAGCAAATGATCCTAGATTCCTCCACCACTCCTGAAATTGCAACAATTCACTTTGATACTGCTGTGGCAATCTTGAGGGGAAAAATCTCTTTGGAAATTCCAATTAGTAACTGACATTCATTAACAGAAAAACCTGCTATGATTCATATGCATCTGATAATCCTATTTCATGGCAATATGTGCATCACTGGACTAATACCTCTGTCAGTCAGCTGAAGGTGACTCCTGCACCTTGGAACATACCAGGTTAGTCTCAGACTTATTCTAGTCTAAGCAATGCTAAGAGAAAAGCTGCTATTTCAGCTGCAGTGCTATAGTCTTGTATCCAGAACCCACCACATCCCAGCTGTGTGATGCTTTTGCACAGTTTTGATCAATTCTGGTTTGTTGCAGTCAACAAAGTTGCCTGCAAATAATTTTTGCAAAGCATTTAAATAGTACATTCCATGATGTACTCATATGTGTATATATGCAATTGAGGTTAGACAGAGACAGGATCTTTTGTCACACAAACCCAGTGAACTTCTTGCATAAACAGTGGAAACATACAAAGTAAACATGCATGCAGGCCACATGCTTCATCACAAAGACAATTAACTGTAAAAAAAGTATCTTGTAGAGAAATGGCACAAAAAAAAAACAATCAGAAAGGAGACAAGGGACACAGGAAGGAGGAGTACTGAAAGTGGGGCTCTGGTTTATGGCTAAACATATGTTTGGCTCTTTTTGCTTGGCTAAATATGAGAGCTTGCATGTCAAGCAATGCCTAAAAAGGATAAGTGGAATTAAAACCAAAACTGCTCTGTGGTCTTGCTTATTTCTTCAGGAAAAACGAGAATTATGCAAGTTCCTTGTAAGACTGCATCACAAACACCTGATATCTAAAGGCCAAAATCCTTTTGTAACTGAAACAAGGTAATATCTGCAAGAGTCTTTTATAAAATTTTAGATGAGTAGTATCATTCATGTGATCTAACTCATTGTTTTATGTGTATGTAAGAGAGTAGAACTCAGGGCATGGGTATTTTTAGTATGTGAATAAATGAATTATCTGGATAATAAAATAAAATAAAATAAAGCTCACACATTTGTTCTAATTTACAAATGACATTAAGAATTAACAGAAGTTCTCTTTATTGGAATAATTTTTGCTTCTGCAATACAAAGATATGTTGTAAATGGTACTTTTCCACATGTGGCCACAAGACTTGATCAAGAAATGTGAAATCACAATTATGGCAGTTCCCAATGGCTCAGCTGTGAGTTACTGCAATAAGACATTCTAAGAAATCTAGGACTAAGCTGCACTAAAGCTTTCATTTTTAGCTTTTAACAGCTTTCCTTGGTGCTCTTGCAATTTGAGTATGTGTCTTAAAAGTTTTTGAGCAAAGTAGGTTTTCAACAGATTGTCTTCTTAACATTAAAAAAATGTTGGTACATGCTATACATGACAGAAAACAAAAAAGTAGCCACAAATACCTTTTGTAGCAACTAACTTCCTCAGCAATATATTTGGTCATTTTGATAGCAAACATGACTTGACTTTCATTTAAATGGTTTAAGTTTCCTAAGAATCTATGATTTTCCAGAAGCCGCCTTGGGAAACAAAACAAAACAAAACAAACCCACCAGTAAACCTGGAAGGGTAAAGCAACATGATAAAAAATACTAATGAGATAAAGATGAGTAACTGCCAAATCTAAGATAAGTCTCTTTTAACACAACCAGCAACTACAGATTTGACTTCAATGAAGAGGTGGAACACAGGACTTCTGGTTCTCCAGGGAAATGGAAGGCATCTCAACCATCTTCTCACAGTTCACACTTCAGCATTTGGCACAAAACAGGCATTTACACATAAAAAAATCTCCCTGGTCCTACTTAGTTACTCATTGTGCTACTCACAACAGAGGAAGACCTGCAATGTCAAGTCACAGACCTTGATGCAACCAACCCAAACATTTATTATTACTTTCCTTGAGGCAGCATACAACAGTTTTTTTCTGATACAAGTCCTTGGAGTTCCTCTGCTATTGGATAAAATAACTAAAACAAATATTAAGTGAAGAAAATTAGCTTTATTTATGTAAATTAGAAAAAAGAATTGTTAGAACTTTGGTCAAATTCTTAATTCTGTACAATTTACAATTATATTTACATACAAAACTTCTAATAAAATACAGTACATCACACTCTTCCTGAGTCACAGTGTGTTTCTCAGTTCTGCAAATATTTTTTTCTTCTTCCTTTTAAAGCAATTAGATTCAAGAAGGAAATAGTATCCTCAGTTTGACAGTGTTTGGTTTAGGTAATACTGTATTAAGAAAGAAGTCAATACATTGTACTTAGAAAATACTTTGTAGCCATTGCAGTTTTGATAGTTATTTTTCTATATTAAAATATGTTCCTTGCTAAAAATGTTAATTACATACTTCTTATTATGAGCTTGTTGCACTCTATTTATAGACACGAGACAAGGTGACTTCAAATACTTCCATCTCTCACTGCAGAGATACAGAAATCACATTACATGTGATTACATGTGATACATCAGCGATCATTCAAAGATCAGGGAACATCCATCCAGATAGAGCAGAGGTCTGAATTGAGGCACAGTATGTTAAAATTGCTGTCCATTCCTGGACAGGATATATAAGCTATTGCCTGGCTCCCCTAATACAAACTTATCAAAGTACATGTCCTGAAAAGTGAGACTGTGTCAAGCAGCAAGGCAGCGAGCCTGTCAATCCTTACATATGCATGACAGTCCCACTCTGGAAAGAACCACAGTCCCCAGAGAGGCACTGTAGAGCTGTATTTCACAGCATTGGTTACATCTTGGCCAGCTCAAGATGCTATTAGGATTAAAGCTATCCATATTACCTTCATTGAGTTCAATTTTCTGAGATCAGCAAAAAACTGTTATAAGGCTTACAAGGATATTTAATCTGTTTAATGAATGATGCAGTGTGCTAAATTAGTAATTAGCATAGATTACAACAAGTAAATTTATGTCCCTGTTAAATTCAAAAACGAATTACAGTAACTTATTTGTGACAAATATTGCTTAAAAAATTAACTTTACTTAATGGCTAAGTGTGGGACACTCCTAAATATATTTATGGTAAAGTTCACTCTATTTATTTTAATATAGGTATGTGCATTTCTGATATTTTAGTCCAAGAAAAGAAAATATAGATTTGATGACCTCTGATTTATTCATAGTGTTTAGAGATATTTAAGAAGTCTTACACAAGGAGAAAGTTATCTAGAGACTTGCTTTCTCTTAAAAATGTTCTGTAATATTTCAGCACAAACTGAAATACATGATATCAGTTCATGACAATCCTTTGCGATTAGAAATTAAAAGGGACTTTCTTGCTGTTGATATCAAAGTGCATAAAATGACAATATGGGGCTTTAAAGAAAATTGGTCTTCAGCTGAATGCTTGAACTTTTCCCCGGATTTTTTGCATGCTTAGTAGTCTTCACTTTGATGCTTTCTTGATTGCCTTTAACAGCTGACTCAAGCCTGGCTTTCATAGTAGGAGAGGAGGCCATTAGTTTTTTAAAAACTGATGAGTACTGTGGACCAATCTGCATCAGAGTTTGCAAAGCAAACTCATGTAGATTTTTTGCCGAGACTGTAGCAGAAACCAGAGCATTTTCATCCAAAAGAAAGGAAATGAGGATGGGAAGAAAGCAGGCCACCAAGTGAGCACCTATAAACATTGAAAAAAGAACTTACATACACAATTTTTAAAAATACTGTCAAATTCTAACTAGAAGTATTTTTCTAAGTTAACATGTAATTCAAACTGCAAAGCTGCAAATGTTAGCTGAACTGTAGGGTAAAAAACCCAACATTCCTGTAAACAATTTTCTTGGCAACTAGTGTCCAGGACTGAATTCCTAGTGGTCATTTTGGTTTTAGTTTTGTTATTTAAGGCAACTTTGAGCATTTTTAATGCTTTGGGTACAAGAAATGGAAGTAACTTACGGTGCTGCTCCTCAGCAGCAGCTGTCAGAGCTGTAACCACCTTTATTCCCTCCTGAATGACTTGAAGTTCAGCAGCATTTTCAGGTTTTGCTTTTTCTGTTTCCTGCAGTTTCCTCACAATGGATGGTGCTAAAGAATGGATATAAGGGTATGACACAGTTTTGTTTGGATGCTGAAAGATGGAGTGCAGCAGCTGGTAGCATTTATACTGTACCTAAAGGGAAAATGAAATTTGCAGTTACAAAGCGTTATAGTTCAAAACACATCTCTGTATATAAATCTAACAGCTTGTCAGATAAAATTTTTGGGAGGGAGAAAAATGTGCCTCACAACTTGAAAATTCATCAGGTTGTAGGCTCTTCATGTTTAACACTTTATAGGGCCATTATAACTTGTAATCGATTATTAATAGAAACCAGATAATGCATTCTGTTTCTTTTCATCAAGTCTCATATCTTCTGACATTTTTGAGCTAAGGGAAAAATGCTATTTTTGTTTCAAGATTAGTATTATTTTGAAAATACTCTCTTCTTAGCAAAAGTGCAATACAAAAAAAACGGTGCTTAAAATAAAAGCAATATACCTCTCAAACTGTCGGTATAATTTTTAAATGCCTTAAATGGTGCAGTGTCTTGCATCTATTTGGAAATCAACAGGATTGAAACTGCCAAGTTCCTACATAATTTCCAAACAGATCGGATGCCTAAATACTTGGATGAAATTTGCAAATGCATGCTAATATTTCCTTGCAGTCATATTAGGCATTTTCAATTTCCTAACAGTGAAAAGAAAAATTTACAATATTGGGAATGTACTGACACATAGAAAAGTATTGTCTTACAGTTATTTTTCAAGTAAATGAAATTTAATTTTCTATTACTACACAAATATACATAGCAGAGATGCAAGAAAAGCAGCTTACACTGAATTCTAACAAATATGAAATCTAATGCATGTTATTTTCAGAGCTGAACTTTGAAAGTGAAAAAAAAAGCCATTTGTATAAATGCTTTTTTCTCTGATACTTTTTTTTTTTTTGGTTAAGGACAGTAATATTTGAACTGTGGGACTATAATCTAATGCCACTACATGAAAATATTTATGCTAGATCAGAACAAAACATTAATCTAGTTCAGTTAGCTGCACCCAGCATTGGCCAGAAGCTGATGTTTATGGGACAGTAACACTTTTGTAGTGGTACCTGCTCCAGCTCCCAAAGACTCACAGCTGAGGGATTTCCTGTGCAAAAGACAGTTTGTGTGTTGAAGATAAAATGAGCAAATAAAATTTGACAGGAGCCTGCAACACCACACAACTGTATTGTGTACTTAGCAATGTATAAAGCACTGAGTCTGATACATGTAAAAAAATAGGAATACAGAATTGCATAGAGAACAGTGATTAAATGCACTGCTGGACATGTTCTTGCTCACTTGGTCAAACTTTATTTTAAAATACAACAGATATAGTCACGGGAGAACTAACTTCCATCAACATACAGGACTAGGACACAAGTAAAATAAACTTAAAATAATATTAATTTAGTATAGTAGTGACATTCTATTAACTTCACCAGTACTTACAAGAGGATCTTTTGAGTCAAGTGTTGTTTTAAACTTCTCAATACAACGTTTCTGAAGGCACTCTAAAGTAGTAACTTCTGGGCTGGTAGACATAACAAATACTGTAATAGCAGTAAGTAGGCTGACTTCATCAAGTTCTTGGAGAAGGCCATCTACTATCAACAAAGCAAGAGAACTGTTAGATTTGCATTAAAAAATCTATGAGTTTCAGTGGTACAAAGAGGTAGAATAGAAATATCCAGATACATAGAAATATTTAGGAACCTCAGTTTTCAAATACACAACATCTTCTGATACAGTGAGATGGATTTTACTGCAATAAAAGCCAAGGACAAAATGGGAATTCAGGGGTGATCATATGCATATTTAGAAATTATAGCATACTCTCATTCCATTATTTCTTTGTATAAAATACAATAAATATCCTTGAAGAGCTATTCTGACATATTAGAGTACAATCTATTTGAGAATAATATAAAATTTGCATTTAGAATACATATTATTTTACTGTAAGTTTTACACAATTTTGTAAAGAAAAGTTCCAACAATTTACAACATGCGAAACAATGAAAATACTAAAAACTCAGGAAGTTGAAGCAGCAGCACACAATAAACTGATTCAAGACAAAAAATATTTTCTTGCACTACTGTTTTAATACCCTTTGTTTCACTAGAGACACTAACTCTTATTGGAGAATCTGCACTCAGTGGACAACTCTCTTTTACGCTCAGCTGTACACTGAAGCCATAGCTCCTGTTTATGCCTTCATACCATGGAACTACACTGTGGCACTACACAACACAGAAGAAAGTCTGCAAATCCACTGTCCTAGTTTCAGCTGGGGTGTAGCTAATTTCTTCTCAGTAGCTGTTGCACTGCTGTGTTTTGGATTTAGAATGATAACGGTATTGATAACACACTGAAGTTTTGGTTTTTGCTAAGCTGTGTTTATCCTAAGTCAAGGACTTTTCCCCTAGTCTCATGCTGTGCCAGTGAGAAGATCAGCAAATGAAACTGGGAGAGAGCACAGCTGGGATGGGTTTCCCAAACTGAACAAAGAGATATTCCACACCATACAACATCATGTCCACTAAATAAACCTGGGGGAGTTACTTGGAAGGGCAGATGATCTCGGTTCAGGAAGGGAGGTCTGGCATTGGTCAGAAGGTGGTAAGCAACTGAGCAGTGCATCACTTGTTTTTCTCTTTTTATTATCATTATTATTATAATTTACCATTATTACTTTATTTTACCTTAGTTTCCATTATTAAACTGTTCTTACCTCAAAATACAAGTTTTACTTTGATTTTTCTCCCCACCCCACTAAGGTGTGGGGAAGAGGGAGTGGGGGTTGAATAAGTGGCTGTGTTGTGCCTAATTTCCAGCTGGGCTTAAGTCATGACACCCACATTTATACTTTTATAGATGATGGCTTCTCATACGGACAAGACTGCACTACAGTTTTGATAGTGCTTGGTAACCAGCTAATTCTCTTATGACTAAGAGAGAAGTCTTTTTTTTTAGATGTGCATGAATTAAATTTAAATGAAACAACATTTCACACAAACATTTCTCATTTTTAACAAATAAACCAAATATTTGTTCCTACCTTGATCCCAACAGTCAAGCACTGTGACCAAAGCACTACGCAGAAGATCAGTCCAAGCATTCTGACTCTTCTCTGCTCGAGCCATTGGAGAAGACAAGAGTCCTTTAAGAGCTTGTAGAGATGCAGCAACTGCCAGAGGTAACTGACCATCTTGCAATTTCACAGCAGTTTCTTTAAGTACTCCAATAATTAGGTACAAAATAGTAGGAAGAACTGAAACACTTCCTGTAAAACAATGCAATTTAATTTCACAGAAACTTAAAAAAATGCAGGTGCCTTTTACATTAAAAAAATTGAGGCAGTTTTCTTGGATTCTCTTTTTTATGTATAATTTATAATTTCTAAGCATATCTGTCAATAGAGGCACTGATAATTTGAAGAAAAGATTTGAAGTATCACGTGGCCTGCTATAGCAAATAGGGAGCCAGACTGCTTAAGTGAACTTAAACCTCTTCCCCTTTAAAATAAGCATTGTATATCTTTTCCTTGATGATTTTACTACATTAAGTGTGGATTTATGTCATATTCAGAGAAAAGTATGAACAGAAAGATCAGAACCACAGAGGAGGTGGTTCTCATGGAAGAGAAGACATGGAAGTATGCCAAGTGTAGTAGTGTATGCAGTATGTACTAGTATATATACTGGTACATAGCAAATTCTCTGTATATACTACTAGAAAGAAGAGTAGAAAACAAAGTATAAGCATCTAAGTATATTTTGCATGTCAAGACAATACAGTGAAGGAAATTAACAGGGCGTAATTTCAAAACTGCCAAGAGGAAATATAAGAGGAAATACTTCTATCACATGATGCGTGGTTAGCTATGGATGCCATTGCTCCAGGAAGTCACTGAAGACTTTAGTAAGAGTAATAAGGACTTCAGAATAAATATATGCATAAAACCCCCTAGAATTTGAATAGAAGCCTCTAAAAAATATCTTGGAAAAGAGAAGACCTAAGGAGAGAAGCAGATTGTTCCAAATGCTAATAAAGACATCTTCACGTCTGAGAATCTGACAGTTGACCAGTCATAACAACAGACCACTAAAAATGTTTTAAAATTCACATGAATAATGTTGCATATTTTTATGTCACTTATTTTTAGGTCTTTGAATCTAACAATAATACAGAATTCTGCATATACTGGAAGTAACCTAGAAACCTCAATACTTGGTCTTGCTCCTGTCCCAAGCTATGACTCAGCAAAGCACAGAGTTAAGCATAAGGCTTAATATGCTTATCTCATTCCCTAAACAGCAAAATGCTTATGTTTCTAAGATTTTTAATATACTAATGTTCATGAGAGACCTGTAGAATAATGAAGGTTTCTGACTTATGCATAAGTATTTTCTGAAGCTGAGGACATCTATTTTTGAACAGCCAAGTCTTTGAAAATTTACTGTTGGAATTCAGTAGGCAATGTAGGTCATGAACATAATTCACTCACTTTTTTTTTTAATGCAAACATATCATGACCAGTGCCTGAAGTAAGAGACATAGCAGGAACAGGACTGTAACTTCAGTTACCTACTAAAGGGGAAAAAATTACACAATTCCACAGAGGAATTCTCATCTCTTTAATTATGTGAGCCAACTTTTGGAGCTGCTTCTTTATTCAACTGACTGTATAAGCAAGCTTAAGCTCCTCCTTTTAGTCACCTGAACGAAGTGCTTAACTTCTCTACTGTAAACATTCCCTGTGATCTGATCCTGCAAACTGTTTGTTCATGGACTAAAAGGACAGCTAAAGACAAAAATAACTACAGTGAGCTAAAAAACCCCACAGATTATTTTTCATACAAGATAGTTGCCCTCAGATCTAGGTGATGCTATGTTTATTTCCTTTCACTTTAAACTGATAAATAACGGGCTGCAGATGGAAATGAGAAAGCATATCATCATGTTACAAGGACTGCAAGGGCTGCCAGCTATTTGGAGCATCATATTCCCCACAGAAGAATCATTTAACAGAGAACAAATTTTTTTCAAAAAAGAAGAAATTTTCAGGGTGGTAAATGCCAGAGATTTGTGTAAGGTGTAACAACAATACTTAAGAGGTGGGAAAAAAGGAGTAGAGCAGAAATGATTTGTATGTATGGCTGTAATGGTACTGAAAGATTATATATATGTATATATCTGAATATGATATTGATGCTTGGTCTGGGGAACCATCCTAAAGTTTGGAGTGAATCCAAAATGAATCATGGGTAAAAGTCAACTAATCTGAAAATCCAACTGTAACTCGTTGTAGCCATTTGTTAATGTTCAAATGATGGAAAGGTAACATCACACATTTCCCTTTTAAATTTAATTTATGTCTGCATTATAAATTCCAGAAAAGACAGTTCAAGTAGCATATAATCATGTAGCTGTTGTATACTTCCCAGTAGAAAATGAATCTATTAATTGCACTGCTATAGGGTGGGAGAAAACGAGAAACTACTCATTTTATTGCTTCAGTTTTGTAACTTGTTTTGCAATTTGACAGTCAAAAAATAATTAGAAAAGGAAGTTGTCATAAGCAAATCAACAAAACTTGCTGCCAGACTTAGCCAGCTAAGAAAATTAGGTAATAACAAAGGAACAGAAGGGCCTAATACTCTTTCATTTATCTTTTCTTGTGATGAAATAGCATACCTTCAGGAGAGCAGATTGCAGGAACATCAGAGAGAATAACTAATGCTGCTGCTACCAGTCTACTTCCATCTTCTGACAGCAACAGATGTTTTCCAAGTGGAACTGCAGGGCTACAAGTCAATTTAGGGTTGAGCTGGGGAAGCTGTCTGACAAGAATACAAACACACAGCTCCAGTGTTGCAAAGACTAATGATTTCCCAGGCACCAGTCCCCCTGTGTCTTTGCCCTCTCCAAATTCTGGTAATGTTTCCTTTTCTGCAGCACCATCATCAACTGAAAGAAAAACAAGAAATATGGCAGAAGTCTGCAGGCTGTGACTTGTTTCCAAAAAGTTTACTTCTTAAGACTGTTTCAGCACCAAATTATAATCTTAACACATATATATGTGCATGGGTGTGTATTCAAAATTCTAGTAGCAAACACCCATCCTTCTGAATAAGCAAACAATGCAGTGATTGCCAAAAGGCAAAAGGGTGCACAATAGACTTTGACATACAAGATCCTAAGGCACCAAGCCAATATGATGTCATCTGATACAAGCATTTTGATTCTTCTCCCAGTTTTTTCCTTTTAGAAAATGAATGTTAGGAAGTTACAATCAGAGTAACTACTGGAACCTGGCTTGTAACAGCTGTGTGTGCCAAGTCTGTCCATTGCTCAATTGCAGCTGACCCCAGCTGGGACTCCTCCCTCCCTGATGCCACCCAGCTGCAGTTTCTCCAGTTTTTCTCCTCACTTTCTGCCCTCTGTTCAACACCTAAACCACCTGCTATCTATCATACCACCTGAATTTCTTATGTCAGGAACCCAGACTGTCTTAAGTAAACTAGAATTAGAATCCAACTCTTAAAGACTTCAGTTAAAACACATCTCAGAAACCAGTTTTCCAAGAAAGAATTGCTTTAACCCTGATCACAGGTATTCAAACATCTCACACAGTACTGTACCTTCTGCACTTCTCCGCTTTTCCTTCACATGTTCCTGAGCTGCAAAAAGAATCAAGCGAACCACTTCAAGGGCAGCAAGCTGAATATCAGGTGACTCTCTGGTCAGTATCAGTCGATGCAAAACATTCAGCAGCTCTACACCCAACTCCTACAGTAAGAAAAACATCTAACATATTTTAATTTTAATGCAGGAATTTTTAGGAACTTGTTAAAGCCAACAGTATTACCCTGATCGATCTCACTAAGGAACACAATGCAATTGATACAATCACAGGAGTTGGCATTTTCTTCACCATCCAGCTCCTAGCTCCCAGTAGCAGCAGTACCTATCAGTTCTCCCAGCAAAATCCTTACCACAGTTATTTAAGATACAGGGCATTAAAACAACGGAAAAAGCCAAAGTAACCTTTATTTTCTGTCTTCTTAACTCTTGAAGGTGGGGACACTACACTGTATCCCCCCTACACTATATGCATTTCCTTGGACAGAGCATCAACAACCAGCAGAACTTAGCCATGTCCACAGGCTTTATCACTTTCACTGTGTCAGACAATTGCATGGCGTATGGGATGGTATAAACCTTAATTTGAAGAAAAAAAAAGATATTTCAGAATATTTCTTGTTTTTAGAATCACTGTTGTGGTGTGGGTTTTTTTTTGGTTTTGCCTTTGTTTGTGTTTTAGTATCACTGCCTTTGTCCAGTCTTCTTTTACCAACTTTGATTTTTACAACAGAATTAATTCAACTATGCCTTCACAGAGAGACAGTAAGAGAACTCTTTTCCAGAAATTTTGTCTTTACCTGGCTCTCATCCTATTAATCTAATTACCCCTTCCTGACAAAATGTCCTCAAATTGTCTGCCCCTCATCTTAAAGGTTCCACATTGTGTTCTTTTTTATCTCCTCCCTCTACAGCTTTGGATTTGGGTAAAGCATATAATTTACCTACTACTTATATGTTGAATATTCCTGAAAACACAAGAGATTGTAGAGGTACTGTTCAGACTAAAACTATGCCTTAATTCTGGGGGGCATTTGGTCATTATGCTTTACCTGATCACCACCTATTTTGGACCTTGGCCATGGAACATCGAAGAGTGCCTGCAGGGCATGTAAGCAGGCAATAATGTTCTCCATTGCTGCATCTGATCGAGGAGAGCACAGGAACTCCACGCTAATTCCTGTAGGCATCAGAAAAAAAAAAAAAAAACAAACAAAAACCCATGTGTACTTGGAATTTTAAGAAGTAATTTTTTCCACTACTAAGTAATCTCACAGCAGGTTGAGCAACTATAGAAGTAGCATTTTAGGTCAATTAATCTCCTATTGTTAATATATTGGGGCAAGACCTCTATTTCCATCAAAGAATGAAAGAAACTTCACCTTCTAGACAGTATAAGACTCAATTACAACTGGCTACTAACATAAATAAAACCTCAGCAATTTGTGAATAAAACACAAGGTCCAATGAACAGACAGGACAATTCATAATGAGTATATAGCAGAATATTTGCTTAATCACCCTGATTTATTAGCTAGTAGTAGGTAATAGAGGGAAATGCTGAAAGTAATAGTAGTTCACAAACTATAAGGCTGAGGCTTTATCTTCCCATTTAAAAAAATGCTAAAAATGCCAATTACCACAACTAGATAACCAGCAGTAAGTAAACTACATTAAGTCTAAGCTTGTAAATCCTAGAGCAAATAAGAGCCATCTTTTTTCTCAGCTTCCAGGACTCCTCAAAATATTGGTGATAACCTTCATATAAGCTGCAATCTATATTGTCATCCCAGCTGTAATTCCAAAATGTGTGATGACTTGGGAAACCAATCAATGTCCACGAAACAACAGCTGTGCAACAGAAAAGCAGTTTTAAATTCTTTCAGTTTCTCTGTAGGGAATGAAAATTAAAATGCTATTTTATTCCAACAAGCCATATGCCCACAGTCAAGTATGTGAAATTTCATGCACTAAGCAGTAGAAGAAGCAGGGGAAATGAGCAGCTTTTGTATCAGAAGTCCCACTTCTAACTGAGAGAGCAATGGAGTTTAAAAGGGAGCTGGTTCTCTGCAGAAGACTGGGATTCTAAAGAAGACATATGCAATAAAGTCATACAAACACATTCCAAAAAGGATTACAAAAGAAAGATACAAAAGAGAGGCCAAGAAAAAAACGTAACCAGAAATGCCTAATTGTGTAAACTTAGAGAAGCAGGACTGAATTCAACTACTTGATCAGCTCCTGCAGTAGTGGAGGCTTAACAGAGCTTAATATGAATTTAAGGAAACACTTCTTTACTGTGTGGGTGACTGAGCACTGGCACAGGGTGCTCAGAGAGGTTGATTCTCCATCCACACAGATATTCAAAAGCTGTCCAGACATGGTCCTGGGGCAGTTGCCTTTATGTCACCCTGCCTGAGCAGGAGGTGGACAAAATGATCTCCACAAGTCCCTTCCAACCTACAAACTATTGTGTGATGTACAACTGTGCTTCAGTGAAACCAATCCATACACTCTGTAGCTGTACTGGTACAAACACTGTAAAATCCACCCTCGAACTTGCATGTTTATGAGCAGAGCAATAAGCATCTGTTCAGGGCTTGTTTAGCTCGCAGTATTTTTTGTACCACATTTGGGGAAATGTCTTACAATGTTCTCATTAGGACTCTAAATTTTTTCAGACTCTATGTTTTTTCCAAAAGATGCAATATTGAATGATGCAGTTAAATTTGAATATTTAAAAATCTATTTGCTAACAGTTTTAACTACATTTTGAGTTACAGCACCTAGGCAGACTATGCAGCCACTCACTAACCCAAGATAAGAAGAAATCTGTCAGTATTCACATCCTCAGGAGATTTCACCAAAGGCCTGGTAGAAGAATCTTGACACATGGTAGTTGGGGTAACAGGTCTGGAGAGATTTGTAACTCCTTCATCTGGATCAACAACAAGGAAACCTGTGCTAGTGAGCCATAAAGCTGTGGCATGAAGTATCAGTGCCCAAGAGTTGTAGTAATGAGGTCTGGCATTTTCAATTGTCTCTGCTGTGTAAAATGTACCACCTACAAAAAAAAAAAATTAAGGGTGTAATTTATTTTCAACTACTGTATTTTCTCATTCTTAGAATGGGATTGTGTTCTATGTATGACTTTATTTTAGTGTTCGGTATTAAAATTCATACCAACAAGGGCACTTCATTTAGATTGATTTGAACAGAATACAATATATTATCTATTTCTCCTTTCCAACATAAAAATAGACAACAAATAAGAATACCAAACCACTCTTCTCATCCATGGAACCTCTATTCTCAAAAGCAGTCCTGATCTTTAAATAGGTCCATAAGTAGGCTTATTCTCTATACCATTTAATCTTACTATGATCTTAACAGAAGTCAGTTTGCTTACAAGGGACCTAGGAAAATATAACTCATTTGCCTTTTTACCTTCAGCAGGTAGTTGTGATGCATATTCTGGAGGCAAAGTTAAGAGAGCAAAATCCTGAAGTGCAGCAAGCCAGAGCTTGCTCAGTGTTCCAAGATCTGCCTGTACCAAGTCCAGAAGACCACTGGCACAAAATGTTACATCTCTGTAGCTTTCTTCACAGGAGTTTACAATTTTTAAACTGTGCTTGTGTGTATCACTTTGATTTTTCTGCTTTTCAACTGCAACGATGTATACCTGTTGATATATTTGGATAGAGAGTTACAAATATTAACACTTGGAAAACTACTGTGATCACTAGTACGACTGCCTGAGTGCCTGTTGAACAGGCATGAGATTTCCTAGAATCTGTTTCTGCTTCAAGTCCAGTAAGCATGGGTGAACAAACACTTTTTCTCTAAACATTCTGAATCCTCCCCAGCTAGTCATGATGCAAGAATCCCCAAAAAGGGGAAAACTACTAAAATTCCTACCTGCAATTAAGTACTCTGCTCTTAAAAATTAATATATTGTTTGTCCAGTTTCTGCTTCAACCATCAAACCCTGTTATAGCTACAAGACAGAAGAACTATCAAATAATATAACTATAAGAGTGGTTTGGAAACAACAGTTAACCCATTCTTAAATATTTTTTTTAATTAAATGCTACGTGGCACTTGAAACTGACTTATCAAAATCATCTATCACCTCATGTTAGAAGTAAAGAATGAAGAGTACAATCTTGCATACTTTGCAAACTTTGGGTGTTACCAGCTAGAGATGAATCTCAGTGTTAATTTCCCTAGATACCTCTCTGGTTATCAAAAAGGTAGAATTGAGAAAGTTTCAGACAAACAGCTCTCTGTAGTCTCTCCAAAATGCCCCTGGAGGAAAGCTCTTCTCAACTATAAAGGACACATTTAGATTCAATGAATCTCAAGTCAGCTTTCTTGAATACTAGTCCCCTGCAATTATGAGTTCTGCACCTTTTTGATGTTTGCTGGCTGTAGTGGGTTGTCCCAGACAAGCAACTAAACACCCACCAAGCCCTTATCTCACATCTCCCTGCAGCAACAGGATGGGGGAATTCCTTCAGTTTCTCTGAACAAGAAATAGGTAAGTTTCTAATGGAGAAGGAACTGCCTAGGGCTTAAGTGAAATGTGGACCATCACCATACCATTATCAACCATTTATAACATACAATTTCAAATCAATGTTGAAGAATTCACATATATTAAGGAATTTGTATTTTTAAGTATGATACATTATTCTTATAATATAATTCTTATTATATTATAATAAAGCCAGTTGAATTAGCAGTGCTTTTGTCAAGTTTACAAATTCCATGCACTTGCAGAGGCAGCACAGCAAAGCAAAGAGTCAGCACCTCCTACTTAAAGAAGCATGGTAGAAATTCCTGAAAATTCTGTCTGAAAGGTTCTAACCTACCTACCCAATATCAAGACTAACACTGCAGAGTTGTTGTACTAACCTCTGCCCAAGCCTTAAGGACAGATAGTATTTCCATGGTTGAGGTGCTTTCATTATATTGTTCATTTTGTGCTTCTTTTCCAGCCTGCACTTTGAGCAAAGAGGACACAAGCAACTGGTGAACCCTTCGAAGGTCATTAAGATCACTCACTACACCACTTGCTATCCAGGCACTGCATACCTAGTGTTGTGAAACAGAAACAATGAGGAACAAGAAAAAAAACACCACTGGATCTTCTTTTTTCCATCTTTAAAATTATGAAAGCCAGATTTAATTTCTACCAAGATACAGTTACTCTCAGACAATAACAAATGTTGAATGACATCACAGTTTAGTAGTGAAAACCAAAACATTAGCAGGGCATCACAAAAAAAGGCCAAAATATCAACTGCAACAAAGTTTAGCAAGACTTTAAAGTAAGAAAAATCTTTGAGTTGTCACAAAATAGAGGTAAAATAGGTGACATTATTTTTTCTGAATGGAAGATTTAAGGTTAGAGAATTTATTTCCTTTTTCTTGTGTTGCATATCATGGAAAAATAAAATTTGGAGGGTCTATTACCTAAGAGACTTATGATTTTCAACACTTGCCTGACATGCTTTTGCTGTGACATCAGGCGGAGTTTCGGGAGCAAAGGCAGGCCTAAGTGCTGCTCCAACCTAAAGAGAAGTTAGACAACATTTAATAGATAGTGAACAATTGACTAAAGACTTACTTTTCATAATCAGACTTTGTTTCATTTTCCTTTATAAAGTTAAACTCCTTCCTTTGGTTTTACTGGCAATTAATGACAATTTCTTAAGACTCTTAAAAGTTGACATCATTTATGGAACTTCTGAACAAGATGTTAGGAGGTCATTACTTAAGTCCAGAAAATGTATATCCATCTTTTTCTGGATTATGATATTTTTATGGAAAAACATCAGACAATGTAGACTTGACTTTTAACAGTTTCACATCTCAAACTTAAATGAAACAGCTGATGAGATCTGTGCACAGTATTAGCAGAAATATTTTAAAGGCACAGAAGATTAAAAGGAAAATTATTAGCTTTACTTGTGACCTGCTTGATGGTTTTGGACAGCAGGGACAGATGGTCTATTTTTTCCCCTTGATAGCTTTACACTAGACCAAGGCAGTTCCTTCCTACAAAGGCATGCCAAAAGAATATAATGATAATGGCAAAAACAAGATCAAAGTAGGTCAGGATGTCTTCAGTGTCCCTCCAATTCTATGAGAGAAAGTGATCTGACCTATTCAGTGCCTACTAGAAACTGAAGCTATATGAGGCTTAACACAGCATCTGTCATACTTAACACAAGTGTGCTATGGAATACTAGATGACTAGGACATTTTTCTCTAAATCTAAACCAAGGCTTAATTGAAATGGACCTTATGAGTACAATTGACACTTTTCTAGCTTTTTTATTGGCCAAGATCTCTAAATGTGATGGCTGATGTGCAAAAGCTACTTATTTCTAAGCAGAGTTTAAAACTTTAGTTATTCCTAATACTTCTTGCAATACTTTCACACTCTGAAACCAATGCTCTCCAAACAAATTCCACCAATTGTCTATTTTGGTTTTGTTGTATTCAAGAGGGAAAAATGCTGAAACTTCAAAAACTTTGGAGCTAAAAAACTATATGCCAACTGAAAATATTATTTCTAAGGAAGTTAATTCTGAACAAATTAACAATACTTCAGTAACTAAGTAACTGAAATCCATCTCTGTACCTAAACACTGAAAATGCAAATTTCTTTTAGTAATTGACTGTAACACTAAACTTTTCTAAGTTATTATCAATAATGCTTACATTGGCTTGATATTGCTCCAGGATTACATGACCTGGAAATTCTGGTTCTGGAACAGCTGCAAACTTCCGAATAATGATTTGCAACATATGAAGCCCAGAAAGACGAAGTTGATCACTGTGATCTGTGGCAGCCATAAAAGCCATACGGACCAAGTCAGCTAAATGCAATACCAAAAAGTCATCTGCAAACAAAAATTTAAAAAAGAAAATAGTTTTATGAAATTTAAATTCAGATATAATGTGTTTTATAAGACTGTTACAAACATTTTCAAAATGTGAATTTTACATTTTACCTTAATACATATCAAGGATTCACTTCAGGAAGTTTACTTACACATAGATCAATTTTACTTGGCTACGTTATGTTACCTGATCTAGTCTGCTTTCCATTTAAATGTAAAGTATTTAGAAGAAAATATAAATATCTTCATGTACGAGACCTTCTAAAAAAGTGTTGAGGAAAACACCTCCAGATAAACCAGAGAGGTACAGAAAAATGGTACTGTATTTCTACTGCTGATTATGCAAATTAGGAAAAGGAAAAAAGTGGCATTTTTAAAGTCATACTCCCAGACACCAAACTGTGATGTTGTAGGTTGGTGCCAGCTATCACTTGTGACTGCCAGTGCTTACACAGAAACAAAGCCTTCCTACACATACACCATGGTACTATAACCAGGAAAGTAAGTGTAAATGCTGCAGTAAAATGCCATTCTTTTAGCAAATAAAAATTTCTCTACACCTTAAAGAACACAAGCTTCCAATCAGAGTAATTAGAGGCTTTATTGATTACAAATGACCAATTTATGATAAATTTCATTAAGATGCAAAAAGCTAATACTTATTTTACGCATACTTTGCATTCTATTAATGCAAAGTATGAAATTCTTCCAGTGCTTAACACATACCTCTTGAATCACGTTGTTTCCTTTCCTGAGCCAAAGTTATATCAAAATGTGCACTGCCTGCATTTTCACACTGGCTTATAATTTTACAAACACACTCTGCAGCAAAAACTCTGGTGGACCATCGTGGATTTCGGAAAGGATGGAACCTGTCATCACTGTCAGACGTTAATACAGACACATCATCCCCTTTGGCAGTTTCCTCTTCTTGAGTGGTATCTATTGATGCCACTGTATTGAAATCTGTATTTAGGACACAGAAGGGAAAAAACCAAACTTAATATTCTTTCTTACTGTAACTGAAACCTACAGAAAGAAATCTCTTTGAAGTCTATCTTTAACCTCAAATTCCTGGTGACTCCCTTCAATTTTGCTATATTAAAGTAAATGCTATAATTCAAATATAGTGAAACTGTCGACATTTGGTTGATACTACTTTCTGGAAGACAAGATCAACACCATAAAAGTAAATTAAGAACTGCAGTGAAAGAAGCACAAAAAAAAAAAACCAAAACCTTTTAAAATAAGTGTGATCCATTAGAAGGTAGTACTGTCCCAATCAAAAAATCTAAATGCAAGAAGTTTTCCTCCTGCACTGCAGGTTAAAAGAATTTTCTTCACCCCCACCAATATCCAGCACAGTAATTGACTTTGTGTGTTCAAGAGTTCCATTATGATATAATAGGCCTGTATCAGTTCTATCACTAACAGAACTGGTCAGAATACTTTTCTTGCAGGTAACTGCACAGGACTCACAAGCTCAAACCTATTCTGGATTTCCATTTCTGCTATGGAAATGAATTAAGATCAAGAATTAAATCAACATGCATCAACATGCATCCTAAGATGCCTACAAGAATTTGTTCAATGGGGAGAGGGCAATCAGAAGAGAGACAGGCATACTTCTCTGAAAGAATAGAGTTAAAGGATCCAATCTTGCAATATGAGTAACGATTATACATTTCAGAAATGGCAAACATTCAAGAAAGTTTAATGCTTTCCCTCAGTGACACAGTGTATTGCTGCAGGCCTTATTTTGATTGTGTTCTCAACTACAGTGTATTAAGACTTACCAGCAGAGGCAGAAAGAACATCTTTACAAAGCTTCAGCCAAAAGGAGAGCTTCTCAACTGCCATTGAAGTGAGCATATGAGTTAGAGTCTCTTTGATATCTTGGCACAATCTTGGATCCAATTCTTTGTCCAGCAAGCCCAGCAATGCCCCCTCCAGGCCTATTTCTCTGATGTTCACATCTGCTAAGAACAAAGTCTGTGAGCTGGGTACTGTACATCACAAAACTGCATCAATGATAACAGAAACGCCACTGAAGGTTGCATACAGGGTATCTTGTGAAAAAGTAATTACTAGCCCTGAAATATTTTTGAAACCATTTTATTTTTCACTTTAACACTGCAGCTAACCTATGAATACAAAACAAATGTTGAGCTTTTACAGAAACATAGTAACAACAGGAATAAAGTTACCCCATCAAAAAACAAGAATCCTATGCTGAATTGCACAGCATTACTGTCACCACAGCACCTAGCTCCTGAAAAAAAATTATTTCATTTATCTTACTTCATAAGATAATTCTAAACCAATGTTTTAACTTGAAATGCAAGTTAAAACTATTCTCCAAAAAAGCACAAAACCAGATGCATGGAAATAATTTGGTAAATTAATATGACCAATTTTTATTTGACCAATACTACAAATTTTAAATATAAGAAGTTTTTAAAAATGTCTATAATCTATTTCTTCTGAAAATTTCCAAATGAGCCTGAATTGAAAGCTGAAGTGCAAGAAAGTTTTAACACCACTTACTCACAAAAAGGCCCATGAGGATAAACTAGTGATCACTCTCAGTCCTTTTAGCAAAAAGTTCCTACAACAGTGACTGGCTTGATGGGCTTAGATTTCCCTAGAAGTCCCCTTGCATTTCCTCATTGTATCATAACTTGGTACTATACAGACAACTGAGGTAGAAAATTTTTGAGTTTAAGATTTCAAGAGTATAGCAAAGTTTTCACACTCTAAGCAAAGTGCATTTAAAATTCACTGTCAATATATCAAGCTCTTTGATCTCAAAATTTCAATACATTACCTGGTGTAAAATCTTTGCTCTCTTTCACTAGTGCAACAGCATATTCTGATACTTCAGCAGCTTCTCTTTGCACAAGCTGACGTAAGCAAGCTACCACTGCACGTCTCAGTAATAAGTATGAGCTACAGAGATTCATCTGAAACATGCAAGAAGATACAGTAAGATGGGTAACAAACCTCTGTGGCAATACCTCAGTAAGGCTGGTACTTTCTGAACACTTGCAGCTATGGCAGATCTGTTAAGTCAGTAAACATGTAATTGATGCTCTTTTTGCTCAGCGCTTTTTTTTAATGAAAAGTTTTGCAAGTGCTGTAATCAATTTTAAAAAAACATATCAGTACTTTTAGCATTTTCTCTCCAAAGGCAACTTACAATATTGATTTGGTGCTGAATCCACCTCTTAACCAGTATTGTACAAAAGTTGCCATTAACTTCAATGCCAGGTGAATCATGGTAACCAACTCTTTGACTACTGGGTAAATGCATACAATGGGCTTGAAATTCAAGTCATCATCAGGTGTAACCAGAGAAATGTCAGTGAAACCAAGGGTGAGAGAGTCAATCAGGCCTTAGTAAAATAGAATTCCATGCATGAAAGGAAGTTTATAAGGGGGAAGAGAACACTGCTGCAGTTTCATTGAAAAAAAAATTATATACTCAGTTTACATTAAATTATGTTTTAGAGAAGTTGAGAGAAAGGGTGAGAATTACTGATGAATGTGTGACACTGAGACAGGTCAGCTTTCCTGAGTAGTCTCTAGCAAAAAAGTTCATAGCATGATCATATTTTAACACCAACAGGACAGTGTATGGGTTATTTTACTGGAAAATATATTATAATAGATTCACTATTACTGGAACAAGGAAAAACACTTAAAAAAACCCAAGTCATAGCATGAAGGGTTTTTTGTTAAGAGTGCAGCTTTCTGATTCTTATTTGCTTCTTTCAATTTTAAGACAATCCTGAAGGGAATCCTAAAGATATGATAAACTAGCTGTGTGGTCAGGCAAGATGGCTACACCAATATTTATGCATCTTTTCTAAACTAAGCTTAAGTTATCATAAAAAAAATTGTTCTCTACAACTAAGCAGTTGTGCACCCTTAGCTATTACCATCCTTAGAATAGATAGTGCTGAGTATCTGCTGCAGGAAAACCTTGCATTAGAGGCTGTGCTCCTCATTTATCAGCAACAGGCCAATATATGTTAGTCAAAATGACTAATATATATTAGTTAACATATGCTTAAAGAAAACAACCTAAGGACAAAAAGAATAAACAATACAGAATTTTAGCTTTGTTAGATTAACAAAACTAAGCTTCATCCTTAGAATTTCTATGCATGCATATGAGTCTACAATACTCAGAATTACATAATGATGCACAAAAATACTCTGCATAATTCTTCTACAAGTAAAGGAACCTGACTCAGTAGGTATGTCTGCAAGGCACTTTAACTGCAACTTCAGAAATAAATGAGACTTCCAATGCAACATTTATGCAAGCAGGCTACACATTCTACTTCAAGTTGGACATGCATAAATTCCATGCTTGTTTTTAACATGGAAAAAACAGAGGGCCCAATTGAGGCTACCAAAATAACACCAAGATGCACATTTTTCATCTCTCTCATTCTCCCACATTTTAAGTAGGAGATAGGACTAAATGACAGGCACAAAATGCAAGCATCACATTAAAACTTAAATGTAAAAACAGTTCCATTTCTGTACTTAACACATGAAAAACCAAATTATTCCTCATTAAGCACATAAATGAAATGTATTCCTGCCATCTGCAGAAAGTTAGGAAGACTCTGGTTAGGATGACAATAAAATATCACTTGACATGCTAAAAGAAATTACATTAAAATGGTTAAAAAGAAAGATAAAAGATGAAATAAAAACACCACTGCAAACTGCAAAGGTTTAGGATTAACAAGGCACAGGGACCTACCAACACAGAATTATCCAACAAGATTTCCTGCACAAAAACAAATGACAACCAGTCATGACAAAACCAAAATAGGTATCACAGTGATATCAACCACACATGGAGACTGTAACATGAAAGCTCAGCATATAATAAAATTTGGAATCTTATCTCAAACATACCAAAAGCCTAATTTGCTTAGTTCATTTCTCTTATTTATCATGTTGAACACACTTAAATTCCAATCCAACTGCCACTAAAATTAATACCTAAACAGTACCAAGGTAACATCACAGCATAGTTATTAACATTGCAAACTTATTGTGTTTCAATATTGATCCTATTGTTAATATCTTAGAGCTCAAAACTGGCATTCACTGTGTTGAGGAATATTATATCATAAGCTTACACAAATAAGCTCTTTAGAAGTCTTTGCTCACCTAGTTTAGTTTCAGAGCTAATTTTAGACATGATTAAAAGCATATTCTGCTGTATTCTGTACAGAAAACATCTGTAAATCTGTATTCTGCTGGAGCAAAGAATTCAAATAGCAGGACAAATATGCATTATTGTTAGAAGCCCCGTGAAAGAACCAACGGACAAGCAGGGAACAGTCTCAGAAGCTGAAGGGAAGATGGATATTGACAAGCACATGTATACAACATAAATCAAAACAAAACAAAACCCCACAAAACATGAACCAGTGAGGCAGTGTGTCCATTGCCTGTGTTTTACTGGTGCTAGCATAGTTACAACCTGAGCTGTTTAAATACACTAGAGACCTGAGCCATCTCATGCTGTAGGGGCCTGGAAGACAGGGGGAGAAGGCAGCTTGCAGCTGCCTGCACAAGAAATTGTGTTAACATGCCTAATGATGGAAAAAAGAAATTAAGAGGGAGGAGAAGGAGGACAGGGAGGATTATGAGAGCGTGGAGGGACGTAAAAGACAAAGTGAAAAGGAAGTGGGAGGGATGGCAGGAGAATGAGGACTATAAAAAGGCAAGTTCAAAAGCACAGACATTTAGCAGAATCCTTGGGCAAACAGGGTGGAGAGGGGTGTTGGTTCAAATGCTACTAAAAAAAATTTTAAAAAAATTGTGCATATTAGTTTTCAAGATTTTATAAGTGAAAATTCAGGTTTCTATGGATGGAGGGGGAGAAGATCAGTGATCTGACTGCAGATTCTTTGCCTCTCCTGTTTTTTTTTCCATAAATAAATAATGGAATGTGAATATCCACATGGTCTAGGGCCTAGCTTTTGCACACTACTTCCCCTAAGACTTCAAAATGCAATGCAAAGGAGGACTGTCACACCTTATTCACCAAACTGCAGACCTTTAAACTCATGAAGAATAACTAGCTCAGTGTCACCTTGTAAGTAAACAGCACAGTGAAGTGCAGATTTCAGATCCAATAACTTTTTCTGCTTCCCTAATGAGATGGTGATTTAGTGGGTGGAAACTGCATGAATGGATGTTGAATTTTACAAATGTATAATTCTTCTTGTGCAATTATCTTCTCACGGACCTGCAAAGCACACACTCAAAAAACCTTGTTTATGACACTCTTCAGAGGCATACTGACATTGCTGAATTGTCAGTGCCAGCAAGATTAGCCTCAGTTGTACAAGTTCATGAAGAAAAGGTCACCCAGGTGAGGCCACTGACTTCTGTGGACTCCTTTCCCAGGAAGTGTACAGTCATTTCTGGGATAGAGGGGAACACACACACTCAAGCCATGACCACTGCTTCTTAATTGACTAATTTAGTACTATGAAGTTCATAAACTGCTGTATGAAGTACTTTGATACAACTTGTAAGAACAATAAGAATCGGTAATATTATATAGACAACCTTGTAGATGATATCCTCTATATTGGGAGGTATTTGATATTAATAGAGAGATTGAAGCAGACTGTACATGGACTTACAAATGCTCCCAAAAGCTACCACACCCTCCAAGCAAGACACTAACTGACATGGTTTGTTGTGATTTTATCAATGTAAGAAAAACTATGTTTTACCCAACAAACAGCAAATAATTGTTAGTATATGTTAAAACAACACTTCAGATGAATTCCAGCTCTTCTGCAAATAGCATATTCATGTGTATCACAGTGTGGGGCAGAAAAACCTCCTTCAGTTTTTCCTAGCTTCCACAATCATGTTTCTAGTCAAAGTAAATAAAGAAAACATAAGGATCGAAGCCTATATGTTTAGAATAAACATAAAAATCTAAATCTATATGTTTAGTATTGATACACAAGTGTTACCCAGTGAAAGATGTGAATAAGAACTGCGTTGAAACAGATGAGATTAAAACAAAAACCACACTTCATGTGTGGACTTTTGTTTCTCTCTGACTGACAGTGAGAGAAAAGTCTGTGGACTTTTGTTTCTCTCTGACTGACAGTGAGAGAAAATGGTATTAAAACAAAACAAACCCCTCAAAAACCTCCAACCAACACCCTCATCCCCCAGCTAGCCCCCCAAATCTACCAAGGCTAATAGCTACCAGAATTTTTTTTTTATTTAATAGAACTAAGTACTTCAGAAGACCAGCTATTCAAAGACAGAGAGATACTGGGTGAAAACAAAACAAACTCCACCCAACAAATAAACTCCAATAAACCTCTTGTCAAATAGGGCTGAAAAAGTTTTGTTTATTTCTTTTGTTTATTTCTTCCAAAGACCTGATATGACTAAAACTTATGTGTTAGAAATTTTTATACTGACTGCTACAGAAATTACAAAACAGACAAATCTACAATTTTTCAGCATCATGAAAAAACAAAATGAAACAAAACAATTCCCAGTAATTAGTACACACCATTTTTAAAATCAATCCTTCAAGCAAGGCATAAAAGCACTAAAGGGAAAAAACTGGCCAACATAAACCAGCAAAAAGTTGTATTGAATGGTATATCCTGCCAGACAACTAGCCTTAATAAGAACAGCAGATTGTACTTGCAAGTAGTTTAGAAGGCCAAGATTTCTATAGAATGTGCTCATCTTGTAAAGGAGAAGAAGAAACTGAGGAAAAAAAATGAAGATATATAGAATACTTGCCTGTAGGAGAACATGAAACACGTCACACCTACACTATGATCAGTTTCTCTGCTTAAAGAAACATCTGCATTTTTTAAGTGTTTGTGAAAAATATGAACAAATTTTAAAATACAGGGATATAAACTAGTAAAAACATACTCACACAGAGGCAGCTTACAAGGTTAGACAAGTTGACGTGTCGAGGAGCAAACATGTGAAGCTGCTGAAGGCAAGAGATGGCCTGAGCTTGAACAAGGCAGTCAGGATTATCCTGCATCACTGCACAGCCCAAAAGGCAAGAAGTTCTTAAGGCTGACACTGCTGTACTGCTGCCTATATTGAGAACAAAGAAGGTTATTTTTTGTTTGTTTGTTTGATGCAAATGTCTCCATCATAACTAAGACATAGATGGGCTTCCTAACTCTTCATATATGAACACCTTCTGTTCTTATGCTAGAATTATAAGATGTAAGAATGTAAGAAATATAAAATGTAAAATTCCTGTAATAAATTTCAGCCCAAGGCAAGGCTCAGAGAACCAGCTCAAACAAAGGAAATGATGTCAAGAGACACTATTTTTGGAAAACTAGCAATCATGTCATCTTGATTACACAAAGTCATGGCCTATGAAATACTGTCTTACAGCTACACAAAGAAACTTAGATCTGTTTATTTGTTACATTTGCAATCACATACATTCAGTATTTAGCAATTTGGTTGCTGCAGCAAACGAAGCTGACACATTTGTATGTTATATACCTTGCAGCTCAGGGCCCAGAGTGGTAATAAGGGTATTCAAACAGCGACCAAGGCTTTGATGAACTTCAGCGTAAGGCGGAGGCACACTCAGCAACAACATGAGAACAAGAGATAAGGTAGGTTCCACATGCACATGATACAAGGGCCCAGCCAGATCTACTACCAGTGACAGAGAGTGTAGTGCCCATGCCTGCAAAATAAGAGAAGCAGCAATGTAATCTCTATATAATATACATAAGACCTTTTAAAAATTTGATAGTTAAAAGTGAAATTCAGTGATGAAACGTAATAGAAGTTGCACTTTTAGGTTCCAAAGGAACAAATTGATAAAGTTGCTTTGTATAACCTCTCTATCTGATGTTGTGAAGCCATTTTGAATCTTTTACAAAGAATTGTATGTTGTGCAATGAAACAACCAATTTAAATTTTTTGTTGTTAATAAACAAAAAAAAACCTGAATGTAAGAGCAAATTAGTTTAACAGTGATTATAGCTGCTATATTATATTATACTATATTATATTATTTAAAAAACTTCTTACAGTTCCTTGTGCAAGAACAAAATTGTGAAAAAACACTAGTTTCTGAAATAACCTATTGTTGTAGGTACAGTTACTTTGCACCAATACCACATCTGCTTCATGTCAACAAACAGTTCCTCTTTGTGCAAAGATACTGTGGGAAAGCTTTAAAAATTCTTTAACTGATATTTAGACAAATACATTAAATACACTCAATGTCTCTTAAAGCTATTCTGATAGATAAAAGTTTTAGCCACAGAGAAATAACATTAATTAGTCTTCAAAATTTCTTGTCTTACTCAATGATGTATCTCCACCAAGTTCTAGAGCATTCAGGCTACAAATCCCTGATTTATTATATGACCCTTCAACAAAATATGCTGTGAGGCTAACACTGTAAAAGAGACAAAAACTGACACAAACCAAAGAAGTTCTCTCATAAACAGAAAACCCTAAGTACTATGTAGTCAAAATCAAGATATAGGTGAATGTGAAAATAATCAATCCCTAAAACATCAGCTACTGTTTTTGAAGTGAACCTTATCGGTCTCACAGATAATTAAACAAGAACCTCCCATGTGTCATCACAGTTCTTGCTATGGAAGTTGCTGAAGGTGCATTTTGAGCAGGGGCAGTCTTCTACACTGCCTTTGCTGCTCCAGCCATTACCTGTGAGCTATGCCTACGAGACTGTGAAGTGTCTTATCCTTACAAGAAAAAGAACTTAAACTCCAGAATATAATTCAGTTCATTTATAACATAACATTTTTATGTAAGTGACAAGTACCTGTACATCAGGAGAAGTACTGTCCTGAGATAAAGTATAAAGGATTCCAACACATGCATTCAGGTGCTGAGTAGAATTTATTCCTCCTAGGTACCTGTACAGACATCCCAGAGCCAAAGAATGACCTGTTCTTGATACCACATCCCTAGCAGATTTTAGCCTATTAATTGAAAATAAGCTGTTAGTTCAACCACCAAGATTCTTACTATGTAATAAACATCTACAAATGAAATTTCTGATACATCATCAGCAAAAAATTTTTAGACACTATTGTATTCCCAAAATTCTAACTTCATACATTGTTTCGTACCTAAAGAAAGCACCAAAAATATTTTAGATACACTTAAATGATGTTGCTAGACAGCAGCCAATTTAATTTATTTGAAAGTCTACATGCGTGCTTAGTAGTCTTACACTAAGAAATACATGCAGAACTCAGGCAGTGCTTTTTCCTATCAATTTCTGAAGTGACATCAAATTCATTAAGGAAACCAGCTTTTGAAAATTATTATAATAGGTGTCACGTAGATTTCTCAAACATTTTTATAAACTTGAGCAGCATCTTTTCATGCTTATTGCGAACTTACTTGTCAAAACTGACTTGCGCTAATCCAGCCGTGAAGGCACTGTCAGAAACCACCTGTGCCAACCTGGCCAAACACTCTGCAGCAGCACATCTTAGAAGTGGATTATTGCTTTCCAAGGCACCCATTACCAACATCAGGGCAGATCTTCTAACTTCTTCTGAACCTAAACTTCCCTTGCAGTTAGCCAAGTGCTAAAAATAGGCATTAAATATATTAAACAGTTAGATAGTAATCAGAGTGTGCTTTTCTGTCAGTCATGAAAAAAATACAAGAGGGCTGCAGAAAGATTTTTATTTTCTTCCCCTTTGTCTGAAGAATTAATCTCTTTCAATTAGCTGTTATGAGAGTTAGACGTCTAACACTACATAACTGTACATTATAGCACAGCATTATCAACAGTATGATTTTAGGAAATACTGGATAGATTGCAGTAGAACTAGATAAAGCAACATATTAGCATAAAATTCAGGAAATAATATCAAGAAAAAAAAAAAATCTCTGTCCCAAACATTTGCCTAAGAAGACAAGAATGAAAACTGCACATGAAGAGAGAGAAATACAAATAAAGCATTAGGAGAAAATTAACAAATAGCAGATAATTTTATTTTACTTTACTTTTAATTTACTTTACTTTTATTTCACTTCATTTTACCAATTGTTACATTTTTATTTACACAGGAAGAAATACAAAAGGCAGTGAAAAATACAGAAATTATACAAAGAATTTTTCCATATCACTTTTATTTTAATGACTCTAGTATGGATGCTAGTACACTAGAGTGTAATAGAACAGGTTTCCCAAAAACTAGTATTAAAAAAAGAGGAAAAATTAAACAGTAAGTCATTTGCACTCAAGAAAGCTATGACATCACAAAACAATGTATTACCATAGAAAATAGGACTGATCACCCTGATTGTTAATCAAAACAAAAACTTCTATGTACTGTGCTAGTTTGGACTGGGGTAGAGTTAATTTTCTGCACAGTACCAAGCATGGTGCCACGTTTTGGATTTGTACTCAGCACAGG
This sequence comes from Chloebia gouldiae, assembly GCA_003676055.1. Lineage (NCBI taxonomy): Eukaryota > Metazoa > Chordata > Aves > Passeriformes > Passeridae > Chloebia > Chloebia gouldiae. The sequence goes on along the minus strand of QUSF01000004.1, from coordinate 21,499,942 downwards.
GTTGACAATACTGAGATGTTTTGTTATTGCTGAGCAATGCTCACACAGAGCCAAGGCCTTTTCTGCTTCTTGTGCCACCCCACCAGTGAGCAGAGTCAGGGTGCACAAGGAATTGGGAGGAAACATAGCTGGGATACCTGGCCACAATGGACTAGAGGGAGATTCCATACCATATGGTAGCCAAGAGATAGTTGTTTAGCATAAGTAAGTTTTAAGTAGAATGAGTTACATGGAGGTAAAATTCAGTGATTGAAGATACTGTCTGCCCAGCTTTACAGGCTCAGCATGAGTAGCTGGTTTAGGTAAAGCCTTAGGCCAATAGCTCTGAACTTACATCTAGAGATGTTTTTGTCTGGAATAGAGCTCATTTTCTGAGTAATCTTCCTAGCAGCTGGTACAATGCTGTGTTTTGTCTTTAGCACAAGAACATTGATAACACACTGATGTTTTGATTGTTGCTGGATAACTGTTATCCTAAATCTAGGGCTTTTTTAGTTTTCCGTGCTCTGCCAGAGAGCAGATGCGTCAGAAATGGAAATCAGAAGATCAGGACAGCAGAAGCTGCAATTCCTCAAGAACTACCTACATGCACAGACAGAGGGAAAGAACCCAATAACATATTAGAAGACCCCTTACCAAAAATCACCACTGGGCCCAGAGACACGTGCAAGGCATGTAAAGAGCATATGAAGGGTAGATACATAAATCATAAGTGTATAATTGCCTAGGAATTTTTTGTTGTGAGTACCTCTCCAGAGGCACCCAGCTTGAACTGACCTGCTGCTGTATAACTCTATGAAATAACTTAGTTTTATAGATTTGATGCCTGACACCCTGCTACAGGAAATCCAGAGTGAAGCTGGAAGAAGTAGGAAGAACACTAGAGAGTGAGTGTATATGACAATGAAGAGACAAAGGGGACACCTGTCTGCTCTCTGGGGCTGGTGGCTGCAAAGGGGCTCCTGTCCCAGCAGTTCAAGTCTCATCTGGTCTGTGTGTGACCCCTTGAACAGTGTGAGAACGCTCCAGCAGCAGCTCCTCCTTTAACATGGAATCATGATCAGCACATAAAACTGCAAGGAGGCAAGAGAATGTTTGGGGTGATGGTTTTTTGACTTCCCAAGTGACTGTTAGGCATGATAGAGCCCTGTTTTCCTGGAAACAGCTGAACACCTGCCAGCTAATGGGAAGTAGGAAACTAATTCCTTGTTTAGACTTGCTTTCCCTATTAAACTGTCTTTATCTCAACACAGGAGTTTTCTCACTTTTACTCTTGCAATTCTATCCCACATCACACTGTGGGGGGACAGAGCGAGTGGCTGCATGGCTGGGTTTAAACCACAACAATTGATCTATTTGAACCAAGAGATGCTAAGGTTTAGTAACAGAAAGAGAAACAAAGGGGAGAGAGAGACAGCAGATTTACCTTTAAGGAAGTAGAAAAGGCTGACAAAGCATGTAGTTGCACTGTTTGTTGTCGAGATCCTTTTGTTTGCTTTATGGAATTCAACAACTGTTCTAACACCTGGAGCCTTAAAGAAAAACAGAAAAGAAAACACACAATTGAAAATTAATGAAATTAATAAAGCTTTTTAATTTTATTTTAAAATCCTGTAACAAAATCTATCTATAAAACTAGAAGTGGAATAAATCAACTCTTGAGCATTTTCCTTGAACTGACATCCCTTGTGTACTACCAAAAAAAAATCTCTGTATTCCATATTAAAATATGAACTTCTATATAGGAACATGAACTTTTTACATTTGTCTCCTTAAATGTATTCACAAATAATAACTTGTATCTAAGTAGCATTGAACAGACATTATTAAGAACTATGTATGGGAATAATGCATTTTGACTTACAACTGAGAAAGAAGGAGGCAAAGAAAAAAGAAATGAAAATGTATTTTTCTGTAGCAATTAATTCATGTCTTGAGAAACAAGTGAAGAAAACCAACCAGCAAGCTGGTGACAGACAGGGCAAATTAAAAAAAAAACAACAAAACCCACAATAAGAGCAGTCAGTGGAGACAGAATAAAGAAGTAAAGACAGGTCAGAACAACAAATAAATCAATTGGCAATTTTATTGGCAGGTATTCTCGTATACAAACAGCTGCCTGGAACCTACACTAAATCCCAAGCCGTCGAGGTTGTGAAGACATCAAGACTCAGGACTCATCAAGACTAAATATTCATCCCACACAGGAAACTATAAAACCATCACCAGCTATAATGATAATGATCTAACTATCCAGGTCTAACTACATCACGCTTTGAAAACATAAAGCTATGCAATTTTAAAATAATTCATCTGCTCTAAAGCTGCATTCAAAAATATTACCACACAGAAGCAGCAAGTGCATGCAAAAATCTTCATGAATTTTATGCTTTAGCAGTGTGCTTCTAAATGTGAAGCAAACCAAAATGCCATATATCCAGTAAGAAAATACATAGACAAAAACCCATGAGAAGTTCTTGATCTCTTTCAAGCATTCTTGTACCTTGACAGAACTCTATTGAGACATGTAGTCGTTTCTCCCCATCAGCTTTTTATAAAGAATGTATTATGCATTAAGCAGCACAAAAATTGTGTAATATCTCTCAAAGTAGCTTCCGTTTTGATCTAGCTATCAAAAAAACCAATTTTTTTTCTGGGTCTACAGATTTGCTATGACAATAACATCTTTTTGGATGTGCCTTTTTGTTGTCAGTAACTTTAAAGAGAAAAGTCCAATAATTTGGTGGTCTGATGCATTCAGATAGTTTACAGACTCCATGTATGCAATTCAATATATTTTCAGAACTGTTTTCTTCTGCATTCAATGTCAAACACTGCGACCATCTTACAATATCTCCTAAATTCCCCAGCAGTTACAGTTGCTACTTTACCTGTGAGATTCTGTTATATGGGAAAACATAACTCCAAAGAGGCGACTTGCTGCACTGGTAACAGATAATGCAGGAGGTAGTGGCTTAGGTACTGAATCCCCTTTTGCAAATTTCTCATAAATTGAGTAAGGGTCATACTCCAGGCTGCCACCAGCTATGCTGTTACCTAAAAGGAGCTGTAAGAAGGCAAAGAGCAATAGCCATATTTTTGACAAAGTCTAAATAAACACTGACCTAAATAACTACAACTGTATGAAAATATAATAATACCTTTATAACAGAACACAAAGTACCTGTTCTTCAATAAATCGATGGTCAGACTCCTGCAGTAAGGGACCGAGTAAAAGGAGATCATTTTCATGACAAAGGGATGGAAGCAAGAATGAGGAGGCATCAATCTGGCTATCTGTGACAGTCAAGTCAGTCACTACCTCTTTTAGAACAGCACTGAAGTCTCCTTTAAATTATAGAAAAAATATTCAAAACTATTGGTTAGTTACTTGCCACAAGAAACTTGGGAGCAATATATTTATACTGAAATAGTAACATCCAGGTAACATTTCTCTTTAGTCTTCAAATATTTAATTAGAGAAGACTCTCTGTTAGACGGGAAGCCACAGAGCAGTACCTGAAATAAGCAAGCTAAGCACCCACAGCAATCTAGAAGCAGAAAAACAGAGACCTTTTCCTTTACAGAAGGCATAATACCATACAACTGATAAGCCAGCAAATTAGTTACATTTACAAATAAAGTAGAAGACAAATGGCAGTTATGAACACAATCATATTTTCTTCTATTTCCTGAAAATTAACACTGTGGAATGTATTACATAATCACAAAGGAATACTTGAACTTGGCAAGCAGAAGTAATTTAATACATCCATAGGTTTTATAAATGAGCAAGAGCTGATGAATGTAGTCCCCCACTTTAGGAGTTTGCATGCAAAAACCAAAGCAGGTGTTTATTGTAGGTTCATTGTAGGAGTTATTGTAGATTATTATAACCTTCACTGTAATTAAAACTTCCATATATTGTTGCACGTAATACATCTGACAAGGTTGCACATAATACAAAAGCAACAACACTGGGCATTTTGAGTCAGACCAGTTAGGTCATTAAAATAGTCTTTGCAGTGAGAGAGCATTTTCAGTGCTGAATCACATGTGATGAGAAAGGACTGGTTTGTAATTGTGTTGAAAAACGCTGCAGAATTGATCTTAAAGAAAGTATTAGATCTTTATACGAGTATTACACAAGCATTTACCTCCAGAGCATTAAGACTGAAAAGTGAAGTCCCCATGAATTCAGAATTATCACCACTGAGAAGTGGGGAGGGGGGAGAGATGGTTGCTTAACACCACATATCCAATTCAATTTCGTTGTTAGCTGATCACACAATTACATGTTTGCACTGAAGTTGCTTATAATTTTTCAACACATGGAAGTTTCAAAAAGTGGGGCAAAAGAGTTTTCAGCACCTCATGAGTACAAGCAGAGTTATTAGCACACTTAGAGCTGGTAGATGCAACCAGCTACTTAACCCTCCCTGGAAACAGAACCTATTCTGAGAAGCTGACTTTCTCTCCCCTACCCGTCAAACCTATTAGACAGAGAAGTGAATGCTTGTATTCAATTTTATGGTTTAAACCATAGAACATAACAAGCACAAAAAGCTGAAGAATGAAAAGAACCCTAATGAGTTGTCTGACAATATATTAATTTCAGACAACAGAAAACATCAAGAAATCTAATAGAATTCAAGCCACTGAAATTATTTTTGTGAAATTTTCAATTTGGACAACATAAAATTTTTTATATTAACTCACAAGAAATAAATGTTTAGCCTTGAAAACATGAGCACATTATAATCCAAAACTAATGACAGATGAAAATGATCACAAATATGATTTGTCATGTTAGAACCAGCTCTCCTCAGCTTAACAAGTTCATACTTTGGATCAGATAAATTACAAGTCCTATCCATTCATACACAATGGAAGATAGCAACTGAAACATGTTCAATGTATTTCACTGATGTTCAAGTTTACCTAATATGTTCTTCTCATATCTGCCACTGCTGAAATAATGCAAAAAGTAAATTATGATTCATGCAAACTTATGGTAAAACTCTGTAAAATTCTGCTGTTTGAGCAGATATGATTTTTAATGATGACAGAAAGCAGTAAAAGAAACATCCAAGAAGCAGAAAGTGGGCAGGAAAGGACCAAGCAGAGCCTGAACAAATCATAGTATCTCAGGCCTCAGAAATCTAAAGGCATGCATTGACAAAGAAGCTCAGGTATTTGAATAGTCTGTTTCCAACTGTTTATTTTCCTGGCTATTTTGTTTCATTCCTCTTGTACTAAAGAAAACAAGTTTTGTACATTATTTACAAATACTAAAATCTTGTGTTACAACTCCTGGTAAATGTTTCCATCATCAATTTTCTCAAAAAGAAACAACTTACAGATTTCTATCATCTGGCTACCTGGACTGAAGAAAACAAATGCAAAAGAAATAAAACCATGAATTGGTGAAAGCTTCTCAGTGTGTCACTTTGAGCCATGTAAAATGAGCCCTGCTGTGCAACACAAGAGTACTCCTAATATTGTTCCTATTTATAATGACTAAATGTAGACATTGAAAAAAACATCATGAGTTCCACAGTGATATTGTTTGGAGAAACAATTTATTTTTAAAATTCCCAGTATTTGCAAACATATACAGTTTCTACATGAAGCTATCATATTGGAAATAAAATAGAAATAAAGGTTTGGGTTTTTTTTCAAATTTTACCTAACAAACTTTTCATTGCATTTTTAAATGATGCATACCTGTATGTTAAGATATATAAAAGTAAGTTCTGGTAATGTATGTATTTCCTTCCCTGCTCTCATACTGCTGTATTACACCTGAGTCGACGCCTCTGAGTCTACACCTGTCAAATTACTGTTTTGATTCTGAGGCTATTTTCAAAGATTTCAGCAGGGTGCCCACTTATTTTTAATAAACTTCTCAAGCTTTTTCTTTATTTTTTTGTAGTAGAATGCAGCATCCTCAGCTAGGCTGCTCTCTCACAGGAGGTACATTTTGCAGGTCACACTGTAAAACATTGTGTATTTTCAATGAAGTTAGAACATACACAAAAATCCCAAACACGCTAAGAAACTGCCAAACCCAGCCATACTCAAGTATTTGTATTCTGTGACACGTTGTTCCTGTAATACAAGAAGGAATAACTTGCTCTCAGGGGTGGAGGTGTAATTTTCAGTCACAAATGAGTGTGATACACTCTACCTCATCATATACATACTTCTAACATGACAACAGCTTTAAGGCACAGGTCAGGGCTTTGTCCCAATTCCCTTAGCAGTTACCACTAGATGGAGCAGATTATTTGAGTAAGGATTCCCTCCAAAATACAGACACAGCTAATTCAGAGCATGGTTGCTCCATATTGCTCTGTCCTGAAGAATATCCTGTGCTTCTGTTTACAGCTGACAAAAACACTATGGCTCCTTATAGCAGTCCATAAACAAATGATTTAAAGACAACAAACATATTAAATATTTTAGCTGAAAATTAGACCCATCCACCTACAGTGCACAGTTAATTGATCAGAGACATAGACTCTTTTCTTAAGCTCTCCTATATAAATTAAGTCCATCCCCAGATATGCATATGTATTGTATTTAAATTGCATTTGTATTGAAATACAAACCTTTTATCCACAATCTGCACAGGATCAGATTATTATCTCTCTAATACATACTTCGTTATATCAATTAATTTGAATTCTTTCAATGGTCTACATCCAATTAGTTTAAGCTAAAGCTATACCTTTGGGAATTAGGATTTAATGAAAAAGTAAAACAGGCATAAAAGAAATTTTTCAACTAGTTTGAAATTGAAACATTGTCTATCTTCAAGTATCAACCAAAATAGAGCAAAAATGTCTGTTTATAGCAGAGGTCTGTATTAGTATTAGAAAGGAAAAAAGATCATGAACACTAGCTTTTCAAAACCACAGTGACTTTGACACAATTCATCAAACTTAAATAGAGAGAAAAAAGTTTGTTTTTTAGAAAAGGTGGAACTAACTTTTGCTGGCTGAATACATGTTGGACAAAAACTTTAAAATGAGCCCACAGTATTCTGAATGGATTTCTCCTTGTGTGGAAATACATACCTTCATAGGCCTTTGGGGGCAATACCGCTAGTAATTCATAAAGTTTCTGTCTGTAAACTGTTGATGGTGTTTTTAAGGAATTTCCATATGATTTGCATATTGAAGAAAGCCTTAAAATATAGAAAGCACATAATAGATAGGAAGGACTTTAAGTTTTATGTACCACTCGCAACAAAAAAGTGTAATTTGTACCACTCTACTGCATGCTTTTAAAACCTATACATATTAGAAGTACATTTTGATTTGCACAAAGAACAGTAAAAGGAAACCAATTTATTTCACATGTTCTGACAGAATGAGTGTTGTCCATTTCCAAGTGTTATTTTCATTTAATACTAAAGAAATAAGCAAGCTTTCTGTTTCCTTTGATTGTACCTATATTTATCACAACAAACATTTGTGGATATATTTCTCCAAGTTAGAGCTTAGAACCCAAATGCATTAAATTGTTCTATATTCAAAAGGCAAAAGTTTAATAAAACCCTTTCCAGCTTAGATCTGAAATTAAATACAAAAAATATCCATGTCCAAAAGATGTTTTTTCAAAGCATATTCTTGTTTCTTATTTAGTAAAAAATAATTGTATATAAATACAAAGGTGTATGTTTTATTAAAAAAGCAATATATAAAAACTAACTTAAAAAACCCTTGCAAGAAAGTCTTCCTTAGATTTTTCTCAACACTGGAATCTGCAAACATATAAACACTAATTTTTGTCCCTTGAAAAGAAAGTCCTTTAGAAAGTGCACGGATCAAATACAGATTACTCTAGTTTTTAAAGTAACAGTTTTATACATACACTTACTGTGTCAATAAATCAACGGCACATGGGAGAGGAGGAAGAAGTCTCTGAACAACTTCATCCGTAAGAAGACCAGCACAGTGGGAAACAAAGCTTTTAATAGCTAAAAAAGGAATTGGATTTCAATTTACTTAGTGTGAGGTATGTTGAATTAAAAAAAAACCACATTAGCAAAGTAATTACATTACTACATTACTAATAATGAACAAAATAGCAATAAAAAATGTCAGATGCACTGTTTCAGTGTCTCAGCTTGGACATTCATATCCTGACTTTTAATTGCATACATAAATGCAATTATTTTTTGCATTTTGTTATGAACTAAATGATGTTATGTAATTCAACTTCATGGTAATTCCATAATAATAATAAAAAGAAAATAGGATGAAGATCAAGTGACCTACTGCTTACTTTACTAGTCTTCCATTAAAATTTAGTTCAATTACTGTACTCTAGAAACCAACTAATATGTATATAATTTACAGAAAACTAAACTTAAATTTAATTTCCAAAAGCACCTAGAGAATATACCATATTAAATACCTATCTTCTAAAGAAAAAATATTGAAAGGTTAATTGTTTAGGTACTTCTGAAATGAAATTGCTATTGAATTCCACACTTTCTGATGTATCTTAATAGTGAGAGAGCAGGGTGCTTACTATACCAGGGTTCACATTTCTGGAAAGAAAAGTACTCTTTAGTACTCCAGAATACAAGACTGAAACACATTAAGTATTTGAAGATCACTGGGGCAATTTCTTGGAACCCCAAATTTGCAGTATTTCATGATAAAAAATTGCAATCTACCAGAGAGCAGCCACATTCAAAGTGCTGTTACCCGGCTGAGGATTGCAACTACCTAATCATAATTTTTACCCAAGTCCTTCCACTTTCACAAACATGTTTGAATGACTCACCAATTCTATTTTCCTTGTAGTAAGTTACCTGGTAGAAAACAGAGCCACCATTTTCCAAATATAATAGACTGTATAAACAGAACATACCTGGCTTTGGATCTTCAGTCATTATTTTGATTTGTTTGCTAAACAAGACAAGCAACCTTCCTGATTATCATGTATTGCTTGAAAATCAACTGACTAGAGGAAGGAGAGAAAAAAGCTCTTGGGTTTTTTTTGGCTGTTTTTTTTTGTTTTGTTTTGTTGGGTTTTTTTCCCCACAAAATGAAACATATACTTCTATGTAAATATTAATATACAAGCATGGGTGTTATATAGGGCATGAATATAGCCTTTACCATCTAGTGAAAAAAAAACAATATGGAGTGTTGCTGTTCTTTCAGGAAATTAACTAAGAGCCCAATTATAAATATGCAGAGAAAGACACCAAGTCCTGCTTACCACAGAGGGCACCAGCACGACCTTCCAGTGTTACTTGCCAGGTAAATGCATCTCCTCGTGTCTTCTCTGTTTCCAGGTCTTTAGGAGATGATGGAAAGATGCACTTCCACAGTAATAGGATTCGTGGCAGATGATGTTGGACAACTGCAGGACCTGAAAATATTGGCAGTTGTCAGGCCAATGCCAAGATTAATAGAACTAAATTTTCTTTCCTTCTCTTTTTTATTGTGTTCACAAAATCATTACAGGAGTAGACAAAACCATATGCTAATTTCCCAGCCTTCTCATACGTAAATTCTCAAATATCTAATCTTTTGGTACTTCATTTTCATACATAACTACATACCTATTGACACATTTCCTAGTACGTAACCAAACCAGCTACAAGTATGTTTGTTACAAACTACAGACCCTGTGGATCATCAACATAGAAGATGCAAAGATCAATAGTAATGTTCAGAAAAGCAAACATTTGTTTTAGGTTAATTAAGTATAACATTAAAAAAAAAAAAGGGAGTTGTGGGGCAGAAGTAATACCTGAAAACATTAAAAATATGACCAAAGCCAATAAAATACATTCTTCATTAGTACTTTATTGATCACAGTCAATAATCTGACCAGTAATACATCTTAAAAAGTACTTTAAGATTTCAAATGCCTGACAAGAGGAAAATACAAATTATTAACTCATTTTTTGCTGTGACAAATATTTTAAAATTTTTCATGACCTCTAGGACATTTGGTTAGATTCACTTTGAAAATTATTATCTACATTTAATGCATAGGAGTCCCACTTCAATCACTATTTTTCAGACACTGCTTCCAATTAACTAATAGTAAACTTGAAAGAGATAACATTTTTATCTCAGGAAGTTTTTCTAACTATTTCAACATTTGAGGTTTTAAAATTATTTTGCAGCAGTAAATTAAACAAAACCTCAAACAGAAAATCAGAGACAGAACACTGAACATCTTAATGTAGATTAAGAAGAATTGTAGAAAGCTACTACCTAATGTCATGAGAGCAGCTATCAAGAGCCATCCAGCCTGCATTCGCTGCAGTGAAATGCGACTGTTCTGAGAAGCAGAACACAACAAATCCTCTGCTATGGTCATGATTACCTTCAAAGTAGAAGAGAGAAACAGAGAATCAGATTTTGGTAACTACCAATTTTTTTTCAATATTATTTGGCGTAATACTTAATCCTATTCTCTTGCTCCCAGAGGAAGAATGCCATCTTCCTCTCACACTATGGCAATAAATTCAGGCTCAAGAAGTTGCAATTCCTGACTGCAGTATTAGTCTGGGATGGCTTCAGCCGTTCTCTGGAGTACCACGTAAGTTCCTTTGCTTTGTACTCTCTCCTTTATCATCAGTAAAATGACAACTGATAACTTCCATAGGAATGTGCATTGGAAGGATATAAGAGTTCTGATATTCTATTTATGTCACAATGCATGTATGACATCTATGAATTACAGCTCAGAAGAAGGGTTGAGAGTGGTAATTATCTTTTTTATCCTTGTTGCAGAATAAAGTCTGTCATTCTCTCTGACCATTTTTCAAATCAACAAATGGTATGACTGAAAAATAAATTAAAATAGCATAGTTAGAATTAATCCTATTTTAACTGCTCCAGAATAATTGCACATGCCCACTATGTGCTAAATGCAAGCGACTCCACTTGGTACCAAAAGGTACCTACAAGCTACACTGAGGAACACCCTTGTTTCCATGCACAATTACCACAGTATGTCTACAAATGCTGTAAGTATTCTGCATGTAGTTTGCTTCAATTATATTTCATATATGCTAAAAAATATCTTACATCTTGCATTACGTCCAGTCTCCAAAATAAACTGCTCACAGGTCAGTATTGTAAGTAAGAAGTATCATTATCAAAAGTACCATTAAAAAGCTTCAGTATAGAAAAAATCCTTATAGAAATTATTTTCACACTTAAAATGTTATTAAAGGTTGCACATGAAAGTTTGCTTCATGAATGCTTGAGATTTTTACATTTCCAAAACTTCATCTGATGTCTTTTTCCCAATCTGAAAGTATTAGTTTCCCGAGTAGCATAATGCTACCAGGTGGTTGTAAAAGAAGTGTATTTGTATAGATTCCTGCTAGAGTTAATACATTTGATTCTAAAATAAAACCTTTTTAAAATTATACTACTAAAACCCACTAAAAACTTAGTATATTTACACCACATATAAAGCATACATCCTAGAAAGGATATCATTTAATGATTTCTGACAAGTTTTATCTGTGTACTAGGAGAAATGCCTGATATTTGAAGGATTTTTTTAAACTGACTTATAAGTAATAGAACTGAATGTTAAATATATATAAACTCGCTAATTATTTATTTTCTTTAGGTTCCACCTGCAACTCTAACTGCCATCTGAAAGGACAATCTATTAATATAGAACAGCTTCTCCACAGATCACTATTGTCTATCTTTGATATTTCCTTCTCAAAACTGCTCTATTCAACACTGGTCTCTTTCTGCTCCTCAGCAGAGGAACTAGTCTGGAATCTGGCAGTGTTCCTAGGAGAGAGCAGAAAAGGGCTTTTGTCAACTGTTCTGTTCTTCCCCCTGCCAGCTTAGTACAGAATACAGTGTTCCTCCCATATTTTTTTGTGCCCTCCCATACCTCCTCCCTAGCCCTATTTCATTCTATTATATTCATCTAAAATAAATCTTTGTCAAGAATGGTTTCTCTGTTAAACAGAAACTTCAGCTCTGCTTAGGTGCAAACTATCTGAATGGCACTTCTTATCTATAAAAGTGGGCAAACTCCATTCATTTTGTCCTCTCTGCATGATCTTTCAGCAATCACAAGGTAAATTTCATCAGTCTGGACACTGAATGTACAGAATGTTCTTAATGTCCACTGACACTGAAACATTTATTTTCAGAAGAAAGAATGTAAGTTTCTACATTATGCAAAAAATTAGCATGTACTGCTGACATTTGTCATCCACCATAGTTTTCCAAACATGAGTAACTCAGTGGATAAAGTTCCCATTAAGATGGAAACAGCTCCTTCCCCCAGTCTTTATTTCTACAGCTGCATAGCTTTAAAACTCCAGAGCACAGCATCTTCTACCTGCACTAGTGAGGAGACTGGCATCTTATGAGTTATGCAAGAAGCTGATTTCTGTAAAACAAAACAAAAGTGTTTATCTGTTGGACTTGGCAAAAGATTTTTAAGATAATACATAACTGCAGTTATTGCTGTAAGCACTAACTAACCTGTACACTTGAGAGCCATTCCCAAGAAACAGGAATTTTTGCTCCTGATACATGTGAGAAAAACACATGTTTATTTGAGTCATGGTATGCTTCAAAGTTCTCTTCTTGAGGAACCAAAGTATCTCATCAGTATCACTGGATATTGTGATCATGTCACAAAAAAAACATGCAAATATCACTGAAAAAAAAATGTAAGAACAGCCTATATGAAAAGTATTCAGACCATACCTTCCCTTTTCCATGTGGAATTCCTAAAGGACAATGTTTTACTGCACCTAGCAAAGCAGCAACAGCAAAACTATAGCCAGTTATTGCTTCTGGGCAGGATTTCAATGCACTGAGACGTTCAATGCTACGATCCAACAGCAGGGACACATAAGAGGGCAGTGCTACTGCAATACAGCGCAAACACCACGCTGCTGTCAGTCTAACTGAAATGCTGGGATGAAGAATGACAGAAATTACTGCCTCCAGAACACCTGAAAAATAATATGCACAAACACACTTAAGAAAGAGGCAAGAAGATTGCCAAAAAAGTAAAAATGTATACACAGGACTGGCAAACATAACGTGCTATCCAATTTCTGTAGTTCTTTTCAAAAAGTCCTGGTTTTTTATTTTTAAATAATTGTAACAAATTTAAATAATTAAGCTCTTTTTAGAAAAACTGATGAAAAGTAACACTATGGAGAAAACCTAACATATAAAGAAAATATCTGTAAGTTTCTGTAAGGAAGCAGAAATCCATGCCATGGATGAAGCTAAATGAGAACAATAAAGGTATCAAGCTCAATCTAACTGTTTTATTATAAACACTATGAAGTGTTGTACTTTAAACACAACCCTTAAGGGAGTAAAATTTAATAAAGATTTTTTTTTTTTCATTGACATACTTGTACAGGGTAGGGAAGATACAGAACTCTTTGGGCAATGTCTGAAATTTTCCTATAGCATGTAAGGCAGTCAACTTTCCCTCCTCCCTCCCACCCACCCCCCCCCTTTTTTTTTTTAAGCTTATTGGAAGAAAACAGAAAATAATACAAGAACTATGGAGGATGCTGGTTAGGAGACTGAGCATGAGAAGAACAGCCATAAGAAATCAAAGATCACAGTGAACAAACAAATATAAATTTAATTTGTACTCTGGTTCACAAAGTAATTCAGGGATTGTACCTGTACTAGAGTCTTGCAGTAATGGTGCTGCTGTAGTTCCTAAGCCATGAATGAGACTTCCGAGTTCCTGAAGTGCACACACAAGCACATGCTGACTTGCTGTTACATCTGTTGTATTAATTTTTGTTTCCAAGTTACTATCACTTATTGCAGCATCTGATAATACAATACAAGAAAAGCACCAGAAAATCATTACCAAAATCAAACAAACAGATGGGAGAAAAGTTTTTGCGAAGAGAAATTGTTTATATTACTAAATAAGCTTTTACCATTTTTATAATTGTTTTCATAAAGGGTTGCCTTCACTTACACAAACACATTTCTTTTACTAAAAGGATGATGTAGTAACATCTGTGAGGGCAAGAGTGTGGATAAATGGAAAATAGCAAATTGCTTATCTTTACATGATGGGGAACAGTAGTTAGCAAGGAGAGTGCTATTGTCTTACCAAAAGTAACATGAAGAAGACATACTTTGATATAACATAACAGATTTTACTGCATCATAAGGAAAAAGAAAGAGAAGAAAAGAATGAAATCTTGCAAGATCAATCAAGTAAGAAGGCAGAGACATGGAATGAAGAGGAAAGGAAAAATATGATGTTTTCTGAAGGTTTATATTTTGAGACACAAATCATTATGTCTGCTTAGACATAAAACATTTAGATAATTAAATCAGATACAACATGTGCATCAGAAGACAACAAGTTATGTCCAGGAATCTTTTTCTTCTCCTCCAGAAGGACAATGGTGGAAGATCAGAGGCTTTTTCTGGAAGCAGTGTACAAGACCTTATCATGAAAGAGATCTGTTTTCTCCAGGAGAAATGCTCATTTGTCATTTAGGAACAAACACTACTTTTGAACCTTCAGTAGTGCTAACTGCTCTGAACAGGAAGGGAGGATCTGACTAGACATGGATTACCTGCCAAACTAACTTACTTTAAAATACTGCCTGTATACTATTATTGCAATTATTTCATTTGTTAATGGCTAAAATTACATTTGCCAGGAATGGAGTGTTAAAAAAATCTGTATAGACTTATGTGGGTACACATGTACAAAAACACAGACACACACAAGCAAATAACCAGCCCAAGCTTAAAACAAGGCAGTCCATCAAAAGCCCTCTCCATTATCATGGTAATAAATCAGCACAATATAGTCTATTTCTGCAGATTCTGGATTAAGTAGTTGGACAATAACTTAAAAAAGGAAAAATAGAGGCCCAAATGGATAATCTTGTTAGACCCATACCTACAACTTTCTTCAGTCTCCAGATGGCCTGACAAATCTCCTTGGCAGCTGCAATCTGAGCCTTTTCCCCAAGCAGGCCTCCTACTGTAGCTCGAAGGATGAATGAAACACAGCGGCGACAGCCGATCGCATCCATCGGACTCTGAACAGCCTTAGGGTGAGACTGAGACACAAGATCTAGAATATGGGATAGGAAGGCTGAGAAATTCCTCTCAAGCCATTGTGCTCCTAATGTAGAGACAAATACCACATATGTCTGAAAAAGATTTCAAAAGAAACATATTTTAGAGCAAAATATGTGGAAATTCACTGCTAACTACCCTACACACTTATTTTTTAAATCTTCACATTGCCACAACTAGAACATTAAACTGAAATGATTTATAAATTTATGCATCCATAAATCACATATATTCTCACTTTTATGTATCTGCAATTTTTAATATTTATGTATTAATTTTTAAAAATTATTTAAATTGCTATCAAAACTGTTATGGGTCCCATCCAAGTCAGCATATTCTGTGATTCTGCACTAGTAATATTGCAGCCTGCTTTGACTGTAAGTTATTTCAAGCTGCTTGCCCATGTCATGTCATCTCATTCCAGAGTGTGAGAAAGAGTGGTTTACCCTGCACAGGCACTTGTTATGTAAAACATTGTGTTTGGTCTCACTGAACAACAGCTTCCAGCTATTTAACATTCTGCACATGAACCCCAAATTTAATGTATGAATGCATTTTAAGAACTACTATGTTACAAAACTATAACCCATAACCCAGAGAAAATTTGGTTATTAAAGGGTCTGAATCAGGGAATATTTGCAGCCCCCAAGCACTGTTCTTCAACCCAATGAATTTTAATAGTTTGCCTTGCAATGGAGGTACCATAAAAAGACTGTCACCACAAAGAGAAAGAATGCAGAATCACTTTACAAACCTAATCACCACAAGACCATTTATTTCACCACATAATAAGCTCCCCTACAATTGCCTTCTATGTGCACTTGTTGGATGTTTTTAATGAATAGATCAAGAAAACAATATAAAAAATGAGAATATGCAAATGAGCACACAAAATTCCTCATAAAAAAGGAACTTTTTACAACTGCTTATATCAATCTACTTTCAACTACTGCTTATATCAATCAAGTTCTGTATTTGCCTCATACATTGTCTTAAGTCTAATATTCACAACAACATTACTCACATAAAAGAAATGGAACTATTGTAGACAAAATAATTATACTATTAGATCCTGTTAGAAGCTTATTGTTCTTGACAAACACTACTTAGGCTTCATAATGCATCAGTACATTACCCTGGTTTTATAGATTTGAAACCTGAGAAATTTAACAGGATAAAGACTTTTGAAGAGTGATACTGCCATGGCTTCATTTTAAACTCTATTGTGAACTTGGCTT
This sequence comes from Chloebia gouldiae, assembly GCA_003676055.1. NCBI lineage: Eukaryota > Metazoa > Chordata > Aves > Passeriformes > Passeridae > Chloebia > Chloebia gouldiae. The sequence goes on along the minus strand of QUSF01000004.1, from coordinate 21,483,585 downwards.
GAACAAATATAAATATTCCATGTTAAAAGTCATCTTCAGAGCCTTTCTTATTTTTAAATTCATAATAAGCCACAACTCACTAATTAATACATTTTTTAACCGCAAGTGTTTTCTATTCACAAGCACTGATAAATTCACTATTTTTCAAGCTTTTTTTGGAAGAAACATTGCACTATTGAAACTGTTCTGGTACAGTTTGAATGTACCATCTAGCAGAGGTACTACTGAGTTAACATAAATACACATGAAAAAGGAGACAACTTCCAAAAACTAGTACCAATAGTAAAGACATTGAACCGAGATATCTGGTATATTCCTGGAAAACTAATAAAACTACCATGTATATAGATACCCTGGAAATCTCTGGTATACATTTTCTAGGCAAATAGCTGTCAAGGTATTACTGTTCCCTAGCTTCTCTGTTCTCTCTGCAAAAAGTTATTGCTTCCACTCAACATGACCTGAGGACAGAAGACAATTTGTAGCACCTTCAAGCTGTTTCACTGCAAAATCTGGCAGCTTGTATCAGTAATTCTAGCTAATTTAAAGATATTTTGCACAGGAGTTGAAACGTACTGACAAACTGCCTTACTGGCAAAGCTGTGGGACTGTAACATACTAAAATAATCACATCTACTTGTACATAAAAGTTCATCATGACCTTTAGTCTTGATTCATAGGTTTTACATTTGAATATCTACAATTCAGCATGTTTACACTGAAGATAGTATTTACAGGATGAAGACAACCTGATTTCTTCTGAGAAATGTGTACTGCTTTTACCAGCAGGCACTACATGGCCTGGCTTCAGTCCTGTTCAGTTTACAAGATTCTATGCTTTGAGCATCCTGGAACACAGCAAAACAGATGCTGGGTTTTTTCTACTAAGTTCTGTTTTCCTTACTTACTCAAAGTAGAACCACCTTTTCATAACTAGACTTGGAATTCCCTATACAAAAGGAAACTATTTGAAGTTCAAACATTTCTTCTAACTTCAAATGTAATGAAATAAGTTTTAAAAATCTGAGGAATTTATTTATATCATTCATTTGAAATTCATATCAGACAAAGCTTTCACAAGTAGTACATATTTGATTTTTAAAATGTCAAACTCTCAGGTAAACAATAAGCAACACCAGAAATATTTTTTCCTTTTCTTTCTATCATGACTCAAGATGTAAATCCTTATTTTGAAATATATACATTTCATTACAAATATAAAAACAGGATGAAAGAAGAGATATATACAGAGCAAAGCAATTATAGAATTGTTTGGCAATCTCAGAAAATCATAACTGATGTAATCCAAACCTGGGTGACTCCAACTCTAACATCTCTGCTGACTGAACTGGTCCCTTTCAACATATCACCACTGGCTCGCAGAAATCCACAACTTCCACGCAGAAATCCAGTTCCGAGCAGCTCCATCACATCTTCCAAAGAGAGTCTGCGGAAGTTATGCTTGGTGGATGCTAAGAACAGATGTACATCTTTAGAGGAATAGTTCAAAAATCTTGGTATGTTTTAGAAATAGCGATTCAACTCTCTTAATTTTAGTAAGAATAATTTGCACAAACTCAGCAGCACAATCAAATCCAAATACTGTTTGAGCATAACTTCACAACAGAAACCAGGACATTTTAGCTCTCATTGCTCCAGCAAAACACAGTATTTCTCAGGTTTTTCAGCTTTAACTACATTTAAGTAGTTTAAGCCATTACTTAATATGCATATCTACCCACCCTCAGTATTTACCATCTATGCTTCTTCTGCAAAAAGATCTGTAAGGTCTACTCCTACCACCCACAGCTTAATGAAAGCCCCGGATCTTACATATTCCCGATTACCAGGAAACACAATCTCTATTCCAAACCTCAGACAGGGCAGATCCCACTCTACTACCCTTAGCCAGGTAAAGACACAGCTACAGGTCCTCTTAGAAAAATATCAAGTCACCTTAGCATTAAGATAGTCCTCTAAAAGAGGGAGAAAAATAAAATATGCTTGCAATTGTTTAGGAAAATTATCCATCCCCAATTCCTACTCCATGCTTTATTTCTTGATAGAAAGTTTATTTAAAATACATGCTGGACATGTACATGTAAACTTAGCATGATGATCACACACTGCATGCTGGCTATTGTAAACGTAGGTGAACCCAGTGGGAAGAAACGATGATGTCTGACTCCAGGTCAGAAGGCTGAATGATTTCTTCATTCTAACTATACTACAATATACTATTTAAAGGAAAGACTAAAACTATAATCCTACTTGTTCTAACTACCATATCTAACTAACTCACAACTCATGACCCTCTTCTTGAGAGTCTAGACACAGATGGATTAGACTGGCCATCAGGCTCAAACTATCCTCACCAGGATCTAATTAAGTAATCACCCCAGGTAAACAATTCTCTAAACACATTCCACGTAAGAAAAACAAGGACCAGAATTAGAGATTGTTTTCTCTTCCCTTCCTCTGTGCTGCTCTATGAAAAATCCCGAAAACAAGAAGAATGCTCCTGCGACAACTGACCTAAAATTTTCACTGCCTTTTTCATTCTCTTTCAAGGATCCAAATGAGAAAAGGAAGGAGAGGATTTGAAATAAGGATGTCCAGAAAAAAAATTAAACAAAACCCCCTCAATATCAGCAGGTTATCAGACGCAATGTAGAAATTTCAGGAGTACACATTTCTTCATATACTACTCCCTGAACCTCTTCCCCAGCCCCTTCTAGTCCCCATCTAGCTTCTGTTCCACTTAGCTCTAACTTCTTTTTAACTAAAAATAACTAAAATAAGGACGAAACTCCTTGAAATAGCCAACCAAATAATTTATAAGCTTCTTACATAACCTTATCTTAGAGTCTTAGAAATAACAAGTACATCGCTTACATAGATTAAAGGAAACTAATGAGTCTATAAAGAGGTCAGAATTTTTTTTTTTTTTTTTATTGAGAAAAAGTAAGTGGTGATTTTTTTTCCTGTAACACAGTAATTCTCTCCAAAAATATCTGGGGAAAATACTTTGGAAACCAAGACTTCAGAGTCTACAATGCAAATACACAGCCTCAAGTATTTTGAAAAACAGTAAGTTGGGCTGAAAGGCATTTTGTCATTTGCTGGTTGTTGCACTGAAGGTCTTTTCTGCTGTCACTAAAAGCAGAACAATCAGTCTGAATCACACTTATTCTTCATCCTGTTATATTTTGCTTAGATAAGACATTTAGCTTGGGGCTTCTAAGGCTAAAACCACTCAGTCTGAAGCACAAAAAGTATTGGAGATGATAACTTTGTACCAGGATGCTTCAGTCAACTCAAGTACTGTCTGCCAGAAAAAAACCGTTACATAGCTGTTTCGTGAACAAAACTGCCTCCTAATTTCTGTTTGTGAACATATTTATATTGCTGTCCACTGACAATGCAAATGCTGTATTGATTGGAGGTATCCTTAACTTTTTATTTTGACAGAGAGACTGCCTCAAATCTTAGTTATTTCTAAACTGCTTGAATTAATCTTGCTTTTAAATTCCTGCAGTTACTAATTTCACTCCATACAACAACAATCTCATAGTGGAGAAAAGGTTCTACTACTTTCCATTGTTCATTATTTTATAACAAATAGAACCAAAAAACAGCACCTCACAAGAAAAAAGTTAGAATAGTCAGAAGAAGCTCACAATGTGATTTTACTTCAAGCTTCAACAGAACTTAAGAGTTTCTTATAATCTGACAGATTTTTACAGATGAGGAATCAGCAAAGAAAGCACATCTTTTACCTGTTATCTGCTTAGATGTTAGAGCTCTAGCCAATATTGTGCCTAAAAGTTTTGACACCGCTAATCGTACATCATAATTGGAACCTTCAAATGATTTAAAACATAATGTAACAACACTATCCAGGTCTGTAGTCCACATAAATACTGCTTCATTCTGAAGTTCAAGAAGACACTAGACAAAAAAATGGAAATAAAAGTGTTTTGAGATGGAAAAGCACTCAGTAAAAATTTTAGTTTGCTACATAATAAACCAAGTTCTCCCTAACAAAATAAGCACCTTGCTTCATACTAAAATTACTTCTATTTTTTCTGCCACGTTAATATCAAAGAAACACAGATAAGCAAACAATGTTTTTACTTCCGTGCTCATTTATCATTAAAACCGAATTTTATGTTTTAGGGAGCTACTTACAAGAGCTATTGGAGCAGTTTACCTTAGCAGCAGCACAGCGGACAGCCATGGATCGATCTGTCAAACACGATCGGGCAGCTTTGTAAATATCTCTGTGACAGGGGATAGCAGCAGCTCCTAAACCATTTAATATATTTTGCAAACTAAGCATGATTTCATAGCGACCTTGAGACTGAAAAATGAAAAAGAGAAATGTTAAAGTTTTGTAACCCTAAGTGCCTTTGAAATACAAAATGCCAACTGCTGAAATAGGTAAAAAATGGCTGGGTCTCTTAGAGATCTATTTATACTGAAATAAGTTAAAGCAGATAACTCGCTCCAAAACTCTATAAGCAAATGAAAATAGTACTTCTATGTTCTATTGAAAAACAATAATTACAAGTATAAAGCCCAAAACAAAAACTATGAGCTATAGAAAAAATGTTCTCATTAATAATACCATTAAATTTTCTAATTTATCAAGTATTTTCATGAAACTAGATAAAGAAAAAGCTGTGATCTATCCTTTTATAGTCATAATCCATTAACTCTAGTACTTCTCTGGAATTTAGACACTGATTTTTATCTGATTTTTCACTACTTTTTTCTTGTATTTTGGTATCATGCATTTTCTCTTATTCATTGGTCCAGCTATCAGCAGTAAAAATCCTTTTATTTTTCCAATCATTTTTTAAACATGCTGTTCCAATACCTCTGCATTCTTCATTGCTTTAAGCACATTCCCAACGGTGTCAGTAAAACTGTTTCCCAAAATTCTTCCCAATTTTTTGTATAAATAGCCCAAGCATACCACCGCAGCACTAAAACAAAAGCAAATCCAAAGACGCATGAAAATGGATGCACTAAGAGATGAAAGGGATTAAGACGACTGAAGTAATAAATGTGCAAACAGCAAAACAACTAAACAGGATGTCCCAAAAATATAAATGGATCATCAAAAAGGGAAAAAAATAGTCTGTATGTGGCACATACCCTCCAGAAGAAATGAAGACACAAGGGTTGCTATAACTCGGATAATACAAGATTTCAGGTAATACAACCTTCCAGTATCTTTTACAAGAGGAATAGTTCTCATATCCACCTTTAAACCTTAACATTAATTTCTTACTAAGCATGCTCTGTGTCATGCTGCAGCAGATGCTGCCAGAAGTAGTCAGGGACAGGTTTGTTTACAAATGGTCTACTAATTACACTTCTGCCACTATGTATCATAGTACATAATAAGGAGATACCTTGAAGGAAATAAAACTATAGACCCACCTCCCTTTCACTGTAGACAGATTCTGAATTTAACATTCAGGTGAAACATCTGACAAACAGACTCTGTGTGCTCACTGGCCTTTCCTTTAGGAAAGGCAAAAACTGCTAATATTGAGGAAAAAAAAAAGAGGTGCCTAAAGTAATGAAAGAGCATTTTCCTTTGAATAATTAGTCAATGAAAACACTTTGGTTTTGTATTGACAGATCTGTAACTAAACCAATTTCTTGAATACAAAAAGAATTATATATTTAATCAGCTTTCAGCTCTTTTCCAGACCTACTTAAATATGTAGACATTGCTCAGCATCCCCTTCAACAAAAAAAAATTTTGCTTATTCCCCAACTGAATTCAAGTTCCAAATCTATAATTTTAAATTCTCATACTGAATATATTCTTAATTTTAAAAATACATTTAATATTTACATTAACTCCCTAAATGCACAGTAAGAAAAACAAACCTAGTATCCTTTATCCCTTATCATCCTACAATATTACTTTCATTAAAAACCTGGGTTTTGTTATTGCTTTTATCCAACTCAGTACACACCAACAACTTGGATTTAAATTTTGTTCATGGTGTGCCTGGGCATGAAATTATAATTTTCTAATTTCCCTTCTAAATTGAGCATCTGATGGTCACAGGTAGTCTCCTTAATAAAGTAATAAGCTGCATTCATGCTGCATGACCTGCTTATCTGATTTGGTAGAGCATTCACATCATGATGCATTTCAACAGTAGATGAGCACCTAACTAAGGTTTTGTTTAAAACGCTTGCCTAAAACACTTTCATCTTCCACATACAGGAAAGAAGAAAAGTGATAATCTATGAAATAAGAGACCAATTTACTGGAATCTGTATTTAAAGAAGTTCCCAGGTATACCAACATATTGTGAACATTGACGGTGAAGCGTTGCTATGAGACAACATGGGCATGCATGCTAAATATGGACAGATGGCAAAGACAACGCTTTAATCACAGTCAAAATAACCACAAAAAAGCAGTTTTTCTACACTGAACACCATTTAATATATCTGCAACCTAAGATGAAAGATTTTACTGAACACACAGTTCTGTAGTTCAAATTATTTTCTGTAGCCTGTTGTCTCCATGTCAGTTCTATCAGAAATCCCTTTACCAACTTTTTTGAAGAAAATCGGATTTTACAATTACCCTTTTCTCCATCTCTTTCTTCCTCTTCTTACCACTGCTTACATACCCAGGAAGAGGTGGTGTACACTGCCACCTCTCTCCCTCTCCCCCAACTAGTACTCTGCATTCTGGCTTTGGTTTTCTCCCATTTCTGCTTTACTGCCAATGGCCTCCCCCATCATTCTGCTGTACTGACATCACCCACTTCCTCCAGTGTGGCCAATCACAGTTGAAGCGGGAAGATCTGCAGAACTCTGTCCCACACCACAACTCAACTCTAATGTTAATGGATTTCATTGTTTAAAATGTACCACAGCAGTAATTTACTTTGCAAGACCAAGATCCTTTATAGCAAACTTATTCCTAACTCAAAAGACTGTACAAGAGGTCAACTGGCACAAGAAAGAAACAAAAAAAAAAAAAGATATAAGAAAATACAACTTACTCATTGCAAAATCTATTTTCAGGAATCTTTACTTGTGTTGTCAGAAACAGGTTTAGCATGCAAAGTAAAGGAGGAAAAGAGATCCTGCTCCGCTTTCAATACCATGTCATTAATGCAAAAGGATGTTCATCTATCTTTACTACGTTCTATATCATCTTTAATTTGCTTCACTATAGTGAGAGATGTGCATAATTTTGGGAATGAAGGTTATTAATAACATTTCTGCACATAAAAATTTGGCTTCACATTTTGAAGTAGCAGTTCATGTTTCTCTGCTCTAATGCTTTTGGCCTTTAATTACAAACATTTCAGATGTTTTTAACTGTATCCAGTTTCCCACCTGAATTAAGAAAAGTACTCAGCAACTGTCTTTTATACCTGAAGTTGTATTTCACAACTGTCTGTTTTACTGCTCTTCTCAGACTATTATTAACTATTTGAAGGAAAATACACCTGCCCTCTCATAACTTTGTTATCCATTGTTGATATTCTCCCTAGCCTGATTTTCAGTTGTCTGGATGGATACCATTAGGTGTCTTCTACCCTTTTGGTTCGTGATACTCAAATACAACATGGACTACCAGCACAATCTTTGTTTTATTACCTATTTTGTGGCAGTGAACTCAAATGAATCTCACCACTTAAACCTGTCTCGTTATTACTGGATCTGAAGCTTGAGGGTAAAAACACACTTACAGTTTTGTAGGCAGATAACTCGGTGAGTCATCTTTACTCCGAATGAGTTCATTGCATTTGTCAATTGTTTGGTAAACAGAAAAAGTGTCTCCAGTGCTATAAAGTACAGCTAAATTCTTGGCAAGAAGCCGTCTGGTAGGAGGTCCTGGTGAATTGTTTAATAAAGAAGTCAATTGTTCAACCAGTTTCTTCTGGTTTTCCCTTATATCAGCCTGGAAATAAAATCAGTAACCAGTTAAAGTTCAGTTACATTTAAAAGCTAGTTATAGATGATTAATTCAAATTATCCTTACTTTTCATTATTACCGTTCTGATAATGACATTCTGAAATACAAATGAGCATTTTATTGCATTTTTATACTTAAAGAAAAGACATTTAAAGAATGTGGCTATTTTATCTGTCTTAAAAAACCCAACACTTTTTTCAGAGCGCAATTATTGCTAGCAGTGTTTCAAGTGTATTTTCCCTGTGGCATGTCTATGCTTAAATCTTTCTCAAAGTTGCCTTTTCTTTCTTTTAATGTCTGCTTTAAAAGAAAAGAATTCATAGATATATAGTAAGTTTAGTAGCAAAGAAGAACTTTAAAAAAGAAGCTGACTTTCAAGAGCTTGGGCATTAGAAAAGAAAGAATTTCCCTTAAAAAAATTATCCAGTCTTGCATACATTTTTTAATACTCTTTAAAAAAAAGAACCTGGCACTGTTTTTCATTTAGGTGTTTTCATCACAAATTAGCATTATGTTGGCTAGTTTATTATCACATGTCTACATAACCTGTTTGATATACACTAACCAGTGAATCAAACAATTGGAGAGTTGGCTGGAAACAGATATTTCATCATTTAACTAGGAAAATTAAAAAAAAACCAAACAAAACAACAACAAAAAAACCCAAAAAACAAACAAAAAAAACCCCAACAAACAAAGATAAAGATGTTACATTCCTGCTTGGCAGAGAAGCATCAAATAATTGTGCAACACTAGGTGGAAACATTACTAGCATTCTTCATAATGGGGCTGCAAAATCTTGCAGTAAGAATAGGCGTTAAAAATAATTAAAATTCCTTTCATTGGACAAGTGGCTCTTTCACTAGAAGGGCTGTGACCAAGAACTTAAAACATTTAGAAAGCTGCTGCTAACACTAAATATACTTTTAGTCCTTGTGCATACAAGACATGAGGCAAATAACATTGCAGGCTGCTCTTTGATTTTAAACAAAACAACAAAAAGACAGGCTTTTATTCTCAAGTCTTATTACACTTACTCTGCTAGTCACTGGTAAAAGTTTTTCCAAAAACTGTAACCATTCAAAAATGAACTCTGCTTTTTGAAATTCACCAAGCTGGTTATACGCTTCTTCATTAAGTAGTAAACTGTGAGCTAACTCCATTCCTTGAAATTTTCCTCAAATCTCCCAACAGCATGGAATGAAAAAAAAATCCAACGAACTACTCATTAATATCTGGCAAATCAGAAGTTTGAACATCTAAAAAGAAAAAAGGAAAAAAAAAGTTAATAAAAAGTCAACCATCACATAATATATAGTATTAATATTTGACTTACTAAAATGAAAATTTGCAAAGAAAGCCTAATCTAAAAAGGAAATTACAGAAGTGTTATTTGGATGTCCTTAGTAATACCAAATGTTTTTGAAAATGAGATAATGGTGTTATCTCATGCCAGTTGAAGTTAAATATACATATGAATATATCAGGACTGATTTTACTTCACCTTGTTTTGCATGAAGTGAGGTTTTCTAGTCCTTAACCATATACCCGAAAGTAATGACCAACTGACCTCAATGTAATGATTTTGTTATCAAGAACAAAGTGCAGAAAAAGTTGCAACCAACAATTAATAAACTCATGTTAATTATATTCACAAATATAAATGCTGACATTGTTTGACATTCTCAATACCAAGCAAGGCATAAAAAGCCCCCAGAATTTCACTGCTGAGCAAACCTCTAATAATCTCTTTTGGAAAAAAAACAAACCCCAAACCCAAACCTGAAAAGATTGTTTCAAAACTCAAAGTTCTAAAGAAGCTATGTTTTACTTATGTCTCTCAGACTATTTTGAGAATTTCCACATTGTTGATAAGAAAACCAAGATGGAAAATACTTCTAATGATCTCTTCCCTCCCCAATATCTAAATGCCATATCGCCTCAAAATATAAAATAGAATATTCTGTAGGCTTCACAAATAAAAGCAGTCAGGGAGATTCTGGTAAAATGTCAACCACATTTAAACTCCCAAGCAAGTTATCATTTTCAGAGGTCACTAAGACTGCTGAATACAATTTTTTCTATGCAACAAAAATATTACAGTGTAAAGTGATCCCTCAAATAGTAGATGGACAATACAAAGCATTGCTAAATAATTCAATACTCAGGATGTCATCAAACACAGAGCCGAAGGTTACCTTTACAACTTTTTACAAATTTTTATTAAAATTTACTCACAGAAAAAATAGTCCTATTTAATTTATCATTATGAACTGTCACTTCAAATCTATCTGAAATACCAAGAGGCTTGACAAGGCACCACTCTATAAAATGGCAAGCAGATCTAAATATACATAGCACATTATACCTCTACAGATTTTGTCCACCTAGGTATGCAGAAGTTCACAATTTATCAGTTATCTCACTGCTACAACACTCACAGAATTTAGCTCTTACATTTTTTGAAACATACAAAAAACTCAGGATTAAGTGTAGTTTCATCACTGCTCAGCATGAAAATTACATGTTAAGTCACAAATGCTCCTTTTTCTCCTCGTCCAAGGCCTGTTCTAATGTCTACCATATCTAAACCACCTACTGCCACAGCAACTTACCCAATTTACATACCCATCTCAGGATTACAACTCAGTTGTCTTCCCTAACTGAAAAGATCAGCTTGTTGTCAGACATTGGCACTTAACTTACCTAGCAGGTAATTTCTCCTCATTGTAAAAACTCTCTCTGCTGCTCCAGGCTTTTGTATAAAGGATTTTAAGAACTCAATTTTCTATGAAAATAATTAATACAGAGATCAATGTTAGGAATGAAAGCACATAAAATACAAGTGTTTCTACAGAAAACAAGAATTCCAAAGTCTTGCAATATCATCAATGTTTATTAAGTCATAGCTCACCAAAAAAGACTGGATGAATATTACTATCTCTTTATATGCTACATTTAAATCAGCAGACCCACCATATACACCACACAACTGGCCTCATTTAACTACTGAAATCACCTTTCTCATTTCTGTTTTGTTAACTCAGTTTAATTCTAAACCAGTAAAAAGTTAGTTTAAACAGCATCATAACCATAATAATTTTCTAGAAAGATTATCCAACAGTCAGCAGAACTGGCAAAGGGGATTCAACTGTTCTGAAAAATTCATGTACAATACTATCAATACATGACATGAGGATTATCAACCCGTTCTCCTAGCCGCCAGATATAGTTTTAACAGTAGAATTCATGGGCAAAAACTTTCCTTTCAAAACTCATTGAACTTGAACTTGTTCTGGTAGGAACAAGGTTCCTACCTGAGGTTCAAGATGACCTCACAGCTTTCAAAAGGGTAAGTGACCAAGAGGATGAAGACAGATTCTTTATTTTATAATAAAAACAAGGAAGCTTACCTCCTGACAGAGAAAAAGATTTTCACTGTAAGGACTATTTGCCACTGCGTCTGGTGTTGAGAAACTGCAGAACCTGCACCCTCAGGGGTTTCTAACACAAAGCCCTAAGCAACACTATCCCAAGTTATTATTGTAACTTGTTTCTAAATGAAACACTCCAACTGTATAAGCACACACTTGCAAAACCAATATAAATTTATTTATTTTTAGCTTAAATTAAAGAAAGAAAAAATGTTCCGGTGCAATTGCTGATCATTATAATGAACGCCTGTTAACATGACCAGAAACACTACCATTTCTCAAAAAAAAAGACTATTAGGACTGAATTGCTAAGGCTGACTGCTTACTATGCAAGAACTAGTTTTGTAGAAACAGAACTGTCCATGCAGGAAAACAAAATATTCAAAAATCCCAGACCTGATCTTTCCAGTGGTGATCAGCAAGCAAGCCTTGATTCCACAAACCTGTATAGAAAGCACCATATTCCCTACCCTACGCAAAAAACTTATTCCAAACATTTATTGAGTTTCCCTTCAATAAGCTGTAAGCCTGCACACCAGGGACACTTATGAACTTTCAAATGTAATGATAAAAAGAAGGGCACATGGCTAGAAACTTAGGAGAAGCAGGGCAAGAATGTAGGGCATGAAGTTCTCCTGCAGCATACTGGTTTTGCAGAGAACAGAGCAAAAGGCACAGGGCTGACAGTGCAAAGCTGAACACAAGCACAGAACTTGGGAACAACCTGCATTCAATTAATAATAAATATGTTCTTGTTGTGTATACAAGATGTTTCCAGGCAATCTAAGGAGAAGAAAAACCAAAGCCACACTGTCCAGACACGGGTGGGACTCTGTTCTAATTGGAGGCGTAGCACAGCCACGCTCTGGGCTAGTCAAGCACCAGAAAAGAGAAAATGTTCTGTCAGCAACTGGAGCTGCTCGGCCATTGTCAGTACCAGTGAATCAATGAAGTACAACCTAAGCATGTAAAGATGCACCTTTATTTACAAGAAACCCACATTTAGAAATGTTGAATTATTTGATAGTGCTTTTCCCCTGGTGCTGTAATTTTGACGCTTCAAAATATGAAAAAGAAATCTGTGGAAAAAATGTGAAATTTAATTAAATGAGATGTATGCTATGCCATCAACCAAAATAAAAAGGCCTGATGAAATCTTCATTTACCAACCAACATGATACACCATCCTTTTGGTTTTGTTTTTAGGTAACTGAAGCAATTACAAGAATAATTTTCCCATCAGTACTACAAGCACAGATCAACCAAAAATTCCTCTTTTTTTTTTTTTTTCCTGTGAGCTAAGTTTATTTTACATTATGCTACAAAACTGGCACAAAGATTTATTGGCCAAGGCAGAAGTTGTTTCTCGTTACAACTAAAGATTTTTTTTTTCATTTATCAACTGCCAATTTGACAAGCAGGATTGTTCAAGACTAGTCAGACAAGAGCTCAGAAAAGCTCTTGGAGCAATCACTAGATGGAATGCCACCCTGTAAATTGAAAGAAATACAGGGTGCATCAAGCATTAAAAGGCAACAGCAACTGTATTGTTGAAGTTTCTGACAAGCCTCAATGAGAAAAAAGGACCTGTAGTTTTTAAATGAAATGTGATTCAACCAGGGTAAGATTGGTCTGAGTAGATGCCTTCAGCTACTGTCTTTCAAATATGAGAACCAACAGACCACCCATGATAAAGTTACAACAGAGTGAGAAACCTAAATAGATCTATTATTTGGATCAAGTTCATTCCAAGCTAGATAATCTCCTCAGGCTTTAAAAGATGTGGGAAGCAGACCATAGATTGCTGTGTATCTTACACACATGGAAGTCTACGTAAAAATTGTAACATTACCAATGAAAAAGCTATGAGCAATAATAGCAACTTAATGAATTTCACTCTTCCTCCCAACTCCTGGCATATTTTGCTTATGCACAAAAAATAAGAAGTACCAAAAAAAGGTAACCTGCAATAAAGCAAACTCCTAACTGGTCTCTCACTAAAAATCAGCCTTCAAATTATGACTCATTAATTCAGGGATGAGCAACACAAGTAATGGAAACTACCTCACAGACCAAGTTTGTACTTACAAATTTATATTCTTTTAAAATTTTTCACATTTGATCTCTGATCCACCAGTTTGACTCTCTTTGCCAGGAAGAAGTGCTGCTCAAACAGAAATCTGATCAGCCTCGGTTCTCTGAGCAGGAGGCTCAGGTGACAATCTAATGCACAATCTAGATGAGGGTCTAAGTCTTTACACCGGCTTTTTAGTGAAGAAAATAAAGTGCTACTTAGCTTACCTTAATAATGATTAATATATTTCAAATTTCAAAAGTATTAACATAATTCTGCACTTGATATAAGATAATAAACATGTGGATTCAATTTTGTACCAATGACTAATCTAGCAGAGACACAAGTGCATAGCATTCCTTTAAGAAACTACTGCTGTTACTCATTGACAGTAATGAGTAACAGTAAAAAACCAATAATGAATAAGAGTCATGATTAAGATGAAAAATGACCAGTAATAATAACAACCAGTTATATTTTCATACCAGCTGCCATTGGGCTGACGACACAATCAATGCCATAACCATCCCACTGCTAAAAAACAGAGCTGAAGCACATTTGCTAGCTTCAACATGACCCTCACTGCACCGCAGTGGTATTTTAACTGACTTCAAATCCACGTTCTTTTCTTCAGAAAGCAAGATTCATTATCATCTGCCTAACAAGTGAACCAATACGTTTAAGAGAAAGCCTCCCAGCCTGACACGTTCAATTCCAGCCATTAACAGTTGAGATCAATGCTACTCCTGCAGCACTGTTTAAAAGTTTAATGGGCTGATCGTTAGCAGCGCCTCTGAGCTGACTGCACTGAGGGACATCGATGCCCAAACCTTTGTTAAGCCCTTGCACGGACCTGTTCACTGTCTTCCAAACATAAACACAACTCCTGCCCAGCTCCCTTGGACTTACTTCTGACAGGAGAAACTGAGTATGATGGTCTTTGCCAGTTGGGCAGTAAAACCTTAAAGCACCAGCCAAATGCAGCTACTAATGAATGAAACATAGACCAAAATCCGATAGTTACAGTGTACTGTTTATGCTAGTAGGCAAAAGTAAAGAGGCACCCATGTCTGGAGAAGGCAAAAAGTGCAGGTTCAAACTCCAGCAACTTAAAACGGGAGATACGATGGCCCAGGAAATTTATAGCACACACAGAAATAATCTGATTTAAATAAGCAACAATTACAGAATCTCAGTAATATCATAAGGAATAAAAAAGACCTAAAATTTCAGCTTAAATGAGTTTGGAGTTTAGACACTAGAAATATATCAGAGTGAGAATATTCAATAGATAAATATGTTGATAATTAATGGAAAGACCGAGCAGCCTTTGTTTACTTACTGACTTCTATAAACTATTCTCAACTAACTCACAGAAGCAAAGTCTGTCTCAAAATCTTCAGTTAGAGAAGGCAAAGCTAAATAAACCATCAGTGTAAGTGAATCAGTACTTCCACATCCTTTGTGTGGCAGGATCCCCATCATTCAGCCAACTTGTATCTTTTTTCTGTATACACAAGCTTTAAGCTTTTTCTCCACAGAGCTACATTAAGCAAGTGCAGGTAACTGCTGCTCCCAACATAACAGTGACCCCTCTGTACATATTTTATGTTCAGTAGTGCTTATCACTCTCACCCATTCAGTCAACCAAAAAAAAAAAGAAAAAAGAAAGAAAAAAAGAAGCTGGGAATTTCATGTGCACTTTTACTGCTTTCTTGTACGTATTTTCAAAGAAACATACAAGCAGATGTAGGAAATTTAAGCACCAAGACAAGAAGAAGAGAGGCGAGGAAGAGACAAAGAGAAAGTTAACTCCCCTGAAGACTGTTTCTTTAGCAGAAACACTGTTTGCCTGATTAAATACTTCATGAAGAGGTTTAAGAACAACTTATGAAACCACATCCCAGTCTTTCAATGCATACACACACACTGGAATTTGTCACTGATTGGTCTCATCAATTTGAGCCAAATTACCCTTGGCATCAAACTGACAAATGCTTTTTCATCCAAAATTAATACAGAACCATAAAAATGCCAGGTATTTTGCAGTGTTATGTTACATTGGGCAGCAGTAGAGAAATTTAAAGCCAGGCACAGAAAAGATGGGAACAACAGTGACGTTTGACAGCAGGTTGCAAGAAGAAGCCACAAGAGAAAGTCATCACAAGACTACAGCTCAGACCACACAGAAAAGAATACCAGGCCACAAAGGAGAAGGTCCAAAATTTTAAGGCCCTTAAATCAAGCAGAACTATAACTCCTAATATAAAATTTTGAGTGCATTAGCATGTGAAAAACACAGCAAACAAATCTCACGGTTGAATACTCCAATGTTTTATTGTATATTCTTTGCTACAGTGAGGCGCAGTTTCCTTCACACATCCTCTTTAAATAAAAATATGTACGCATTTGCATCACACATTGCTTATCCCAAACAGCAAAAAGCAATTAAGAATCTGCCTGACTATGAGCAACAAAAAATAACAGATGATAGCACAGCCACTTCCTCTAGTTATTGCTGAAGATTTCAGACTAGGACAACTTCCCCTTACATTATATTTTTGTATGCAACTATCCTGTTTAGAAACATGACTCTGAAATCATAGATGTTGAAACAAGATACTTTTCTTTCAGTCTTTCCTCTTAATAGTGCTCTGGATGAAGAAATTTGCCACAGGAATGCTATGTGTCTATTCTCTCACTGAAAATTTGGTAGCATTTATGCAGGAACTTGTTAAAGATGCAATCCAAGTGCATCTCCATGTATTGTATGCTCCACATATGTAGGTCTTGCAGTGTTTCCACAGTGTTTCAGGCTGTACTAAAGAACAAATATCATGCAGCCCAAACAGAATTCTTGTTAATTTCTCAGCTACTTCCATTTGTGTTGCAAAACAAAGGGGTTGTATTTTGATGTTATTTGAACCATGATGCTCACACAAAGTACATGTTTACTCCCACAGGAACAGTTCCAAATGACTGGTTTTCCTACCAAAATGCTTATCAAATGTTATTGATTTCCAAGTTTTGGAGGAATTACCCTGTATCTGAAAGAGCAATAAAGCTTAAAGGCAACAAAGAACTAAGTGAAATCTACCAGAATTCTTGCTCTGGGCTTCCTGGTTTTAAAACTATTCACTCAAAGAATGTGACCACCCACAATCCTCACACATAACAGTGACATTGATAAGAACTACAACACAATATACATTTGCTGAAGTGTGAAAGAAACAACAAGACAATGTCTTCTAGGAATGCTGAATGATTTCTGTGAAGTTTTGAGGACAAAGCTTGACATAATTCGAGAAAAATACCCTGAACAAAGCGCCTGAAAATGCAATAGCTGTTAGCAAGGCAAAATATTAAAGACATTTTTAAAAAATAATTGGAAGATATTAATTCATAGTGTTCAAAAGCACATACACTTTGCTTTCATGTTTCTTATTACCACTTTAATTTTTATCTCCATGTGAGAAGAATTATTCCAGAAAACCAAGAAACAGCAACATTCAGTAACTGAGAAATATAAACAACCATTTCCTGAGCTCCACAGTGGGCACTACTGGCACACTCTGACCTCCCTGGCCCTCACAACTCTTGAATATTATTCAGGTTCATTTCCGAAAGTTAGAGTCAAAAGATAAACTTTGTTCCATTAAAGGGACCTCAGAACATTATTTTGTTTGCAGTCAACTGGGCAAATTGCATACAAAAAATTACCCAATGCTTCTAATAGTCAGAAATAGGGTATAATATCTGATACTGACAAAGTTTAAAACATTTTCTTTTCCCCCAAAACTGGACTAAGTAAACTTCAAAAAGCAATAGCTAGTTTCAGTCTGTATAAAAATGCATAGGATTCCTCGTGTTTATTTCTTTGCAGATTTGAAACCTGGTGTGATAGCAAGGCAAGTGCATGAAAGCCACAGAAATATAAACATCCATCTGCTGACAATAATCTATAACAATTTCAATATATGTCTGAACATAGCTTTAGTCCTGAGAATGTTGTAGATAATATTATCTATCTACTATAGACAAAATATACCAAACTAAGTATGCTGACAGGGTGGGGTTTGTTGTTTGCTTGGGGTTGTTTTTTGTTTTTGTTTTTTTTTTGTCACAATTACAGGTTTCAGGAAATTAAATTACTTGTTAAAATGTTACATTGATTTACAGTAGGTGATATATATGTATATGGATTATCCAAAAAGTAGGTTGATTTTAACCACCAATCTCTGTTAAGGTAAATGCTTAATCCAGTCTAGCTTAGCATTAAATTAAGCCACAGGGAATTTTTATTGAATATATACCAAAATCCCAGAAAAGGATACTTATTTTTCCTGAAAATCACTAGAGCTTTTACTATGATTAGACTTCAACTGCACTGAAACACCGACACAGAAATATAGCAGCAGTAGCAGAAGCCCTCACAGATGCAAACTCTGCAGGAGACTTGTTTGGCAGATCAGAGATCACTATCCGGGCACAAACCACTGACATACCTCACTGCAATGGTTCACTCTCTAGGCATTTTATGTGGCTGTTCCCCAAAGAAACTGCAAAACAGCTCAAAAATGTAACTGCCTAGAGAGGTTTAAAACCTTTTCAGTCTGCAGTGTATCTATAGATACACTGTGTGTCTTTTTTGCTACCTGAACCCAGTAAATACAGGTAAAAGATGAATAGAACTAACATCCTGTATTCTGAAAATATTTCTGTGAGGTGTTTCTAATCTCCTGCCTCGTTAGGGTGTTCTGAATCTTAAAACAGAAGATCGTCCTGCATTGATGAATAAAGTTTTTTATGTGTTTGCATACAACATAATGAACTAGTCAGTAAGTCAGATATTTTCCTGACTACAAAAACAATCCTATGTTCAATAATCAAGTACAAGTTGTCAATGTATGGCTAGACTTACTGTTACAGTAAACTGGCTTCCTCCCCCCACCTCCTCCTTTTCATTGTGTGAAACCATCAGGAAAAGAAACCCAAGCTCCATTCATCACACAAACAGAAGTAATCTATCTTCTGTGTCTCAATTGTTATTTCTTACATGGATTGAGACTTACATATCCTGTAGCAAAACGCTAAAGCATACAATATAGCTTGACTATTTCTGAATACAGGGAAAATATTTCTGGAATGTGAGACTAAAATAAATGTACAGTTCATGGCCACAACTGCAAACACCTAATCCTACTAAATCAAACCCCAAACTCAAAGAATCACTACAATTAATGAATCCAAAATTCAAAGGATATCAAATTTCACTTCTAGAAACACAGAGCTGAACTCCACTTTTATCTGCCTTCCTCATCTTCTATCATCCTTCCACCCGTATCTCAATAAACTTTACACTTAACTGAACTTACAACACCTATTACTCTTTCCCACATTCAAAAATGTCAACACGAAAGCAGCTTCACACATTTTACATCCCTGTGCGAGGTCCTTACCAGTTATATGGCGTAAACTTAGTCGTTGTCCTATCCCGACAACCAGAAATTCAAACTGCAAAAGCTTACGATAACATTTCCAGACATCAGAATTTCCAATATTGCTACCCCTCCCAAAACATTCTGAATTACCAAGGTTTATAAGAAAATATAAAACCAGACCCCAAAACGACGGAACCCCGGTGCGAGTGGATGCCAAACCCCTGCCCGAGCCTCGGGATCCGCGCTGCCCCGCTCCAGGCAAGCATCCCCGCTGGCCCACGCTGAGCCTGGCGGCACGGCCGCCCCGCCGCTCCCCGTGACACCGGGCGGCGCCCGCCTGCCCTGCCTGCCCCGCCGGGGCTGAGAGCCGCCCGCAGCCCCGCGGGACGGGACGCCGGGCTGGGCTGGGCTGGGCTGGGCTGCGGGAGCCGCCCGGCCGCCGGCTCCAGAGCTGGCTGCGTGTGACACCCACCCACCCACCTGCTGGCTCCGCGGGTGATCCAGCACTTTTCGGGCGCAGGCCTCGGGCAGGCACAGCCCCGCAGGAGTCCCAGCTGCGCCCGGCCCCGCTGTCCCTTCACAGAGCCCCTGCCGCCCCTTCACAGAGCCCCTGCCGCCCCTTCACAGAGCCCCTGCCGCCCCGGCCTCCCTCGCCCGCGGTACCTGTCGGCCGCCGCGCTCCCGCGCCGCGCTGCGGCCCCGTCCGCCCGCCCGCCCTCCTGCAGCGCGGGGGCGCGGCGGGTCCTGCGCCCGAGCTGCCGCCGCCCGCCGGCGGCGAGGGGGGAGGAAAGGGAGGAGGAGTGTGAGGGCGACTGCGGTGCTCAGGACTGTGCAATCGGGCCCGGAGCCATCGAGCGCCCGCGGCGGCCGGCGGGAGGGCGGGAGCGGCCCGGGCAGCGCGGCCCGGGGCGCGGTGCCGCGGTGCCGGCGGGGCAGAGTCAGCGCCCGCGGCGCTCCGAGGCTCCGCAGCCTCCGCGGCGATGGGCGGCTCTGCGCTCGGGGGCCACAGCCGGGGGCTCGCGCTCCGTGCTGCCCCACCGAAAACAGCAACGAAAGATCCCTCTTGGTGATGCTTTGTGAAGGAAACACAGCTGGCACTGCTGGGACTTGTACCTGGCTGTGATCAGTGGCTACCATGGCTTCTGATTTCCACTCCGCCCCTCAGGCATCCGCGTCCGTACTTCCCTGGGAGGGCCCCTGGCCACTGCACAGGACAGTAACAGGAACTCACACCCTTTGTATTAAGCGTTCTCGAACCCAACGTTTGCAAAAGTTATTACTCCTGGGTTTCATCAATGTAAGCTGTGATCCCAAATTGGGATATCGATTGATATGGAATCCCAAGTCAAGAAGTAATTCTGTCTTACAGACAAGGTCAGTTGAAACTCTAGGAATTTCACCTCATTTCTCCTACTGCATAGATGGTCCAGCTGGAGGATATTGCTTTCTCACTGGGAATTACTTCCACCCTTCCAAATTTTCATTAGCAAACTCACTGGTCATGAGAAAATATAAATTGGAAGGATTTTCTTTAATGTATTCAGTTTAAGTTTTCTCTTAATAAGAGGAAAGTATGTCTCTCAATCATTTTTTAGTTTTAAAATAAACAATAATCTTATTGTAGTTTTCCAGCTGATGCCCAGCTATGTTTGGAATCCAGGACCCAGAATTCTCTCTACAAGCCTGTGTTTTCTGGGACTATCTTCTTTTAACTTGTGCAAACAGAATCTCAGAACATTAAGATTGGAAAAGACCTGTAAGATTGAGTCCAACCTTTGACTGATCACCACAATGACAATTAAACCATAGCACTAAGTACCATGTCCAGACATTTCTTGAACACCTCCAGTGATGGTGGCCCAACCTCCTCCCTGAGCAGTTCATTCCAATGTTTAATGACCCTTTCCATACAGAATTTTTTCCTGGTGTCCAACCTGAACCTCCCCTGTCACAGCTTGAGGCTATGTCCTCTTGCGCAGTCACTGGTTGCCTGGGAGAAGAGGTCGACCCTCACTTGGCTCCAACCTCCCCCCAGGCAGTTGTAGAGAGGGAATTGTTGTGGCGAGGGAATAATGCTTGGGACACAAAACTATAGGAGCAGAAATTGTGTCTAAACCTTGCATAAGCTTGTACATTCACCTTAGGTTCAATATGTAAAGTTTACATGCAGGAGATCCTCTGGGAACATCTGTACTCGGTTATGCAGATGATACTACTGAGAAATATTTCAAAGAGCACATGCAGGGCTGCCTGATTACATTGTGCTGTAGATGCCAGGAGCACCAGGCTGCTTTACCATATATGGACACTGGTTTCATTTTTACTAAACTGACTGTGGTAAAAAACATGAACACTGATGCAATGACCTTTTAAAAAAAAATCTGGCAATGGATGTGGTAATGAAGAATATGCCTCACACCTGAAGCAGGAAATTATTTACATATTATGTTTCACAGAAATCAACTCCACAAACTCGTACTGATGTAAAGGTCTTAACCTGTTTTCAAAAATCACATACATTCCCAGGAAAGAATTATCTGCTAAGTTAACTTCATTTTGATCAGGAGCTGGATTGCTGTTACTAATACAGTGATTTGCACTGAGAAAGGTCAGCTGAACAATTTCTATTCAAAGATTGTTACATGATAACTTTTCACATGAGGAACTCCAGAAAAACAAGGGCTCTCTGACAGTCCTGCAGTACGAGAAACTCCTGACAATATTTGTGAAGGATTGATCATGTTTAACTCAGAAACAAATAAACAACCCCAAATCTAGAATAATTTTTGGAATATTATTGCTGTAATTATCATTATTGTTCACTCTGTAATGGTAGCAGGCAGAGACCTGCTCAAAATTAGTATCTCATAATGCTGAGTGTTACATGAACACAGGACAAGACAAAACATCATTCATTAAGGAAAGACTTGCTCAGTTTTTCCCAAGAATTATCTTGCCCAGCCCCCCAGGACACCTGATATCAGCTCTAAGTAATGCTTTGTTATTGCTAAACTGATATGAATCAATTGGAATAACAAGGCATATTGATGCAGGGTGCTCCTTCCATCTCTGGGTACATCAGCTTTAGGGTTGCTTTGTGCCAGCAGTGCTTACATAAGGGTAAGAGTCTGTCTTCATTGGATTTATAGCTAACCTTGATTTTTACCATTATTCTTCTCTAAATTGGTCAACAGACTGTTAATCATGCACTGATTCAAATTAGCATCTCCTTTAGCAGTTATTAATGCTATTTTTATTTTTCCCCTTTTCAATCTGAAATTAAAAAAAAATGTTGTGCAAATTTATAGTAATTTGTTCTAAAACAGAAAAAAAGGACAATTAGATGCATTCACTATATATTAATTAAATTTTCCCTTTTCCCATTAGTCCTGACTGTGCTTCAATAACAAGTTACTTAAGAAAATAAGCAACTGGTAAATAACTGAAATGCTCAAATCTACTGTCAGATCAGTCTTCTCATTAGTCTATTTTGGTAAAGTGGGTTGACTGATTTAGAGCATAAGTCAGTTCTGCCATACAAATTCCAGACATAGCAGAATATCTATACAGTCACATATGCCTCTGAGCTAAATATTTTAATTCTTTCAGCTCTATAACCCTCAGTGACTCTAGAGGAAGGAAAAAGAATGTGTCTTTGAATTCAGTGAGACTGTCCAGGCATGAGTAAGAATCACAGGACTAGGGGCCTGATTTGAATCAAATGTTACATGACTAAATAATTACATAGCAAAAAAACCTGAATTCCATTATATATTAAAATCATTAAGAAGGGATATCTTTAAATTAATTATAAGATTAACCATTTAGGTTTACTTTCTGGAGGCATGTAGAACCCAATATATTTTGGCCTGTCCCAGCTGTTGCAATGCTTTAGGTACCAATCTTGATTTTTTTTACACATTGAATATAAAAAATAACATATTTTTATGCTATAATAATGATAGACTTCTTTTTATTCCCAACACAGTTCCTTTTTGTACTATCACAAAATGCAAGGCCTGAATTCCTGCTAAGCAATTACACAGTCCTACTGTTATTTTAAATCCTAAACTGCAAATAGAAATATTATGCAGGCCTAGATAATGTTAGATAGATAATAAAATTGAAGGGGGAAATAAGAGTTAGATCTAGGGAGGGATTGCCAGCTAAATACTAAGGCCTCCCAAAATCCATTTACATTCAACATTAATCCAAAACTTTCATTGCCAATCTCTTTTCTAGTGGAGCACATCTAAATGGCATTAAGTTCCTTCTTGAACATTTTTAACATATACTGATGTAATAGGGCATCTATTGTGGCACTTACCCCAGTAATTAAGGTGAATGGAAAGCGAAGTTAAATTCAGGGTAATGAGACACATGAACTAGAACAGTAAGACAAAAATGCCATTTATTTTCTCTCCTATGCTGTCTGAATAATTCCTATTCTAGAAATACAATGAGGTGTTATTTGCACTGATACCACACCGTGCACTGAGGTACTCAAAGTGCTCTGTGAACATTGGCTTAAGTCACATTTGTGTGGCAGAGGCTAAAGTAGGAAGCAGTGAAAGGCAACTTCCTGTAGCTCCAACAAAGGTGAAGAGAGGTAAAAGTGTACTGCCTTCTAATGGAAAAAGAGGATCAGAGATTATGTTTTACTTTTAGTAAAAGGGAGAGAACACAGTGGTTTTAAACCTCTTTCCCCTGTTTTCACTCTTTCTTTCAGATCACAGATGGAAAAAGTGGAGCAGAAAATTGCTTTGCTCAAAGCCACACACTGGCAGTAATTGAACTAGAAGACAGCATTGGTTTAAATAGAAAATGTGCAACACATTCATAATATTTGGGCTATTCTAACTGCTGTTTCTTTCTCCTGTCCACATACAACATTTACTTTTCAGCTGTAATTGTATGGCACTTCTGGAAACATAATCTTTTGAGAATCTCAGGTGCAGACAGAGAAATATTCCCAGTGCCCTGGGTTTCCACACTGTCCCACTGTGCTGTGTAATACATTAAACAGTGATAGTCACTGTTTTGTTCCATGTATGGTCTCAAGGACCAAGATACTGAAAACAAAAATAGATAGCCTTTATTAGATGAGAATTGATAGGCAAAGAATTTAAGAAATTAAGTCAGTCACAACATAGTCTGGTGGCAGACCTCAGGTAATGAATGCCAGTGCATTTGTGAAGACCACTCTGGCCCTCTGTGGCATATTGCTACTCCAGCTTCCAAAGAGAAACAATGTGTTTGAAGGAGTCCACATAGAAGACAGGAACAGAAACTAAAAGCAAAAAGTAACGAAGTTTAAAAGAGTCATCCCTCCTTGTCCAAATAAGCTGTTTTTATACCAAAGGTGAAACTGAGGTTCAGCAGATCATACTTATAAATCCAAGTAAATGTGAAAGTTTGTTCTCAAAGAGGAGTTGTTGCATTGAGTCACAATGAAGAATTTTTGTGGAGCTTTTGTGGTAAATGAGATCAGACATCACAGATGCATTAAAAGACATGGTGAAAAGCACCACAAAGGCTGGCTGATATCCAGCAGCCCATCAAGTCGCTGCCATTTCAACACGGGGAAGCAACTGTCTGCAGAAACTGTCATGTGCAAAATCTTGTTACAGGCAAAAAGAAATCCACCCTATGTTTAGACTCACACCAAACTTATTTTAATTGTGACTGTAGCAATTTAATCAAATAATTATCAGTCCAAATATAATTATTGAAAAAAAAAACCAAAGGAAATAAAAATAAAGAAACTATATAGAAGGTCTCAATAGTAATAGTACAGTAAAAATTGTTCTGCACAATTTAGTACCTACCCTTACCCTTCTTCCTTGTGGCTTCCAGCTTGTAGCACAGTGAGCAGGGAGCACGGTGGATCATCAGCATCTGGAGTCCTGTGCCTGCAGGAGTATAATGTTGATGTTTATGATTTCTTCTTTCTCTCCTTTTTTTTGGAAATATCACTCACTTGGGGTTCTTTTTATACATTTGCTAATAGAGTTTTACTCCTTGCTTTTCTTTTGTGGCCTGAATCTATGTATTTTTCCTTTTGTTTATCTTAAGTTCATCCTTTTTTTTAATCTCATATACTCATTCTTTCTTCTTTTTTTTTTTTTTTTTATCCCTAAGAATAGTTTTGCCCAGCTTCAGGTTTGTATTTCTTCAACTGACCATTGGCAAGTTGTTTATAGCCTTGGAGTGTCCAGTGCCAGCCTGTGCCCCATCTCTTACTCTCACATGCCTCTATTTATGCTGCAGTTGTTGTCTTCATTTCTCAAAGTTCCTGTTTTAATAGACCTGTATCTCTGTACCCTGTAACACTGTGTTAGAGTCTTAAATATATAATTCTATACAGAATCAATACAAATTATTAATATCTATATAACAATTGTGGTTACACATAAACCAAATTATCTATAGCATCCTGTCCTTCAAAAAAATTGTTACAGCCAAATCAAATAAAACCAAAGCTCTGAGAAGCCTGGGGAAGGTTCCTGTGAATAAGTCTCCATCCTGAGCACTTGGAACACTTGGGACAAGGCCTGTGGACTGTCACTAGCAGTAGCAATACAGTTGCAAGTATTACTGGGCTACATGCTGTTTATTAACTTCCAAATCTGGATTACTATTTGTATGTTGAAAATTCATATGTTGCATACTCTATGTAGCAGCAGAGGTAAAAATTTCCAGAAAGGGCATGGGAAGGAAGCAGGAATGCTGCTGACTAGAAACGGGCTATTGCCCCTGAACTCATTAGTGAGTGTTTACGAGCCAGTTCATAGTCCACACATACTCAGCTTCAACACACTGGGTGTGTACGCTGCAAACAAGGTCACAAAAACCTGATATTGCAAATTCCTGCGTGGCAGCTGAATCGGAGACATAATAGCGTAAGGACAACTCCTCCCTTTGTAAGTTATTTCAAGAAGTGGGGAATATTGAGCATCTTCTAATAGATATTCTCTAATTATAGAACAGGATAATTATCTGAGTTTTTGTCTAGTCATATTACAGAAACTATTTAAAGCAGAGTCAGGTCATCTGTTTAAAGCATATATTAATGGTTGAAGGGAATAAGCATTTGGCTTTGAAAAAGTAATTTTAATCAATTTTTTAATGAGTATGGTCCAGCATGTTATTCAGAAATGGCTTCCTTCAGTAAATGGATTGTGAATCAATAGTAGATATAAATAAAGCAGTACAAAGGGCACAGCATTCAACAAGCTGACAATCCCTGGAGCAGTAGAAGAAATCCGTATTCCAAGACGGATACACAAATAAATCAGAAACGGGCAGATAGTACACAAATATTCATCTTTTTACAAAAATTTCAGAGTTCTGTCTGGTCCTAAAACCACTGAAATGTACATGAGTTTTTATGTACTTTATATGACAGACTGCTATGAGATGGAGTTTGGTTTGGAGTCTATTTTTCACTATACATTTTCAAGCTTATCCCTCTTCAAAATCTTGAGAGTTCTTTAAATATAGAGAATTAATTGCCAGTCTGCCAAACATCTTTCTGGAGACAGGAAGTAAATTAAAAGCTGCAGAATTTGTGTTATGCCTCAAAGAATCAATCCTTGAGATATACTAAATACCCACAATTCTTGTAAGGTCTATGAAAAGTGGTATTACTCAGCACTTTTTAGGAACTGACCTCCAACAGAAAGAGGAATTACAATGTTTTTTCAAGCACACAGATCATAATGAATTTCTGTTAGTCATTTGCATCAGGACAATATTATTTAAATGTTGCTAGTAGAAACTTTGAATATGACTCATACTGTGTTTGTCATAACTGTTAATTATTAATGAATAAATATGTCATTTTGGTCCTAATAGGTAATTCCAGGCCATTTGTGTAAATGGTTGTTTTCAACTGTGAGACTGTCAGTTGCCAGGTATTCAATATCCTTATTTATTTCCTAATTATTTAGCATATATTATGCTAACCTGAAAAAAAATCTCACTACTCTCTTACCAAAACATTAAGTTTTGTATCTATTAAAAAATGTGATTCTCATGGCATAGTTTAAGCCTACAGATTATACATTCAATGTTTTGTACAAAATTAAATAATGACAGGGTATTTGTTACTACTGGCCTACAATTTAGGATTGTGCAAGCTGCCATCCTCACTAACCATAAGGTTTTACATTTCTTCCAGAATAATTTCTATTCAAATGGCAATTCTGGATAATTGCTGCAAACCATATAAATGTCTGATTTCACTTTGAACCGTTCTGAACTATAATGCTGCATTAAAAAGACAAACTTGATTCACAGGATGAACACATTTGTATCAGTTTTGAATTTGCCACATTTCAATATAGCTCTTCTCTTCTTACTGCCTTTCCAGACAGAATTTCCCATATCTTCTTAGCACCATCTGTTAATAATATTTATAACAGAACTGCAGAGAGGGTCAGCTGGGAAGGGGGGCCCAAATGTACCAACACTGTCTATAAAAGGAAATCTAGTCTCTGCCCAGCAGCTTCGATGGACAAAAAGCTGGAAGGAAGCAATAGGGGCAGAGGGAACAATGAGATGGCAGCATACATTGTACCATCTTCATTTTTGTTTTCATTTGAATGTTTCTGTTCTTTTCCTGAGGCTCTGTTATGAAAGAATTGAGTAGACAGCAAGACCACAGTAACAAGGACATAGACCAAGCTATAGCAGGCAGCCTATCAAAACACATCAGATTTCAGAATGCAAACTTCAAGCAAGCAATTCAGTGATACTGCTGGTTTTTAGATGTGCCTCACTGTAAAGCCCATGATCAGTACTGTACTGCCTTAAGTCTCCCACTCTTACACACACTGGTTGAGGGGGAAAGACTTCCTTATTTAGTACTTACTCTCTAACAGGGTAAAATTCAGTCAATTTGTTTTCAATATATCAGTTAGTTAGAAAGCATTGTCATTTTATAGATAGAAAACATAAAGGTAAAAATTGACATAAGTACATTGTCGCTATAGGACACGTGAAAGCACAACGTGAGCCACTGCTATTGCAAGGTAAAGAGGAGGGAGGTTTATTCTCTGACTCCAACTTTTATACTTTTCCAAAGGTGGCAGCGGATTGGCCCCACACTGGGCCACCTCTCCAAAGACATTGGACATACCACCAATACATCAACTCTCTCCACCCCCATGGAGGAATGCAAAACAATATGTTGTTTACAGAAATTGTGTGGGAAAGTTCTCTAACAGAATGTAAACTCAGAAGGCTTTAGAAAATCTTAAGAATCAGGGCGACAGTACATCTAAAGTATTCTTTTTTTATCTATAAACCAGTTCTTCAAGCTATACATACAATAATTCTTTCATTATTTTCTAGTAAAAAAATGATTGCATTATCCCGTTTTTGTTAATAAACATTTTGAATTATTGGATCAATATTAACAAATATTTTGACCACACTTCAGATGCATATGAGCAAAAAACACCTACTTATTATTGCAAAGCAGTCTCGGGCATCCTTCTATTCAATGGGATTGCCAAAACCAGTACAGATGAGTGAAAGCCTGTTTTAAACTATCTCCCAAGGTAATCAAGTACTTTAATGCTTAGAAAAAAAAAACCAACAAAAAAACCCACAACAAACAAAAGACACCAGTACTGTAGTTGGGATACAATTTATTTTTTCAAAATTCAATCAGGTGAGTGTAAGGTCCATTTGTATCCAGTTTTAACACCTGCCTGTTTCCGTATGTGCCATGCTTGACAAGAACACCAGCTTCCGTGCATTTGGCATTGGCAGCCAGTTCTTTTTCACACAAAGTCACAAGCTGAGAATAAAGTTCCAACCCTTTTTCTTTTTCAATGTTTGCATGGTACTGCATCTTTCTTCCCTTCGGTTTACCACCTAGGGTAGCTTGTGGTATGATGAGTATGTCACCTGGTAAATCAAGAACAGATACGAACTCGCCGTTTTCATTTTCACTTAATTTGACATTCAACAGCGTATCAACTGCAAATAAAAATAAAATAAGAGTTAGTATTACTGAAGTGACTTAAACAGGACATCATAAACAAGATCCAACAAATATTTTGACAAATGGCTGAGTAAAAGAAACTGTTTATTAATGAACTGAAACATGGACAATCAATAAATACTTAACCAACTAATATGTCTGAGTATTGTGAGGAATGTGAAGGATATTAATATTATATGTCTAAAGTTCTATTTTTGGGGGGAAGTGATTGGCTATCTAAAATCCTAAAGTTGATTCTAGTTGGACACCCCCAAAAGAACCCAGGATGCAATTAGTGAGCCTTCCTTAATTGCTTGATACTCAAATAGGTAGCTTTGGCACAACACTCCACATTGTAGGACACACCATCCTCAGGGCACTTTGGAGAGCGTTCTGCCCTGACTCTCTTTTCATTCTGTTTCCAGCAGGACCCAGCACTGATGTGAGCTGAAGGCACAGCTCCATGGTTTGGTCTCAAGTAGAGCAAGCATCCTTCAGTGCTCCACTTTGAGACATGCAGTTACCAGTTTGTCACTTGAGACAGGAGGGTGGCAGGAAGGTCAGATGCAATTTGGCTTATAAGCCAGAGCACATAACATTGCAAATAAAATCAATGTATTTACTAATTTTAGATTTTCTGATGTTTCTATAACAAATCAAATCATTACCCCAACTCTGTACAAGCTGGGAGGATACTAGTCATTCCTCCAAACCCTAACATAAATGCTTAATGTTGTTAAAAGCAAAAACAGCTGAGTTGTGATTCAGGAACCAAACCCACACACTTAAACAGATTCAAAATATATTTAGGAAACAATATTTTCTAAGACAGGCACTCAAGGAGGATGGTCCTTGATGAATCTCCTGATAGGAAACAGAACTTTCTTTTTCTGGCATGTTTTATCTGCCCCACAGCTGAAAATGTAATTATTCTCAAGCAACAGTCTCGTGGAACTGTCACTAGAACAAAATACATTTTAATATCATAAATATTAAGCATCTCAAAAGGACTGTGCCCTCCAAGACCAAGAGAGAACCATTCCAGGAGCTGCTCTCAGTATTTTTAATAGTACTTGTACTTGTGCACTGCTGGTCCCAGCCAGTAGCCTGAAATAAACTCAAACAGTGAAATATCGTTATACAATCTTTAGTCAAATCAGTAGTATCAGCCAGCCACAGAAAAGGAGCACTTTTATCTGGCATATGCAGCATCACAGAATTTCCCAAGGAACCAGTGCTACTGATGGAGGAAAGGAGGGAGAAGAAATTACAAAAAAGTAAAAAAAAAAATCACCCCAAAAAACCAGAACAAAAAAAATCAAGTCAAAACAGCACCGGGTAAAGACTGAAATAGCTACTATTTGACTTGATCCACAGCATCCTCTCTGCTTCAATGGAAATGTTAAAGTGCATGCGGAGAAGAAGACAAGAATTACAGACATTGCTGTTATTGCTTCTGAACCAGAAATCTGCACATGTTAAGAGTCTATGTAAGCACCACTGGAGTGAGACGGGAAAGACACCGTTTCATTATCCACACAACTCCCTCTACTGGCTATAATGTTAAATATCCTGCACATACAGTGAGATCAGTGGTAAAATACTTATCAAATCAAGCCATGAAGTATTTGAAATTCAGTTCTGTCCTGGAAGGAACTTATTGCCCAACACATGAAATGTGTTAAACAGCAGGTGCAGCATTTTCTTTGACAGAATGTTATTGGGGAATTGGTTTTCTAGGTTGGTCATGAACAGACAAAGAGACATGGAAAACTGTCAAAAGAAACAAGACAGACCAAACTGTTCTTTCAGCCAGGTAACTGAGTTAGAATAATGCCATCTCAGGGCTTATCCAAATGGTTGCTACCTTCTCTGCCTCAACTGCTTTTATCCCTTTTCAAACAATACAATAATGTATATGGATTATATCATACCAATTTTTGGGACAAGATCCTCATCAGCACCTTTGAAGAAGCATATGTAGATAACAAGCCCTCTCTGAATCTACAAAAGATTACAGAAAACTATGTCAACGTTTCTCATTATCTACGATGCATGCCTATCATTAAAACAGTATCAAAAACAACAAAACCACACAACAGAGATTAGTTTTAGCTATTTAGTATAGCTTCAGACACTGAGTTTACACAACACACTGTGGAAGATAAGATATATACTGATTATCTGCAAAATGCTTCTACATACAATTAAGACAGTTTACTAGCTCCATATGAAGACA
Source organism: Chloebia gouldiae (assembly GCA_003676055.1). NCBI lineage: Eukaryota > Metazoa > Chordata > Aves > Passeriformes > Passeridae > Chloebia > Chloebia gouldiae. The sequence goes on along the minus strand of QUSF01000004.1, from coordinate 21,452,431 downwards.
AATTTGGTTGGAATGTAGAGTGTACAGTATTAACATAGACAAGGTAGCAAGGTGAATTAGTATACTTAAATCCAGCATAAGAAATAATTTAAGCTTTTTTCCTATCAAACATACAGCTAAAATAATTTTCAGTATGAACTATGATATTATTTCCAATTATAAAACATGAAAAACACCACAGGACTTGTCAATGAACTCAGTTTTGATGCTGAAAGTAATCTAGTACAATATAATTCTGAAAAAAAACACATTTAAATATGAAGACCAAAAACTGTGAAGTTGTTCAGAATATTATGAAGTTGTTCAAAATAGTATATATAAGCTTGGGTAAAATCTAACTGGCAAAATGGAACCTTTCAGCTGATGGGTATGAAGGATATGCCACATATATTTAGCATCCGGAGCGACTTCGTGTAAGAACTAAGCATTTGAGGGAAGAATTAGACCTCTACTGAGGAGAAAGCACAAGGAAACTCTTAAGTAGCTTTTCTGCTCACTTGGTTAGTCCCTAAGGAATGCATGTGCAACAACCCATGCCTTATTAAGCCAAACTGATAGGCTCTGCAGCCAGCAGCAACTATGTCTCATGCAAAAGTATACCTGCATGATTTAACTCCTCTGGGAAAAATTCCAAAGCATCCAGAGACATACTGCATATAAAGAAATCTCCCTGATGCTTTGTCAAGAATAAGTATCTTTTAAATTCTGTTGGAGGAAACATAAACATCAACTTGTGAAACACCACCAAAGAGATGTTAAATAGATTGGGACAGGAAGGAGTTATTAATATCAATGCTATCAAAGTGAAAGGATAGAAAATGTGAGTAGTTTATAAAAAACACTTTAAAAAATTTCCTCTATTTGTTTTTCCCCCAAATGATAAAAGGTTTTTGGTGAAGAAATTTTAGCTATACACATGAGATTTTGTCCTTTTGTTATTGCAGAGATTAAACAAAATGCTCAAGGCAATGACTAAGAAAAGCTATGCCTTCTCAACTATTTTTATAGTGACTAACTTCTGAAAAAAGAGAATGTTCTTTGTAGCCAAAATGTCACATGCTGAAAACTTTAAAAAGCTTTAAATGGCTCCTTTCAAAACTCTTTTTTGTACAGTCACACAGCAGTAACAATATTCTACAAGCAGCTCATTTTAAAGACACAAAACATAAGTAAAGTGACCCCTGCAAGTCCTAAAGCCAGACAGATAAAGATTAATTAAAGTAAATAATGATTTTTCCAACCCCTGCCCTTATTTGATATTTGTTTTTGAATAAACTATTTATCACAAGATGAGACATACATATTGAAGAAAATTAGAGGGACAGAAGGTTAAATGAGAAAACAATTAATTCAGAGACAAGTTGAAGCTGATAGAGGATGCTTCTTTTTTACTGCATGTTTATGGTCTTATAGAACACTTTACAAGCATGATAAAGTTCAAAGCTATGCAACTACTTGTAAGCTTATACTTATGATTTCAAGTATGACTGAAAACTGTGGTTCATCATGTATAGCCATGTTTCAACACCTTGTTAAGTCTTACTTTATTCTTTAGTTTTCTTAATTGAATACAAGATGTAAAATTGAATGCAGTTACAAGACCCAACCTAATAATAACATGTGTCAGTCTGACCTTATATCAGGGTTCCAGATGTCCTAAGACTTGTGCTCATTGTCAATGTAACATGTAAACTTTCTGAACCAAAGCAAAACCATTGCCATTGCTGCAGGTCCTCTGTAACCTATCAAAGCCTAGCTGACTGCTCCTCAGACCTACATTTAATGCACAAAAACTCAAACAAAATAACACTAATAAGAAGATCATAAATTCAACATGCTGGTGTGCAAACAGCCACTGCAAGGAACCTACACAGTGACCAGCCAGGAAAGCTGTGCTCTATGTGGATCTACTGTGAGCAGTAAGATGCCTACATAAATAAACCAGCAAAGCAAGATACTGTGTAACACTGGCATTTATTATACGGTGTCATAAGTAATCATCAGATCAGGCAACCTGCTGAACCAGATCATGAAGGGCTGAGGTACCCAGTCCCAGTGCCATATAGACAGCCTTAGCAATGCTGCCTCCAAATGCTGCTTTTTAGTTCTTTGGCAGGAAAAAACAAATAACTGACTCCTTCCTCACCCTCCTTTCTAAATATATTCATTTGTATTTCTCAGGATTTCATTTGCAAAATCAAAATATATTCCGCAAAATATTATCTCTACTTTTTACTACTTTTTCCTCCAAGAAAATGCAATGGATAATAAAAACAGAAATACTTTGTAATTCTTAGAAAGTCAGTTTGTGAAACTACCTTACATAAATTATTCAGTGACATTTCAAATTCAGATTTACTACCCTCTGGGAAGATTTCTTCATATTTCTTATATTCAGTGCAGCAGAGAGAGATGACATCATCTGCCACAGGTCACAGAACAAGTCTGTGCCTAGTATTTTCCACCTCTTTTTGCCATAGTAACCAGAAACAAGTCAAGTGAAGTAAGATAGGGAAAAGACAGTTTTCCTTGCATGAAGTGTAAGCATTTATACTTTTTAGCTGAATATTCATTTTATATTTCTTTTCTCCCACAGTTGTGAAAGATACTAAACCTTACCTTATTTCACTCCTACCTTTACAAAGAATTCCTTTTTTTTAATTCCTATTTTGCTGCATACCTAAACCTTTTATGGAGGGTATATAACCAAAATTCTCCATAAACAAGACATCCTGTGCAAAGTAACTCTCAAAAGGCCAAAAAACTCAATCATGAAAGCAGAGATTAATGTATAAAGTACATTCCTAACTCTTCTGGAGATAAAGAACGTCTACTCTGAAGTTCCTAAAGTACCTACAGGGGTCTCTTACAGCTCAGAAGCTATTCAAAGCCACCTACATAATTATAGTAGCTAGAAATGTCTCAAGGTGAGGTCCCACTTTTAATTGGTCATAAAACATCAGGGACACACTGGTTGATGTAAATGATAGTTGATGATGTCTGTACTTTTTAATTTTTGTGTTTTTCCACTGACATGCAAAAACAGGGAGTAAAATTACCCTACCAGAAAATGTTAGCAGCAAAATTTCCTTCCAACAACCTCTAAAGTAATCATACTAGAGAAAAAATTAACTTCCAATTGGCTTTCTTTCTGCATGGTGGTTAGTTCTTGTTAAAACAGACCTCTCTTAAAAAGCCCCAGGTACCCATGACAAATATTAATAAGGTTCATGTCTGAAAAATATCTGCTGAAGATGACCCAGATGTCCTTCAGATTCCTTTAGTGATATCTATTACTTTCCTAATGATTTTGCAAATTAGAGAGTTAAACTACGTAACCTCCTTGCAGCAGTTATTCATATCTCTCAACCACAAGATACACCTTTAAAAATTGTTTAAAAGAAAGACAGCAAAATTACATTTCTGCTTTTCTAGATCTACAATTACGTATGTGATTAGCAAACTAGAAATAGATTATTTCTCCTATAGTTAATTTACCCTGGGCTAAGTGAATTTAATTGTAATTAACCTTACACTGAGAGGCTAATGCAGTATACACAGATGCACTGCATCTGTGAAACACAGTATCTGTAAGATGACGCCTGTTTTCTCACAGTAAAACATTCTGGCTTCCCAAACCATACTGCAGAAACTAGTTCTGCTGGATCCACCTGTCCCTTCTGAACAAGGAGAGAAATGTTTTAAGGCTAATGTGAAAGGCAAAGTGTGAGCTTTCCTCAGATGTGTCTCTCTTTAACCATGCTAGAACGTTTACTTTTTAAAATTTATGCAAGTGACTGTATTGAGCCCCTTCCGTTGTAATAGTCTTTAAAAAGGACAAAAAACAAAATGAAAAAAACTCATGGGACAAATAGTTGACAATGGCAGAAATGTAGGTAACTTACACGCAATGACAACTACAGCAAGTCAGTGCATTCTGAAGAGCAGCCTTCATGCTTTGGTAAAAAGCTCTGGGCTGCATGCACAGCACATCGACCAAAGAGTGCAGACCTACCTACCTCCCCCAGCAGAAGACTGTGGGAGAAAAAGGGGGAAAATACAATGTTTTCCTTAACATGTGTGGTGGTCTACGTACTAAATTCCATTTTTAGTTAGCGTCCTGGAAAAAAAAAATCCCCAAACAACATCAGAGTATATGGCAGAGCTGCTGCCATAGTCCCATTGCCCTACCTGGCCTTTCTTCTCCAACTTAACACTACCACACAACAAACAAAGCCGACAGCTGAGCCCACCAGCCAAGGCTGTAGTGTTTCTGTGAAAGTGTATTTAAGAAAAGAAGGAACAACACAGCTGGAAAGGAAGTGTGTGCCCGTGGAGCAGTCATGCTCCTGAAGGAGCTTCTGGCTGCGGAGGACTCTGGACCACAGGAAGAAAGAGCAGCAGAGAGACACCGCTGTGCGTCCCTCTGCCGAACGGGCTGACCGCAACCTTGGCTGATAACCAGGGGGCGAGGAGAGTGCTCTGCAAGGGAAACGAGACGAGGCTGGAAACCCGCCCGAAGCGCAGCCCAGCCCGGAAGAGGAGCCGAGGCTGCTCCGCTCAAAGGCCGAACGCGCACCCTCCCCGCGCCGGCGCACGCGCGGAGGGCACGGAGCGCTCCCTCCGCTCCGCTCCGCGGGGGAAGGGGCGGCAGCGGCGCTGGGGGCGGCCCGCGTTACCTCCACCCACTGGGCCTCGGAGCCCCGCTCGGGCGGCCGCACCTGCAGGCGGGCGGAGACGCTCTGCTGCAGCAGGGCCCGGGCCCGGGCCGGCCGCGCCGCCGCCATGGCGAGCCCGCAGCGCTGAGGGCGGGCCCGCGTCACGCCCTTCCGGCCCCGGCCCCGGCCCCGGCCCCGGCCCCGGCCCCGGGCGTGACGCGGGACCTTGTGTGGATGGTTAAACGGGGGTTTCTGATCTCCATGGAGAGGGCTGAATACAAGCTTTAGAACAGAATTCAGCCAAGTATTTCTACAGCTCTACTTAACGATGCCCCAATAGCTAGAAGGAAGCGGGTTTTGGTTTCTTATTTTGATGAGAAATGAAAGATCTTGTTTTCTGCTGGGGAAATGTTACATGCTTGTGTAAGAGCAGCATGCTGTATGGTTTATGCATGGAAAAGAAAATCTGAATATTGTTTGTTATTTCTTTTGCTCATTACTTCTTTGTGTTTCAGGTGGCTGAAATCAGTCTACCAAGTTGGCATATTTCTCTTCAATTATACTTCATTGGAGCAGAGGGAAGAGAATACACAGTTAAAAGGGATCTGGATATCAAGTGATCCAAATAATATGGCAAAAAGAAGTGCATAGTTTTGAAATTAGCTCCCACTGCTAATGGGAAAGGTTGAAATATTGCAAGTGGTTCTTTTATTATCTTCCAAGTTTTGGGCTACATACCCTGATACTCCTTGAAGAGCTCCAAAACTGGAAGAGTTGTGTCTTTCTCCCATACATGAATTCTAACAGAGAAAAGTTTTGAACAATACTGCCTTCCTTCAAGCCAGGATAGAATTACATGGAATTCAGTATCTCTCTCCATTTTATGACTGGAGATTTCATTTTTACAACTGTGTTTAAAAATCTTGTATTTTTTAAAAATAAAAAAGTTAATATATAGCAGTGTGAGTAAGAAGCTGACTTTTAGTACTTGGAGTCAATTGTAGAGTAAGATTACCAAAGATCCCTATTGAACATCAAGGGCTAATATGCACTTCTGAATAATCAGTGTTACACATAGGGGTACATTCAACTCCTGTCTGTCATTTTAAAAGAAGATTCTTGATGTGTGTTCAACTAGGTCGTTCCTCCTAAAGCATACCTTCCTGGAAGAATGAGAAATTGCACTAGGTGGTTACTGTATGAAGTAGCTCATTTTCTGTTATGTCCTTACTCAAACTCAGCTAATTTTATTTTAAGTACCTTCTGTTCATTTACTTGAAAGCTGTATCCCCAGACTCATTAAGAAGAGTTTAATGAAGTAGAAATCCATTTAAAATGAGAGGGTTTTCCATATATATTTGTGATACAAATTGATTGTTAAGGAAAATGGATTTTTCTACAGTCTGAGCAAATTATAATAAGCAGATTATAGAGGGCTATAAGGATATTGATTGTTATTTGGTGCTGTGCCATTATTTACACTAGGGTATGAGGGAGAACAATTATTCATGTGCAAGTAACAATACAAATGCCTGTGAAACATTGCATAGAAAAAATGAGTATGACGTCATTGTTTATGTATGGATTCTTGGTTGAATTATGTAGTTTTTTCCTTGGGAAGTCAAGTAATTCTGTTGCACCTTGAATTTCTTGACTCTTACTGGCTTATTGTTAGATGAATGGCCTCTCTTTTTAGGCCAAGGAATGATAGTAAATTTGTTGGATAAATTTTAGGTGTGGATTTGGATTTGACTGTGGATTTTATATTTAAAAAAACACCTCCTGACATCTAAAGAATATATCCATGCATAAAATATATTGGTATTTTTATCAGGTACTATATAAAGACATTTTTCTGCATGTTTTGGATTTGACAGTTGTCCCAGAATATTTCCTGTATCCTCTCTGCTTGTTGTCACTGGATCTGAAAGTAGGTATTTTGAGAATGGTACCCAGAAGACATTTCTGGTTATTTTCAGATCATTTCTCTTTCAGAGGGGCAGATGGCAGTCTCACAAATTGCAGCGGAGGTGTGTTTTTCCTTACCCTTTGTGGGAATGGTTAAGTATCTAAGTTCAGGAAATGTTTTGACAACACTCTCAGGCATATGGTGTGATTTTTGAGGTGTCCTGTGCAGGGCCAGGAGTTGGACTTGAAGGTCCTGATGGGTCCCTTCCAACTCAGGATATACTGGGATTCTGTGATTCTATGCATATTTGGAACAAATCCTTTTGTCAAGAGGTGGGTGGATGCTAGAAGGAAGCTCTGCCTGTGTGGGGACTCGGCTTTCCCCTTGTCTTTCAGTACCAAACTGATCTTGAGTGGTTGAATTCTTCCCTGGGGATGTTTTTTGGGGGTTTTTGTTGTTACTATTAAGTTTGGTGTTGCATACTATTTGGCAGCAGCAGGAATTGACTGGACCTTTGAAGGGACAAGATGTATCTGGGCTGTTTTTCCTTTGTCTGTGGTGTCTGAAACATGATCATTGGTCTTTCATGCGGCTGTTGGGCTGTTGTCGCACTACAGCACAAAATAACTCATGCATTTACACCAAGATCAAAAGAGTAAAAAGAAACTAGCTTTATTTCTGACCCCGCAATATACAGAATTCTAAAAGTGACAGTGGATTGGAGGATGAAATTGCTACTTCTTCAACCATGCTGGTTAAACTAACAGTCTATCAATTCTCTCCTCCCACAAAGAAGAATGTAAACCAATAATTATTTACATGATAGTGTGTGAGAAACTCTAGTAGGAATATGTAAACATCAGAAGGCATAGAAAACTTTTAAAAGAACTTTAAAACTTTTAAAAGAACAGGGCAGCACAGTTATCACATCGACAGAGTTGCCCCTATCTATTTTGAAGAGAAACTATACAAAGCTGCAGCAGCACTTAGATAGCAAAATATACCAAGTAGGTTGCTGGCAAGGGTTATATCTTGGTAGAGCTACCTCCTTTGGGACAGATGGAGCTGAAAGGCTCCAGAGTGTCAAGGGAAGAATTAGATTTCAACATTTCATTTTCTCCACTGCCAAATTTGGAACTCTTCATTTGCACAACAAAACAAAAAATTTCAATCACTTAGAATCATTTAGTAAAGAATCCTGGGATTTTTTGGGAGCCACTACTGGTGTGAAGGGTGAGACAGAATGTGCCAGCTGTTAAAGATTGCAGTTAAAAGACTCATCATCAGAGAATGGCCTGCAAAGTAGAATTTGCAACCATGAATTGCAAATTTTCAACACAAGGTGAAGATATTTCCATAAAATCATTTGTAAACTGGGATTCATGTTGAAACAACAGGTCAACCATCAAATAAATAAAAAGAGATATTGCATATCTTTGGTCCACAATGTTTAAACTGCCACAAGACAGCTCAGAGTGTTAGTGTGATTTGTTTCTGAAGTGATGTTTATGATCATACATCTTGAACTGAGTCAAGTCCTTCACTTTCTGTTGGAGGGTGACCTCTTTCTTTTTTTCTCCCAGTTTACTTATTTTGTTTCTCTTTTTGAGCTACTTGCATTATCAAAAATAGCACAATAGGTTCTCTGGCTCCTAGATTTGGAGATTTGGTGATTATTATTTGTAGCCTATTTCTCAGTCTAGTTTAAGACCCAGCTGAGCCTACTGCAGCCTCAGAAATGTTAGCTGAAATGCTGATGAGCTGGAAGAGACAAGGTACTGCCCAACAGCGGTGTGGGTGCAGAGAGGATTAGCTGGTGGTGTCAGAATAATTTTACTAAGACATCTTATGATGACTGTATGTAGTACTGACTTATTCAAAGTACTGTCCAGAGGTCAGGAGTATGTCTGCCTCCCAGCCATCATTCTCCTTCCTCCAGAGATATTTAAATAAGAAAAGCAGAGAGGGCATGAAGAATTTCCCTAGTACAAGTCAGATGGCAGAAATGAGCAGTCCTGTTAAAGACCACAAGTATGGCACAATGCCTATGCAGAGCCACCAGAAACAGAAGAGATGGAGAAACTATCATACACTTTCCCTTCCAAACTCCCCCCAAGTCTATTTATCTTTTGAAAGAACCATTGCAGACTTCTGAGGGAAGTTGATTGAGAGGAAGGTAGTACTGTGGTTTTTTTTGTGTTTTGCACCATACCTCTGAGGAAGGTCATGGCTTCTTCAGCTCCAGTTCTGTAAGCATCAGAGTTGGTCCACCTCTTTAGCTCTTCCAGAAGAGCTAACTTAGTGTCCACACAAATGTCAGAATTGTTTGCAGTGAAGGCTGGTATTCCTGTTTTGGAAGTACAGTTCTGTGATTTTAGCAGTTGATTTTATCTGCTAGTTGTGTTTAAAGAAAGCAACAAAAATTTAATACATGATTAAAAATAGATTAGTGTTTTGTTTAGTCCTTCATAAAATTACAAAACAGACACTGAAATGTGTTATAGCAATCAAAAGTTAATTAAACTTCTGAAAAAAAATAACAGATTCAATGTGAAAGCTGTTTCAGATACAATTACTGTTTTTATTGTGACAAGCAGAAATTTGCATCTATTAGGGGAAAAATGTAGCCAGATAAAAGACACACAATCTGCTTGCTTACTGTGACTGCCTAAAGGAATTAAGAACAGTGTTAGTCAGTTTCTTTCTCATTGGGCCAGTGAGATTTAGCTACTCTATTTTTTTCTGCTTGGGTGTCTCCTGAACCAAATCTTTGTCTGTATGATTAACAGGCATTCATGTTAAAAGGACTTCGTGCTCCAGTGGGATCAACAGAACAGTAGGGGTGGCCATCTGCAGCACGTACCATGGGGTCTGACTGTAACACAGTGGACTGGTTAGAAGCAGTATGTTTATTCTCTAGTTCCACAGAACTGCTGCCTCCAAGGTGGGTACTCCTCTACCCCTGCCATATAAAGGAATTAAAGTCTACCCAAGTATTGCTGCATCACTGCTCTCTTCACCTTATAAACACTTTTGCAACAGCAATTAGTACTACAGAATGTGGTTGTGTTACTTAATCCCTTTTTTTTTTCATCTTCAGTGAGAAATTTTGATGATAATATGAGGATGTTGCTATAGACAAAGATGAGTCAATGTCTTCTAGGATCTAAAACTTGAGCTTCTACATTTTCAATAGATGCCATGTGTAACATCAGAGTATTTACATAAAGCCTTACGTTATTAAAAATGGACATGAAATGAGATGTGGCTTTTTTCTGTTCCTTTCACAAACACTATGAGAGTAATTTATTATTCTCCCTGTACCTGGAGGACTCTTTGCCTCCAGTTACTGTTAAGTATGCAGGCATAATAAGGCTGCATGTCTTTTTTTTCATTTATATGGATGGCTTTCAAAGTAAAACTCACCACAGCTTCAGGCCAAAAGCTTTCTCCTTCAGTCACAGCTCCTATAATTTTTTCCCCTCAGGCACACTGATCCGCAGCTAGTCAGGGAAGCATGCACACAAATGATAGGTCATTAGGAAATTCTCTGAATGGCAAACCTCTGAAGTCAGCCCAAGTGCTATTTGCCATGCATCATGATAAAATTTGTGAGTTTGAGGAGGCACTAATTATATGCTTGGTCCGGCCTTTATGAGATGTTGGAGCTGTTGTTTCCAGAACACAGCAACCTCTTTTGCAGCATAGTTCAGCCAGATTTCCAGAGCACAGTGAGCCAAGCAGGGGCTGACAGATTTTGGCATTTTATTCCCTTCAATGAAAAAATATTGCATTGCAACATAAATTGATACCTCATTTTGCCATAGCGCAAAATCATATACCAATACAGTGAGGTTGGCATTTCTTAAAATTATAGTTTGGGAACTCATTTCCCTTAGAACAAATGGCAACTGTAAGACTTGCATTTACATCAGCCTTTGGTTTTTGATGGTTTCTTTCAATAATACAATAGTTAAAACTGTCCTTTCATTATATATATATATACACACTCCTTTCATTATTTTATATAGCTTTCATTATTTAAACCATATACATAAAATGTGATCTTGGGAGGAAAAGGCAAATGTTTAATACAGTGAGCTAAATAATAAAATATTGTAAATTCTAATGAATATTCATAAGTCAAATAAGATAATAAACATGTCAAGAAATGATGTGCTTCCTGCTATGACTTCCAGTGTAGATTAACATGTTTCAAAGAGTAGTGTCAAAAATTGTTTTTTAATTTTCACACTTTCTCAAAGCACCAATTTTTTAAATGCATGTTTCTGAATTCATTTAGGATGATACTACTAATGTATTACTAGATAGCTCAGAAGCATTGCAATGATAGGATTTTTCACACATTCTTTGATTGGTTTATATTTTTTTTTAAGCTGCCAAAGAGTCATGGTTTCTTTCTTCTACAAAAGATGCTAAATTGCTGCTAGAGAGTGGAAGTGAAACACTTTATCTTCAATATTTGAAATTATAAAAGAATAGAAAAATAGTATTTGGTATAACTTTTTCTTACGAAGCTTTTTATTTCACAGATAATTCTTGGAACTGCTGGAGGCTTACATTTTTATGATTAACAGAATAAAACAATTACTCTGTAACTTGGGATATTTTAATATCAATTACAGATGTTTAATCTTTCCTTGGATACTCTATTGCCCATAGGACAAAAAATAATAATTTCTTCATAGTAATAGTCCCAGTGAGGACCACATCCAGATTTTAAAAATCCTTCCTTTTGGTGCCCACAGATAAATTCCAGCACAAATATGACAAATTTTAGCTCCTGCTACAGAAAACACAGATCTAAATAATGCACTCTGGAGCTTAGAGAATGATTCAGCTCAGTTTCAGGTGAACCTCTAGGCTACATCTGTACTAAGAATCAACAGCAGGAAGTACTCTTGGCCATTGCACCTCATCAACACTCCTGACATAGTGTTGGCCAGGGCTTGCTCACTAAGAAAAGTATTCTATTCCTGATTCAGCAGTAAAGAACCAGTTAAGAACCTCTGGCTCCGTGTAAAACCTTGAAGAGCTACTGACATTCACAGCTGAGGATGAACCAGAGGATTGTGTTCCAAGAATCAGTGCCCCGGCTTCAGAGGATAGATTGCCCTGCAGTTCTACACTACAGTGCCTCATAGAGGGGGCACTGACAAACAGAAGTGTTCTGGGTCACAGTTATTTTCAGCTGAGATTGGTCCTGGCACATGAACCTCTGGAGCAGGCTGCTGTAATTGTGTAAGGTTGTCATAACTGTGTAAATGGTCTGTACATACTCAAAGTTTATTGACACCTTCTGAAATTGCACTGCTACTGCAGGGATTTATGAGATAAGTACTGAATGGCCATGGAGCAAAACTGAACTGGTTTAGAACATTAACCAGATTTTAAAAATAATTACACAAAAACCAGTAAAAATTGATGGAATGTTTTAATCAGCATCATTGATCAAATAAGATTGATTTGCTACCTAAAACTTGTTTAGGCTCAGGGTTCTGATGTTAATAAAAATGCTTCCTGTAAAACAAGCTTGTTACTGACAAAAATGAATAAAGAGCAGAATTAAAATAATTTCAGAAACTGAAACTGTCATTGTGACTCAGATCTGTAGCGTCAAATAGTTTACTGAAGCTTTTAGGAAAGTCATCATCTTTTTTACTCTATATTTGTACACTGTCTAAAGCAACAGGACTCTTTCTGCCCCTGAGGCTCTTATAATAGCAAATTAACTCCATTACTAAAACAAAAAAAATAGAAAAGAAGAAAGAAAACGACAGTCTTCCTTTAATGTTTGTAAAGTATGGCAAACGTTAGGAATAGTTTCAAAACATTTGTTTTTATCTTCAGGTGTGGAAATACTGTTAATTTGTGTTAGTTCCATTCATGCAGAGACTATCTATACATGTAAAGTACCTAAGAAAAATTATGTGGCTTTGTTACAGAAGGGCATATTCAACAAAACTAATCCTTTCATTTTCTGCACCACTTCCTAAAGGCTGGAAAATTTGCTGTAATATAAGCTACATCTTCACTGTGATGTGACTGTTACTATAGAAAGCAATATTAACCTGAAGAACTTAATGACTGACTTCAGAAGAATCTAGTAACAATTTAAATAAGGTTTTCATCTTTTCTTGACTGTGAAGGACTGCATTGTTTAAAATTCTACAGGAAAGCAATATATAAACTAAATTGGTATCTGTTCTTCAAGACCTTCTTACTCCTTTAGTGAAACTAAATGAAAGCAAACAATTTCCTTTCAGTTTTAGATTTGGCAAAGCTTTCACATTGGATGTGGTCTTCTATTTATTGGCAATACTATTACACATGATAAAGAAAAATTATTAAAGTGTTACTGTTTCTTGTGTGTTCTCTTTGTGCTTGCTAAAGGTGTTGCATTTTCAAGTACTGCCATACATAATAAGCAGAAATTTCTTCTTAAATTACGTAATATTTTACATTAAAACTTGGGTAAACCTGCCTTGTTTTGAATGGATAGTTGAAATCAGAATCTGTTAAAATGCAAGAAGTGGGCATAACTAACTGCCTCCATGCAGTGATGTGAGTGACATTGACCTTGGTGTCTAAGCCTAGCAGGAAAAATACTTCAGAAGAAAAATTCCAGTGAATGACAGAGAGTAATATCACAACAGAGGATTCTCCTCATAAATCCCTGCAGTTGTTTTCTCCTCTAATGCCTGAAATTCCCTATTTACACATTTTTTGAGATGTGCCTTATTGATACATCTAGAGCCTGTCATCCCAGGTATGCCACCGTGCCCCTGTGCACAAGCTCTGCCAAGCTGATGCTGGTCTGTGTAGGACCAAATCAGTGTTTCAGCATTAAGTAAAGCAACATGGAAGTTGTTTTAACTTCCATGAGGAGAACAGCATAGATAAAACAAAGAACTCACACCAGTAGGCATTTTGGCTTGGATTATTCTGCAGCCTGATACAGTTTTTTAGCCCCACAGGAGAATGCTGTTTTGGCAAGAGCATGCTCTAGATGGTCTCAGAGCTGCCAAAGGGAGGAGGTGGCAGCTATCCTGAGACACAGCAAGGTAATATTGTTTGAGCCAAGAGGTAATGCTAAGAGCCCAAGGCTCATTAGCCAGGGCAGAGCCCTGAACCAAGTAATTATCACCATGTGACAAAAAAAGATAAAAAGCATCATTTTTATATTATTTATCTTAAAAGTACCAGGGCTGGCCAAACAGCTGGGAAAAAAAACCAAACAGAATCTGAAACTCACACTCACTCATCCTACTATGCAGTGGTATACCTCTGTGGCTAAAGGTTGCAGGCCTGGTCATGAAGTTTGGTTCTGAAGCATCTTCTGCCATTCTTTAATATAATTTCTAGTTCAAATAGTGTCTGAAATAAATGGCTTATATGAGAAAGAGTTTGCAGTTACTATATTATTAATGTGGTACTATGCAGACACCCAGAAATGAGAAGGGCTACTTGGAGCTGTTCTCAAAATGACAAGTGAATCATATGTTTTTGCCATGCTCTTTTTTCTGTAAAGGCCTTGAAGTGACTCATATTTCAAGCGTGTGCCTAGCTGTGATCCTGCAGTACTAACTCCATTGATGTGACATGCACGGTATCTTGCACTTCAACACTGCCTCCAACTGCTCCAGGTAGGAAAAACAATTATGCAAATTTCCCACTATGCAAAAGGTAACATGATTTCCAGAGGCAGTGAAAAAAAAGCCCTGGAGTCTATATCACAATTTGAAAATGCGTGAGGGCAAACTGGATGGAACATCAAAACTAATTTCCTTCCACAAGGTGGTTGCAAGGCTTGTAGGTGGGAGAGAAGCAGGAGATAATGTGTGTCCTAAAGCTTTAAGCAAATTTCACGTAACATAAGAAACTGAAATGGGTTTTGATGAACTTTTACTGAGTGAGGGCAAACTGGATGGAACATCAAAACTATCACCATAACAATGATCAGTGCCAAACAGTAGCACAAGAGGCAATGGGCAGAAACTGATGCACAAGAAGTTCCCCCAGACTTTGAGGAAGAACAACTTTGTGCAGGCGACCTAGCCCTGGAACAAATTGCTAAGAGAGGCTGTGGAGTCTCCCTCACTGGAAGTATCTAAGAACCATCTGGATGGAATCTTGTGGCATGTGCTCTAGAATGGCACAATATTGTGCTATCGTGCTCCTTGTTTGAGCAAGGAGGCTGGACAGGACTATCCACGGTGGTGGCCTTCCAATTTGACTAATTCTGTGATTCTTAAAAAAAAAAAACCAACCAAAAAACGGAAATCAAAATCAAAAAGAAAACAAAACAAAAAAAAAAACCACAAAAAACCCACAAACAAACAAAAAAAACAAAAAACCACCCAAAAAAAAAAACCAACCCCACCAAACAGGTGGCATCCGTCTCGGCTATAGGTCTCTTTGTTCTTTTACGTAATGATCCAAAGGAGGAAATGGGATCTATTTATTATATCTGTAGAGGACACAAACCAAGACAGGACCGAGCTCTTGCCCAACCATTTTGCGGCCGAGAATTCCGAAAGCACCGAGGAGCCGAAGGCGCACTGCAGATAGCGCCAGAACGAGCCTCTGCGAGGAGAATTGCAGCATAGTGAGGAATTAGCCCGAAGGAGTTTGCAACGCGTGCGGTCACTCGGTGGTGATCCTTTGGTCCGTTTTTCCTTACAGACAGCAGAAGGGATCTGAGTTCCCTGCTGCTGCTTCCCAGTGCCACCGCTCGGCGGGAGGCACCTCTCGGGCCACGCCCTCCGCTCCGCCAAGCCGCGCCCGCCCAGCGCAGCCCCGCCGGCGGGCAGCGGGCGGAGCGCGGGGCGGGCCGAGGCGCGGCCGCGCGGCGCCATCTCGGCGCGCCCGGCCATGGGA
>QUSF01000004.1:21316775-21436563 GCA_003676055.1 Chloebia gouldiae | reverse complement strand
TGGGAGGTGCTGCGTGGCGCTGGGCTCTGCGCGCCGCCCGCCTCCTGCCCGCTGCCGGGCGGGCTCCGGCGGCGCGGCGGGGCGGCCCGCGCTGCGCGCCTGCCGCTCGCGCCGCTCCGTCCGCCGGCTCCGCGGTGAGCGGGGCGGGAGCGGAACCGGAACGGGGCGGGCGAGGGCCGGGCTGGGCTGTCCCTGTGCTTGCGGGGTGCGGTGGGGGCGGCAGGCGGGACGGTCTGTCGGTGCGCGGGTGCCCTGACCGGCCGTGTGCTGCTCCAGCCGGTTCAGCAGTAGTGAACCCGCGGGAGGGGATGCGGTCGCGGCCGGTCTGGGGCCGCGCCGGGCCGGGAGAGGAAGATGGATGAGCTCTGCTCGCTTTTTACCCGGACTGGCGTGAACTCCGTAGGAGCAGTGCGCGACGGCAAGCTCCCGTGGCCGTACCGCTGTGCCAGCCGGGAGCTGGTGGGATCTGCCTGCGGGGATGCTCGGCTGCTCCGTCCGTCCAGCGGCGGGGTCCCGCGGGTGGCTGTGCTGCGGCAGGAGCCGCGGAGCGGGGCGCGCTGCAGCGCACGTGCGGTGCCCGCGGCACGGCTCAGGGCAGGGACAGCCCGCGGGCAGCGCCTGTCCGGCACCGCCGGCCCGCAGCGCCTTCCTGCTTCGCTGCTGCTGCCTCTTTTGTTGTGCCTGAAACAGCTGGACCGAAAGGACCGCCAAGTCTAGTCTGTTTCATAAAGCTTCCGATTTTTAAGCAGTGTTTTGGTTTATTTCAACGCATTTTTTTCATTTGGCTGTTAAGATCAATCATATTTAAATGTTTGTCAAAAAAAAACCCCAAACATGTGACTGGCGTTATTTTAAGTTGGCCCAGTCCTTGCCTCCCTGTGAAGCAGCTTCCCTTTGGGAGAGCTCCTGTGCAGAATGTTTTTTTAGACAAATGGTGAAAATTTCTCAGTGTGCATGTAGATTCCCTCCTGTCAGCTTTCTCTGCGAGAACGGCGGGTTGGTGTACATGCATTCATGTGCTTTTTGGTTTTTGTTAGTCCTCAAGCTCTGGGGATGAGGCTCTGAGGGACAAACGTGCTCGGATCCTGTCACGAGGGCTGCCAAAGCAGAAGCCCATAGAAGGAGTTAAGCAGGTGGTGGTTGTGGCTTCTGGAAAAGGGGGAGTTGGAAAATCGACAACAGCAGGTACGATTAATTTTTTTAATAATTTCCTTTGCACATTTTCTAGTATTTTGTATGGAATATTTAAGCGCTTGTGTCATTACCTTTTGATTGGGTTCCATAACACTTCACCTCTGACAAATCCTGTTGCAACCATTGAGAATCTACTTGGATATAGAAATCTTGGCTTTAACTTGGGTGTGAATTTAGCTTTGAAATCCTATCTTTGTAATAGTGCAGTGCTGTCCTGAGACATCGGGGCATCTTAAGAGGTGATGTAGGCTGAGGTGAAAGGGATCACATGCTAGTGCAGTGGCACTGTTCCTCTTTCCCTGGCTGCTTAGGTGTGCCTATACAGTGTTCTTCTCTGTAGAGGATACTAGTATTTAGAAAGTTTCCACATCAGGACTCTGTTCAATTTTCTCAGCTACTTATGTAGTTGTTTTATAAAGAAAAAGTGTAACAGTGCTTGTAAACCACAGAAATTGGTGCCTTGAGAAGCACCTTGAACTGTTCTCTAAACTCCACCATTAGATTTTAAATTAATTTTTCTCTAATTTTTTTCTCTACCACCTGTTCCTAGGTGGTAGAATAAGACAACACATGGGTTACCAGTACTGCAGAAATTGACTTGAACTTAAACAGATGATGGAATGGAAAAATAGTTGTGCCAACAAATGTGATGGCCTTCTTACAGAGAGAAGAGTGACTGGTGTCATCAGCCTGGACTTCTGCAAAACATTTGGCACTGTCCTGCATGACATCCTTGTCTGTGAACTGGAGAGACTGGGGAGTTTATGGATGGACCATTTGGTGGATTAGGAATTGGGTGGATGGCTGCATTGCATCCAGGTCTGGGTCCCTCAGCATAAGAAGGACCTGTGAGAGTGTGTCCAACAAGTACCACAAAGATGGTCAGAGGGCTGGAGCACCTCTGCTGTGTAGACAGAGAGTAGGGGTTGTTTAGCCTGGAGAAGAGAAGGCTTGGAGGAGACTCTTGGAGAGCCTTCCAGTAATAAAAGGGACTTACAAAATGGAGGGCGTGTGGGTTTTTATGTTGGCAGATAGGACGAGAGTGAATAGTTCTAAACCAGAAGTGGAGAGATGTAGATTAGCTGCTAGGCAGAAATTGTATACTGTGATGGTGGTGAGGTACTGGAACACATTGCCAAGACAAGGGGTGGTTGTCCCATCCCTGCAAGTATTCAAGGCCAGGTTAGATGGGATTTTGCACAACCTTGTATAGTGGAAGCTGTCCCTGTCCATGGCAGGGGTTTGCAGCTGGGTCATCCTTAGGGTCCCTTCCAACCCAAACCATCACCATGACTCTGAAAGTAAACTTCTTGGAACATATTTGTCTAAAGTGTTAGAAATATGTTTAAAGATCTTTCTTAGCATATAGGCTGGAGAAGAGTCATCCTTTAGTTGAAGCATGTCTGCTGTTCATCTCCATGTGTCGTGAGTAACACATGGATGTAGCTCTTAATATATCACTTTGGGGTTTGTATTTTTTCAGCCATGCTTGAAACAGACTAAGTATCTAATAATTTCTAGAAAAAAGTAATGTGATATCTGTACTAAAAGTAGGTGTTATTAAAAAAGGTCTTTTTCTTCTTATCTATTGTCTATCCTATATGTAGGATACCCATACCTGTACAAAGACATGCAAGACAGTTAAAACTTGTGTTTCTTAACCATCAAAAGATATATCATTATGATACATAGACTGGTTGTTGCAGGTTACTAAAAATACCAAATACCTGTTCATCAATTGACAGTTTACAAAATGAACATTTTGAAAAGTAAATTCAGATGTTTCTGCTCATGTCTAAAAACTAATATCTGACAAACAAATTCTTGTAACTGGCATCTGTGACCAATTTCGACATAAAATATAATACATGTATGAATAATACTTATAGCAGTGAATTCATTCCTATGTATTTAAAAATAAAAAATCAGGGTTCAACAAGCATTAAATAAGATATTGGAAATGTAAACTAAGCGTTTACATGTATCTATAATAGGCAGCCTTTTTAAAAGAATGTTTTAATTTGTGATATGGAGAAGGAAATCTATATTCTTGTGTATTACAATGAGGATAAATTTCATGGTTCAGATGAACAATTGAATTTCAGATAAGTTGTATAAACAAAAGTATTGCATGGCATCATTGCTGAATGATGTATTTAAAATTATGTTCTTACTCAAGGATTGTGTGGAACGTGTTTGGTGGCAATTCTGCTGATGCATTTTGAGAGCAGGAGTTGAAAAGAAAGGAGACTTGTAAGCACCACTAATTCCTAAAGCACCACAAGAAAGATCATCAGTCTTGTGTGTATGTCAGAAGGCCTGTCAGGGCTTCCAGGAAAAGAACATCTATATTCTGGTCAAGTTTGTCAGGGTCATTCCCTAACCTGTTGAATAACTCATTCTGTTTATTACATATGGCTTTCATGTTGTAGTCTTTGTTGCTTCCAGTGCTTTTTGGTCTTCTGAAATCAGTGTAGTCACTGATTAGAAGAAATTATGTTATCAGAACAACATTTTTCAATGCATGTTTAAATAATTTAATTGTTCTTTGTTGTTTCTATTTGTCTGATGTGTTGGTTTATTTGTTTGCTGTGTTCTCTGTCACTTTCATGTCAAGTTTCTGTCTTTTAATGGCATTCTTCTGTATTTACTGCATCTGACCTACGTCTGGGTTTTTTTGCTTTTTTTATTTCTTTGTTTGTGCTTGTCTGCTTCTGGAGCAAGAAGCTGTATTTGTATTGTTAGCTGAGTGTTTGGGGAGTTGAACTGTGCTATTCCAGGGCCACTTCAGATTTGGAAATTAGAAAGTTGGATGTTACAAACTAATAATAAACCTTCCCAGCCTTGTACTAATTTCAAAACGACAGAGTCCTTCTAGAGTCACGGAATCACAGAATATGCTGAGTTGGAAGGGATCCACAAGGATCATCAAGTCCCAACTCCTGGCCCTGCACAGGAACATCCCCAAGTGTTACACCCTGTGCCTGAGAGTGTTGTCCAAATGCTTCTTGAACTCTGTCAGGATGGTGCTGTGACCACTTCCCTGGGGATCCTCCTCCAGTGCCCAAACACCCTCTGAGTGAAGAACCTTTTCCTAATATCCAGCTTTTCTCCTGACTAGGCTTCATGCCACTGAAGCTGTGTCAGGGGAGGTTTAGTTTAGATGAGACTAGCTAGAGGTTTAGGCTGTATTAGATGAACTCTGATCTCCCTGTGCATCATTCCTTATACTGATTGGCAGGTTTAGCATGGGTGGAGATATCTTAGTGGCTTTTCTTGAAGCCTGCTGTGAATTTGTATAGAATTTCTGGCATGTATTGCTGCACTCCTGGTTATGGGAACTTAATTAGGGCCAGTATGAATGTTCTGGCTCAGGTTAGGCCCTATTCTGCCTGTTTATGCTCTCTTGGAACTGACAGTAATACCAAAATAAGGGAATGCAAAATTGAACTGGAATTCAAAATGAAGTGTTCAGCTAGATATCCATCTTAATCTTAGGTTTACATGCTCTGTTGTCCCTTCCATTTCCCTTCTTTCCCTTCAGTAGTCAAATATCCTTTATTGAAGAAACATTATGGATCATACTTTAATTTTCACACATGAAAGCTGTTTAAGAAGACAGCTGTGTATAGTGATTTCAAGAAAGTCTTTGTCTCCCTTCTTCAGGTTTTAGAGGGTGAATTTTCCTCTGATTTGGGGAATGGTTGATTTACTATCAAATTGACCATTAAATATCAAATTGAAGAACAAAATCTATGTTCTTAGTTAGCTTAGGAGGAAAGAGGCTGTGTGCCTCTTTGAGAAAGCTGTACAGCTGTCCATGTTAACCCATGACTATTTTGTTTGAAGGACTTAGCTTTCTTGGTGTTAAGTATATCAAGACAGGAATCTGGCTCCCCAGCTTCTCAGAACTTTTGTACTCTTCCAGTACAAAAAGGCCGATTGCAATTACCTTTCTTAAAAGTGACATACAGCAGCATGTAGGGAAAACAGAAGATGTTACCCAAGAAAGAGTTGTGTGTGTTGGATTTTTTGCCATGTTTTTTTTTCTTCTAAAACATGTAACTTTTTGGATTATAAAAATTACTTGTTTATACGAAAGCTTCTAGGAGGTCTCCCAACATAACTGAAGTTGGTGAGCCATTAAAGATACCATTTGCACATGCTATTCAGTTATGAGACTTAAGTAATGATGGAAATGTAAAAGCTTTAAATGAATGGTCTTTTTAGTTGCTTCATCTTTGTCTTTCTTGTTTTTTAGTTACAGATGCTTTCAGGTACATGCGACTTTGTTTTCTGACATAAAAATCAGGGGGAAAGCATGCATTACACCTTCTTCCAGAAAACATCTCTATTCAGTATATCAGACAAATATATATGATCATCTTTTTGGTCACTTGTTTTAATAGTTTATGTCAGTGCTTATCTAATTTCTAGTTTTATGAAAGTTTACTAGAGTGTGTGGTGAGGGTAACTGATGCTAGTAATTTAGTTTTATAGTATGGTGTCCACTTTCAAAAGTGGGTACTTGCAAAAGTTATTTGTAATATTATTCTTTGCAAAATACAGAGACTATTATTATTTTGCAGTGTCCTCTAGAAACTGCAAGTCTGCAAGTTTTTGCAGATTACCTTGAGTTTGTTTGCTGGCCAACAAACGTGGACTGAAGTGTAGATGCTGCTGTCACTTAAACTGCAAGTGTTGTAGAGATGCAAGAAGCTGAGAACTGAGAGATTATGTAATTATTAAATAAATGTGATGTATTTATATTTTCTCTTGTTAGCAGTGATAACATTCTCAAGATTTAGAAATTAAGTTTTCCTGCACTTAATCTTTGTTTTTCCTCCTCTTCTTTCTTACAGTAAATATAGCCCTCGCCCTAGCAGCAAATGATTCGGTAGGTGGACATTTAATTATAAACTTCAGTGTGAAATGTGTGTCATAAATAAAATGGTTACTGCTGAGGGCAGTCACATAGATTTAATGTAGCTAATGTTTTTCTTTAGTTAATTTCCAATTGGTTTTTGAGTTTCTGTCAGTTTGTTTATATTTTATCAGTACAATGCATAACTTAGTAGATCTCGTCCTGCTTCTGGGTTTGGCTCTGTCCTTTCCGTGATGCGTCACTGAGTTGAACTGCGATTCTGGAAGGATGTATAGATGTTGTAGAGAACACTTCTGCAGGTTGGAGACACTTCTTTAACTGTCCTTATGTCTCTTATAAACAAAACACAAACTGATAGAAACTGATCGTGACCTTGATGTACTGCTTAAAGGAGGAAAGAAAGGACTTGAGGAGGAAAATAGGTCACCATGATGATAAAGGTCTGTGCTTCCTTCATTAGTCTGTGTTAAAAGTTCTATGCTTGTAACTGGTGTTCTTTTGATAAAATAAAACAAGTTACAGACTATTGAAAACAACTTTTTTCTGGTAAGTGAGATCTGTGAAAGATGCACTCCTCTAAGAGGAGATTGGATTAGAGAATATTCTTGCTGCTTTCAGTAACAGCTGTGACATCTTATTGTTGTTTGGTGTATCATAAGTTAGAAGATTACCAGTCAAAGCGTAAAGAATTTTTTATCCTCTTGATTAAAAAAAAAAATCCTTCCATCTTTTAAAAAGTTACTTTCTGTGGTTAAAAAACTAAATAAAACCCCCATTGTTTCTACTGATAAATGTATTTTAAATTTTTTTAAACATGGAAGCTTTTTCAGTTATTGAAGTGATGGCCTGAAATACTAAGGCATCAGCAGAGCTTTGGACATTGTCACGGCCGCACAGTGGTGTTGGCAGAGCAGGGATTAGAATGTGAGAGTTCAAAGTCTTGCGTGCTGGTGCTTAGTCTGCTTTGCATATTTTTACCGCATGGTTACAGAGTAAATAATTCAAGACAGAAGTTCATTTAGATGCCTAGATACCATGTCACAGACAGAGTAGTTTGGTGGTGTTGTGTGGTGGTTTTTTTTGTGGTTTTTTTTTGGTTGGTGGTTTTTTTTTGTTTGTTTTTTTTTTTTTTGGTTGGTTTTGTTTTTTGATTCAGAGCCAGGGAAGACAAGCAGGCCAGCCTCCTATGCCTTCCTAGAAATATTAGCTTTTTAGTACCCTGGGTTACCTGTTGTAGATGGGTTATTTAAGAACTATATAAGCTCTTATATGTACCAAGGCCTATAAATCTATATAGTGTTTTTTTAGTGTTAAGAAATAACTTAAACTTTTACCCTTGTGTTCTGTTATTAATTGCTTGCTTTGAGAGCTGATTCTTTTCATTCTTTTGATGTACCAGCAGTTAGTTGTGCTCCCCTAGGAGCACTCGGGAAGAATTTTTGGGTTTTGTGCCAGGACAATTCATATTCAGACTGGAATGACTATTTATGAAAGCTGCCCGGCCAGAGACAATTTATTGTAGTAGAAACAAGTTGAATTAATAGATGGCAGCAATAATAGGGTAGGGATTGCTTGTTTATGAACAGAGTATTTTAGTGAGCAAACACCAGCTGTTCATGACTAAGGATGGCACAAATCCAGTTGGGAGGCTGCATGCTTGTGCTGTCACTATGAGGCGAGCTCCCCAGTCAGATTTCCTTTGGCTCGCCTTTTCGTTCGGGAAGATTTACATTTTCACTATAGGATGAAATGTTTTTTTTTTGTGTTGTGAAGGACAGAGGAGGAAGCAAGACCATACGGCCCAAGTCCGCATGTAGGCATAAGGAAGCGGTGTGTGCCTGCGGTGCTGGGGGCGCGGTGGAGGGCGGCAGGTCTCGGTATTGCAGCGTAGCGCCGGGGGGTCGCTGGGTGCCGGCGCGGACCGGGACCGGGCCGGGGAACGCGCCAAGGGCGGCGGCGCTCGGGCGGGGCGCGACGGCCCCGTTCGGCCGAGCCCGGCCCCGGTTGCCGGCAGGGGGCGCGCTGGGGTCGCTGTGCCGCGCATGCGCCTGGGCGTCTCTTGGGCCGCTGGTGTCGCCGGGGCGCCCGACCCGCGTCCGCCGCTTTATTCCTATGGCCTGCACAGCGCAGTGATGATGGAGGCAGCAGCCAGCTCTTCGTGTCACCTCACTACCGTGGTAATAAAATTAATTGTTAATTTCTCCAAACTGTGTATTTAATCAAAACCCACACATGTTGAAACTACTCAAAAGCCGTCCAGGTTACTTTTTTTACGTTGCATTTTTTTTTTTTTATTTGTGTAATTAAACTATTTGTCCATAGGATAATATCTGACTGCTACACTCATAGATTACTTTACAATGCATATACATTTCGTGCTGGTAAGGAAAAAATTCCACGTGGGAAAACAAATCAATCTATAAGAATTTAGACAATAATGGGATCCTTCACTTGTAGCATGAAGGCAAGTTTTGACTTGTTTTGTCCTCTTCCTATGCAGCTTTTCTAATTGTTTGGGTTTGATTTCTAGGTGTCTGTAACTCTATTGCATAGAGAATCAGAAGACTTTAATCACTGTAGCTTGTTTCTCAATGCTGAGAAGTTTCAATAAAGCTGGAGATGCCAGTTATAATTGATTTGCTTTATTTGAAATGATAGCTTAACTTCTAGATCAGTTGAAAAAAATGAGATAATAGAGCTTAAAATAGAGCTTTTTATTTTTCAAATAAAAAGTGAATAAAATTGAAAATATATTTTAACATTGACCTCCTAAAATATATTACTTAAATCACATAACTATATGATTAATTTGAAGAAAGTGTCCTTTTTTTTGGTCTGTTTTGAAGTTAAATATTCTTAGTCTTCAAGTCTAATTGAAAGCCAAGTGCAGGTACCAGAGGGACTGATGTGAAAGGTGGAAAAGTGACCCTTTATTGTAATAATTTGACATGCTGTGAAAATGGAGAGGCAGCTTGTAGAGATGTGGTAATGCTGGGGATTCTGTTTTGGTAATTTATTTTCCAAATTCTGTATTGATTTTTTTTTTTTTTTATTCTCAGCAGGATGTAGAATGTGCACAAAGGCCAAACAAGGTTGAATTACTGGTACGCAATTGTTAAGAACATTGAGTAGGAGCTAGTGCAGCATGTTATGGAAAAGAAGTGCTGGAGAAGTTCTCTGGCTGGCAGAAAATTAAAAACACTTCATATAAAGGGAAAGAGCTTTTAAACCAGTAGCAGACTGAGTGTTTAAAGCAAGTTTGCATTTCTAGGATAGGGTGAAGAAACTACAGTGGTATGTTTTTGGCTTTAATCCAATTTACAGTTAGGCACTTAAATAGTGTGCAGCTGAAAGAGTTAGAAAATTAAGGATTAAAAGATGGCTATTCATTGTGTCAGTATGTCAAATGAGGAATCCATAGCCTATCCTGATTTTAAAGTTCCCTTTTGTCCTATGTGTTGCTGCTTGCACTTCGGGATTAGCTCTAAGTCTATAATGACATTAAAAGGGTAAATTGAGAGTCCTGGTGGTGGATTAAGAGAACCGGCTTTAAAGTAACTGGCACCTTCACTTAGCAAAGCTGGAATTTTAGTCTTTGGACTGGACTACAGCTGCTGAGTATTGGGAGCACTTCTAATATAGGAAAGTCTTCATTGTATAGAACAATAACAGCTCATTAACCCATGCCTTTATCTCCCCAGGCTAAACACCAGGGAACTCTGGTGGTTGGCAGAGTTGACTTCAAAGTAAAATACTATCTGCTAGCATCCAGTGGGGATACGTATACCCTACCAAGTATGGGAAAAAGTCTCAGAAAATATGAGCAAAAATGAAATTAATGCTGTCAGAGAATCTTTGGATGCTTAGCACTAACATAGGCCGTGTTAACAGCTATTTATAGAAGCTTTTTGTGAGCTCTTCTTTTTATTGTTTTTTTTTTTCTTTCTGTTGGTATGGAGTCTTTAATCAGGTCTGCTCCCCAATTAAACGTTTGGCAACTTAGAAAAATGTAGTATCACTGGATTCTTCGCTGCAGACAGAATTGTGTGGAGGGGTCCTTTGTGATATATGAATGAAACTGGTTGCATTTGGTTGAAAATTTGTTACTGGAAAATCTGATTGATTTTGTGGTCAATATTCCCTGAAAAGCAGAAAAGGGACCCTACATGAAGTGTAGGGAGGGATAAAACAGTTCTTAAGGATCTACTCAAAGAGCTGAGAGGAGGAAAGATATGGATCATTTGTCATTAGCGTTAATTTATGCCATCTGAACAAGGATTATGTACAGTAACATTTGCCTGCCTAAGAGAACAAACATAATAGCACTTGAATAGATTCTAAGCTGCATAAGGAAAAGAAGATTAGGCAAAATTTATTGGCTTTTTTACATGACCTCTGTCTACCAGGACTTTGGCCTTCAACAACTTCATTTCAGCTTTTTCCCCCGAAAGAATTACAATTAAGTTCAGAGCTTGAAGGTCATTAACTGCTGTCCTCCAAATCTCTATTATTCACAAGGCAGTGGCCAGATTCAAGGACTAAGCTGAAATTTAATTATGTAGAGAATCTTGCCAGGGAAGGTAAAGGAAAGGATCTTTCTGTGCCTATAATTTGTACTCTACATAAATGAAACTGTAGAATTCTTATCTCTCAGGGATATCTGTAAGAATATCTTCTTTGTCTATTGATGTAGCCTTTTGTTTTCTTGTAGATAGAGAATCTGTACCTGGTGACTGTGAAAACTAGTTTTTGATTCTTCATATGGGTGAGAGAAGTTTCTAAAGTAGAATGAAAACTTCGCTGTATTTTTAATGGCTTAAGAGCTGCAGTGAGCATGTAACTTACAGTACATCACAAAGAATGTTTGTCAGAAATTTTTAGAGCAGTCTAATGGGCAAATAAAACTTTGCTGAGAAGATTAATGATAATGAAGTAGAAAGAATTAGTGAATCAATGATGTAAAATCGGAAGATCAAGAGGAGTTAGAGTTTTTTATTCTGTAACATTTTTTTGTATTCTTGAGGTCATCAGTGATCAGATGAGACCATGACAGTACCAGTGCTGCAGAAATGGCAAATCCTAGCTGTAGTTAGTCTGTTCTAGAGACTGTTTACCTACAGTGAGGGAGCCTTAGAAGCCGTGATAGGAAGATAAATGTGAACGTCTGCGAAGTTTTAAGTAGCGCTTTTGCTGACATAGTACTTCTGTTTTTTCATGTGCTGACAGCATATTTATTTCTAATTTCATGGTCTCTGCCTGATGGAATTTTGATAAGGATCTTACACTGCATGTAGAGTTCAGTGATACTGCATGAGTTTTTATATTTTTCAAAGTAACTTCCAGTGACCCTGATGAAATCATATGGGGATGGTTACATTGTCACTTGCATCTTTAGAGCTTAAGCTGCAGAACTTGCAGTGAGGCAACCAAAAATAAGGTCTCTAGAAAATATTTTCCAAGTGTAGTAAACTTGGAAGATTGATTCAAGCTTTTCTTTAACAGCTGGGCAGGTGAAAGGAAAAGGACAAATGTTAACTTGAGAACAGCTGTTTTGAACTTGGTTATTGCTATGCCATCTGGAGAGATGGAATGCTGTTTGTTTAATAGTACAGGAGAGAAATATGTTTATAAGGAGAAAAAACAGCCATAAGGAGATGGTGGAGTTGTGTTTTCTGAGTCCTTTTCCTGCCAGAGTGCCAAGGGAGGCTGTGGCAGTGGTGTGTGCTGCACTCTGAAAAACACTTAGTAGCAGGGGGATTTCTATGTGCTTGGGTGTGCTTTAAGTACTGCATTTCTGTCTGGGTTATGAGTATTACTTAAGAAAAAAAAAGATGCACCATTGGTATGAGAAGTACATAGATACCAAAATAATGTCAGAAGACATAAAAGCAATCTTAGAGCTTTTTTCCCTCCTCCTTTTTTCCTAAAGGAGGCCTTTTTTGTTGTGCTTTTGATTCTCTATAGTGTATTCCTTCTGCCCAGATGTTTTTCTTCAGCTTGTGTGATGTTATTTATGTTTTCTTAGTATTTGATTTAGTACAATGCTTTGAACGATGTGCTGTTTTATGAGGTTAGGTTGTATGGGGAGAAAAAACGATTTATTAAAATCTAATTTAATTTTTTAATTACTGCAACTCATGCATCTGGATTATATTTCACTCAGCATGAGAAGTATCTGGTAATTCTGATTAACAGTTTCATGTTGTAGCATCCAGGTGTGTGCATATTATTTCTTCTCTTGGGGATTTAATACATTGTAAATGCTGGAAGAAATGATCTGGACTGTACTGTGCATGTCTTAAAAAATCCCTTGGTAGCTGCCGTAATACTTTGCTGAGATAATTAAACCTTAAATAAAGGGTTATTGGCATTCTAGGGATGTTCACATGCTGCAAAAGCAGGGATATTTGAGAGAAAGAAAACCATAACTTATTGGGCTGATGCTCTCTGTGTAAGCTGCTACTTGTGAACTCTACTTGCCTAACGTGTTGAATTGCTTGATAAAGAAAAAAACCCTGCCTTAAGCTATCTCAAGTGAGGTTCTGTCAGTGATGGAAAGATTTCTGAAAGACTTTTTTCCTATAATCCTGTAGAAAGCACTAGGCTTACATGAATCCTTGTGCTTTTGTTAACATGAATTGTAGAAACTTGAGACTGTTAATTATTCTTCTGTTTGAAGACAACAATTTTATTGAACCATATCCATGAAAAGCAGTGCATGTCAGAAACAGGCACTTTTCTTACTTTTGAAGAAGTGCCTAAGTTTTTTAGAGAAATTGTTAGGTTTATTGTATTAGCTTGGTAATCTGAAGTAATAGCTGAATTTGTAAAGTCCTCTAGGATGTTCTTCTGCAGTGTGAATCTATTTATTCTTTAGTTCAGGAAATCTTGGACACTTAGGTTGGATAATATCAATACAGTAGATGCAGTGCTGCTGACCCCCAAGAATCAGTGGCCTGGAGTGGTGAATACCTGATTATATGTCCAGGAGGTCATAAAGTCATTCTAATTAATTTAGGTTAGCTTAAATCTTTAGTCCCTTTGGTCTGGAAGTGAAACTCTTGAGTTGTGAGGTCATTGCAGTCAATCAATAGTCAGTCTATCAACAGTCCTTGCATGAGGGGGAAGATCCTCAAGAAATTCAGGGGAAGTATGCCATCAGGTTTAAAACACTATGTAGGTTTTTTAGTAATTACTTGCTTTCATTTGGGAAGGAATTAGGTGGAAGAGCCAGTAGATGATGTTTTGATAAGTTTGATTAGCTGCAGACATAGATAAAGGGACTGAGTCATGAATGCTTCTAGTCTTAAAACATGCATTTTGTACAAGAACAAAGAAATTTTACTGGTTTGTTTTACCGTGTCTTTAGAGTCTAACATAAATATGGGTCTTTTAAATGTTTTTGAAGTTGCAGCATTCAACAAGGCAAGAAGAAGAATTTGTTACAGTAACTCTGAACTTTTGTCTAATAGTTTTCACAAGGCATCATAAAGAAAAATTGTTAAAAATGTCTACATTAAGTAATCTGTATAATTATATGTGCTTTGCTCTGTTTTGCTAATAAAATGTATATCGAATAACCAAATCCAGATTTGTTTTTTGCAGTAAAAACTTATTTTTAAAGTACATAGGTCAAATACGATAATGCTTTTTTTTAAACTTATCTTTCTATCTTTCCTATCAAAACTGTGATAATAAAATGGCTTAATATAAGATACTAAATTAAGAAAGCATCACCCAAAAAATGAAGTACACACTTTGAAACACTGACAGTGGCAGTCTAATTTCGCATTGTTGGAAAAGCTCCTCTTGCTTCTTTAACCTTTCAAACTGGCTCTTAAAGATACTTGTTTGCAATTTTGCAAAATGTTGAATACAGTTAGCTTTCTATATTAGAGAAACTTGACATTCAGCACTTTAAAGGGCGTGCTCTTTACTACTTAATTTGCAGAACTTAGTAATTGGTACTATGTCTTGCCATCTGTGGAAAAATAGTTTGTTTTCCACAAAATATGTATGTGTAATTATTAAAAAAAAGAATATAGAAAGGAGTTTTATAAGTCTAGACTACATAGCTGAAATATTTTTATTTAAAGTTTATTGCTGTTTGTACCATATGTAGTTGAATAAACTCATTTTTAGCATATTTTGTGTAAATGTATTTGATTAAAATGTTATGCTGGCTTAACTAGCTTCAGAGACTTGCATTTCAGCAACTTCAAGATGTCTGCAGAGTGTACTCTGCCACTTAAATGGAAGACAAAAATGTTTTTTATGTTTTTTCACATTCTTTGTAATTACTGGTATGATTTAATTTGCATTAATTTGCATCTACTTGCAAACCTGTTTTTTCCTTTTTTGGGTTTTTTGTTTGTGCTTTTTGTTGTCATTTTTGTTTTTTTGTAACAATAAAATTTAATACCTTGTTTAAAACATTAAGGTATTAGTTTTGTATAAAAGTACATGTAATAGAGAGAATGTTGGTTACAATGCTGGTTAATATAAAGTCTGTGGTCTGCAATGTAAGTAAGAAACTGTACAAGTAAGAATTCTGTGTGGAGAATCTAGCTCTTGTCAAGGCAACTGACCCAGCTTGTAGACATTGTTTTATTTCATTCTTCAGTTGCTATTTAGAGAGAAAGGAAACAGTGATAACTGATGTCTCAAATGAAGGTTTTATTTTTATTTCTTTAAACAGTATTGAATTTTGTTCTGCTAATGATACAGAAAGGAGGACATTTTGAAAATTACATTCTTTTTCACTTTCACAGGCAAAAGAAGTTGGTTTACTTGATGCAGACATATATGGACCTTCAATTCC
This sequence comes from Chloebia gouldiae, assembly GCA_003676055.1. Classification (NCBI taxonomy): domain Eukaryota; kingdom Metazoa; phylum Chordata; class Aves; order Passeriformes; family Passeridae; genus Chloebia; species Chloebia gouldiae. The sequence continues at coordinate 21,421,663 of QUSF01000004.1, read as the reverse complement.
AAAGATGATGAACTTAAAAGGAAACCCAGAATTAACACCAAGTAAGTGGAGGGGATTTTTCTTGCTGTCTTTTCTGTACAGGGATGAGCATGGTCCACTCATGGGTGCCTCCTTGGTGTGACACAGAAGGGATACAAACAGAAGATAAAGACTGAGTGTATGTATGTATTTATTTATTTGTTTCTAATATTGAGGTTACTTTCAAAGCTGCCTTGTACAACTAGGAGCATATTCAGAGTCCTATTTGTTGTTAATCTTTGGTGCATGCAGTCTCATGGATTTTTACTAGAGACTCTGGAAGGGAAGGTTATTTATCAGTAGTTTAAAATTTGTTATATAGTATCCTACCAGTAGATGACTTTCAGTAGAAGACCAAAACCCACTAATCTAGGGAAAGAGACACTAAAAAGAAAAATCAGTAAGAGAAGGATCATTACTTGAGAGGCACTTGCTTTAATGGTGTGGGCAGCCTCCCTGGCTTGCTGATGTTACTGGATGAACAGAAAGGTCATTAGTATCTGGAAATGGGCTCCAAAGATTCTCACAGTAAACAATTTGCTCTGGCTGTAACCATAATGATTTCATAGTTGCTTGTATGAAATGTTGTTAGAATGATTCTGTTTGATTTCTCTTGAGCCAAATATGCCACATCACTTCACTTATTTGTCTTTGAAGTTTAGGAAAACAGTGGTGGTCACTTCCCTACCAGAAGCTGAAGGCAGTAGATAGAACTCCTAATTTTCCTTCTGCTGGGAAGAATTCTGGGGAAACACAGAGTCAGGTAGAGCAGTCTTCAGAATAATAAGGTGACCCAAAGTAGAAAGATCCCATCAGGTCTGTTTGACTTTCACCTAGGCCAGCCAAGGATGAAAATGAAGAATGGCTTTATCTTGATACCCTGTTCATATGATGTTTGAGTGTAAGGGAGCGTGGTTTTTAGGGGGGTAGGGACCTTGGGGTGATACGGTTTTTTTATCCTTGTTTTTGTAAGTAAAAAAGTTAAAAACACGTAACCACATATAAAACTAATTGCACACTGTAGCATCTGGTTGACGCATTAAAATGTGCTTGGATCCTTCTGAAGAAAGTACAGACTGGCCATACGTGTTGTCAGGGAGGAATCCAGGACATCTACCAGTTCAAGCAGGACATAAAAGGGCTTCAGTGAAGTCATCAACTGCAATCTTTGTGGGCAGCAATTGCTAGGTAAAAGAAAAGTTAAATATTCCTTTTGCTTCTTTTCATGCCATGATCTCTCTTTTATTATAGAAAGGTTTGGGTTGAAAGGAGCCTTTGAAGGTCATCTAGTCCCGCCCTCCTGCAATGAGCAGGAACATCTTCAACTGGATCAGGTTGCTCAGACATCCTGATCTTGAGTGTTTCATGTCTACCACCACTCTTGGCAGCCTGTTTCAGCATTTCACTAGCTTAATTGTAAAAAATTTCTTCCTTATATCTAGTCTGAACCTACCATCTTCTAATTGAAAGCCATTACTTCTTGTCCTATTGCAACAGGCCCTGCTAAAATGTTTGTCCCCATCTTTCATAGTTCCCTCTAAGTACTAAAAGGCTTCATTGAGGTCTCCCTGGAGGCTTCTTTTGTCTAGGCTGAACAGCCATGATGCTCTCAGTGTTTCATCATAGGAAACGTGTTCCATCCCTCTATATCTACTCTAGTATTGTTGTAGAATGTTCATTTGTAACTCATCTTAATTTGTGTTTGTATGTGGGTATTATGGTTGTTGATCTTTATGTTCTCACCTAATATAAAGCATGCAGAATGAAACAGTGCCAGTATCTTTAAAGGTTTGTTATTAAGCTTGCAGTATCAGCCTCTGAAAACTTGATGTGGCAAACTTACAATTTCTTATATAATTAAAATTCTATCTCCTTATGTGGTTATGCCCTATACTCTGGATAAAGAAAAAGTAATGTATTTCCATGTACTGATAAACTGCATGTGCTTTTACAGACAGCTATCAAATTGAGTACTTCCTACATTTAAGTACCCAGCTTACAAATGCAGGTTTTATTTAGATAAATTCTAAGTGAGGAGAGTACTTAGTTTTATTTGTTGGATTTTTGTTATATCTTTTGAAGTCAAAAGGCCGCTGAGTAATAAACACATAAATAACTGAGCCTTGTAATGTATCATCAGTAGGATTTGAATTCCAGATATAAATGGAAGCATTCTTGCATTCACTGGTCCTTGAACTCCATTGAGGATATATGTAACACAGGCTGTGTTTTCCCATAATAGATTTCTTTTGCTATGAATTTTGTATTTGAAGTGCATTGTACAATATGAACACAAAAAGGGACTATGTTGTGGTGTTCAAATCTCCTCTTTTCATTTTTATGTGATGTTGACTTCTGTTTCTTCAGTTTTTCCTCACTGTCTGAAATATGGATTAGATAATTTTGAATGCCTTGGTTGTTTTGCTATGTATTCTGTCAACCCATACCTGATCTAAATCTGTGTCTTGAGATGCAAATTAAAAAGCAAATTGCCCATTTTATTTCTTATGGTTGTAAAAATCAACTTCCTAGAAATGCAAGAACTTAACACTGTATTCATTCAGATATTGAGCAGCTCATTTTTGTTTCAGTGACTGGATATTTCTTGTAAACAGCTGAAGAGAATTCACTGTAAGCTTTCTTTCAAGCATGTTTCAAGCATTGTTAGAAGTGGAGAATTCAGTGTAATAGAAAAAAATTTGAAGATTTCCCTGAACTGAAACTGCTGCTGTTGTCTTGTAAGCACTAACATTTTGATCACTGAAATACCTTCTTTCTAGTTCTGTGTGGAATGCACAAGGAAATACCAGGATTTAAAGAACATACCTTTTTTTAACAGACAGAAAAATGAATTTGTATATTTCAAAAGCTTGACAGATGACACAAGTCTGCTGAGAAAGACAGTAATTTAGTATGAATAACAAGATAGAATTTGTATTTCAGGGATTCTGTTCACTACTCTGTGTACTTTTAAGTATTGAGTTGATGAAACTGAAGAGTAACAGCAAGAGAAGTATTGTCAAAGGTGGTTTAATTCTGACATAGGAATGGCAGAAAACTTTAATTAAAGTTTAATCAAGGATTCCTTTAATGAGTGACAGATGGGATAAGCTTGCGAAGAGGTGATCAATCATAGGTATGTGTATATATGTATGGTACATACAGAGATGGATATAAATATATTGATACAAAAACATGTATGACTCTTGTATTTTGATATAATGAGGTTTCATGTTGTCTTCTGGTTTCTTACTACATTTTCAAGAGTAAAACAAGCTCTAAAGAAAGACTGCATAGCAACTGGGAGAGCCCAGGCAGTTCTGTATTACAGAAGTGCATGAGCTATGTCTATATAACATTAAGTCAATTAAAGACATTTTTCATAACATAATAATTAAAAAATGTTTAAAGTCTTAATCCTTTCTTCAGTGTGAGGCATGGATTTGAAAATGAATCTGTAGAATAATCCTGGGAGGTTCTGGGTACTTTTGCAATGTTTGATTTCTGTTTCTTTTCTCACATGAAAGGGGATTAAGGATGCCCAGTACTATACAAAATAAGTCCATACAGGAGTTATTACTTCTGAATAGAAATTATTATGGTTATGCTATAATTTAAGCATTCAAAATGAATTGGGAGTTCTTAGTGAGGAATCTGTATAAATGGGAGATACTACATTAATTTAATTTTGCAAACTGTAGTACATTATAAAGTCTCCTAACATCTAATAGGCTGTCATTCAAAATACTTTAACTAAATGGTCAGGGAAATGTTGGTTAATAAGTTCACCACTGAATTTAATTAGCTAAGGGAGGATTATCTAACTCTGGAATTAATATTAACATCAGCTACAATATATGTGCAGGCAATGCTAATAACATAAGTTATGAAAATACTACTTCCATTCTTTCCCCAAGCAATTTACTTAAAAGTAGTTTTCTGGCTTACTGAATTGCATGATTTCATTTTTTTTCCTTTTACATCTGCCATTTAAACTAGGTGGCAGAAAGTAAAATTTATTGCCAAAAGCATGTGACATTTTGGCAGATAGATAAAGTTTCTTAGTTTGATTATGAAGGTTTTGGTGGGTAAATCTTTGACAGGTGACTTTACTCTTCTTATTTCAAAACTTTGTTGCCATTTAATGATAGCTTCAGTGTCTTTAATTTCTTTATAAAATAGTATATTCAAAAGATCAGTAGTAGATGTCTGTTTTCACAATTTAGAATAAAATGTCATTTCTTAGAGAAAGCTACAATGTTTGTGGCTGCCCCATTGAATCAAAGGAAATTGCAGGAACTGTAGAAATGGGCACCTGAATTTTTTCACTGGGATACATTTAGATTAACATAGCAGACTCTCAGAATGTGAAAATTCGAAATAGTTGTGACTGTTTAGAGATGTGTGCTGGAATAGTATTAAGGGACTGTGGCACATTCATTTGAGGGTCATAAACAAAAGATTTGGAGTGGACTAGTTAAATAGACAAAATATTATGTAGCATAATTATTTTGGTAACCATGAAGAAATTTCGTACTGTTTGCTAAGGATTTTACTTTAAAGGTAAGGCTTGAAGTCTTGAAGTTGTATCTATCATGTTTTATCAGTGGAACTGCATCATGATTAATTAAAAAAAAAACCATACATTTGATTCTCTAAAAGAAATATTTGTTGCTGATACCAGCTCTTGATTGGTGATCAAGTAGTTTTTATATTGTGTGTAGTCTAATGATATGTTTTATTGATTCTGTTTTGAAACTAGCCTGAACTGAACCCCTGTGTTTTACTTTTGGTGGTGTCTCAGCCCAGTTTATCTGGATGGCAGAAGTACAGTATTTCCATGTGTCTTACATATGACAAAATAATAACTGAGAGTGTCATAATTAATTGTGGTTTGTATTTTGGTGGGTTTTTCACATGTGATCAAGTTGTTGAAAATGAGAAGACTCCTTGAGTGTTTAATATTTTCCTTGACTGTTGCCCTCAAACCTGTAATGGTAAACCTCAAGGTGAATTAATCCAGCTATTGTTGAGTTCACTTGTAGAGAAAATCAAAGACCTTGGAAGGGAAAGGAGATGGCGGATACACAATTCTGCAAGTAATTATTTATAGGCATACAGTTGTTAGCTGCTGTTTAAAAGGAAAAAACCTCTAGGGAATTAATTTATTAAAATTTTATTCTTCATTATACATAAATTCATACAATTGCAAAAAGTGTAAGATGAGAATTGTAGTGTAGTAATTAAAGCCTCTTACTGAGAGCAGTCTTTTTGGATAAATGGCAAATCAAATTTTACCAAGTGTCATTCCAGTATAAATTACTGAAACATTGTAACCTGAAATAATACATTTGATTACTTGAAGGCAGATTTATATTACTCTTTATGTTCTTAATCCTGCAGTGCAGTAAATTCCAAATGATTTGATTTGAATTGTGGCTAGCAGATACTATATTGTAAAGTTTACTCTTAGAGGTAAAAATGTTTTTTTGGTTCAACTGGTATGAAAACTGGAATTAAATTGCAAAATGCCTTTGTTATAGGAACATGATAGATACCCTCTTCATTATACATACATAAACAAAAGAAATAAATCATACTTATGTAGACTGAGCATTTACCTTTTTGCATATTTCAGAGGAATAAATGTTTCCATTTCTCTGCTAGAAGCAAAATTGAAGGATTGCAACTAATCCTGAATTTTTTCGGTATTTTTACCTTGCAGCTTCACTTTCGTGCTTTTTTTTTTCTTTCGTGGTCTTCTTGCTGTAGTCTCTTCTCCTTCTCTGCAGTACAATGTAGTGGCTTTTTGTAATAGAGAAATGAAGCAGAATAGATCAAAAACAGGAAAAAGTAGTTTAATTATTTCCCTGTAGAGCCCAGAGGCCAAAAGTGACAATAAGAGTTTAAAAGCTAGCATCTCTTTCCCTTTGCTTGAGCTGATGGTTGTAATCATTTCTATATGGAGTGTGATGCCATATGGTGTGGGATATCCCTTTTGTAGCTTGGGATCAGCTGTTGTGATTATGTCCCCTCCCAGTTCCTTGTGCACCCCCAGCCTGCTTTGCTGGTAGGGTGGGATGACAAGCAGGAAAGACATGGACTGTGTAACCACTGCTTAGGAATAACAAAAACATCACTCTGTTATTAACACTGTTTCGGTCAGAAATCCAGCTTTTATGAAAAAGAATAACTTTATCTTAGCCAAAATCAGAACAATTACATATAATCCTTTGAATAGTTTTTTTTTCTCCCATGTCTTTTCAATTAAATTTCACCCCCTTTTTTTGGAGGGGGGGGGCGGTCTTGATTATCATATTGAACCTAAAAAGGCTGAATTGACACAAATGTATTGAGTTCTGTAGTTTTGCTTTGAAAGCAATGAAATCCCTAGTTAATTTGAATGGTTTTTTTTTTGAACTTGGGTCTTAAATTAAAGCTGATGTGTAGTGCATCTCTGCCTCTGGGGTTCCTGCTACTCCGTGTTATGCTCTGCTGTCTGGCACTCTGTTATGTGACTGACCAGGGCAGTCCCCCTGTCACAGTAGAAAGTCTTTGCTTCAAATGACATGGACTTTCCCAGAGGTTTTTGTGTGTCAGGACAGATGCCTTAAACTGAATGTTGGGTTAGTCTTTTACATTCCTTGTGGATATAATGAACTAAAAAAACCTGCCTAAATTAGTCTAATAAAGCTTTTGATCCACTACAAATAAAATTTTTGGCTCCTTGGGGATCTGAGGGCATTTAAAAATGTGTGTTATTTTAGCAATTGTAAGGAGTTTGTGATGGAAGGTAATGGTGTGATGCTTAAAACTAGTCCTGTGTTTTAAACCTATTTTAAGCCTAACAAGTTAGTGCTGCTTTAAAATGTAATAAAGATGCTTCTAAATCACTGTGTTCTTTACTTGTGCCAGATTTGCTTTTGAAGTACAGTCTTGAGCAAGCAGTTCTGTTGCTTTTGGGTAGGACTGATAGTCATACCTGCAAAACTGTTCTGTTAATGAAAAAGCTTTTACAGAGCTTTGTTTCCTCTGCAGTCTGCCAGGAGGAAAAAAAGTGTAATATCTTCCCAGGTAATGGGACTGGTAGACCCTCTAAATATGAGAATCAAATCTCTTGAGAAAAGTTGCATTTCATTATGCATATATTTCTTGAAATTGAACGGTGAGCATGGAATTATGCTCTTTAAATCTCATTACTAGTTTGCTTTGGTTAAGTATTTGGGATGTCTTCATGGTTAGATAACACTATTAGTGCAGGATGTAATGGGCAATCACAGTCTTCTTGTGTGGAGCTCTTCAAGCTTAAAATACAAATTGTAGTATTTCTGGGGCAATCCTGCAAATAAACTTACAGCACAGTGTGAAATCAAGCCTGAAGTCTCAATTAGTCTGTCACTTGCCGTAGAATATTCTAGGCTTCTGGCATAAGTAGTTAAAACAATGATTACAGTTAAAGCAAGGATTTAAAATGTATGACTTTGACTAACCTTTTGATAATGACAGCATCCTTTACCCTCTTCCATAGATTGGTGTCACTGTTTTATTTCAAGGTACCTTGGGGCCCTGTTGAAATTCATTCCTCTCCCCTCAGTGGCATTTCTTTCTTCTTTACCATTCTGTGGGTGGAATTCACTTGCCTTTGCTTAGGAAACCAGTACTACTTTAAACTGGAGTATGGTGTCAGGTTTCTAGCTGCCCCTTCAGAAGATGTGTCTCTCCCTATGCCCTCTGTCAAATCTGCTAGCCATGTACAAATTGCAGCTCCCTAAGGCATCCAGAGTGGCAGGAGTCATCTATGGTTACACAAGTAGAGCCCAGCTATTTTTTTACTCTTCCTGTCCAATGTCCCTTCCCTCCCTCCCTCTTCTCCTTAGTTCAGATACTTGAAAACTCAGAGAAACTTTATTTAATAATTATAAGCTACCTTTCCTTTTCATAAGCAGTATAATGCTTTTTAAGGTGTAGCATAACATGACAATCTTGTGGAATAACCTTCTAACTTGTGTGATGGGGTAAGACAGAATGTAAGCTTTTGCTTGCGCTAGCGTATTGCTCAACAGATCACTTCAAAAACTAAGCCAAGACTTGGAATGACTCCTTGTGACTTAACCCTGGGCTCCATCACGTGTAACTGGTATTTGGGAAGACAGAAACCATAATGTTGAATGTAGTCCTGATTCTTTTTATGTCTCCCCAGCTTTCTGTGCTGAGCATGAGGCCATATGGTGTGGGATATCCCTTTGCTCAGTCGTGGTCATATGTTCAGGCTGTGTCCCCTCCCAGTTTCCTGTGCACTCCCTGCCTGCTTGCTGGTGGGGTGGTGTGAGAAGCAGAACAGTTTTTGACACTGTGTTCATCACAAATCCAAAACATGTCACCGTGCAAGTTACTGTGAAGAAATATAACCGTACTCCAGCCAAAACCATATACATATATATATGTAATGCAATTCTGTACACACCTTCTGTGCTCTACTGACCCTGTGACCCTGGCCATTGTTGAACATCTATGTCATTTTTTTTGAGAGAAAATGTGGAGTAACTCAGTTACCTTGGTAAGATAGTCTGTTTGCAAGGCATGATTTGTTTGGGGAGAGAAAGCTTAGTAAAAAAGAATTTAAAAATGCATTTTCATTGATGTAATGAACATCCATCTTCATTACATCAATGTTACTCTTCCCCATGTGAGTAACAATTCAATCTTCAGACCAGTCCCAGAACTCTTTTAATCAGCAATCTGCTATGATGCTGTCATAAATTGGCGCATCTGCCTTTTCTAGTGCCCTACTTGTGTTCTATCAGACAAGGCATTTACTGACATGTCATTGGTGCTACATTGATCTTGCTGATCTGATTTTGTATGTTCAGAGAAAACACAGCAGTCTTTTACTTAGGGCCATCAAGCCTACTAGAAAATTGCAAACTAGGCTATTTTATTTATCTCTTGGCATAAATGGTATGGTATTGCTGTGTGTTATGATTCTAAGAAATCTGTTTTGTTGTGTTTTGGAGCTGTATGATAGGCTTCTGATAACAGAAAAGCATGCTATAAAAGCAATGGGAATTAGAGATGTTACTGAGATCTCATTAAGCTGAATCTTCTTTACATGTTATGTTTTAGAAAATCTTCATGAGACCCACAGTGAAAGAGAAGGAAGGCTTGTTGCTTTTGATGAGACAAGGGTGATTACCAAAGCCCACTGAAGCACTTTAGATTTGAGATTAGTCTTAAGAATGATTTTTAGCAGTAGGCAAACGGTGGGGAGCTCTGCAGTATTTTGTATTACTTTGAAAATATGCAGAACATTATATCTGGAATATGCAGCAAGTTGTGAATTGTTCCTCTGCATTGTATAAATTTGATTAAATCTTGCTGCTCAGAGCATTTTATAGTCCTTGTTGTTAACCAAAGAAAATGAGATGCAGTTTTAGTTAAATGAAATTCTGCTGTTAAGAAGTAAACCATGCATATATTTTTAAAAACAGAGGCCCCTTTTGCTGCTCTCTAGGTCAGTGTTTGTCTGCTCACAGGAACTGTCCTATTTGTGAAGGAAGGGGAGATGCTGGAAGGTGTGTGTGCTCAGCCTGTGTACTTGGTCTCTGCGCAGAAGAAATTCTCCATGCATGTTGATGTTTCTGACTCACGTAGTGTAGTGCAGTTGGACCAAACTGAGAAGTGGCTTAGTATTTTGGTGAACTTCCCAGAATAATGCATCTTTTCCATTCATCTTGCTCTCCAGTTCCTGAGCCTCATGATCGGCAGTCAAAGCTTGGCCTCCCCTTTTCATTTTGTTTTGTCTTAAATTTGTCACTATTTCATGATGAAAAATGAAGGAAACCTTGAGTCTGCAGTGGTATACACTGTTGCAAATACATTTTTCCTATTTATTTTTTTTAACCACTCTCATAGGTAAACATGTAGCAATTTCTCTCGATACTTCTAACAATATTTTAACTTGTGGTGTATGTCTTGTTTACCAGGACAACAAAACAGTGCCTAGAGATGGCTCTAGGCCAAAGTTCCAATGTCAGCAGCCTCTTCATAACTAAACTTTCTTACTGCAGGGGGGGAAGTAAGACTGTGACTGCTAGAAATGTGGTTGACGGTATAATGCCACCAAAGTAAGTCCTGACTCAACACTGAAGAGCTGCACAAGTCAAGAAGAGCTGTATGCACTGGTGCAATGTATCAGTCAAAGCCAATCTCTTTTTTTCAGTAATAGCTCCCAACTCATTCCTGAATGCAGTAGTCATACAAGTGATTTGTTTATCTTCCTGTGTTGTCCTTTTTGATTTGTAAACCAAAACATCCAATTTATTCTCCACCATATTTCTACAAAATTACATGGTTTGAATGCTCACTTACTTGATTGCTTGAAAGCTTTCATCTGTAGAGTTTAGCTGTTTAATTTGTATGTTCTTGGTTGTTATTTTATTTAAATTTGGAGTTCAGCTTTGAATGCACTGTTTTTATTTTACTCATTGTTTTTATTTTACTCTCTTTATGTATTTTATTTCAGGTGCATCAAGGATTTCTGTAAAAATTATAGTATATTTTCTACTGTTTAAAGTATTCTTCCTATTTTCTGCTAGTCCCTGCCTGTGTGTGCTCTTCCAAGATACCAGCTAAACCAAATAAAGTGCCATTTGTTGTTTTTTGTGAGTGTGTGTGCCATTTTGAGATAAGGTGTGGATTTAGATGGTAGAAACCACAAGGAAGAGTTTCAGCTTTTGCGAGATTTTGTTTTGAATGCCTTCTTTTTTATTGTTCTGTTTGCTTTCTGCTTGCATGCGCTTTTGCGGGCAAAACAATTACAATATTCCCTCCCTGCCTTTTATTCTTGACACTGGAGGGTATAAAAGTAAGAAGTATGACAAGGATAATTCATCTGCAATATTCAAATAAGCATCTTTTGTTACTACAGAAATTTGAGAATGTTTGCAGATTTCTATCAACCTGAAGAAATCTGTGACTAATTACTTGAAGCTGTTGACAATGTATAGTTTAGGGATGGCTTTATTTGGTATCTCTGCTCTGGGGTTTCTGTAGCAGATTTAACAGAAGGAGACAAATTCCCCAAATCTCTGATACGTTAATGGGAATACTCCTCTGATTCATGAGATTAGTGAATAGAGTAGATTAAAAAAACTAAGAATTAAAATCCCACCATGTTGTATGACTTTGGTTTTTTTCCAATATAAATGACTCAGCTTTTAGTGATTCCTGATAGGGAATCTATGCCTTTCAGCATAGGGATTTCATAAAAATAGATTGATTTTGGCAGCACAAAGTGACATTGCATTATTGGCAAATACATTGTTATTCTGGCAGATGAATAGTATTAGTAAAATGTAAAAACATAAGAAGTGGAGTCAGATTCTTGGGCAGAATAGGTAAATCCATGCATTTAATGAAGAGATGAGGAGGGAAAATAAACAACCGTTTAAATAGAGATAAATAAACAACTGTTAACTGTTTAAATAAACAACTGTTAACTGTTTAAATAAACAACTATTTAAATTAACTCTTAAAAGAAAAAAAAGGTGTAAGCTTATTTCTTTAAAAAAAACCCAAAGTACCCTAAAAATCTCCCCTCCAAAAAAAACCCCCCTTGTTTGCTTTTGTTTTAGAAAATCTAATGAGGCCCCTTAAGAACTATGGAATCTCATGGTAAGCATATGTTTTTATTTAAATCAAGCTTATTTTCACATGTGCTTGGTATTGTGCTGTAAAGCTCAAGTTATTGTTTGTTGTTTCAGCATGTCTATGGGTTTCTTGATAGAAGAGACTGCCCCGGTTGTGTGGAGAGGGCTCATGGTAATGTCAGCTGTTGAAAAATTGTTGAGACAGGTAAGGCTTAGTTATGTATTTCTGCTTCAAAGTAATCAGTTATTTTGAAATGCCTTTAACTGATACATGAGTATCCACCACATTATTTCATATGTTAGTGGTGACCATTTTTGTGTCTTGGTTTTCTTAAATTCAGGTAAGGGAGGAAATTGATACTTTTGTGTTTACCTATCCTCCTTAAACAGAGCTGTTGTTCTATGCCTTTGATGAGTGAATTACCCCAATTTGCCTTCCATCTCATTTCTTTTTATGTTTCTTTATGTAATTGTTAAAAAAAGGCATTTTGAAGTTGCCTGAGGATTTGAATATATAGGTATCTTTGCATATCTACAGCTGTATTCCCTTATGTGCTTGTTAATTCACCAGCACTAAGAATTCTTGGGTGGCATTTGAAGTGACAGGTATAGGAAAATCATTAGCTACAATCTCTTTGTAATGCAGATAGATTGTTAGTTAATAAATCTACTGGCATGTAGAAGTGGGATTACTTCTTTATTCTGTGGCAGATTTTTTTTCTTTTATTTTGAAGATATCTGTGGAGTGCTAATGAGACAAATAGCTGAAAAAATACATTAAGGTTGCATGTTTAGTCTTTGAAGTGACCTACATTGTTCACAGCTGACATCCATTCTAGCGATCTACTGTGTACAGCCTGGAGATCACAAGGTTTCTGTTTGTCTTCTTTAAATGCTTCCAAATATTGTGCTTATTTAATGACTGAAAAGAATAATTTTTTCAGCCTTTTTCCATTTTTACCGAGTTCTCCGTTAGCACAGATTTTGGAATAGTGGCACTTAGTGCTCTCATGACAGAAACCATATGTCTGCCAAAATTTCAGGAAGAACATCTTTGTCAAGAATTGACCTTTAAAAGTAAGGGGTATCCATGCCAATAGCTGTGGAGACCATTCTGACCTCTGTGTGCTGTGTTGCGCTGGCTGGCTCAGGAAACGAGAATGTAAAACCTTGAAGGTAGTACTAAAGTTAGCACCTGCTGTATTGGCATGCTGTGCCCTGGGAGACTGGAGGCTGGCAGGCACTGCAGTGCTGTTCCTTAGTCCAGAGTGTTCCAGATGGGCAGCGTGTGCCAGCATCCTTGTGCAGGGTGCGGGTGGTGCTGTGTAATGAGCTCCCTGCTCCCTAGCAACCAGTGCAGTTACATGCTGGCCAGCCATGCTGTGGGAAAGAGACAAGTCCATTAATGCTCAGGGCATCACTGATTTCCCTGGCAGTGAAACCTAAGCTGTGAAGGAGGAAGGCTTTATGGCTGAATTTCTCCTGCTCACATGCATTTTGCTTCTGCGTGATGACTGGGACAGTCTTAAATGTGAGCTGGAAAAGTTTGCATATCTTCCTTTGACGAGAAGCTCACAGATCACAAGAGAAAATGAGCAGGTCTGTCTGATATCCAAGTGGCTTTAAGAAAGGAAAGAATGCATGTTCCAGACTGAGACATGCTGGTTTTTTTTTACAAACTGTAATCTTCTTTCTGCAGTTACCAGCCATTCTCAGGAATGGATTAACTGTAGGACCAATAGTTTAATAACCTTGGACACCTAAACAAGAGAGAACCACAGCATGCGATGAGCCTTTTAAAGATACTGTTGTTCTATTTTATATTAGAAATAGTTTTGTGTTCTCTTGGGGACTTCAAAAATTGTTTTCTCTTTATCTGTTCTGGTTGGTCTTAGCTATTACCTCTTGTTTTACAGGATAAAGTTGCTTCCAACAATGAAATACTTCTGCTGGTATTTAACTTTCCAAAACCATATTCTTTAGGAATAGCTTATCTCTTTAGCTGCATAGAAACCATTTAAATTAGCTCCCTAATCTAGATTTGTTGTATAATGTAATTGCAAGAAGTTCCAGTGCATTCAGACAATCTGGTAAAATGCTAAGTTCTTAAAATAGTTAATTCAGCCTGATAGAAAACATCTATGTTCCCAGATGTTTACCCTGAAAGCACTGGTGGTATTTCATATTTGTGTTTACTGTTAGATGGTGGAGAGGTTTTTTAATTGTTTGATAGCATCAAGACTATGCACTCAGTCTGTGAATAATTTTGGATGTGTTTTGGTTTTTTCCATATGATCAAGTATGTTTTTCAGAGTCTGTCATGCTTCTGATGCTTCAGTACAGCATTTGAATTGCTTAGTTTCCAAATTCTGTAATGGGGACTTGTTGACTCATAAATATGAGTGCCTGTAAATATGAGTTTCAATGCTTCTCTTACACTTGGAACTTTAAAAAATTTATAGAATTCTTACTTTGTTAAATGTATTTGTTAAATATATACATAATGCTTTTTGTATATACTTAGTGCATGTGATCTCGCTCTTTGTAAGACAGGTTCATTGAATAGTGTCAGAGTGGTAGATAATGGGCAATAATAGTGAAGTAGTGAGTGCTTGGTGTTTCTCTAATGCATATCTCATGAGCAAGGATGGTTTTTTGCAACAGATCATATTGTTCTCCTTTAGCAGAATTTGAAGGAAGTGTGCCTTATAATACCAAGCAAAGTAAACAGTTTAGGATGCTATATTACTTACATTACCTATATATTGATGTATGTGTATTGAATTAGTATATAAATGAAAACATATAGCATTTTGATTCTATAACAAAATAATTGAGCAACAGAAAAGAAGGAAAGTAATGCTCTTAAGCTATTGAAATAACAAGAAATACTGAAGGAAATTATATTTCACTGTAGCAAAAGTGAATTGAAAACAGTAATGGAATATTTGGTCTTTATAAACATATGCATAACTCTTTCTGTTAAATATATCTCTAGTTTGTATGTCTTGAAATTGCCCTAAATTTTGTTCTGGCTGAGAAGTGACTTCAGGATGGTCTGTCACTGATCTGGATTGTAACTGTTATTTCCGTGTCCCAATTATCTTCATGTAAAAAGTCTTTCACCTCAGTTAACACTTGTGAATCTTGCTTGCCTGTAGGTGAGATAGAAGAGAGAATTTTTTTTTTTTATTTAAGTTTTAAAAGATCACTATTTTCTCTGAAGGCATAATTACAGTCCAGGTAAGGAAGCTTTCATAGCTCTCCAGTGTCATTCATGGCACTGGGTTTTTTCTATGCAGTTTTCACTTCACTTGAAGCTGCCTACTCTTTTGTCTGGTCCCATTTACTTTGTTCCTTTTTTCTGTGTGTCTTGATTCAGTGTGATGGTATTTGGTTCAGATTAAACAACCTACGTCAAAACTCATAATCTTGCTGTATTTGTTGTGGGACTGATTTCTGATTAACCTTTAGGCTAAGCACAGTAAAGGTACAATTTTTTTGAGAGTTGCCTAAAGCCTGTACTCAAACAGTAATGTGTCTGAAAAGCTGTTGAAATAAGTATCGAGTAGGTAGCTAAGAACCTTAGACATAAAAAGATATTTAAAAAAAAAAGAGAAGGGAAGCAAAACTTGCTCTCTGATTGGAACTGCTTTTTCAGCAGGGATTTCAAATACCATTACCACTGTCCCATACACTCCATATGGCAAGTTTTCTAGCACCATTCACTTTTCTGACTTAGGATATCTTGAGAGTTGATGGCAAAGGAGCAGTTAGGAGGATGCAGATACAATCCTGCTGTGTGTCTTGGATTGTGTTGTGGCAATTATTCTGCCAGAAGACTCTGAGAAAGGAAGTGGCACTGTACTGACTGCCGGTTTATTGTCTGCTATAGTCATAGAAGTAATACAAATGGAGGGGGTTTCATATTTAGAGAGTAATCAGTTGAACTTTTAATATTAAAAAATAGCAATTGTTGGCTTCTCTGATCTTGGACTCACTGTCTTATTCTGTGTGTGTTACCTAGTTGAACTATCAACAGAGAAGAAAAAAAAAATCAATATTCTGCACACAAGTCTGCTTCTTTTAAAAAAAAAAAGTGGGACTACCGATAAAATGCAGGTGCATATTTTATGTAATATTCTCCTTGTATCTTTGTCCTATCAATAGATAAAGTTATATCACTACTGGAAGCAAGCGTTGCCTACACAACATGGATTATAGATACCAACAATTCTGTTTTGTGTAAACAATCCCCCTGAAACTACCCTAGAAGTATGCTCTTTTTTCAAGGCGTGGATTTCGGGTTGATAAACACCCTTAATAGGATTTCTTACCCTTAATAGGATTTCTTACCCTGATATGACATTTTAACCTACGTTTTTGCAGGCTAGTCAGATCTTAAGAGGCAGGACTCTTGTATTTCTTCCTTATCGTAGTTTTCAAGAGTACCTAGAATATTTATTGTATTTTTGGTATATTATGGCTATAAAGCAGAGCCTCAGTGCTTCTAAGTATTTGTGAATCCTAAAGGTTCATTTGATGCACTTGATAGGGATGAAGCCATGTTCCCAGAAAGATGTTTTTCCTGCAGTGGCTTAATTATAATGAGTCCCTAAAATGCTCTTATTATCATTAAATTGTAATTCCTCCAACTCTTTCTTCCTGCTTATTGTAGCACCACTTTAGCCTCTGTTTTATTCAAGGTAGGTGTTGACAGAAAATGAAACTAAAACAAAGTTTCACTGGGATGGGTATAATTAGAATGAAAGAATACAGGGAAGTTAGCAGAAAGTAAATTAAATAAAACTTCCAATGCAGAGCCATTGTCAGCAAAAGGAGGTGTAGCCTTAAACTTTGATGCTTGGACAAGTTTTGTTCCCTGTAAATTCATGTTGAAAACCATAAATTAAACAGAAGAAGGATCAAAGTTATTTTATTAGCTAACCCAGTGCTGAATAGGACTGTAGTCTAAAGATTCAGGCTTATCCTTTAAAAAAATTTGAAATCAGTTTGTGATTATTTAATCTGTACATAATTTTGAAAATTTGGCTAGCAATGAGGACTCCATGTGCTACTTACTTTGAAAACCAGCATCTGCTAGAGACAGTGATGGTAGTAATTGTATAGTGGAGTGTATGAAAGTATGTATATGTACTTGGACATTTTTTGTAACATGATTCTCTGATGCTTAGTTATCATACATAGGTAGTTGCAGAGTATATCATGTTGTCATTGTGAAGAAAATTAACTTTACTTCAGCCAGAACCTGCACACATATATTGCAGGGAATACGTAATATAGAGAGAAATGGATAAATAGTCTTCAAAATATTGAGCAGACTATGAGTTGTGAGGTCTGGGTTATTTCAAGAGCCCATATGAGAAAGCTGCCATAAAAGCAACCGTTGTGTGACTAGAACAGTAAAAACTCATGTTTAAAGATAGGGGATTAAGGTAACTTTGAAACAGAAGTAGTATTTAATTTTTGGAAAACAAATGCTATGGAGGCTATCTTGTTTTGGGTTTCTGATCAGTCTGAAGTGACTCATCTCTATAGAGGAGATTATAAATACTCAATACTATTTTTGTTTGGCCAGTAAGTGGCCTTACTTAGTAAATTCCTACATCCAGTTGCTACTGTTTGAGAAGTGTGTATGTAATTATTGGCATCCTCCTTTCCACCATTTACATTGGAGAGGTTGCAGGTATAGACTGGGGCCAGAATTTCTTTAGGGGTGGTTTATTTAGCTATAAGTTAATGCTGCACTTGACAAGACAGAAATAGGTAAGCTATTGAGAGCAGATGTATTTATACCTGGTAAAATAGCTACCAAGCTGCCATTGGCTGTTTTACTGTCCACATTCTAGGCAGTCGAATGTTCTGTATATGGTGTCTATAGACATCAGTCCAATCTTCTTTGGCATGTGTGTGCATAACAGTCTTGTCTTATAGCTCAGAAATTCTTCAGTCTGTAATTTACAGCTTTGCACTGCCTTATGTGTCTTTGTGTATAAATGCATTTCTTATAAACAGAACATTGGAAAAAGTAGGGGAAAGCTTTCTGCATTAGGAGGACCAATGTGGATATGATTTGAAGCAGTAAACAATGAGAACATAGTCACTGAAGTAGTTAAGTACTACATGCTGACCTATCTGTCTGGTTGATGAGTATGGTTTCCTAAGAATTGTCCTTTGGCTTCTGTTTGTGACCATGTATTGTCTTTTGCCTTACATTTTTGGGACCATGGAAATTTTGTTCTGCATTTCTGTAGTGTTCAGCACTATAGTGAACTTTAGTGTAATATAGTGAGTTATCATTTTTTGTGAGAGATGCAGAGACATAAAAACACTAATATTTATAACTTCCAAATAAATATAAATATTTTTATTTGATACTTCTTTATATTTATAAAGCCTTTTCTCTTTTGAACACAATCCATTTTGTGTTCTTGGTTCTCACTGTCTGTTTGTATGAATGACATTTATCTGTTAAGAATGCCTGAGATCTGTGTAAATGTATCAGTGGCATTCACCATGACTGCTATTCTTGAGAACCTAAATCTCTTTTGCAGATACATATGCAGTTGTTTAGCTTTCGATTGTATATGGTGCCTTGCCTGTATATCCTCCAGCAAAGAGGCATCAAGGTGATACTGGGCTGTGAAGCATGTAATGTGCAAAGAGACACTGATGAACTGCGTTTATTTTGTTTTGAGACAGTTAAAGGGAGATATGAACTGCTGTCTTGAACTACTTAATGAATACATACAGAGGAGATCAAAGTAGATTCTTTGTGGACATGCACATTAATAGCACAAGATGTAATGAATGTATGTTGCAATATATAGTAAGAAATGTGAGGGGGTGTTGGTGGTTTGGTTTTTTACAGTTGAAGCAATTGCATGTCAGAACAGGCTGTCAGGAGAGATTGTCGAATCTTTTTTGGAAGATATTAAGAGCTCAGCTGGGCAAGGATCTGAGTAACCTGCTCTGTGTTGTTTCTGCTTTGTGGAGACAGAGGTTCCCGAGGTCCTTCAAACCTAAGTTGTTCTGTGAGTTTGGGATTACTTCCAAAATTGGCATTCCACTGCCTATTTGATTGTCGGTCTGTAAGTCCATTAAAGCTCAGAGAGAAGAAAATGGTTCTGCCCATCACAGAAATCATTGGTTAGAGCACTCAGTCAAAACCTAAACTGCATGTAGGTGTCTCTCTAATATGACTGCCTTAATCACTGAGTGAGGGAATCATACCATGAAGTGTTGCAGTCAAATGAGCATGTTCCAACATGATTGAGACCATCCTTTCCTCAGTAGCATTTGTCTCTTTAGACTGTCGAGGTGCTGAGGTGGTGTCATAAAAGTCAAACCCAAATAGGCCTTATTTCTTGAATGAGTATCCTTAATATGAACTACGAAAAAAAACAGAAGAAATACCTCTTTTGCTTTCCTATCATACCTCTTGTTTTTATAGAAGTACCTTGATCTAGGAGAGGTTTGAAGCAGGCGTTGATGTGCTCTCAGGCACTAAGAATTGAGTAGGAATGGCATAAAATAAGTTTTGCTGAAGACTTCTGGCAATTGTTTTGCATTAGCTTTAGTAGTTTACTGTCTAGGGTGCAGGCCCCTATGAAACTCAGACTAAGAAATCTCGCCGTTCTCTGTAGTACATGGAGAGGCATACATTGATTTTGTTTCTTTGTTGAATCTTGCCATCAGTGTCAGCCCTGAGTAATTTAAAATGTAATTGCACAAGGAAAAATGCAAAGATGGTAGGAAAAGTCATCTTAAAAAACCAAGTAGAATAAATCTTTTATGTCGGATTTTTTTAGATGAAAGGCAAGCAGGAAGGGGAGGGCAGGAGTGGACCCTGGAGACATAAACTGAAGGCTGCCATGTTTTTAAGTATTTTATAAACAGGAATACTGGTGATATTTATTTATATGGCAAGTTTCAACATCTGGACTACAGGAGAAACCTAATGCCACTCTTCTTTTTTTTTCCCACTGACAAAGGGATTTGTTCTTTCTTTCTAGCTGCTGTAGGTTAGATGCAAAAAAGAACATTCATTACTGCACTGAATATTGGAGTGCCTCAGTGAATCCTGCCTGCAGGAATGGAAATGTAAACCAAAGCCTAGCCTGGAGCTACTGCATACCTGGGGCGGTGGGAATACATCACTTGTCATTCCCAGTGGTTACTGTTTGAAAGATTATTTTCCCCTCATGGATTTATCTCCACACTCTGGCAGTGTCTTAAGATAATAGGTGCAAATTTGAATTTTAAGGATAGCAAAAACTTGTCATCCTTTAGATACATTTCTTAACCCAATTGGCAGAAAGTACCCCTTTTGCTGTGTTTTGTCACTTACATGGTAAATGTCAGAGATGAAATTATTATAGTGTGGGCAAAAAACTGTCTTACCAGTACAAAATTAGTGAGACAATATTGGTGGATGGGAGGGAGTAATGAAATGGGAATTAGAATGGTACATATTGGGTCAGGAGGAAGACAATAACAGTTTGATGGCTCTGATTTCTTTGTAGCTGTATTTTCAGCGAATTGAAAGGATGCCCAGAATAGTAATAGTGAATCAATGCGAAAATTATTCTTATTGTAAATGTAAAGAGCAAGTGAAGAAGGAGCACTGCTGTGAAACCAGATGATTTTTTTTGTGTGGCTCTTATTTTTAACACTTTTTGGTTTAGAAAGGAACTATCAAGAGATGAACATTGAAGGCATTTAACTTGTATTATGGCACTAAATTTTCAAGACAGGAAAAGTGAGATGGTGCAATGGGAAATTTTAGCAAAAGGGGTAACAAGTATAAATAGTTCTTTGTTTTTCAAACTTCTGTAGTCTTTTTGTGTTCTAGTACAAATGTAAGAGTCTGTGCACTCTTGTTTGTGTATCAACAGAAGATATGTAGCAGAAATATATATGCCTAGTGCAGAATAATACTGCATTCCTCTTCCTGTATTTTGTGTTTTGGCAAATATCCATCCATCTTAGGGTACTTGCTAATTTCAAAACTGACATATGTTTCACAATATTCATGTGTTTATCCAATTTATCTCCAAGTAATTGAGGCAGATAGTCAGTAACAGATATTTACAGTTTGGATTTCATAGTACTAAACAAAGCTGCTGTACGTATATGGTTATAATATAAACAACAGAGAAGGTAGTTTTTTGCATACTTGCAGTGCCTAATTCTAAAATACAGTACTCTTACTTAGCGTGTCACTATAGTGGAAAATTTGCTGGCTTTTCCACAATTACAAAACTATGTATTCTGTTTATTTCTTCTGTTTCGAGATGCCGCAGCCTGAGGTGACATGGAGATGGTTAGTTCATCCTGTAGTCTACCACCTTATAGTTTTGGCAAAAGGAAAAAGTTAATCTCAGCAATAGGAGCAATTGAATCTTTAGGGATTTGGAAAGCTTTTCTGTTTTTATTTTTGTGATCTACTGTATGAGAAAGAAAAGATAAGGACATTTAATCCCTAAACAGAATTATTGGTATTAAGCATTTGTTCTCTTTAGAAAGGTCTTTGCTATTGGAGGTATTTTGAGAAGAGGAGCAACACTCAATAATGAATAGTGACTGAACTGCCAGTGCTAAAACTACACTAGGATAAGCCAAGACTGCATCTACAGCTGAAAGATGGTAAACAATAACTCTGAACAGAACGCTTGTGAGATTTTTCTTAAATCTTTAATAAGCTTTCCTTTAAATCAAGGAAGGTCAAGTTTTGTTCACTTGTTTTTTCACTGAAATTAAGGAAACTGTTTCAAGGGTAAGATACTATGACCCATTCATACCTTACAAGAAAGTTTTTAAAAATTCTCATACTTACTTTTTGTTACGTTTATTTTGCTGAGACTAAAGAACAGAAAAACTAGCTTCTTCTCCTTCTGAACTGACTTAAATCAGTGGAAATCTCTACACTAATTTCTACACTGTGGTTCAGCTGTGATGCTGATATTTAGAGAGGCTTGCTACAGGAATTTGTATAATCATCACTTATTTGCTCATACATTAATAATCGCCTTGAAAGGTCCTGTCTGTTCAGAAAGAGCTGCCTTATCCAGTCCCAATCAGTATGTACATATTTAAAGGAAATGATGGTACTTCCAGGAGATCAGCAGCTGAACGTTGATGCAGAGATGTACTGTAGCCAGAAGTGTGGGAGACGACAGAAAGCTCTTTCTTTCCCTCCTCTGTCCCCCAGTCAGAGTACTTCTGTTGTCACCATTTGAATTGTGTGTTCCTGTGTGTTTTGGGGTGGGTGTGACTGAACAAATACAGGCTTGATTATTTTTGTTTCCAGCTGAAGCTACAGAACCTGTTCTTTTGCCTTTCTTCCCTTAATGAAGCAGGATCCATACAGCTCCCTGTTGCTTTATTGGCTTGCATTAGCAGCTGATATGAAAAGGGATTATAGTTGCTGAAAGGAATTGACAATCATAGAGAGAGGTGCTAAGAAAACCAGAAAATCCCAAAAACATTAGCCAACATCTTAGTGCTGAACTTGAAGCATTTGCAGTAAATGTACTCTAAATGTCTTTGAGGATTAAAAAAAAGGAAAAAAAAAAAAAGCCTAACAGCATAGTGAGAATATTTACAGCAAACATTTCTTGGCCTGGTTCCTCAGCTGTCATGGTTATGACTGTGCAGTTACTGCTGCTGTGGGAACAGGCTGGGAGAGTGTTTTTTTGCTCTGTTTCCAGTAGTCTCATCTCTCACACATATTACACAGGTATGCATGTGTCTACTCTCCTTTGCATAAAACAAATGCAAAACATGCAACTGTTTTCCTGGGTTTGTTGACTAGACAGGAAGAAATGGCCAAGAGCTCATAATATCTCAAAATGGCTGTGCTGGGGTTAGATTTTAAAAATTTTTCCTTCAAGGTTTTAAGGGAAAGTGGTTTAAGTTTTCTCTGCAGCAAAGTTCAGAACTTTGTGCCTAAATGGCATCCAGCATCATTCTTGCAAAGAGGCAGTGATTTAAGCACAATTTGAAATGTTTGCTGAACCGGAGTGGTGGTAGAAAAGCGAGGGAAAGAGAAGACACTGCTTGTTTTCTTTTCTAAATGAAATTCCATTATTTATGTAAACCTTTTCAAAAAAATAGGAGACACCTAATGCTACTCTTCTACTTTCTCTGTTCTCCTCCACTAATAAGAGGGTATGGTTTTTGTTTCTATTCTTTGTTTCTTTGCTGTAAGTTAGATGCAAAAAGGGATGTAGGCATGGCTGTGCTGTGCCGAAGAGGCTGGTGCTGCCTGCAGGAATGAAAACTTAAACCAAAGCTTAGCCTGGAGTCACTGCCTACCTGGAGTGGTGGGAACACATCACTTACCACTCTGTGGTACTGAGGTACTTTGCCCACCTGGAGGTACTTTCAGACTCTTTGGCAGTGCTGTGGCAGGATAGGTGCTCTATCTTGGAGTGCTGAAGTTTAGAGCTTGGTGTGGACTAAGTGCAAATTAATGGTGTAAGTCAGGGGAGTAGGTTTGTGAAGTGTGGAACAAAGCAGTGCTGAAGGTGTTGAACGAGAGGGCTATAAGGAAACAAGTGTGGGCTCACTTCCTGTCTCTGTCCTGGATTTCAGCACCTTAATGTAACCTTGTTGGACAGCTGTGTAGAGTGAAGATTTAAAGCCAAAACTGAACATCTTCTGTTATGTACAGAGTTCATTCTTTCAGCTGAACTTCACAGGCTTATTCTCTGTTCATAGTAACAACCTGAGAAGCCTGGAGGTGAGAGGTGCAAGTTTGGTTATGTTAGCAGTTTAGCATTTAAGGCTGTATTATCTGCTACCTTGGAGAGTGCCCTGTGATCCCATGCAGCAGCTATAACCCTCTCCACTGCTTGCTAGAGATGCAAGATTCCTAAGGGCAGAACTAGACGTGTGAAGGGGGAGAGCATGACCAAATCTGCAGGAAATTCAGTTCACCTCAAGCTTTAGCTTTCTAGGTGAATAACTTAGCTGCCAGCCTTATATAGGATCATGGCGGTTTCTGTGGCTTTTGCATTTTTGCTTACACAGTTTTATCCAGCTAAACACCACCTGTCTGGGAAGTGAAAACTGACATCTTGCCCTTTATAGGTAGGTTCTCTCATATGTCTAATTGTGATATTATAACAGCAGGACCACAGGCTTTCTGATTTTGTTTTTGGTTTGATTCTTTTGTTTTTTAATGGCCACATGTGCTCAGCTTTGTGCTGTGTTCGGTGTTGCCAGTGGCAGGTGCATTTAGAGACTGCTACATTGGGCTTATAAGATGTTCTCCTTTCCCACAAATGTGTGTATAATTAATGGGTCCCAAATTGGCTTCAGGTTGAAATTTTATGCTCAATGGAGATTTTCTGTTTCCTTTCCTGAGCAGTCAAGATGTTTGGGAGAATGTGTAGGTGGAGCCCACCAAAGCTGCTGTTTGAGCATGCTTTTTTCCTGTTTTTCAGCTGTTCTTTTTGATCAAAATAGAAGTGGAACCTCGCTGCCTTGGAATATTGATTGAACTTTGACATATTGTTTAGCATTACACATCAATTTTACTTATTTAATAACTATAAATGTAACTTTATAAACAGATTTTAAAAATTAATATTGAATTAATACATGTTAAACTGATTTCACAGAGTTGTTTCTTTTCTTTTTAATAATCCAGCTTGCATTCTGTCTATTGGAAGCTGACAGATTGATCCTTCACTCAAACCAATCTCCCATATCTCTTCTGCTCCCAGAAAATAACTGCAGATATCCAAGAATAGCAGCAGATTTTGTACCAGTATTCTTTGTAGAAAGTGATTATTTCTCACTTCCCAAGTGATTGACACAAACGTAAAGTAATTGTGCTTAAGGTACCAGAGATTAGTGTCATGGGGCTTTTTTCCCTCTCCCCCTCCCTAACAAAGGAAAAACTGCTTTTCTGTACTATTCATGAAGCTGCAGAAGATGTTTCACTTCTTACTGTATTATGCTCCATCAATAGTACCTTTTAGAGGAAAGATTATATTCTCCTAGCAGAATGCTGTCTTTGGAGTCCAACTCTTCCTATGCAACTAAAGTGGGCACACATTTTAAATTCCTTTTTTGCTAGATTTTTTGTTCTGTATTAAAAAAAAAACTATTAAATAAGAACTAGAGCTAAATAAAAAGGTAGGAAGTGAATAAAAATATGAAGACTCTCTGTTGCTTGGCACTAATCTCTGGATGTCCCTGAGACTCATGGTATCGGCACCTTCAGCAAATTATTTTAATTAGGTTTAGAATACAAGTAACACTTATTGTTGCAGATTGGTAACTGAAGACACTAGTGAATGCTAAAGCATTGTTCTGTGGGCATAGCAATTATTTTGGCAAACTATAATTACACACTTTAACAGATTATCTGTGGTCTAATTCATAGTAAAGGCTCTCACTACTCCAGGAATATGACATTCAGCACATCTTTAAATTGTGGCTATGGTATCTGTGTGACTGCAAAATGTATATAGCTTTAAAATTTGTTTGGTTGTGGTTTTACATCTTGTCCATGTCATTAATGCTTTTTCTGTGTTCTGCTGTTTGTCAGGACAATGTATATGCAGTTTGTCTTGCACCTTTCTGACTGAAAGGCAATTTTTTTGTCAGAGAACATATACCAACTTCAGAGTCACAGTCCCATGGCCATGAATCTTCTTTGTTCACCCTCATACATACTCTTGCTTACATTGTTTTCTTACACTCTTTCATCTTCTCAGTCTTCCTGTAGAGTTGAAAGATTCTTTATTTTGTGCAGCCTTGTTGTTACTTCTTGTTGGGAGTATTGATTTTTGTGCTTTGAGGTAATTCAAGCAGACTCTCCAACCCTGGCTTCATTTGCAAGTGGTAGTTTTTTTTTAATTCAGTGACTGCTGAAGATATACTTGTAAATTTAAGTATAGAAATTTTGGAGGACAAATTTTAATCCATATTTGTGAAAAAAAGGTTGTTTAAAAAATGAAAATGAGCGTTTTATTATTTAAAATTCATGTTTCAGTTCAAGACTAGTTACTTTAAAACCTGATAACTTCTCACCAGGCAGAAAATTAAGTTTTATATTGAGATTTACTGTCTTCTGGCCTCTGTTCAGTGGTCTACATCTAATTGATTCTATTTTAATTTTTATGTTGCACTGTTTATGGCAATACTGGAGGGTTTTCTTCAGCAGTATTTTAAGTTACTTGAATAACACCTATCATGTTACTTTATTCAGAAGGCCTTAGACTGGCCTCTGTAGAAGTTACCTTTTCTGTACAAGAAAAGCATTGTACATTGTGGTTGAGAAACAGAATTTTCTGACATTTTTATTCTAATGATTTTTAGTTTAAGTGCCGAATTAAAATCATTGTTTCAGTGATGGCCATTAAATGATACCTACAGTAGTCTGTTGGTACCTCAGTAAGGAATTTAAAATGTTTTTTTGTTATGCCAGAAAACGAACCAAAACTTAAGAAGAAACTTTACTTCTCAAGCAACTTAAGGAAGTTAAATAACGTATGAAGCAATTTAGGAACATGGCTTTCCATTGTATAGTTTAAGCATTCAGTCTTCAATTATTTATCAGCTTTTAACATCATTATGAAGGCATATATACATATGGGGAGTGATCTTGTTAAGCTTCTCCCTTTTGCTATTTGTTGCCAATACTTATAATATTTCCTTCTGTTGTTTTAGGGAAAATCTGATTCATACAGCTTATATAAATTTTGTGAGCTTAAATTGGGTCCTGATAATACTGTCTTAAAAATGTGTTATTTGGCTTTGGGTTTGATAGCTAAACAATGATTTTGCCTTTGTGTATTAGTAAGGAGAACTCAAAGAGAATTTGTTGTTTAGATGATGTTTTTAACATAGCTGTATCAACCTGGTGATTAGTTTAAATAGAAGATGCTAACCCAGTTTCTTCTGATTTGTTTATCTTTACCTAACTTTTGTGCTTAGTTTCATTGCAAAAAGACATAGGAATAGATACTTGCTTATTCTGTATTTCTTTTCCTGTTGTCATTATTCAGCAGTTGAACTACAGGCAGTTCTGTATTATAGAATTTGGGAAAATAACCCCATGGAATATTTCTGAAAAAGGTTTCTGCAAATTACTTGTTGCAGACTGGTTCAAGGGTAGAGAGAGCAGCAGACCAGTGATCAATCTCAAGACTGCATAATAGAAGTTTGCTTTCCAAGCTGTCATCTTTGAGAACAGACTCTGGGAAATGGGAATCACAGCTCACAAAAGCTCTTTGTAGTAACAGCTTGAACCTAGAGGAAGAGCCTTTCATATGTAGAAGTGATGAGACAGTCTTCATCAGAATTATTCCTTCTCAGTCACCCCCAGAGATTGTCATCCCAGGCTCTTGTGGGCTTTCCAGACTGCCCAGCTGGGTTCCATCTTCCCTTCAAGCTGATAGGATGTTGACTGAGATTCCTGAAGATGCTTTGTGTGGAGTGCCGTCCTGTCTCCTGGAACACCACACACAGAATAACCTCTTTATTGTTGTTTTCTGGCAGGTATTTAGTTTTGTTGGTTGTACAAATGAAGGTGACAGAAAGCTTCAGGTTACTGTGTTTGTCTTCAGTTCTTAACATTATTAAAAGCCAACAGGGAGGAAGAGGAGGAGGCCAGTTTCTATTTCAGTTGTTGAATTGAGCAGCACTCTGGCATTCTGCGTAGAGACTTGCTTCTAAAAGTTACTCTTAACCGATATAAAGAAAAGAGTAGGAAAATTCCCTTCTCCTTGTGGATGTCATTGTAGCAAACTGTTCTTATGGTTCACCTCAGTTTCTCTCCAAACTTGGCACAGCAGACTGCTCATAAATGCCTTAGAGGCAATTTGAACTGTTGCAGTGCATCTGTTTTTCCTGGTGTTACATTGCAAGGCTTTGAGATTGGATGAGCATCAGAGGACAAGTCACAGGGGCACTTATGTTCAGAAAGTGTCGAGTTGTGTTAAGCACTGTGGCATATCCTGTTGTGATACTACCAAAGAGAAAGTTTCCATAGGGACTAAATATCTTCTGGATTATGTCTGGGGAATGTCTCCTTTCTTTATCAAATACTTCTGAAAGTACATTAAAAATTAGATTAAAATGCTATGTTTCATTATGCTGTTCCTAAATTATCTGTTTGCTTACACTGTGAAACTATTTACTTGTTCCTAATGTTTGTGTGTGTGTGTCTAAGCAGCAGTTTGTAAGTAATTTTTCAAGGAATTATTTTATCATATTATCATTTTACCATATTATTTTCAAGGAATTGTTTTATTTTAACACATAAGTACATGTGAATAGGTATATAAATCTTCATTTAGGAACATAATTTCTTACCTTTACTTTGTTCAGCTGTTTGCCTGTATTAAATCATTAGCATACAGACAGAGTAGTTGGGAGAGGAGGATGGATCTGGCAGGAATAGAACTTAACTGCCTGCAGTGTAGCTCTTGCTGTTTTTCTGAGACTGGTGTTCAGTTTGGCTGGCTGCTGCCAAGTCTGCACCTGCATAATGTTTGATTGTAACTCTGCATGTATTCCTCTTAATAAGAACAAATAAATAATATCTTCTGTTATTTACCAAACAACCAAACATGAGGATTACTTCAAAGTCATAAGTGGCAATCCCTCTTCATCATTTCTTCCTGATGCACAGAGGATGCTCAGGCTTCATTCCTCAGCAGAAATGTCATCTATATCTCTGTGTTCTACCTTGGGTTTAACTTGCTATTTAGAACCACTACTCAAAATGCATATCTGGTATTTTGATTATGGATTGTCACATAAACAGAATGATTGATTAAGGTAATTTACATAGAAGCATTCGTGGGGTTTCTGAGCAAGGGAAAATACACAGAAGCACATGGCACTTAATTACTTTGCTTAACAATAAATGTCAAGTTAAACCTTTTTAAAAAAAGATGAATGCTGTGCTTAAGGAAAACGCAATTACATTTCTATGCTTTGAAATGTTTTACACACTGTATACATTAGAGGGGCAAAGACATTAACACCTTTGTACATGCAAAGGTGCTGACAGATTTCAGATGCTACAAGGCAGGCTTTTGTAGCCCTGTCTGCCTATTGCTTGCAAAGGGAACTCGTTTGCTGTAATGTGCTGTTAATCTGAGCTCATTTTCCTGTGTGAAACCACATTTGCATACACACACGCTTGGAAGTCATTGAGAACATGAGAGTGGTCCAGATTTGGTAAATTGTTGCATATAAACAGGATTTGCATTCAAATGAGTGTTTTATATCACAGCCTGATTATGTGGTCTATTTTAATAATGTTGAATTAATGGCAAAAGTAGATTTCAAAAAGCCACTCCTGATTTTATGTTCCAGTTCTAAATTTAATTAAAAATGTCTTTCTCCTCTTTCTTTCTGCTATGCTGCAGTTTAGTAACAGACCTGGAATTTCTTCTTTCATTAAAAAAATTGTACATTTCTGTAACAAATTGTCCAAATTTCAATTCAAATTCAATAATGTGTTTAATAAAAGATTTTCATACTGTATTCCTGTGGGAGGGTAATGGAGGAACAACTGAATGACATCCAATCCTTGCAGAATAAAAGCAAATAAGAGGAAGTCCACAGTGAGAAATGGGGCTATGTGCAGCATTCCCCAGCCCAAGTCTAAGTAAATCTATATGTCTAGACACTACTGCTCTCTACTAGGCAAATAGACTAGCTCAGTTCTTTGCAGAAATTCTGGCTATATTGTTTTGGTGCAGCTCTCCCTTCTTGCCCTGAATTACAAATGAAAAAGAGGACAATGAAATTTTGAGGATAATTACTTGACTGCATCCAAAATAAAAAACAAGTTGATTGGGAGTGGTTTTCCAGTCTAGTTTGCCACCTGACTTTCACCAGTTCAGTACCACCAGCAGTGGCATGGCTCAGAGAGGTTTGTGGAGGGTAGTTCTTACATACTCAATACTTAGGGACCTCGGCAACTTTACTGTGTTTATTTTTGGAGTTTGTGGGGCAAAATCCTATCTTCCTCCTACTCTACACAGTGGCAAGGTGTCCTCTCCACTCCTGCTGGAATGGTGTAGCTTCTCTGTTTTTCTGTGCTGAAATTTGTAACTATTAAAACAGAGTACATTTAATTTGATAGGCAGCTCATTTCTTTTTCAGTCCATGAATTTGAAGAAAATATGTGAAATAAGATGTTTAGACTGCCATAAATTAAATGAAGCATTATAATTTAATTACACTATGTGCTAACAGAGTACTTTTCCTGTTGCCTAGCAATGAGATATACCATGAGATTCACCATTTTATTAACTTCAGTTTTCAAAGGTTTATAACTTTATTAAAAAATCATTTGTAGGACAATCCAGAAAGTGTATGTTGGATGTTATGGGATCACTTACTAAGGAAGTTTGAGGCAGAAAGCTCTGGTGCTCTTTGACTTGTGTACCCTTTCTCCCCTACTACAATGTGGGGTAAATTTTGAAAGTAAGTTCTTGAGCAAAACTTTATGTATCCCCACAAATCTGAATGTCTAGGAAAGGCTTTGAGCTGCTGGTGTTTGCTGTCACCTCCAGTGTTGTTGCACAACTGTACTGCTTGGTACATTGGATGATCACATGGAACTTGATGAAGAGCCTAG
The DNA here is from genome assembly GCA_003676055.1 of Chloebia gouldiae. Taxonomy (NCBI): domain Eukaryota; kingdom Metazoa; phylum Chordata; class Aves; order Passeriformes; family Passeridae; genus Chloebia; species Chloebia gouldiae. The sequence continues at coordinate 21,391,357 of QUSF01000004.1, read as the reverse complement.
TGTTTGAAGAGGTTGGAGGAGGAGCAAAACATTAGGTAAGGCTGAAAAGCAAAGCTCTAGGTCAAGCCCAGAAAGTCACTTTTTTCACAGGAGAAGCTAGCTTAAAGTTAGGGCCTGCAAGTATATGCAAAACCAGACAGCTTTTAGCTTGAGAAAATATTTTTCATTGTAGTTACCTCTGATAAGGGAGGGATTTAGATTGTTTTGTACTACTCCATAAGGTATTGCTGTACCTAAAAGGACTTGAATGTGAGCTCCTGGAGAAAATGGCTGAAAACTACTAAATATTCAAGTTTTTTTTCCCAGAATATATCCAAGAACCAAGTGCTTTTGGCAGACAAAGTGATTAGAAACTGTGTTAGAATGATAGTAGTGCTGTGCCATTCATAGATGTGTTTCCAGACTGCATCTTGCTACAAGGTAGAAAGCTGAAAACCGATTTATTGTTTGTATTTTGTAGAAGCATTTAAGGAAGGAGGATATGAATACTGAAATTGTATTATGTTGTCTATATATATGGACTGAACAAAAGATGCCACAGTCAGGCTTCATGAATATGTGGGAGGTAGTAGGTATTTTGAATTAATCCATTAATCCTTTTTAAAACTAAAACTGCCTATACCTACCTAGCATTTCAAAATATTTCTGATTATTGTGAAAGATCTGGATTTTGCATATTGAGATTTATGCATGTTACTTACAGAAGGTCTGTGTGTTTAGTTGCAAATCTTCAAGGAATATGGCTTTATTAATGTTGTAAACTGCATCTATATAACTTCAATTTTTCACCTTTATAATGGTTGATTTTTAATTAAGAAACATAGAAATTTGAAGTTCATGCCTTCATGTGAACAAGGTAGTTTTTACTGGACAAGGAGGCTTTTATTGACACTGGCATTTATCTGGTGAATAACTAAACAAAATTAGTTAAGAAAATCAAAATGAAAGCCAGACTTATTTTTTTCAGATAAAACAGCTTCTCTACCCATGATTTTTTCAGTATGTGTGTTTTTGCACATATATGTAGTTTTTCTTTGGGGTTATGTAGTCTCAATATGATTATGAATGGTAATTGATTTTAGAAGTCTGCTAGATGTGTGCCATTTTTTGACAAAATGTGGATATTATAAGTGACATAGATCAAAAAATACAGCATTTGCTGTGGTTAACAGAAGTGGCATTTCCTATTTAGCTAGACTGTCTTAGGCATGGTTTAGTGTTCCTGCAGCCTTTGTATAGAAAATGAGAGAAGGGAGGTCCTCAGGGAAGGTGCCTGAGAGTCGCTAATTTAGACACTTAAAGTTAGAATTTTCAGCTAACCTTTTCCATCCCTGTTCTCTCACAAGTGCTCTGAAGTATTCCTTTTTCCTTAGTCTGCCTTGAAAAATTCCATTTCTCACTGGAGTGCTTAATGGTTAGTGATCTGGATTTCACGTAGGATGTGCTTCCCTAGAAGATCATCACCCATACAAGAACTGAATGAAAATGAATGAGTGTTGCCCTGACAGGGTCTAATATTCCATGGAATAAGTAGGGGACGGGCAAAGTGTGGATTATTTTTTGCTGTTAAAATGACACTCGAGGAAATATGTAAAATACAATGCTCTAGTTTGGCATTTTCCTGTTTTAAAGCAGCTCATACAGTTGTATCTTGTATATGTTTTATGAATCAGAAACACAGCATATATGTTTGGAAATGTTTATCTAAAGTATAGAGAACTCCATTATATATACTACTATATATATATATGCACATGCTATATGCTTCAATACATAGAGTAGCCTTAGGATAATTTCTGTTCTCAGTAAGAGAACGTTTATCTCGCTGCACTGTGCTGTAGGGAGTTTTTTGGCTCTCCTGGAAAACCTGTCCTAGGAGAAAAATATAAGTAATCACGGCATTCTCATAATGGAGTCTAGTATCTTTAGTGGGTGCTCTCATTTGATATCTAGCAACAATTACAGTTCTTAAATTTTGGAATATTAAGAAAGTTGGCACTCTGTATAATTATAGCTGGTGATTTTAATTTAACAAATTTGGGGTGTTCTGTTTCTTTATTTTTCTTTTCTCCCAACACCTCTTTATCCTAGGAAAAAAAATCAGTACTACCTTCATAACAACAAAACAGGAAAAACAAAGGCTTAATATGTATGTAGTAAATAAACTATGTAGTTTAATCACGTGATAAGAATGAGGATATTAGTCTTAAATTAATGGAAATAACTCCTAAGTTATATTTGTTGCACAAACCCCTTGTTTTTAGCCTGAGTTTTACCTCACATTTGCTTCCAACCCATGATTAAGTAGCTTAAAGTAAATGTCTTGAGTTACTGCTAAAGTTTTTTTTTGGGAAATAATTAAATAATAATTATGCCAATGAAGTTAATGATGAAGCTGCTCTTGTAGTTTTGAATTATCAGCAAAGATTGTGTCTCAAGAAAATAATGACTTGATCCTGTGACTAAGTGTGTGACTAAGAGGGCATCTCATTATTATTCATCTAGAGGTCTTTGGTTGAGTTATTTCTATTACAAGAAACAAGGACTTCACTAAAACACAAAGTGCCCTAAATAAAAACACTTAAATCTCCACATATGTTTATATTGTTGTCTTCTAGGTTGACTGGGGACAACTGGACTATTTAGTGATTGACATGCCACCTGGGACTGGAGATGTACAGCTGTCAGTGTCACAGAATATTCCAATTGCAGGTATGTATTGCTCGACTCTCAGAGATTTTCAGTAGCTTTAGAAAAGTCTTATTGTACAATACAAGTCAGAAATTAATTTTATGTTCCTTTCCAGCATGCTGAGGAATTGTTTTATCATTTGTGTGGTGTTGGAAACATTATCAGTGATTTTTAACACATGTTGACATTAGTTGTGTTACTTTCTTTTAAGCTAAGTTTTGATAAGATGGAGAAGTCAGCTGTAACTCTTGAAGGAAAGACAGTCTTGCCAAAACCTGCTAAGTTTTGTAATAGAAAATTTCCTTCTCTGTACCTACTACATAGTAAGGAGAATGAAATAAGAGTGATTCATACTCATTTTCTTACATACAGTACTAGTAGGTTGCTTGTGTCAGTAGCAAAGTGGGAAGGCCTTTAACTGCCAGGGTTTTAAACAATGAGGTGAAACGTGACTGTGACACAGAAGGTTTTGGAAAGGTAGAATTTCATTGAATAATGTACATAAGGGCAGTAAAATTATGCAGTTAGAGTTGTGGCTTTATTAGGGGCTTTTTAAAGTATGATGGCTATTGATAATTTCTCTACACTACACACTACAGTGTACCTAAATGTCCCGAATTAACATGGAAACGGTCATTAGACTCTTGATTTTTCAAGAGATTGTTGTGCCCTTTCCCCACAGAACTCTGCACTGCTTTCAGGAATATGAGTGGTTATGGTAGTGCACAAGGTCCTCTGGGACAGAGAGGTGATTGAAATTACTTCAATCATGTATGTCTTTAAATGAATTCTGACATGGCTTCACTTTTTTCCTGTAGTTGTTCAGTTCATCTTATTTTTTCATTAATCCTAGCTTCATAAAATTAGGAGTGATGGCATCACTTTACATTTGTATTTCCCATTAGTTGGTTTTGTTGACGGTGCTGAAGTTGACTCTTGCAGTTTAAAAAAAGTAATGCATGAAGATTAAGGCAAACACAGCAGACAAAGAGTGATAAGAGATGCAATTCCCTGTGTACTTACTTGCTTGATGAATTTGTGATTTAGGAAGAGTTTTCTCTCTTATTTATTGTGGCTATTTTTCATCTGCACTGTAAAGATGTATTTTTGTGTGTTACAGCTTGAAGAACTTCTTTATCCTTCTTTCTTCTTCTTTCTTGTTTTGCTTGTTACTTGCTTTCTGTCTCCTCTTTTGAAACATCCATCTCCTTGTTTAGCATGGTTTTATTTTCTTCAGCTTGGTTCCTTTCAAGGGTGTGGAAGAGAATGTTACAGATCTTGATCATATCTTTGGAGCAGTGTACAGAATTCTGTTGGTTTTTGCCATTTATATTTTCTAAGCACTCTGTCTTTTACTTTGTTACAGAAAGTATTTGGTGTTGTGCAACTATTCCCTTTCTGGTTTTCTTGTTCTTTCTTTATCCTTTGAAGATGCCTTGAACAGTCATGGTATTAGTGGAATAATTTCTCTGTTTTTCTTCAGAGTCAACATATCTTAGTTTAGTAAATTTAAAGTGCATTATCTAATTTGCATGAAAGTTGTTGTTTGATTCACATTCATACATATGCGAGATACAGAATTTGCATTACGATTCTTTCATTATTAATCTATGGCTTCTCGGGATAGACAGTGTAGAATATTTTTATTTTGCCTCTAAATAAATTTCCAAAACCTGCACACATATTATTGCCAGCCACTTTGAGAATTTTCTGTGAGTGGGAGAAGAAGCACTGTTAGAGATGTTTTCTTTGTAGTGGGTTTGCCCAGATGGGTCATGAAAAACTGTAGTTTTACATCTGAGCATAAGAGAGACACTGCTAGGGTATGTGAAATGATACTGGGTTTTAACTTTACAAAACTGTTTTCTTTTCCTGCATCACAGGTCTCATAGGTTTCTTGAGTCAAAAGGAGGCTAGAGGAATATTAATAGGTGTAGGAGCAACACAAGATATGTCTTATAATTCCAGTAGCCATTAAAGAGACTGTCAGCCTTGGAGAGCCTTGGCTAGAGCAGCAGTTTTGTGTGGGTACTTTTCCTTTAAGAGAAGGTAGAAAAGGAAACTACTGTGACTTTTGGTTCTATTAGTCTTAGTTGCCTTCCAAGGAAACACATCTTATTTAGTGTATTATTCTTTGATCTGTATCTTTGTTGAAGAATGACTGCAACATGAGCAAACTCATAGATGAGGAATGTTATGAGACCTTGAAAATGTCGTACCTATTTCTGCATAAGCATAACTGCTTTCTTCATATGCAAGTTTGCTTTCTAAATAGAAATCCAGGGTCAGTCTGGATAAAATGGCTTTGGTTCATGTCCGTTGTTATTTGATTTGTGTTGAGTTCTACTTCCTTATTTCTACTTTATTTTTCTGTTCCATCTTTTGCATGAACAGCACTTCCAGAAATGGGTTCTTTAGCATGTATTGTGTATGCGTACTTGGAAAATCCTTGCGTGTTTTCCATCTTTTTAAACATTTTAAAAACAGAGGGTTTCAGCTGCCGTTATGATGTTTGCTATCAAGATGTTGTGTGAACTAACGATATTATGAGAGATAAGGCTTGTGATTCCTTTGTATTATCTAGTTGCTAAATTGAGAAATCTAACTCTGTGGATTTGTTTGATCATTTTGCTGCAGGAACCATAAATTTAATATTATTATTGGAGATGGATAATTAGCCTCCGTAAAGACTGGGAGAGCAGTTTATTATTCTCTCCCTTCGGAGTGGGAGGGCTGTGTGGGAAGCAGCAAGAGCATCTCTGTTCAAGAGGCAGTCTCAGAGCCCTGCTCAAGCATTTGTGCCTCATGGAGAAGCTGCACTGTGGGGGCTGACCATTAAATTAGGCTGTCTGCTGCTCTTTCCTTATTAATGTTTAAGTGAAGTCAGTGAGGTGTGACGGCTTGGCAGCTCTAGAGACTGATCCTGTCTCAGCTGGCAGAACCAGCTCCAGGTCAGAACTGGACTTATTCCATTTGCTAAAGGTTTGTCATTCTACCCTTTTCTTTGGATACTGAGGTGCTATAGCAGTGCAAACCATTAGAAGTAGACATCAGTGGGAAGCTGACTGAGACTAACAAAAAAAATTCCTATCTTACTGAGCAATCTTTTAATGATTGCAGTAATGAGTATTCAACTGACTGTTTTTGTGGAAGAGTTGGAAAAGTAAAAGGCTTCAGGTTTTATTTCAGTGCACTTAATTTTCCTATCTTCTAAAAATAACTTTTTTCCCCATACAAAGCACATGTTATAAGCTTTATAATAATAAGCTCTGGAAAGGTTGGAATCAGAAAGACAATTAGTCAAGATAAGCAATGATATTTTATATATTATGTATATTTTATTATATATGTTATAGATTATATATGCTACAATGAGGAAAGCAGTGTGAATACTATTTGTTTCTCAAGTTCTATAAAGGCAAAAGCATTGTCATTGCTAGTCATACAGGAAATTTTGTCACCTCTCAGATTTAAAATTAACTTAACATAGAGTTTGTACCATTTTTTAGTTGCCTTACACTAGAAATAGTGTAACTTTTCTGAATATTTGCATTTTTCAGCAATATGTATGTCTTAATTATCTCCTGAATGCCTTTTTCAGGTAGGGTTGAAATATTTATTAAAGGAATTTTTGTTAGTTCAAATATGAATTTTCAAAGAATTGTAATTAATAGGATTGATTTTTGGCAGCAGTGGTTTGATAGATTATTTTTTATGAAACCAAAAACCATATTTTTGTTTCTACGGGTTAAACATTAAAAATCTTATTTCTATTCAATGTACATTGAATAGGAGAAAGTAAAGGGATGCCGCAAACTTGAAAACATTTAGCATTTATAAATTCCTTGTCATGTGGCACACCAAACTTGCAAACCAAATTATTTGCTCATATTTGTGGCAGTGTCGTATAGACCAGGGTGTAGCCTTATGCACAACTATTTTATAGCAGTGTATTGGACTGAACAGAACCAGATCTTGGCTCAATGTATAATAACATATAAGAACAGGGAATTCTAGGTGATGAGTAGACTGCCTCTTCAGAAATGAACATTAAAAAAAAAGTAAATGGAGAATTTAAAGTCAGCTTAAAAAAATACTGTTGATGATTTATAAAACAGTGTGTGCATGATTTAGCATGGAAAAGAACTGTGACTTATATAAGGGTGACTTTTGAAGTTATCTGAAATTGAAAGCTGAGTAGGTATGGTGCTGTTCTCTTGTCTTTTCTGAAGAGAAATGATCAAAAAAAAGCCCAGTGCTACAGTACAAATTGTGTGTAGCATACAGTTTAAGATGTGTTGCTGTATTTTGTCATTGCTCTTTGTATAAGTGTTTGTTTACCCCTTGAGATGTTGCACATCTCTTACTTTGATGCACACTGCAGATGCAAGGCATCTGATCTTTCCTGTTGCTTTAATGGTAATATACAATGTTTTTCTCTTTTTGAACTTGCTTTCTTCTTCTGTGGTGAAGGTACATAATTAGTTTCTGCAGTAAATTTTTGAAGCTGTTTTATGGGAGCTATTTGGATAATAGTTTTACTTGATCTAATTCTGAATAGCAGATATTTTTACTATCAGATTTTGATGTAGATTTACTCTTCATGCTATATTTTGATGTTTAGATAAATGCAGGAAAGGAAAGGTGAGTGGGTTTAGGATAGATTGAAAGACAGAAAAAACCCCTGAGTTGTACAAGTGGGGATTTTAAAACCATTCTTTGTATTTATCCAAATATAATTTGCATGAAATACTCTTCTTCTGTTGTCAAAATAAATGTAATTGATAAATCCAAATTATTGTAAGGGTTATCTTAGCTTTGGACGCTCCTGATGCTTCATTACGAACTGTCAGACTCGGTAGACTCTGTAAACTTAATTTAGAAACCAAAATACAGTATGAGTTTGCACATTAATACCTCACACTCATTCAGTATAAGTTCAAATTTCATTCTTGGCTGATGGAGTTTGATTTAACACACGTTTCCTGTTGAAGCTGAATTGATAGTGTATTCAGTGCAAGTTCTTTACATTTTATTGTTTCTGGAAAAAGTTTCCAGGTATTCAGGAAAAAAATGTGAAGAATGGAGGCTTTGCAAGCTGGACTTTCTGAGGTCTGGCAACAGTGGATAAGTGTATGCTAAGTACTAGATCAACTGCAATTGCCTTGTTAGTTTTTAGACCAATTATTCTGAATAGGAAGAGCAAATTAGCCTAGTGTTCAGCTGACAGTTGCTAAAAGTGAAAGAAATTCATATGAATAATAGTACTGCATTTTCCCCTCTAGCTATTTCTTCTGAAAAAAGTAAATGTTCAAATCTGTTCCTTACCATCCCCACCTCCAGGGGGAAAAAGTAAACAACAAAATGGTTTGGGGAGCTGATTTTGAAGTAATCTCACCGTTTTCTTTTTTTCTGCAGTAGAATCACTCTTTTACTCAGTTCTCCTCTTTGGATTGGGACCTCTCATTTGAAGAAAAAAATCATATTCATTTGTCAGAGAGACAATTTGGACTTTGCTCTTGCTTAGTACAATTCTCATAATAATCTAGGCATGGTTGGCAAATGCCCTTGAAAGCAGGAGGTGGAATGGAGTTGAGCAGAAAAATGCTAATTCAGATAGCCAAGAAGAGTGCAAAGTGGCAGTGTCTGTGAGGAATTAGCCTTTGTTTTGGGCCTATATTTTGCAGATAGTGCTTGTTCACAGATGTTATTATGAATAACATGTTTTTACTTCACTAAATAAATACTTTATTGTAAATTCTGTTAGTGTGACACATGTTCAATTTGCCGTGACCAAAACCAAACATTTTACCACAGTGAGAGTTGTCCTTCCACATCTTTCTCCATGTGATCTGGTGTGTAATGGATAATATAATACTTATTGATCAGTGTAGATGAGGGCAGTTTAGCTTTAGGGTGACAGCTTTATCCAGCTGACAGTTCCACTGAGCAGGAGGAGGAATATAGCTGTAAGATTTCTGTTCTCTTTTAATGTGGGCAAGTTGGTAGTGTCCTGATCTTTTATGACCTGCTTAGTTCTTGGGCAGAAGAGGATGTTTGGCTGTTGGAAACATCCCCTGTCCAAGCAGCTGTTCAATGACTCCTCCAAGAAGAAGGTAGCAGGCAAGCTGGAAGTGGGATGCAGCCTTTGGGACAGTTCTGAGCTATATTATGATGTGGAAGTGAGGATGGAAAATCATACTTATGGCTCTTCCAAGTTGCTGTTTGTAATGAGATGCCACACACAAAAGCTAAAGGAACTTCTTTATAAGGTTTATCCTAGAAGATGAACAATTTTCTAATGTTAGTTTATCTCTAATTGTTGCCAACTGAAAATACAGCAAAGACAGAAGTCTTTGGTCTTGTAAGATTTTTTTCTAAAAAAGTATATATTCAAGTGCAAAGATGCATTTCTAATTGCAAGCAAATTTTATTTATGAAGGGACAAATTTAACAGGTCAGAGGTGCTCTGAAGAGATCCATGGTAGAGAAGAGTGAGGTTAATCAGACTATTTATGACTGGAAGATGTCATCTAAAAGTCTGAGTTTAATGCAGTGGAAAAAGTAGCAAAAACTACAAGAAGTGCATGAGTGGTGTGGTCAGATCTGGTTGTCTGCAGCTTTACTGAGGCTTGAATTTGGTTCCTTGCCAAGAGTGTTCAGTGGCTGTCAGTCAGCAGATAATATTATTCTGTGTCTTCATCCTCCAGAGCTCTGTCAGTCTCCCTGGTCAGTTATGCTTTGCAGCTTTTGAGGTGGCACTGTTTGCTAAGAGGCTGATATAAGACATGGTCTAATAGTGTGTGGTGGCAGCCTTAATCGTGGATGAGACACACGTCGCCTGATTGTGTGAAAACACTGGAGGGGAAAAAGAATATATTAGAGGCATCCTTTTCATCCTAAGGTAGATCTTCCACACTACTGCTGATGAGCTGCTTTTTAGAGCTCCATGTTTTTTGGTTGGGCTAAGGTTTAGTGAGCTTTCACCTTATGCTTTGTAACTCCAAGCATCTAATGTAAGCCTTAATGATGCAGTGAATATAGGTGATATTTTCTGTACTCAGAAATGATAGACTGTTTGAGTGCTTGTAATGTGCTGACCACCAGTCCACCAGAAGGGTACCAATGTGCTGTGTAGGCACATCTTTCTTTTAGTGAGGATTAGGGACCTGGGGTTGAAACAGAAAGGTGAACATCAGTGTTACAGGGTAGTGTGAGTTCTGTCTCTATATATAATGTGTCCTAAGGATTAAAAACACAGTTAACATAGTTTTTACTAATACAGTCTCCTTTGGAATGCCAAGTCCAGTTCTTCATCTCTCAGTACATGGAGCTGCTGTAGGTAGACCAGCAAAGGGCAAAGAGTAGGGTATGGCAGCATGTCACTTGTGAGGGACCAGGGGCTGTTCAGCCTGGAGAAGACTGAGAGGGGATCTTATCAATATATATAGGTATCTGAAGGGAAAGTGTCAAGAAGGATTTGGGCTCTTCTTGCTGGTACTGAGCAGTAGGAAGAGAGGCAGTGGGCAGAAACTGATGTACAGGGAATTCCACCTGAATATAAGTAGGAATTTCTTTAATGTGCAGGTGATTAAACACTGGAACAGGCTGCCCAGAGAGGTTGTGGAGCCTCCAGCTCTGAAAATAGTCAGAAATCATCTGGATAGAATCCTTAATAATATACTCTAAGTGACCCTGCTTGAGCAGGGAAATTGGACTGCGTGATCTGCGGTGGTGCCTTCCAGCCTGACCCAGTCACAGATTCTGTGTGATTTGGTGAACATGCATCAGCTTTTTGTCAAAGGAAATACATTGAAATGAAAAAAAAAATTTTGAATGCATGAGTAAGTAGATAAGTCAGTTAAACAGAAATGTGCTCTACTTAGATATCCTTAGTATGCTTAAGGCACATAAATTGTTTTTCTGCACACAACTGCAAACACAGAATTTTTAGTATGTTTCAGTGTGCAATGTGATTTAGTCTTACAGCTTCTGTAGTATCTCTGTTCAATTTGTCAGCCTCAGTTTGTCTCATTCAGACACTTTTGTAAACATTGCATGTATTGCTTCAAGAGACATACTGTGTGCATGAATTCAATCATATTTTACTTTATTGATCAAAATAACTACTGTTTGATATTGCCATTAGCTGTGTAGAGTCGAAATAGCAAGGAAAGTGTAGGCTGTGTTCTTTCTTGCTTATCATTTGAATCCTTTTCTGACTTAAACATATGCAAACATGCAGGGCAGGGAGCACCATGAAAAGTCTCAGTTTCCATACTTGGTACCTGGTAAAGGAAATAATGCTGCAAATAATTTGAATTCTTGAACTTCAGGTTGGGTTTGTTGGACTAGCAGATGTACCAAAGAAAGAGAGAAGATACTTGTTTTGTAGGGTGTTGGTGTTAGTCAGTACAAGCTGGCTGTGATTAAATTTTGCCTGTAACTAGCTCATAGTAAAAAGGAAAATAGTAGAGAAACAATTATTGCATCCTCAACAGCAGCTTCTTGAGCATGTTGGCTTTCATTCTATGGAAGAAGCCATGGAAATTGTCCACAAGCATAATTTTAACACGTGTATTTCAGGAGCCAGAGGTTTTTTGTACAGACAGTTGGTGCTTGTGGCAGCCCAAACTCTGTAATGTGGCATTGGGTTGTTTTGACATTTTTGGATTTTTCTGTTTGGATGAGAATTTGTTAGTAAAAAATATCTCTCAATTAAGCTGCTTGTGGTTCTTGTGGGTGTTTTTGTTGTGCATAGTCTGTTCTTCATGCCATGTCAATTACTAGATTCTTAAAACAATTAATAATGAACCAGAAAATGTGGACTTCATTTTTGTTGACTGCATATTAGGTTCTGTGTGAAGATCCAGGGAATGCTGAGCCAGCATCTTCAGAGAAGAGTGTGAATATAAGTGTGTATACATGCAAGGCACTTATTTCCAATTTTGCTTGGAAAGAAAGCAGTAATAAGCATTTTTTAAGTATTGAAAGATTTTTGTTCTACAAATATGTAAAAGTCAAGGACACTGAGTCAAAATTATTTACTTGTGGCCTGTGTTTTTAGGTAAAGGTACATTCATTTTGTGGAGTTGACCCTACATTTCAGTGCTGCTTGTAAAGTAACCCTGTGTTTGGTGAAATGAGGAGCTAAGGTGATTTTAGTGTAACTGAAAAGCTTACACATTATTCTTTGTGATGCCATTGGAATCAGATTGGTTTGAGAATACCAGCAAATTATTTGGGTGCCAGAGTTTGAGCAAATAGGGAAATTGCATTTACTTGGTACATTACATGTGCTGTTCAGTTTTTGGACTTGTGTATAATCCTGTGTGAGGCAGAGATTGGCAGCTTTTCAGGAGCGAGGTGCCAGATTGTATTTTTCTTTCACAAATTAGAGGTTAAGAATGCTGGCTGAAAACATTCAAACACGCTGTCAGGCGGTGTTTGGGAATGGCTGGCTGTCAGCAGGCAGGTTCCCAGCAGTAGGAGGATGCTGCAGGGGCAGGGCTCCCTGTCTCAGTGCTGCCAGAGCCAGGAGTGCTCTCAGAATGCCAGGGCTTCTGGTGCTCAGGTCCCTGCCAGCGATGCCAGGGTTGCATGCCTCTGGAAATCTACCCAGAGATAGATGAAACTCTTCCTTTGCCATGTACACTGAGGATTGGGAGCTGCAGGCCCAGTAGGAAGCTGTCCCAAGCATCTATAATTCTCTGTTGGAATTGCTATTAGTGTGAAGGTTGACATAAATTTCTTGCACGTGTTTGGCACAATGTGACTTCACAGAAATCTTTTTGTAATAGAGACTTTTTACACTAGATGATCAATGTGAAACCAAAGCTAATCAATTGACTAGTAATGCTCCCTTGTACATTACATTTTTATAAAATATGGACAAATGTGAACAGATTTTTGTTGTAAGTTTTGAGGAAATAATATTTGAGATCTCTGAGTATTTGGAAAAAGATGCTCTTTGTAAAGTGATGTGGAACATTCTGATGTCTGTATTGGTTTTTCATGCTGTATTAATCAAGAAGTAATACCAGTATAGGATAGTAACTTGTAGGCTTACTTCACTTTAGAATCTAACTTAGAGAAGGAGCTCGGCTGTTTTTTATGCTTAATAACTCTCAGGAGTACTAATTATCAGATAACCTGGAGCCATGTCTAAACAGTGAGCAACACTTTATTCAAACCTAGTGCAAATGTGCATCAATTGGCCTCTTCCTTTGTGGTGTCATTTATACAAATGCACTGTGTCTAGTGAGCCATGGTTCAAGAAGGTGTAACAACAGTCTGATTACAAGCAGCTGCCTCCTGGTTTTAGAACAAGGCTTATTGTTAAATTAGAAGCTTTCAAATATAATTATGGCATGGGATTGTTACTGTTGTAGATATTCCCAGAGTACCACCTCTGCAATCTGTCAGCATGTGGATGGTTGTATGATACTAGATAATTTTTCTAATTTAGAAAGTATAAATGGTTTCTACATAGAAAAAGTTATGATGAAAGTATCTAAAAAAAGTGATTTTTATCACTTCATATCATATCTCAGTTATTTTGGTCATTGTATAATAAAAAATAATTTTCTTCCTTAAAAGCTAATAAGTATGTGACTACTGTGAATTTAGTGGAATGTGCTAAATACTTAAAATATTTAGCAGAATAATTAATAATATGTATTTTAATGGGATTTCATATTTTCTTTTCCCAGGAGCTGTCATTGTCTCCACCCCACAAGATGTGGCTTTGCTGGATGCACACAAAGGAGCTGAAATGTTTAGAAAAGTCGATGTACCTGTAAGTCTCTACATGAAAAATACCAGGTTGTTCTTTTTCCAAAATGTAAAAAAAATTCCTTATGCAGCAATAGGTGAACATTCAGAAATCACTTGAATCTAATCGATTCTAAGCCTTTTAACAAGATTTTATCTTATATGTGTATGAGGAACTTGGTTAAACAGAAAAGAGAATTTTCTCAGGCTGAAGCCATAATAATAAATTATTTGTTTTAAATCTGTTTGTTTAATCATGTGGAATGGATCAGAATGCTGAACAAAATATCTTAGGAAGTAAGGCATGCCTTTCAGTTATACTGTGCGTCCTCATTACATATCCTCTTGTCTGCAGTGTCTGTGTTGGGGTTTCAAATTTTATGAAATGTAGAAAAATAATTTATTGATATTTTTTAAGAAACAAACTCAAAATTTTGTGGAAATATGCTTATATCTAGTTACTTTGCCATTTGAAGGACTCTATCATGACAAGTAGAAGACTGTCCAGTCACTGTTTTTCATGAGGTTTACATCTTACATCTTAGCTTACTTGTTTAAGAAATGAGAAATTTAAGAATATCCACAATTAGGAGAAAATATTAAACAGGCTGACATCCTTGACATGATATTTTCTCTGGGTGCTACAAGTTGCTAAGTAACTGAATGTAGCACTCTAGAATATGTTTATGTAGAGATTCATTTGTACTTTGAAATGGGCAGTTGATGAAAGAATACGACTTGAAATGCTTCCTTATCATAAACTGTAAGGAAAAAAAGATATTTTTTCGCTTACCTGTGTGAAGGTCACTTTTATTCTTTCTTAAGAAAGGAAGTTTCTTTCATAGTAGTGTTTTCCTAATTAAAAAAAATGCAACAGAAAGTTGAAGTGAATGCTTTCCGGTTTTTAACTTACAGGATGGCTTAACAAAAGAATTACTTGGAATTCCTTATTACTAACTATTCTTTAAGCATATTTGCATCAAAATGGAAGTATTGTAACATTTATAATTTGCCTCTAGAAGGAAAACAGGAGGAATAACATACAGAACATTTTGTTTTGATTTTATGTTTGGATTTGCTCAAATGATGTAAAATTATTTTCTTCAATTTAAATTGTGTTCAAGTTAGTGCTTCACTGAATTTTCCTTTTGTTTTAATGAGAAATTACCCAGATTTCTTTCTAAAACTGTTTGGTTCAATGTCATTTGAAGAGAATGGCCTCCAAGAAAATTGTGCATTCTAGGATGGGCTTGGCTAATACTGATTTGACTAGTGGAAGATAAGATATTAATTATGATCTGTTTTGGTTCATTGGAATTATCAGATCTTGACAAATCAAGTAAGAAGTCACAATAAAGCTGTTACACCACATGTTGAGTTTGAATGTACTTGAACCAGTTATCAGGCCTTATATTTTTCATAAAGCTGCTTTATTTTATTCTACCCTGCTTCATTTTATTCTGCCCTGTATGTACATGTGTACAATGTAAATTACTTGAGTTTTAAAGCAGCTTCTGCCTATGAACTACATTTCTAAATGTCAACTAAATATAAGGATCTAAAGAAAGTGAAGTGACATAATTTTTCATGAACAGCTTCAGACCTGAGGTTTATGTCAGAGGTGGAATCTGCAGGTCTGTGCTAAAATTACATATCCTGATTACATAATTAACTGATCTTCAAATTTCTAATCTCTAAAGTCTTTCATCTTGCAGAAAGTGCTTGCAGAGAGGCTATAGGGTGCTGAACTCTTGAGTAGGCTTTCTTAAATTTAATGAACTGTGGTCTCTCCCATGTACATACAGACCTATGTATTCCACCTTCCCCTCACATCCACTGTTATTACTTATCAAAGACTCAGATGACACATAAGTATTGCCACAGTAAAGTCACAGTTGTTAATGTTTGTCCTTTATTGAAATTGAAGTAGAATGACTGAAGGAACTAATGAAAATGTGGCAGAGAGTCAGCATTAAAACCAGGTCTACAGGGCAAAATTAAAGTTTTCAGTCTTGGACATAGTCACTAAAAGAGGAGTGACAGACATCTCTTGTGCAGTAGAGTACACCTACACTTACAGTGAAGAAGGAATTTGCAAAGTATTGCTGACTCCTATGACAAGTTTAAAGATTCTTGGCTATTAAGCGAGTTTGGCCAGTGCTTTCTTGTGTTCCCAAGGGTGACTCAAAGGGAATATTTTTGGGTAGTTATGAAAAAAACTGCCTATTTCCACCTGCTGAGACTGAATTCTGTTCATTATTGTTTATCTTATCAATCATATCCCTGAAAGAAAAATCAGGGTTTTAGTTAAATCTGCAACTTTTCTGGAAGTTTCCTTGAACTGGAAGGTTATGCCATGGATTTTGCAGGTTTCAAGAAACTTCTTAGATAAACTCAGCTATGTGTTTCCTTCTGAGTTGTACTAAAATGGCTTATTTGGCTATGTTCTTACTGGTATTTCTGAAGCATCCAGAGTAACCAGCCACAGTTATGGCTTCATGTTGGGAGCTGATATTAGAGACCGAAATTGCTCAGTATAAGATGAAAGGTAGGAAGACAGAAATATTGTGCATGTTTATTTGAAGCCCCTCAATGCAAAGTGACTGACTGACACGGGGGGTTGATGGCAGAGGAACTGTAACTCTTCAGTCCCCATCAGACTGAAGTCAGACCTCAACACCATCTGTCCTTAAGTACAGTGAATGAATGACTGAACTTGGATTCTCAGGAATTGTCTCCTAATGTAAATAGAGAGATTTCATTTCATCACTGTATTTTCTTTAACTTAGAAGGTTGTATATTTGGATTTAAGCATGATTTATTGTGTAACCAAAAGGTTAGCTGAGCACAAGAAGTATGTAAACATTCAGAAACTGTGTGCAGATAACTCATAATGAAAGGGTTCTTCATTTCCTGTTATTTTTTGCCAGATGCCTCTTCACTGTTTAAAATAACAATTAGACTAAATGGAATGCAGCTCCATGCTGCTGCCATAGGTTAGCTCCTGTATCGTGGTGCAGAGAAGTTTTCCTGTCATTCCTGAGCCAAGTTTGCCAAGCTCAACAAGAACTAGAATAGTAATCATCCACACTTATAAAATAGTTTGTGTAGACAGTAACAGCTGGTTTGAAGCTATTACAAGTCCATTATTTGAGCAGGAAAATGAGGGTTATTACTGACTTCATTAGCAAGATCTATTACTTTTTAGATTTAAAAGCTCTGAAGGTCATAAGGAACTCCCTTCTGTAAATACATGTGCAGAAATATGCATGGTAGAAATACACTTCAGCAGTAAAATCGTGTATTTGGAAATATTCTATATTATACTTAGATTTTTTAAGTGGCATCTTCATATTCCAGAAGAATAATATGCACTATTCATTTGCTGACAAACAGGACTAACATGAAAAAATTAAAATTCTTGTGTAGTGTTGAAATGTCATTTCCTTTTAGTAAGGTTTATTTAAATGGAAACAAAAAAGGACAGTGTATAAAGCCTCTAAAACTGGTCTAGTATTGAAGATACAGCTGTGTCTCAGCATTTGCTTTTGTATTGGCTGAAGGACTTCTTAGTTACTACGTTATTAAACTATGAACGAAACAGCTGTAATAGTTCTTAGCTATTCACAAAACAATAGTAGACTATATAAATTTTTCTTTGATAAACTTGCTGAATCATAAATGTTGTATGAGTGCTTTGAAGAGAGCAGAAGCCCAAACCCCAAGATACCTGAAAATGAATTAAAGTGTAAATTTCAAATTACTTGTTTTCCGTATGTACTCTCAAAAATGGCCTCCATATAGCCTGGTGAAAATAATATTTTCCTTTTGTCAGAAATACACCTTTCAATGTTCTTCAGTTAATCAACAGAGTAAAAACTCCATGACTTGACTTTAGGGGAGAGCAGGATGAGTACCTGCTTAGAGGTCATCTGTAGAAGGCTGTGGCTGTGCAGGTCCCTTTTTACTGTCCCTGCACCTTTTACCCTTGGACATGTATAATTTTATGTCTCTACTAATGTAAGAACTGGTTGATAAATTTACCTGTAATAATGTGTCAGTAAATAGAATCTTGTTCCTCTTGCTTCTCTGACAGTCCCTGGGAGAGAGCAGAAAAGGGGGAAAGTCAG
Organism: Chloebia gouldiae; assembly: GCA_003676055.1. Lineage (NCBI taxonomy): Eukaryota > Metazoa > Chordata > Aves > Passeriformes > Passeridae > Chloebia > Chloebia gouldiae. The sequence continues at coordinate 21,373,763 of QUSF01000004.1, read as the reverse complement.
TTTGAGGTGTAGGTAGGTAAAGGTTTGAGATCGAAGTAGGTAAAATTTTTTAAAAACATTATTTCTTAAAATGGTCCTTGCATTAAACCATCTGAGAGTTTTACATAAGTAAAGGAAGATGTAGCAAATATACTTTTTGGTATAGAAAAAGCAGGTGTCCATTTTGATAAATGTCAGCTTATAGCCAAGGAAACCTTTATTATTATATTGTAAATAACATACTTTTTAATTTTAAATTCAGTGCCAGAAATTGTACATTCACTTTTAATCAAATGTGTTTGTTGGTTGCACTGAACAGTGCTGTTTCCTCCTAGGTATGCTTCATTAGCACAGTGGATATGTTTCTTCTCTGGTAACTAGAGACCACCTTGTTCAAGCACAAAACTAGGAGGTTCAGGAAATTGTAGAAGTACAAAATACTACAAAGTAAATAGTAATATAAATGGTGTATTAAAAAATTCTTATCTAGGTAATATATAAATCTGAAAGTGAAGTGTTGTAACATTGCATCTCTTAAAGCAGACATTCTGTTTCTTAGCAGGTGGATAGAAATTTCCATCCTGTAGCATTTGAATACTGTTTTCATCACTTCTGGAAATTTTGCTCTGCCTCAATGAAGGGTTTTGTTTACTATGTGAATAAAAAGAGATTATTAGCATTATTTCACATTGTGAAAGAAGATTTTTTTGTAAATTTTTGGTAAATTTTTGTTTGACATATTTTATAAGGATGACGTGGAAAACCTGGCATCAGTGGAAAAGTACCCAGAGTGTGGGTATTAGATTTTTATGCTATGGGTTTTGCCACTTAGTTTCAGATAATTATTTCTGTTGTTTGATCTTTAAAATGTGTTACATTTCCCTACAGGATAATTTATAAAATACCTTAAAAGCATGTCTGATTTGTAATTTCTTGTTATGGTATGTTTTTATTTTTTCTTTCCTGAAAAATGCAAAGTATAAAACTGTAAAACACAGCATGGAAATGCTTCCACTATTCAGAGTTTGAAAATGAAATTCTGGCAGGGTGAGTTCTTGGCAAGTTAGGTTTGTGCAAGTACTTTTTGTTACAAATAACGCTGTTAGTCTTCAGGTGGTATAAATGTGAAGAAATTGAAATAATGCACAGATGCTGGTGCTACTGAGATGACTAATGAGAGCTGATAATGAAATTAATGAGTCTGATTCCTGTTTTAAATAACCACACTGTGTTGGTTCTTAGTAGATAATCTATTGTGTATTATCAGAGATGAATAATGGAAATACCAGTGCTTGGTTTGAATATCCTTTCCTCTGGCAGGTTTTAGGACTGGTTCAAAATATGAGTGTTTTCCAATGTCCCAAATGTAAGCATGAGACACATATTTTTGGAGCTGATGGCGTAAGAGATCTGGCAAAATCCCTTGGACTGGATATTTTGGGTAAGAATATGGAAATGGTTTTATTTTTGAAGAAAAATTTAATGGTGTGCATGAAGCATTAACTGAATGATGAAACTGCATATCCTAGATTACTTTGGATTCAGAATGTTTTCAGATATAATGGGACTAACAAGTAGTATGCTCTGTTCCTTGTCAGGCTTGTAATGGTGATGTTGATTGCATATGAAAATTCTTGAATTGCACCTTAAATCTTTGTATTCACAAATAATCCAGAACATGAACTGTTTTGATATCAATGTGCTATATTACCTGAAATTCATTATGTGCTTGACTATACAGCAATTTTTACAGATAACCAAGAATTCTCTTTAGTCTTAGGACAGACTTAAACTCTGTCTAGTAATATCAATAAGTGTTTTTGCATTTATTTTGTTTAAATTAAATGAGTTGTTACATATTGACTCAGTGGAGGCCTTACAGCAGCTTTCTGGTATGTAAACAGGTCTTAAAAGAAAGCTGGAGGCTTTTTGCAAAGGAAGGCAGTGATAGGGCAATGGAGAATTCCTTTAAACCAAAGTAGGGTAGATTTAGATCAGTTATTAGGAAGAAATTCTTTACTGTGAGGGACTGGCACAGGTTGTCTAGAGTCATGGGTGCTCAATTCCTGAAAATGTTCAAGGGCAGGTTGGATGGTGCCCTGAGCCACTTGCTCTACTTGAAGGCATCCCTGTACATGGAAGGGGGCTTGGAATGAAATTATTTTAAGGTCCCTTCCAACTTAAACCATTCTATGATTAGCTAGGATTAAGCTATCTGTCATGCCTGTAGGCTAAAATATACATGGATCTTTAAAGTATACATCAGTGATTTAAAAAGGCATGGTTCAACCTGTGCTGTAAGTAAAGAATATAACACAGCATAATTAAGTTGGTAAATGGGGTAATTGCATGTGCTAATGATGTGTTTCCATATATTACTCTTAATTATCTCAATGATTTTCCATAGCTAATTCATTAAAAAGAACCAGGAAGCTCACTTAGAAAGATCAACACAAAAACATCAAGGTCTGACATAGACTTAAGATAGCAAGGCAACACATAATTAAAGACATGCTTTTGGGCTATCTTTTAGTTTTCTGAATATGTAATGAGTTGTGATCAGAGCCCAAGGGGACTTCTGCAGCCCTGGGTTATGTGGATGGATGCACATGCTCTGCAAGCAGTTGAATCAAACATGCATTTAGATACGCAGGCACGAATAATGTACCATGGCATTGGTCCCATCGGTGATTTTTGTTATTTCCTAAGAGTGCAGAACTGATTGTGAGTGGATTTAATTAGGAGTGATGGGAGAGATGTACAGATTTAGCAGGGGATAGATGAGAGGTACAAAATAAAGCAGAGTGAAGTTTAACTTGCAACTGTCAATGCAAAACCAGACTTAAGATTAAGAATAATGCCCCAAGGGCTAAATTTTGAATTACAGTACTTGATCTGATTAGTATGCTCCTCCTTCCAGGGATGGCCATTACATAATAATACCATATGGTATTGTAAGAATTACTGCTTACAGATTTTACGTTAATCCATCCCAGATTGAAGTTTTATCTCAGTATTACTTGAATCTGGCCCAAAAACCTTGAATATATTTTTTACAAATATATCTGTAAAGTGCATATATTTAAAATTAGTGATTCTGAATTTATTTTGCTGATATATTCCGACACCTATGACTGTTCTGTTTGTTTAGATAAGCACCTAGTCCTTCTTGGAAACCCAACAAGGTGCTTGTCAGCCAACATCTGACCAATTCTGCAGGCTAACAGTGTGCAGGATTGAAAAGCATCATCCTTCCATTTGCTCAGAGTTGGCTGTCATTAGTTTTACTGAATTTTTGTTTATGGCAGAAGACAATTAGCAGTTGCCAGGAGACTTCCAAGTGAAGTCCATTATTTCATGTACTTCTGATTGTCCTGTATGTTTACTGTTCTCTAAAGGAATATGTGACAAGGTTTGTGAGAGACTTTTTGCTGCTGATTTTTCCTCTCCCAGTGTCTGAAAATTTTTTCCTGAAGTTTGAGAGCTGTAACTGTACCAGTTGTGCTATTGGTATACATGATACTGAGATAATAATTTCTGTGTGTTCCATCCTGACCTTTGCAATTCCTGACTTTTTCAACACCATCTGGTTCCTGACCATCAGCCATGACTGCCAGATTTTTAAAATTCTTTGATTTTCCTTCCTACAGTAAATTTAAATTACTCTTTCTTTGCAGTCAGCAGTAGTTGTTAATATCAGAAAAACTTAAAATATTGATTTCCCATGACATTGGGTAGTAGAGAATGGTGCAAAAGTTTTATCTTCCTCAAACTCTTACCACCCAGCTATGCAGATGGTTTTGATGTCATCTGCTTAAATTTGAATTTTTGATTTTTTTTTTTAAATTATAATGCATTTTTTTTGTCTTCTGACTGCACTTCTCTTCTTACAAGTCCTGTATGTTCTTGTAGTACCATCACATGTTTGTAAGTCTGAGGAGAAAAGGAGAGAGGCTGCTATTTTGTAATTATTGGAGATGGTTATTAAGCTGATGTTGAAGAAGTATTTTTCATTACCAAAACATCCTTAGGAAAGAAGAGAAGATTAGTCTCTACATAAAATAAGAGTAGGAAGTGAGTATCAGGGAGATTTACAAATTACTGTTATTCAATTGAGAATTATTATGGTTAGAAAACTTTCAGAGGACTCCCTGAATTTTTAAAAAATGACTACATGAACAGACTATTATACCTAAATTTATTAATTACTGAAATAAATAAGAAAAATGAAGGAAATGGACTGTAAATATCGTAAATAATAATAACATTCTTCAAAGATTCAGCACATTAATTGTGGAGCCACAGCTTTTGTGTTTACTATTTGTTTGTATTCCTGTTTGCTTTGAGTTTAGGGTTTTTTTTATTTCTTAAAATTTGTCAATTTCCATACAGTTTTTTAAACTGTTTCTTTTTCTGAATACATTGACTCTCAGTAATTTACACGGGCCTTGATTTGAGTTAAATCAGTTTGCTAAAATGTATGAATTAAACTGATATGATTTCTGATGTGTCAGGATTGAACTAAGGTAGACTGTTCTGTCTTCATCTATCCATAATGTAAAATGTAGCTATATCTTCCAGTAAAAGAAAGTTGGTCTTCAATTCACTTCCAAATTATTTATATAGCAGTAAACATAGGAATCTCCAGGTTTTTTGTACTGGTGAAATCTGTGTTTCAGAAAGTATGTCTTAGAATGGAATAGGGCTGCTAATTGATTCTCCTTTAGAACGTTCCTTTCCTCTCTGGCCGTTCCCTGCTCATTATAAAAGCAGAATATAAAGAAGATTTCTGTTAGCAAGAAGAATGAACTGAATAGTTGTCCACCTTTGAATTGGATCCAAGGCCTAATAAGGACAAAAACAAATGCTATTATTTGGAAATTAAGTATTCAAAGAAGTCTTTGAACAGTGATTAAAATCTTAAAACAGCACTGAAAAGAACTTACAATGAGGAGATAGGCTGAACAGTAAATTGCATGATGAACAGTTGCCTAACACTCAATTTATTTCACATAAACAAAATAATTTGTATCTCAGCCTGTATTTTTCTGTGTTTGAGGCAAAAAGCCCTTCCTTCTCTAATAAATGACTAAAACATGGTCCTTTCTATTCAGAAAATGAGGAATCCAAAATATGTTTGGCATTAATCATTATGGTTGTAAGGAAACTATACTGCAGCCAATTTTCATTTTAAATGCTAATTTTTGGAGATAAAGCAATTCAAAGAGTATACTGAATGGGAATTGGATTTCAAGTTGCTTTAGGGTTATTTTAAGGAAACATTTAAGAAATACTAGGTGTTCACATATGTGTGTCTTGGTATTTTTGATGCAGGAGATGTTCCACTGCACGTTAATATACGGGAGACGTGTGATTCAGGACAGCCTGTTGTGATCTCTCAGCCTCAAAGTGATGCTGTAAGTTTGGTGCACTGCACTTAAACAACAGACAGCTCTCCTCTGAAAGTGAATGGGGAGTGCTGCTTCTTACTGCTGTTTGGAAAGAAATGGGTTTTGGAATGAAGTAAGGAAAGAAAGTAAAAGAAGGTAGTACCAGTAAGTAACTCAGGCCCTTGATTTTGGAATGCTGGTCATCTGTTCTGCTTCTGTGGGTTTGGTTTTGTTTAATTAGGCTGAATCATTCAGACTAGAGAAGATTTGATCCAGATCCTGGCACGCTAAGAGGAGGAAGGTCAGTGTAAAGCCTCATGAGACCTTGCAGCTAATATAGATCCTTTAAAACTGTCAGTTAACCCTTTGGTAGCTGAGCCTGGAAAGTGTCAAAGGGTCTTACCCAAAGATGTTTAGAACAGAACTTCATATTGTCAGTACCTGGGTTGTTTTCAGCAGGAAATGGAGCAATTTGCACACAAGAGGAAATGGATTTTTTCAGTGTATTTTCCATAACATTCTATTGTCAACAGAAAATGCAAGATGGTGAGGTAGTGGGAGTCAAATAAGCAAATCTGTAAAGAAAAATATTTGCACATACAAAATTTCATTAGTGCTGATAGAGTAATGTTTTCCTGTCTGATACTTTCTTTCTCTGCTAGCGTTTGTCTGCCAGGCTCTGTAGGGCCGGGTGCTGTACACAGTATATGGTATAATGCAGCCCCACTCTTGGTTGCTGTTGAGATGTAAAGATATACAGTGAAAAAAAATGATGCTGATAACAGGTGGTAGAATAAATTCACAATAAGGTAGACTGTACCTGTGGAACATTTGAATATTAGTAGCTTTTTCAATATCATGATTGCTAGGCACATGCTGAAATGTGTTTTTTCCTTCCCAGTATTTTAGAAGGAAAAAAAAAAAGGGAGGAGGAGAGCATTAACATTGTTAGTCCAGTGCTATTAACATAATGAGCAGGTTTCTGGTGACAGTCTTAAAATTGTAATTTTGTTTTGAAAGAGAAGAGGCAGCACTATGGTGTGTTGACCTCTAATTGAATGCCATGTTTTTGCTAGGTTTGGGCAAGGCCCATGATTGGGAATAATGTAGTGATCTTGAGTCCAGGTCTATCTGAAAAGGAATCTCTATAATCCATATATAGTAGTTTCTTTCTGGGAGGTTTGATCTGCAATGTGGAGGTTTGAATGGATGTATGGCTTTGGTCAAAGCTGAAATAAAACAGCTGGGAAACTGAGATGGAAGGCTCACAGTATCTGACGTCTGTAATAACCAAGAGTCTGTCGCCTGCTGGACTATTGAGCAAAGACATGTTTGGGATAGCATTCTGAAAATAAAAAGGCAAGAAAGTCTGTTGTGTTGCCATCTGTTCCTCCTTGAACTATGTTCTTGATAACAAAAGGGTGGGTTATAATCACCATTTGTGGCAATTAAGTTAAATATGCAGAAGAATAAAGATTGACAAATATGTGTGACTCTGGGGAAAACTCTTAATATCCGTCTCTGCCTTTGTGTCTGTGAGATAACAATTCTCCTCAGAGAATGTGTTTTTTTTTAAATGTCATTAATCTTTATAGAAGAGAAAAGAATTTTCCTTCATCCCTGGTTTTCTTCTCATTTTAAAGATAGAAAAAATATCGTTCTCTTATTTTCAAAGAAAAGTTAAATTCTTAGCACATAACTGATAGTGGGAGAGGTCATATAAGGTCAGATTCTAATCTTTAATACATGACAGTCATCACCATGTTTCTCAAATAAACTGAAATTGTGGCTATTCATGCATTAACAACTTTTCAGATGGAGAACAATGTCTGCTGAAATTCTCTGCTCTTGTCGCTTAAATGTGCAGGGGATTTTCATGCAAAATTCTATGCTGATTTTGTTAGAACACACTTACAAATCAAATACAGAATCACAGACCTGAAATAATACCTACCAGATTCAAACAGTAGGGAACAGGGATGGTGATTGACTTCTTAGAAACCCAGCATGTTGTCATACCTTTTGAGCTCTTTCAAGCCTAGAATAAAATGTTTTCTAAAATATGTCAGTTAATACATTTTTGCTTACACATCTGCCATGGGGTTCATCTTGCCTTGCAGATATATAAAAGTATATCTCTGACTTTACACTAGAATTTCAAAATGTCTAAGCAAACTTGTCTAAATTTATTATTTTAAAGCTTAGATGTACTTGGTGGAAAAGGGCTTTCCTTTTCACAAATGACAAGGAAATTACTAAGAACTAAAAAAGGAAATTATTTGCAGAATGGTACACATGTGACCTTAGAAAGTTCTTCCTTGGGGAAGGCACAGAATACACGAGACTAATCTGCTTATGGAAAGTATTGACAATATAGCTAAAGGATAGGAAGGTTTGATGACTGGAGTTCTCTTTTGGTGAAGCTTGAGGCATTCCCCTGGGAGAAATAACAGTACTGCTAAAATGATTTTGCTCTTGGTATAACATTGTATGTCAGTGTTCCTGTTCGCTTAGTTGTTTAAATTCTGAGTTTTTCTGTGGTTTTTTTTCTTAATATTCTTCTTTGGTAAAACTTTGTGCTGTAGAAATGGAATATTGCTGTACTTGCATAGTCAGCCTAATGCAGCAGCTGGGAGTGACACAAGATCTTCTACAAGAAGCTTATAATTTCTTACTTTAATCAACAGTGAGGGCTTACCTTCTGGAGTGAGACCCTTCTGGAGATAAATTGAGCATTTTTCTCTTCCATCACACTGTGAAGGTGGCTCACCTGGCCAAGGCTCCATTTTTTTTTCTCAAAGAGATGCAAGAGTCACTGGACAGCAAAAGCTTGTAAATGAAAATCAGTAATGCTACTAAAATGGTAGAATTGGGGAAAAATGTAAGGGACAAGGTAGAATAGAGAAAACTAATGAGGAATCACTGAAACTAGGTGAAATTAACTATACTCAGATGTACTGGATCTTCCTATGGACCATGGGAAAGGAGCCAGAAGCAAAACAGGTGTTTGGAAGGGGCATCCTGAAGCTTGCAGGTAAGAAGACTAGAGGCACAGCAAGAGATATAAAACATGGTTAATTGCAGTGGAGTTATTCTTCTATCAAAGGAGCTGCTTAAATGCACAATGAACTCTCCATCACACCAGGAGAAAGATAAATAGAGGTTTCTGAGAGCTCTTCCTTGTGTGCGTCTAAAGCCCAGAGACTTAGGGAGCAGTTGGTGGTTATTTTGTGAGGAATTCTTGCTAGAAACTTTGGGTATATCACAGCCTGGATGGCACAGTGGATTTAGCAATACCTTAGCAGAACAAAGAGGCCATCTGTGATTGTTGAGCACCAAACTCCTGCCTAGGCACCTCCCACCTAGGCAGTGTTCATAATAAACATGTCTGGTCTGGATTTAGGGCATTCTATCTTCTGTGTACTTCTTCATCCTCATGAAGTGGGAGGAATGATAACTGTTATGTTGTTGTTAAATATAAAGTTGTCTGTCAGCAAAAAAATGGTTTTCAGAAAATCTATAAACCATTCATGTAGAGCTTTCAAACATGAAGGGAATAACTGACCTGACATGTTTGCTGTTATCCTATTAAAAGGAAAAGGTTGTGGGTAATGAATAAGAGCTTATCCTTTATTCTTTCTCTGCTGGTTTTCCACCTGGAAAGGAAATAGTAAACCCTATCTGTTTTTAGTTGCAACCTATCTTTTGTTTAGTAATGATGGATTAAACAGCTGAACTGAGCTGTGCTCTCTGTCTATGGATGCCACATAGAAAAGATCACAAGTAGGAAAAACCATGCAATATACATAGGGTTCTTCTTAGGCAGTGCATATTCACAGTCACCAAAATTCTGCTTAGATATTTCAGCTATGTTGATTGATAGACAGGTCCTCACTCATGGCTAAATGATTTGTTCAAAGACAGGAAACCAAGGCTCAAGACAGCTGATTTTTGCCAAAGCCAGATGACTGATAGAGTTCTGTAAGGAGATGTATGAGATACTGTTTTGTTTGACAGACAAAGTAGTGGTTCAGGAAAACAAAAAACCCAAAGGTCAATAGGCAAGAGCTGTTGGTGAGAACACTGTCTAGGTAATGCTGGAATGCTGGCTGCAAAGAGCTGCACCAGGAACCTCCTGTTGCAAAGTGGTGGTCAGCTGCTTGGCAAATGAACATCAGTGTACATTGGGGAAATGTTGCTCAGACACTTGTTAAAAGCATTTTGTGGGAAAAGTATCTAAAATGTATTGGGCTCTTGACATAAGGTAACATTTATACAAGCAGTTGAGTCTGCTTACTCATTATAGTTTTAGAATATAATTATAGAATATAGTTATAGAATTTATAGTTCTGTGTACAATTTGGTCAACTCTGGAGCAGGCAAACAGCTTGGGCAGTCTTTAGAAGGGGCCAGGTATTGTATACAGGTTGTTAATTGACTCATTAAAATACATGAATTGATATGTGCAAAGTGGGAGCTGCCTGCGGGACTGTTCCAGGTAGTTCGAAATTCCTACTTAGAGCGTTCCTACACCAATTAGTCAAATACTTAACTGGAAAAGCAGCTTGCCTTCAGTCAGTCACCTTACTTCAGGTGAGTCCACTATCTTGTCTAGGTGAGTGGTTAGTTGGGGGTAGCTGGACCACCCAGGCATTGGTAGTTGAGTGAGGTGAGTGTTGCACACAGGCTGTTACCCAACTGCACTGTGACTGTAGCCATAGAAGTTTGAAATTCCTGATTGCGACTAAGTTCTAAATTAATTCTGTCATTCTTGCCACAAAGTCATGTATGTGAGAGAAAACAATTCTGTCTTGCTGTCTGTATACCTTACAAACTCAGAAAATTTTGTGGCTTTAGTTTTAAGGGGATGTGAGCACTGAGACTGAGGTGTAGAGGGCGAGAGTGCTGGAAAAGAAAACCCTACGAGCCAGAAGCAATCCCTAAAAAAGGGGAGACAGATGTGAGCAGTGCATGGCCTTGCAAAAGGCTAACACGTTGTTCAGGGCAGTGACAGTGAGTACTGCTGGCCCTGGTGTGCCAGACAGACCTTCTCTTCCTGCCCCCCAAGCTCTGGCCTCTGGCGTGTGTCAGATTGTTTGCTGCTTTAAAGGGATACAGAGGGATACATCAGGGATACAAAGGCTAATTCATTATTAGAGTCATCCTGCAGGAGACAGGAGAAATCAGTGTGGTAGGGATTATTGTGGAGATTTGTTAGAGGAAAGCAGCAAAGGTTGTCAATGTGGTCTCTGTACACAGACTTAGTGGAGAGGCTGGAATAGGTTGGTCACTATCGAACAGAGTAGGAGCAAGCTCAGGGGACTTTGCTGTGTACTCGACAGACACAGAATGTGATGCACCAGCTGGAAACTGAAGTATGAACAAATTCAAATTATAGAAGAGGTGTACATTTTAACAATGAAAGTAATCAATCTCTGGAACAATGTGCAGTATGTATATACATATACACAAAAATACAGTTTTAATTACACATTCTTCTATCAGTCTTTGAGCTTTTTAAAAGATGTTCTCTTTTGATTACAAATTGTTGAGCTTGGTGCAGGAATAATTTAGTTTAGTTTCAGGGTTTGTTCTGTGTTGAACTTCATACAGTGTTTTTATAAAAGTCCCTTGACATTAAATTTGTTAATAATTGATGGTGGACTGATCATGGTCTTAGCTGTGTCATGGTTTTTAGAAATATTAACATAAGTATGCTTACTTGGGTTGCTTTCCATAGTCCTGCAGTTCTGTGCTATTGTGCCTTTCAGCTCAAGGTGTCTGACCAGATGTCACAGGCTGGTGTGAAAGAGAGCTTTAACTGTGTGGATTTTAGTGTTGTGTAATTAGTTCTTTCCAATACCTACTTTATTTTTTGGAAAGCTGTCTTTTTTTAAAATACTTTAAATATCTGAATAGGAAATTCCATGGTGATAGTCTAGTCTGTAAAGAATTAATTGTCTCAAAAATTTTTTTGAATGCTGTTGTTTTCTCTGATTCTCTGTCCTATGCATCCTGATGGTTAGTATGAGGAAAGTTTATAATTAATAGTACATGTGGGACTAAAGAGTCTGTCTTCCTCATCACTTCTCTTCCTGAAGACTATTGACTTTGCTTGTTGCTAAAGACAAATTGATCAGTTAAATTTAAATTCCCCCACCAGTATTTTTCTGTAATGCATATGCTTATTCTGTGTATTAATGCATTGTTTTTACTGAACACAGGCTCAATTTAACCAGTTTATTTAAACATCTATGATTTCCACTTTGTGTGTGAAAGAACAAATACCTAATTAGTTATGAAATATTCCTTTCTGTAGAAAATGGAGTGCTCAATGTATGTTTCTGTTCTTGCAGGCTAAAGCCTATCTAAAGATAGCTATGGAAATAATAAGAAGACTACCAGTCCCTCCTGCTTGAAGCATTTACCACTGAAGTTTAGCAAAAAAGTGATTGTTGATGCAGCCAGTGCAGAAGAGTCGTGCTACCTATTTACATGGAGGCCATATGTTAGTTCTAAGAACTTCTTCAGGAATTAATTTACCAGGAGTTAAATTATGATTGTGATATTTTACTATTTTTCACATCATTGTTTGGCTATGTCCAAAAGGATTCAAGTATGCAAATGATAACAGTATTTAACTGCTGAATTGTAATATCATCAAGCAAGAAGGGATGAAGTACATTTTTTCCGTGTGCCATGTTTTAAAGTCAAGAATGAAAACCAGCTTCTCCATGCAAGGATAACAATGGTATCCCAAGACACAGATTTAATTTTTAAGCAGGATTTTTGGTATTCTAATTTCCTTCAGTTTTTGTTCAGATTTTTACATGGTTAGCTATCGAACTGTCCTTAAGTTCTGCAAGATTTTAAGAAGCAAAATCAATTTTTAACTGCTGTACTTTTCTGTATTCATCTTAAAAGAGGATTAAAAAATTCCACATATACTCTGAAGAGTTCTTGTGATGGATGATGAACAAATTCATTCATTATTGGATAAAGTTCGATCGAGAGGCAAGTCACAGTTTAGTGGAGAATGGATTACATGACCCTGAGGTTTATTTCTCCACTGTTTTACAGTATAATGAACCCAGACAGAAGACAAGGTCACAGAGGTCTTCACTGAAAACCAGATGTTTTTCCTTAGCTCAGTTTGCCATGGAATGCAAATGACCAAGATAAATTTATGATTGCATATTCCTACTACAGTGCAGCAACTTGGAAGTTGAATATAAAGATATATTTTTGAAGTAAAGAAATATTTGGTCTTCAAACTGCGTGGCCTTCTGGTTTGTTTTTTCATTGCCCTTGTTCTTTGTGTTGGTGTGTGGAAGTGAAAGATTATGCCTTCAGGGAATGAGTTTTCATTTACAATTAGATCTTTGAGTTGACATTTAGGCTTTTTCATCTACACAGTCAAGTATCAGTATCTTCAATGTACATCATAACCCTACCTACCATGGAGTGAATTTAACCATACCAGGGAGTTCTGCTATTGACCTCTGAGGGAACAGTGAACACATTTACATTAATACTATTTAAGTAATATTCTTACCTAGAGTTTAAATGAAAAATCTAGACACAAGTGATAAGCTGAATTTCAAGCTTAAGTGATTTTCTAAATATATAAATTATATTGTCCAGAATGGTTGATTTTTTGCATTGTGTCAATCTCTGAACCTCCTTCCCTGCACCCTCCTCCATGAAATCTCATATCAGTGGTCAGCTTTTCAGTAGCATATTATTGTGGTCTGTAGAATTGACAAAATACTCAGTTCCTTTCAGTTGTCTGATATATTTTACAAAAATTAAAGCTGGCTTAATGTTCTGCCTTTTCATACTTCATTGATAACATTTTTAAATTAAGTTTTGTCTCTACATACTTATTAGCTTTACATAGTTGTTGATAGGCATGTCTATAAATAATCTTGTGGTGGTTTTGGCTAGTATAATCTTATATTTCAGTGGAACAACTGGGATTTCTGACTATTTTTTAGCAAAAGATAGTGATATAATCTGAATGTTAGTATTTGTAATTCTCATTCTGTTAAAAAGTTTTTAAATGTCTGACGCCTGATTCATGTTGAGCCTGAGTGAACAATCAGTATATAGATAAGTGGTTGTTCAGTTCCCCTTTTGTTTCTTTCTCATTATTTCTTGGGTTAGTTGAAGGATGAAATTTGTTTTCAAGTTTATTTTTCCTCCTTTTTACACTTTTTTTCCCTTTTAATTAAATACTGTTTTACTCTGTTGAATCTTTCAGCTGCAGAATTATTTTGAATGCCTTTGTCAAGAAATTGTTATAATGATTTAGCACAGTTTCTACACCAGGCTGAGAATTCATATTTAGTCAACAGTTTTGTGGAAAGATTACACAATGTAGTTGATTTATTGATTGCAAATTGTCAGTAATTTTAAGTATATACATATATATATGTAATAGTACAGAATTGGTAGGACATGCCTGTGTTTAGGGATACAAACAGTCAACACAAATTTAAATTGAGAACATATTTGCTTGATTTCCTTCATTCTCATGAGTGAAAAACTGTTTCCCAGATCTTGCCCTGCAAAGTAAATGAAGGGCACTGGCAAAGTGTTACGGCTTCTTAATGTTATAGAAACACATATTGATATTTTTTATTATATAGTACATTATTAAATACAGAATAATGAATTCCAGTCAACATACTACATTTGAAGGTATATTCATGAAATCATTGATGTAAGTTATTGAATGGGGGAGTTGGAACAGCTGGAGATTTAGCAGGAGAAGGTGGTATTTAACTGTGGTTTGTAAATATAAATTATAGACTTGACACATAGTGCTGTATGCTCTTTTCAGCTCCAATATTACACTTTATTCTAATTGATATTCCCTAGTGTACTAATATGTTTTTGTTCTAAAAATGCTAATCCTAGCAGGAGGCCCTGGCTTTTCCAAGCTGTATAGGTAGATGCTCATTGCTCATCAGCAGGGGTGGGTTACTGTGCTCCTGGTTACCAGCACAGAATTACTAAAGTCTGTAGCAAAGCTGTACTGCTTGTGGAGGAAGTAAAGAACATAGTACTAAACACAGCTGATTTTTTTTTTTTTTTTTTTTTGCTTAATGACTTGGGCTGGGCTTTCTTTGATCCTTGTTCCCAGCCTTATTGCTTGCTTTTACCTAAAGAGGCTATGAATAAAACTATCAATTCTTATATTAATGCCTGGCATTTTAGATGCTTACAAATTTGAGATAAAGCTCTGGTCTTTTGCATTTGGATTTTGATACCCACGTGTCATAATTTTCTCATGGCCACATCTGGACCTATATTTTTGTTATTTTTATTTAACTGAGACACTGCCTGGTGGAGATGGCTGGGGGAAAGCCTCCCACTTAAGAACACTTGACCATAAGTTGAATCTGAATTGCTGATTTAATTTCAGAGTTGACTTATAATGGCAGGAGTTACAGTGATGATTACATTTTATTTTGGCAGCATTTCAGCCAAGGCATTGGTTTGTCAGCCACATACCACAAAGCAGCAAACGAAAAAATTAATTCCCAAAGTAGTTTTCAGCCTAAATTTAAGACTTGGCTTTTTTTTTTTTTTTTGGTTCTGTTTTACATTATAAAGATACTAAAATCCAAAGAAAAAGTGTATTTAAAGGTCTGTATTTTTCCATTATCCTTGTGTATTCAGAGAGGGTGGGTGTTTTTCAGCAAGAAGAGGATGGGCACAGCCTGTCCTTCCTTATGCACCTATTTGTCTCAGTTTCTTCATTTGTATGAGTCTGGATCTGAATACCCACTTTAATCAATGCAAATAAAGGACTTCTAAGGAGGGTGTGAGTCTCTGAACAAGCAAGTGAGGGGCGGGGGGGAAGAACATCTGCTGTCCCTTAACATTATTTTGAGGGCTTACAGATTTATTTGAAGTGTTTTCCCTCATACCACTGGGATTTTCTAAAATTTGTGTTATTTCCTGTGATCCAGAGGTTTTCTCTTTTCTTTGACAGACACTTGCCTACCCCATGTATGCATCCTGTTACTAAACAAGGTCTGTTTTCAAAATACAAACTTCTGGTTACTTTTTCTGAAAAGTTAGCGGATGACTTTCTAATGATTCTTACCACTTTTTACTTTTAGGGATAACTTTTTTTCCCCAAATAATTATGGAAGACATGCTATAATATATTTTTCAAGGCCAGTTTTGCTGCAGATTTAGGAAGAATAAACAGGATAAAACTACCTTTTTTAGACAAACCCACAGTCGGTAGATGTAATTTTGGCATGTTTCTCCACTATAAATATTGCAAATACTTTGTATCTCATTAGTAAAGTCCTAAGTGAAGTTCAGGAGCCTGAGCACTCTCCTTCCCAGCATAGGCATTTGTGGGTGATGTGAGACGAGTCTGTAGCTGGTCGAACAGGCAAGGATGAGTTTCCACACTGACTTATTTGCTAAACTGGGAGGTTTCTACATGTCTGGTTTTAGAGGAGGAATTTCCATATAAATGGGCTTTTGTCTGTGGTACCTTGAGGCCTCTAATTAATTACATTTCAGATGGAGTCAGGAGGCTTTGGGTTTGCACTCCACACTTCCCTCTGCAGGGTAATGGGGCCCAGTGGCTATTTTGGAGAGTTAGTTTCTAAAACAAGTGTTAAAAGGCTGGGAAAACACACCTCGGCTTTGAAAACCAGCCCCACATTGTTCGTGAGTGCCAGCACTACTGGCATCTCTTCTGTAATGCATTAATATCTTAAGCTTTTAGAAAACCTGTGTGTTGTAGCTTGTTAGCACTTTTTAAAAAAATGCATTTCTTATTAACACAGTGCTACTTCACTTCTGTCCTGTTTCCTGACAGTGTAAATAAATCTCTTTTCCTTGTCTATTGGTAATGCATCCAAAAAGGTACTCCTCTAGAGAAGAAATTACTGAGCTGTTTGATACTGAGTGCTTTCTTCCCTGTAGGGTTAATATAGGAAATTATAGTCACTCTCTCAATGAATTGTGGATTTTGTTACCCTGATGGGATATGCATCTTAATTAAAACAAAATTAAATGGCAGATAAAATGCCTGTTAATTATTTAGCTCTTGCAGTTCGTGACTATTGAAAACATCACACTCTAGTGGAAAGTTAGTTAAAAATACTTCAATTTGTAGATTTTTAAAAATATATTTAAAAAATAATGTAATGGTATTTAAGATGTTTGGACAAGGTCTTTGCTGTTGAAATGGATCGCTTTCCACTGCCTGAAAAGGTCTGCCATTTTCACAAAGAATATGGCTCAGAGGAGTTGTGTATTATTCCCCATCAGTGCCTGTCTACAGAATCCTAGGTATGAATCTACAGTAGCAGGTGACAGGAGGGAAGAGAGATGATGTATCAGTATTTGCCTGGAATGACATGACAGGAAGCAATAGGAATTTGTTTGGCACAGAAAAAATTATAAGCAGGGTTGCATTTTTCAGAAAGGCAGATGGGCCAGGGCAAAGCAGGGGATGTTTTATTAGCTGGTGAATGTGCTGACATATGAAAGGAAATAAAACATATGGTTAGAAACAGGAAATGTATCTTTCCCGCTTCTGCCAGAAAAATACATCCCTATCACCTAGAATACCTGGCATCCTGGGGTTGTGTTGGTCCTGGTACTTCAGAGAGGTGACAGGACTCAGCAGAGCATCAGGACACTCTTTCTGTAATTCAGGGAGGCTACTGAAAAATGTATTCAAAAGTGAATAGTTGAAAACAGTTGATACAGAATTCCTTGAGGAATGGGATGTCTCAGTTCTTGGTCAGTCTGTTTCACATCAGATAATGTGCCATCCCAGGGTGATGGTTTACTAAAGTTAGCATTTTAGCTGTCTTTGCCACAGGAGCTGAAGTTGAATGCAGTAACAAGACATGTAATCTCTGCAAAGCACTTTGCTTACACTTAGGTTATACCAAGTGTCAGGAAAATCTTGAGTACCTTGCTGAATACCTAAGCTTAATAGGCAGTAACTTGAGGTTTCATTCTATTCCAGATTTTTTTTTTCTGTAAGAAAGGTTTCACATTTCTATTGCCAGCACTTCACTATTGTTGGTTCCTCAGATAAAGATAAAAAGATTTATGTACAGGGGCTCCTAGAGGGATTTTTGTGCTTTGATGTGAGATTATATCATCTTCTTTAAAACAAAATGGTCAATGATAGGGTTGTTCTTTGTTTTCTGTTTAGTTTTTAAGAACTACAGTCACCAAAAGGAAAGATACCAATGGGACATAATTTTTTATAGTCAGATTGGAGCTTTTGTAACCAATTGCTAATCATACCTTGAGAATACAAACCCACAAGCAACATGAAGCTCTTTTTCTTTGAGGATATGAATTTCTTTATTTAATCTTACTGTCATTGGCATGGAAATAATAAAGAACTGTGGCATATAAAATGCAATCATTAGAATTGAAAACCACATGGGTTAATAGTCATGGTTAAGGATCATGAAAATGCACTTGCTGAACCTAGATTCTAGATGCAGTATGTTCGTGGCCCTGGAGGAGCCAGCAGCATTCAAACAGCAGTTTTTGCCTCTTGAGTGAACTCCTCATTCTGTGATTTGCAGTTCAGAAAAGTCACACCCTGAACCTTTAGACTGTAGGTTTGCTAACACAGGAAGTGACTCACTGAAATGTTTGTTCTTCATGTTGTTATCTACTCCCCTGGGAAAACAGTATGTTTGCTCCATATTGTGTTGGTGTATGAAAACAATATGTTTGCTCCATATTGTGTTGGTGCTGCTTATCAGACTGTACCTGGTGCTGGTCAGTGTTAGTTGCTGCTCTTCTGTTTGTAGAAGGAAAGTTGTGTGTAATACTTGGGAACTGTGTTCAGGCACCTGGAGCAGACCTTGCAGTAGTTACAGGCACTGATCTCTGCATTGATTTGCTTTGCATTTGAGTAATGTTGCATTATTTGTAGGCAATGCCTGACCCTCTAATTCTCAAGTGTTACTGTCCCAAAGATAAAATCCTGCTCTGAGAATGACCTCTGGAAATGACACCTTACCCTGGCGACTGCTGCTTTGTAAAGAGCTCTGGGAGAGTGTGGCAGAGCTGCCCACTCTCATTAAGGACTTACTTGGATCTCTTGGCACACAGTCACAGCTAAGGGTCAACAAAATGGTATGAGGAAATTGCCTGCCATGCTATATTTGAGCATGAAATGGGAGAGAAAATAAAATGGAAGGCTTGTGACTCAAGAAAAGGACAGGGAGAGATCACTCGGTGGTTACAGTCCTGGGCAGAACAGACTCAACTTGTCAAAATTAGTTTAATTTATTACCAATCATATCAGCATAAGAAAATGAGAAATACACCCAAATCTTAAAGCACTTTTTGTTCATCCTTCCCCACTTCACTCCTGAATTCTCTACCTTCTCCCCAGTAGCCACATAGGATGACTGGGAATGGGAGCTCCAGTCCCTCACGTTGTGTCTGTTGCTCTTTGCTCATAAGGGAGAGGACTCCACACGCTCTTCACCTGCTCCAGCAGGAGACAGACAGACATCCACACACTTCTCTAAAGTGAGTCCTTCCCACAGACTGCAACTTTGCATGAACTGCTCCAGTGGGGGTCTCTTCCATGTGGTGTAGTTCATCAGGAGCAGACTTTCCAGTGTGGGTCCTCCATGGCACCACAGGTCCTGCCAGGAGCTTCCTGCAGCATGGGCTTCCCACAGGGTCACCTGCTTCTGCATGGAGTCCTCCACAGGTTGCAGGTGGATCTCTGCTGCAGCCTCGATGTCCATGGGCTGCAGGGTCACAGGTGCCTCACCATGGTCTTCCCCATGGGCTGCAGGGGAATCTTTGCATTGCTGTCTGGAGCATCTCCTGCACCTCCTTCTTCACTGGCCTTGGTGACTGCAGAATTGTTCCTCTCACATAGTCTCTGTTCTCTGGCTTCAATTTGCTTCTGCCCAATAATGTTTTTTTTTCCCCTCTTAAATACATCATCTCAGAGGTGCTATCACTGTTGCTGACAGCTTGGCAATGGCCAGAAGCAGATTCATCTTGGAATCAGTACCTCTCTGTAGGCACAGAGTTTGTGGTGATTGGGAGTGGGGCTGGGGCTGAGCCTCATCCCCAGCGGGCTCAGCTGTGAGCAGCAGGTGAGCAGCACTGACAGCAACGAGCCATGGAGTGCCCAGCACTGCCCAACCACCAAAGGGAGCAGAGGGCACACAGGGCAGGGCAGGAACACGAGGGGATAAAAGGCTGGGCTGAAGGACAAGAAGGGCAGACACAGCATTCTGAAGTGAGGTGATGTTACACTGTATGGGCCGATGCCTGTGACTACTCTGAGCTTTTCTGAAATTGTGTAGTGATACTCTGTGTATCATGCTGTCTCAACTATGACATGTTTTGTGACACCTGATTTCCCCTGGGGTTGAACTGCAAAAATAGGAGTACACATTTGATTGGTTTCTGTTTAACTAACTCTTAGGTTTTGAATAAACCTTTACTATTCTAATGTGCCCTTGTCAAACATGGCTTGGAGCAAAATGTGAAGATGTTTCAATTGCTTCTGTTGATATTAAAATTATTTTGAAAGTGAATTCATAATCTTAAAAGAACTGTTTTCTTTTAAAAAGTAGCAGTGTTTAATTTCCTAAGAAGGAAAACTCAGAAAATTGTTCATGATACAGTTTCATAATTTCTGATGGGCCACATGAAATACGTTTTTTCTATAACCTCTGCTCTCTATCATAGTGCCAGTAAAAACCAAAATAATAGAGCCTGGCATCCATGGAGCAGAAGGAGTCAGATAGATTGCAGAGAGGTAGATTTGTTGTTTGCATAGAGAAGGTAAGTTGCCTGTATCTCAGAGCCATCTCTTAGTAATGGTGTCTCTGCAAATTAGAAATAGAAAAAGAAGAAAGAATTCGTTTCACTCCTGTGATGTGTTAGGGAGAACTGGATCACTATTTCTGCAGAGGGCCAGTTAACAGCTTGACAAAACAGTAGCATTGAAGTTTCCTAGCAATACATGCCAAACTCTTCAAGAGGATTGTTTCATTTTGATCAAGATCAATTTTTTGCTATGACTGTACACAAACTATTTGATTCAGCCTTTGAAACTGCTGAATTGTAACCTCCAGGGATTTTTTTTCCCACAAGACATTTGGGAGTTTATTTTGGCACATGGTCCAAAGATCATTGACTGACCTCCAGCCTGAGGTGTGCAGCTCTGTGTGTGCATGGGGGAGGCATGCATTGCAGAAGCTGTACTCATTCATCATCTCAACCAGGAAACCTCTGCCTGGCTACTTGAAGCCTTGCTTCCTTGAAGGGAGTTTTGAGCATTTTTGCTTTTATTGAGGTACATTGGAAAATAGTCTTGTGAAGCAGAGGTTCCATGAGGGCAGAAATACTGTCAAAGCCTCCATCCAGGAGCTTGTATTAACTGCTCATTACCAGTGTTTGTCATTTTGTTTTCTTCTGGTGGTGTTTTGGTGTAAGCAATGTCAAGTGTACTGACAACAGAAGATCACACTGGCTTCAGAGGGTCAGATGCAGTTGAAATGTATTTCTAGTTCCACACAAAGTGTGTGTGGGCAGCGCTGCTCTGCCGTGGGCCCTGCTGGCTCCTCGCAGCTGGGGACAGGGACTGGGCTGCTCCTGCTGAAGGGTCGCTGATATGGACTGCAAGGCATTGTCTGCATCGTGGTGTTTGTTGTGTACACCTTGACTGGTCCCTTTCCTTGTGTCACAGGGGCTCAAAACACAAAACCTCCTCTTGAAAGGGAAAAATCAGCCTACCTAATTCACTGAGAAAGAGCAATAACATGGAGGCGCTTTTCCTAATGTTTCTTGATATGAGAAGTTTTCCTAACCAGCTGACCCCCTGGGAGACATTAGATTGTGGGAATGGGCCACAGTGACCCAGGCTGTGCCAGGCTCATCTCTCAGAGCCCAAGGTGAGGGCATGGCCCAGCCCTGCTCCTTCCATATGGGTTTTGCTATTTAGTGTCCTGGGGGTTTAAATCAAGTCCAGGTGTCACAGATTCCTTTCATGTCCTGCCCAGCACTTCCTGCCCCTTCCTTGGAGCTGTGCATGGTGACCATGTCAGGTGTGGTCTGTTCAGGTGCCACACTGGATTCAAGTGGAAAGTGGTGACAGTTTAAACAGGGAATGAAGTTCTGCATGCATAGCTGAGTACTGGGAGTATGCAGAAATACAGAGATACCCAGAAGTCCATGTATGTGTTTGCAAACTAACTGCAGGGGTTTTTTTGAGAAAAATGTCCCAATAGCTGCATGTTTTTCATTATGAGGCAAAGAAGAGAGAGGGCAAAAGTGCAAGGTTGTGGTTGTACAGGGAAGCTCTCACACATGTGACTACTGCAGTAATTCTCTGAGTTAGGGATGTGACCTAGTTATTCCCTAAGAGAAATGTGACTTTTTTATCTCACAATGCCTCTGAGAATCCCTTCTTGACATAACTTCCCAAAACTAGATGTTCCCTTTCATAACTTTAATCTCACTACTCCATTAGGGGATGAAAGAACAGCCTTTATTAATAAAAAAGGCAGTAAGTGACTTGGGAGCAGGGATTTTACCTGAAAGGTTCTTTCTGCATTGCAAGCCTTTTAGAAATCAGAGTTATACTTTTGAGGTGGTGTGTCGTGTAGAGTCACATTTTTAACATCAGAGTAAAGTCACAGTGCTAAACTCTTAAGCCCAAACAGTTTTGTGGTGGGGTGAGTACCATTGCCTGGTTCTTCTGCTCCATCAAGGAGATTGTTTCTTTAAGTGGATGTAACAGAATGAATAACCTAGCAGTTTATCTCTTGATAATCTTTGATAGGAATAGGATTTAAAAAATCAGATTATATTTATTAGAAATTTGTTGGAGTGCTATTTTGTAGCTAACAAAACATGTAAACTGCATCCAGAGGCAGGTAATGAGACATGAACACTTTAGTTTATAAAAATTATTCCCCATGAAAGGTCGATTCCTTTCTTTGCATTGATTTTTCTGCCTTTCATTAATAAAAAAACCCCAAAACAAAACAAAAACCACCAACCAAACCTCCCTGCTTCTTGCTTTTTCTGTTTTCTTTAAATGCCTCAGTTATTCAACAGAGAACATTGAGCTAGGTCATAAGTTCTAAATAGCAGGAGGTTTTGGAACTGGCAGCATTTGAGTGAAGACTTTCAGAATGTAGCAACCCAAGCAGTATAGTCATTTGAGGTAGATTCCATTAATTTAGTTCTCTACCAGAAAATACCCTTATTTTTCTTGGCTTTATCTGCGTGACAGATGCCAAGAAACTTATGTTCCTTGGTAATTTTGTATTTATATGCCTACCCATACAATATGTTAAAATCAGCTTTTTTCAAGACATTTATATGTTCTTTTAGAATATATATACGTTTTCTTTACATTTTCAAAACAGTATTGGTAATATGAAGGCTTTGATTTTCAAACTGGAATGAATTGCATCTTATTTATCTGGGATTTTTAATCTGAATTTTGGTATATTGTATACCAGGCCATTGTTAACATTATGGGCATTAATTTAAAATCCTGTGACAAAAATAAATAGATGTGAAATTACCTCAGATCTTTTTCTAAGTGTATAGTAATAGGATATATACCATATATAGTTGTTTCTAAATCCAACTGTTTGTGGCTGTGTACCATTCTCTTTTACAAGCTTGCACTTTACATTTCATGAAACACTACAATGTACATTTATAACATGATTTTGACCCAGCTTATATTAATCACATGATTTTGAAAGGGAAAAAAGAGGAGAGTAATCCTCCTCCCCCTCTGTAAAGCACACCCCCTAGTGTGGCTCAGGAAGGCCCTGAATAAGAGATCTGCCTTGCAACCTCTGTTCTTTTTGTCCAGTTTGGAGGTGGCTTGGTCAGATGTCCCTGGGGTCTTCCTCCAGGATCTGTAAAACAGAGGTTTGTCACAAGTGTTAGCAGCAGAGGCAAGGAAACTTCTGGCTGAGAAATCCTCTCTGTTACATTGCTAAAATGAAATACAAGGAGATGGCACAGATCACGGCTTGGCTCAGGTAGTTGGCATTCAGAGGAGGAGAATTGGGCTTTAGTCCAATTTTATAATGTTAAAAAAATTCACAAAAGGGCTAGAATTATCTTGGTCTCCAGTACGATTGCCTTGAATACAGTTTGTACAAAGATGTAATCTTCATTTGCATCCTGAATACTTGGTGCCTGCATATCTTGCAGGTACAATGTTTCTACCAAAAATACCCACGTACTCCAATTTGGCATACAAAAGAATCTCTGCTCCAGGGAATGAACAGGTCTGAACTGACTGAATGCCTGTGAAGGGATGTAAAGCTGTCTGTAAGAAGGAATATAAACCCTGCTACCAAAATGGGAAGGTTTTTCAGCCTGGATCGCTCTGTGCCTGTAATTCCAGCATACACACAGTAGTAAGGTGTTTGTGGAGCCACTTTTGTGTAAGGACACAGTGCTTGGTACATTTATTTATGTATGTGCCTAGGAATGCTCCACCTGAAGCCTCTGTGCTGTCACATTTACTTTGCATACAGGCCTGACTCTGCATCTCTGCTAACACTTGGGCATTGCTGGTGTCACTGCCTGCCCTGCATGTGGCACAAGTTTCTGCTGTCCCTCACACTCCCCCTTGACAGCCCTGAGTTTGTCTTGGGGAAGAAAATGTACTTCCAAAAGAGCTGTAAGATCCTTCTTCAGCTGAAATAAGCAAATCAAGGCCCAAACTCACCACTCTTGAAGAGTTCTATTTTTCTATTCCTTTGGGTTCTTTTCTTCTCACCACCATTACTACAGTAGAATCCTGTGGGTTGAATGCTGTTACTCTTTCTCATATGCAAGAGATAGAAGAAATAAGTTTGTGATTTAGTATTGTTTTCATACAAGAATTAGGATACTCCTTCTATTAAAATGATGTTGGTTATATCAATTCAGCTATCTAGGCATGACACACATAATTTTTATAGAATAGAAGCCTGTCAAGCAATTGGTTTGGAAACTGGGAGTGGAAATCACTTCTAGTGAGGAAAGGTCACCTTAAGTGTGTATGAACAAATACTGCCAGATGTTCTTTTGGAATAATAGGGAACAATCCATCACTTCTATTTCAAAATTGCTTAGTATGCCCTTATTTTAGTATTTAGCTCATGCAAACAATCACCTAAAAATTCTGCTTGTCTCATTAACATAAACACCTTCAAAAATACATTGGAAGTGACTTCTACATCTGTTTGCCTTGTAACTTATTGATAAGAACAAACTGTTTAATACATAATTTTTAAAAAAAGAATTTGCTTGAGATGTAATTTTTTTTCTTTTCAGAGAAGTGAGACGATACCTTTGATACTTTTTTTTTCCCTTTGTGCCTGCTGTAGATACCTGTATTTTCTGTCAAGATACCAGGTAATGGACAAAACTTTGCAAAGGTCAGGGAAAAAGTCTTTTCAATACAATGAGATAGTTAAATGCTGAACAGGGAACCCAATCCTCGAAGGTCACCATTGACTGTGAATAATTGAAAGAGTCAAAACCGGTACCTAGATTTGCTTTATGATTTTGCATTAGAATGATGGCCTTAGCCTGCAGCCCTGTCATCCAGATTTTTGTGATGTCTGTTAGCAATACTTTTTGCTTTCGCATGCTTTTACATTTCTTACATTTCACAGAGTTTACATTTTCACTTCCTGGATTTGTGCTTCAAGGTTACTTCCTTGTGACTTGGATGACTTGATGGGGCAGTTACAGCCTCTTTGTTTCCAATGTGCTTTCATGCATGATCCACCTCCTTATATCCATGGCATATCCACTAGAGAAGTTGCAGTTATCTGTGCCTGGCTCTCCATGGATGGGGATTCCCAGCTCGCGGTGGCCGCCCCGAGTCTGTGCCGGGACTGGTGCCGGTGGCGGCGATCGCTGCGGCCTGGGGAGCGCAGCGAGCAGAGGAATAATGGAAGGACACTGCTCTGAGTCTACAAATATTTAATCTCAAAGTGGGCAGAGTAAGTGACAAACCCGAACCTGTAGTCCCTGTACCAAGGGACTACTTTTAAAGGGTAGAGAGAACACGGGGAGGACACAAGCTCTGAGCAACAGGAGGCATTAGGGGAGGGGTGCAGGGGAAGGGCTCCCCAATAGAAGCCAACACGGGGAGGGAGAAAACCCCACAATCCAATTCTGCTTTGAGGAAGGGATGAAGGACAGGGAACACTCCAGAACCAAAGGAGTGTGCTATCCTTGACAGACAAGGGAACAAGGGAGGTATTGACATACATTTTGTGGGGAAAACTGTGGTAAACAACTCAGGATTGAGCCATTAGGGAAGCCAAATGGGGTACAGAGAACGAAGCATTGCAAACCTATAATGAGGAATATTAAAACCTGCTACAGAAAAACAAGCTGTAAAATAACAGACTACCACAATTATCAAGTTGTTACAGTCTGCATATGTCCTGTCAGGGCACCTGGATGTTTGCTGAGTATTGATTCTTCTGGACAGTGTGAACTAATGGAAAGTTTTAAATCCTGAAGTCTCTTCTCTAACCTGCTAATTTACACAACATTACAGAGGGAGCATTATCAAAATAGGGGTCTGAGTGGGTGACCAGGTGAGTTCTTGGTGTATTTGCACAGTTTGGGGTAATTAAAGCTAAGCAAAAATTGAGAAATGACTGTGAAGAGCAAAACACTTTTATGCAGCTTGAAAACAGATGACTTCAGACACCATAAGGTTCCTCTCCTGTGACACCTTTCAAACAGCTCTCACAGACTTCAGCTGGCACCAGCTCATGCTATAAAGGGAGAATTCAGTCATCATTGCCCTTTTCTAGCTTTATTTCTAGGGGGAAAAAAGAGGTCAGAATGGCTAAAATGCAGCAGATATGTGTCTCAAAAAGGTGAATATTTTAAAACACATATTTCTTAGTGTGTCTACCTCTCTAGGCAAATGAAGGTGAAAGCAAAAAAAATCAAGAGCTAATATTGACTCAGAGTGATCTTGATTTCAGTACAGTTCTTAAAGTTCATCCTCAGGTTCTCATCCCCTTGTCCCTTCCAGCCTGAGATCCCAGGGTGGCTGACCGTTCACACAGACTAGAAATGCACCAGTTTTCCAAATCTCCAGCAGCTTTCCATTTGACATTCATGCACCTGGTTCCGACCTTACTTGTTGCATTTCACCAGCTGCTGGCCGCTCACAGTATTCCCAGGGTTTCTGAAGATTTTATTTATTTAATAAATTATGAGCTAATGGATACTTGAAATTATTCAGATCGGTGAGTAAAAGTTGTTTTAGGAGCTCAGAGAATGACATGCTCTGTGCCTGTGAGGAGCAGTGCTGCTCCCAAGTTGCATCTGGAATAATAGCCTGAGGTGTTTTCCAGCAGCTCCGCAGCTGCTAAAGCAGTGACCCAGAGCTACACAGGGTGAGGAGAAAGAAGGCACCAATGTCACAACTTTGGGGCTGAAATGGGTGTTGTGAGATTGGGCCATAATGCTCCCAATGCTCATGGAAAGAGAAGCAGTGATGGAGAGAATGATCTCTGCACTGCAGTGTCTTTTACTAAGCCACAGTCTGCTTTGGAAGCTTATTTCTGTATGCTAATAAAATGGAATTGCCTTTCTGGAAAGCGTCAATGTCAGCACAGCACACAGACTTGTACACAGACTTTTGTAGTGAAAAAAGGAGTTCATAACCTCTTTTATTCGAGTAATTGCCATTCTTAATTAATAAGCCTTTGTTATCTCCAAATTGAAATAATACTGTGAGATACTCTTGCTTCCTGCTTAACTTTACTTAATTTGTGCAGACATTTGAGTCAGCACTGACTAACCTGGAAGCAGAGTCCATATGCCAATAGGATCCCCTGCTCTGAGGGCACTTTTAGTTAGGGAGCTGCCCATGCCCTGCTGAGCACGTGGGAACAGCTGTGGTGTGAATATGCTGGCCCTGCAGGCTTCTTTCAGTGCCAAAATGCCTCACAATCAGACATAATTTTTCAGTGTCACAGTCCCTTTCAGGGAACTCTCCTGACACAGGCTTTTGTTTTCTTCTTTCTGAACAACCACGAGGTGCTCAGGGATTGGGAAATAAAACCTGCTGTGAGACTTGGGAGGCCCACTGCCTCCCTTCCCTTCCAATGCCAAGGTAGCAGTGGCCATGAAAGCAATTATTTTCCCACTTTCCTCCCCTTCTCTTTAGCATCACAATGCCCTCTGATCCTGTATTTTGAAGGATTTGTACTAGGAGATGTAGGACTGAAATATAGCTGAAAAAGAAATGCAAACCCCCCAAATTCTTTAGTTAGGGCAGGTGATATAGTTAGGCATGCTAACAGTGCAATGCCGTGAGTGTGATACCCTCACACAAAATCCAGCCCCTGGCCCTGTGCCTGTAGTTCACAGAGGGGTGTGCCCAAGGGGTTTCACTGAGTGCACATGCAGCTGTCTCAGACTGTAGGTGATGGCAGTGCAACGTGGGGCTGCCTCTGCTTGAGATTGTTGCAGTTGTGGTAGACCAACAGTATGAGCAATGTGAGGTTTCCAGGTGGAGGGAGTGTCTCAGGGTGTCAGCTGAGAAAAGCTGATCAAGAAACAGCCATTCAAGAAAGAGAAGCTCAAGTACAAACTCACCATTCTCATGTTGCTGTAGAACTGAGGAAACCCAAAATCTTGTCCAGCCGTTCCAGCTCCACCAGTTGCTCAAACAGGAGATGTTACCTCTACCTTCAGACTTTTCAGGCACTGCATTTTACCTACTAGGAGCTACACAGTTAGAGGTTGTGGGCCAAGTTTAGTGAAAGGAATGGCACTTCCTAGCATCACTGCTTCACTGGCACAATGGTCTTGATCCAGTCTGTCATGTTTCTTTGAACCCCTCGGGCTGGAGGACAGAAGCAGATGTACATTCCCACCAAGGTGTCAGAGAAACTCAGCATAGTAAAAAGACCAAATTGATGGATTTTCTATGCACTTACCTGGTCTCTCTTCCCCCTCAGCACAGCTCATTCTTATGGCTGCAGCAGGCAGTTCTAGAATAATGGCAGATTCCCCAGGGTCCTTGGTTATTATTGCATTAACCCAGCTCTAGACCTTTATAAAAAGCAGTGAACAAATGTGACATAAAAAAATGAAAGGTGAGAGTAGAGCATTTGTTATATTGAATCACACCAGATCATCATTTTTGCTCTCTTTTGCCTGCTCTGATTTTGTGGACAGTATTTTAATCCTGTCTCTCAGTATTCCTATAACATTGTACTCATGCATAGTTTTCTTACCTTACAATCTGTTTTCTACCTACACAATGGATTCTACCACTGTGAAGCTTGCAGGAGCTTTCCTTTCCTTCCCTTTGGAATTCATACCCATCTTTATTTTGTTCCCCACTGTGAGGATGGAACAGCATCTACTGCTGTAGATTATGCTATTATATAACTCTAGTTTTAGTTGGTACAAGAGAAAAGACAGAATAACAAAAAAAAAAAAAGAAAAAAAAAAGAAAAAGAAGATGGAAACAAGAACGAAATGTTTTGATTTACTGGATTTTTAATGCTCTTTTGCGGGAAATTCCAGTTTTTCAATCCACTCTGGAATGAAGCCATTTTTGCAACTTAAGTAGTTCACGAGAGAGGCATTTTGAAATTGGCCAGCACTGTGTGCTGGTCTGCACTGCTTGTCCACCTCTTTCCAGCTGGCTGTGCTGTGCAGCTTTTGCTGTGGTCAGTGGTGTGACCTGTCAGGAAGCACTAGAAAGGTTGTCTAAGTATCAGTCTGGAGAAAAGACTGTGGCAGCAGTGAGCAACTTCTGCTGAAGCCAGGCAGAAAAGATGCCTGGATAGTGGAACAAAGATGGAGGAGCCTCGCTGGCTGCAGTCCTGGCTTTGGAAAGTCTGAGGGGAGAGTTTCAATAACTTTATTTATCATTTGCATGGCAGTGTCCTTTGCCAAAGGAGAGGAAACATTGAGAGTCCTAGGAAAAGAAAGCAGAAGAGGGAAAATAAAAAAGAATTAAAAAATTGATGGAGTTTTCACATTAAAAAAAAAGTAGTAGCAAAAGTACTGAAGAGTTTATTAGAGGAAGAAAAGGGGAAAAAAGTGAAGGTAATGGAGCAATGAGTTGACTCCATGTGTCTTAAACATGCTGAGAGGAAAGACAGGATGGGTGTGACTGAGAAGCTACAGAAACTGAAATTATTGACAAAAATGGGGAGAAAAAGGAAAGAAGAAAATCTTTGTGAAGAAAAAAACAAAAACATGGTGAGGTTCCCTTCCTAGTAATTTTGTGGAAACAGTGGTTCTGGGTGTGAGGTGCTATTTTCTGTGTATTGAGCAAATGATAAGCACCTTGACTTTTGGTGCATTTTCCTATCTACTTCAGTGTCTTGAGAGGCATGATATTGCCCTGAAGGCTGCTAACAGGAACAGGTTATGCTGTGAAGTTCTATCACTTTTAATTTATCTGGCCACCATGGATGTCACAAGGAAGGAGTATCTTGCAATTACTCTTTAATTATATGATTAGTTAATAAGGTTTCCTATTAAACACCATGTAACTACGTGAAGATTACCATGTAATTACCTTTAGAGGATCCAAAACTAATTAGCATATAACCTGTATTCTTGCCTTGTGGTTCAGAAGGCTATAATCTTGTAATGATATGGTGCTCACTGTGTTGTCAGCCTGCCACTACACGCTAATTTCCATGTAGTTAAACGCACAGTAGTTTTCACACGAGTAGGATTTGTGTTCTGTTACCAATTGTCCCATAAACTTGTGCCCTGTTGGCAATGACAATGACTTCAACCAATTACATTCTCAAATTGCTTATGTGAAAGTCTTTTGTTATACCCTTTGCTTGCTGCTGTGCTGTAAACTCAGCTGGATGTGAGCAGTGAAAGCAATCTTGAGGCAGGGGACTTGATTAGCTTCCTTCATTTGCTTCACCAAATCCAGTGCAAAATGCACATGCCCGTGCTACTGATGTTTACTGTTCATTTATGGGAAGCAGTGCTTCTGGATAGTCAAAGCTGCAGGTAAAGCACCAGTTCAATAATCAAAATAATGTGTACTTTAAAGATAAGCATCCCTGCCCAAGTTTAAGTGGAAGTAAATTTCTTCTGTGTTGTTTCACTTTTAAAATTTAGCTGAACTACTGGTGAGCGAAGCTCCCTTGCTTAATAAGCAGAGGCTAGGTTTTGTCTTTTACCAGACAAATAAAAATATTTTTTAAGTAATGTCTCTATGATTTTGCATCGATAAGAGCAAATAAACTGTGTTTCTCTGCAGTCTATTATTTGCTATTCAGTTTCTAATGAAGAGCTCCATCATACCTCTTGGCTGGGATAGGACAGAAAAATAACCACTATAAATAGTGGTAATTTCAGCAGTTTGGTTGATTTTTCCATTTTCATTTTCTTTTCCTGTCTCTTTTCTCAACATCTACTTTTGTGAAATGCATTCCATATGTTTTACAGTTTTCCTTGAACCTAGAGTAACCTCAAACACATAAATCAACTCTGTTGTCCCCCCCAATACTCCCCACCTTTTGCTCAGAGGGCCTTGCTAAGCCCTTTAAGGAGGACCTGGCATTTGAAGAGATGGTGAAGTCATACTAGCAAGGTGGGCTGGCTGTGTTTGGACCTGATGAATTCTGTTGCCCAAACAGCTTGTGCCCTGTTAGAGTTCTGTCACCTGTGGGTGCAATAAATTCACATTCCCATGTTCAGGCTGCCCAGAAAATTATTCAGCAGAAGACCCAAGGTGAAACCAGATTGTTGCAGATCTCACTACCCAGTCTTTGTGTCCTTCACTCTGACAGTGACATTGTGCTGGGTTTGAATGTATAGGTTTTTTCCCAGCTGGTTCTGTACCCATCTTCCAATAGTATAATCTAGGCTGTATTTCCCTAGCTATTTGTGCTAGGGAATTTCATGAGAGACAGTGTCAAAAGCCTTATTAAGTCAAGATGATGTGCTCTTATTCTTTTCTATTGCCATGCCTGCTTCTTTGACAAAGAAGGAAATTACAATACCTTGACATGACTTGTTCTTCACAAATCCATTATTGGCTTTTACTCATCTCTCTCTCTCTCTCTCTCTCTCTCTCTCCTGCTTCCTCTTCTTCTAAGTTCTTTGAAGTAGTTTGTTTATTTGCTGCTTTTCCTGACTGCTTTAAAAAGGTTTTCCTCCTGAAACCATCTCTGAGTTTTTTATATATTACATCCTTTATCTTTATAAAATCCATTGTATCTCCCTATCAGCCCTTTCTGGTGTGTATTTCTACAGTGTCTAAGATACAAAACCCTGCTGCTGCTACAGTATTTACACAGATTGGTCTTAAATTCCCTAGCCCCTCCACTCACCTGTTTTAAATAAGAGCATGATATCAGTGGTTTTCCCTTTTCCTAGACCTCATCATTTGATATTCATGAGCTCTGAGAGAGAACTGCTAATGCTCATGACACGGTTTCACCTATTCCTTCAAGTATCCCATGATAAAATTAGCCTGACCAGCTGAACTGAAAACAACTCTCTGCTGTCTTCTTTGCTCTTCCAGGCAGCTCTATTAAACCATCTGTTGTTGGTACTACTAGTGTTAGCAAACTGATTACATGAATTCAATTCTTTGGCCACTCATATATCTACTGGCAGCTTTGTCCCCTGTGACCAGCAAACCAACTCTTGTCTTGGTCTTCTTTTTGCTAATAACCTATTTATAGAAATACACTCTTCTTGCCTGGGATGCTTCTTCCTAATTGTATCTCATCCAGCCCTTTTCTGATTTTGCTCCACCTTTATTTTAGATCCATTCTTCTGTGCCCTAACTTTACACTTTTGAGTATGTTTCCTTCTTGTCTTGAGAACAGTGAAGAGCTTATGATAGAGAGATGAGGAGATAAGCACCACTTTTTACTGAAGTATTCTGAGTAGATATATGAAATCACAGATAAGTGAGATGTGTAAATACATGACTACACAGGAATTCAAATGCACAAGTGGACACAGGTTTGGCAGAACCGGAGTTACAGTTCCCAACCAGATCTCAGAGCTACTGAGCTATGTGTGATCTCTGCAGTGGAGCAGTGTTTCTTGTGCAGTGGTTAAGGTCCAGTTTTGCTGCATGTTATTACTTGGGACTGATGATGTGATTTATCATTTCAAAGGAGATTTCTAGGAACTGAGATCAGGCGGCAGCACTGTGGAACAGAAGACTCTCTCACTGTACAGGAAAGCTGCAGGATAAACTTGGAGGCATCTTCCAGAATGTTTGTATCAGACTTAATTTTTCTTTGTCATTCTTCTCACATACCACTTTTCTTGTCTGTCTTGAGATGTCAGAAAACTGTGAAAATCCAGGTGGAAACAGGGAAAGCCCAGCATGTCCAGGCAAAGTTAGAAAGTGTCAGGATGTTGCTGAGAGCAGGTGTTCTCAGCTGTGGTGTCTCTTAGTAGGCTGAGAGTGAGCCACTGCCTTTGAGGTTATTGTGGTGGCACTGGAGCTGGATTCTAATTACCAGAGGGCTGGAAGCTGCACTAGTGATGAGGTCTGCTGTGAAGTCCTCCTTGGCATTTTGTGTGCTATCCGGAGCACAGCAGGACTACCGTGTAGCACCAGAATCTTGTATGCCTATACTAATTTTAGGGACAAAATTGTTGAGAGGAGCTTTGGCAGCTTAGTTGCTTCTGTTTACTTGAAATCTCTGAAGGTGACAAACCTGTGAACTCTTTACAAACACTGCAAAAAGAATCAGTTTCTTTACCTGTGGATATACTTATGTTACTTGGAAATAAATGATCTGTAATGAAGCTGTTTTCATCTGGGGTGCCTGAAATCTGGTATTTGATGTGAAGGCGAGTACAGCATTGTCCATCTTTGTCTACTGTCTGGTCTGTGATGTACTAAATAACTTTGGGAACATGTTGTGCAGCTTGTGCTGGCTCTGAACCAGAAGCAGCTTTGTGTGTTTGATAATGAGATCAATGCCATTGGGGGCAGACATAGTGCTCACTCTCAAGTTTAGTGCATGATGTTTTGTGCTGTCTGCCAATAAAAGATTACTGCAGTACTCAAAGTCTGTCTGCCTGGAACATTTTTTTTATTTTTTTATTGATAATTTATCTCCTGTTATGGAAAAATCCTAGTGATTTAAGAGGATACTGTTCTGGGTGGTGGGTATATCCATAGTTGTCTAGACTCCTAAATACAGGAGAGGGAGAAATCTGTGGGATATGTTGAGTTCAGAGCTGGGAACAGGTGCAGTCTCTTTTGAAGTAGTAATGAGGATATTAAAAGAATAATATCCTAAAATGACAGAAGTTTAGTAGCTGGCAGTTTGAGCAGGTGGAGTTCACTTTTCGGAAGCATATGAAATATGTTGGTGGCATTCAGAGTTTGATTTCTTTAAACTTCCTGTCCTCACAAAAGCTCAGTTGTTTTTACCTGTTCTGAATGGAGCTGGAGAGAGCATCCTGACTGAGTCATAGCACGGGAATAACTGAGGTGTTTACTAGAGCTGTGTAATGTCCTACTGACCCTGCACTAGTGCTGAGCTGAAGGGCTGTGCTGGGTCTTGGTCCTCCTTCCCTACCTAAAGGCAGAGTCATTTGGCTGTGTGGACAGCACAGACTGGTCCCAGTGATGGCAGATACACTGAGGGTAAAATCTGTACTTCCTGCTTTTATGAGTTCTGCTGCTGGGTCTCAGACTTCCATATGGGACTGGATACCTTGGCTTATCTCCTTGTGAATGGGGTGCTGTGACCTGGATAACGCAGCAATGGTACATTTTGAAAATTGTTCTTGAATTGTCCGAAAGAAAAAGTTACTTGACATGTTTTAATTTAAGTTGGATTTGTTTAGTCATCTATAGTTACTATAATCCATCTTTGTGAGTCTCAGTTGAGAGCAAAATACAGTTACCTGTCAGCAGCTGTGTGTGAAGAAATTTTTGGTGGAACCAGTCTGTTTTCCAAACATTATCTTATTTTTAATTCTGCTGCGGTGACTCAGTAGACACAAAATCACCCCAAGCACTGTGGTGTGTTTGAACTGTACAGGTATCTTTCCACAGCTGGA
Source organism: Chloebia gouldiae (assembly GCA_003676055.1). Lineage (NCBI taxonomy): Eukaryota > Metazoa > Chordata > Aves > Passeriformes > Passeridae > Chloebia > Chloebia gouldiae. The sequence goes on along the minus strand of QUSF01000004.1, from coordinate 21,339,297 downwards.
ATAAACAAGCATAATTTGTTTAGAAATTTCTATTACCCTCTACTGTTCTCTATTGTAACTCACTTGAAATATTCACCCTGTGAATGTTAAAAAGATAGGTATCAAAATCATCTGCTTGTTCTCCAGCCCTGTTATGGAAATGTTACTAAATTGTTCATTTCTTGTTTATTTATTTACAAAACTATATGATTTAAGTTCAAATAAGTCTTTCAACTGTAAATATTTCACCTCTCAAAATACTACTGAAAAAACTGGGGGGGGGGGGGGATGAAAAAAAAAGGGAAATTTAAAAAAAAAAAAAAAAGCTAAATGAATTCCATATATATATAAGATGGTATTTGTGCTTTTCAAACCAAAACTGACAGGAGACTATTATGAAATGTACTCTGACCATAGCTATTCATGGGCAGCGTAAGACTTGGCAATGGAAGAGGCACTACTTGTGCATAATTTATGTTTTATATTCATATGGCATTACCTCAGTCTGCTGTTGTACAAAGCTATGGTCAAACAAATAATCACTGGAACCATTATTACATTTTAACATATTTGGCACAGTGTTTGAAGGTGTACAGATATGATATAATATATTTTTCTAAGCTGTAGTGGGATGAACATATGCCTTACCAGCCTTTGTCACAGACATTTCACAGACTGAGTATCCCAAAACCATTACAGTGTCTCAGATACTGAGACAATTGTTTCTCTTTTTTGAGCAAAAGAAATATAAGTCTTCATCCAACTTGATGGTTACATAAAGCTGCTTAAATACCATAATTTCTATCTCTAAGTGTTTGCTTTTAAATCTTCCAGGGGTCCTGTCCTTAGGCTAAGCTCACAGTCATAAACAAACTTGGCAATGAATCTGGTCCTCAATAAATTTGACTTTTTCTCAATCTTTGTTGTTTCTATAATGTGCGTTTGATAGAAAAAAAAGGTAGTTCCCTACTGCCCATATTAGAGGTTCAATTTCAAGAGGAGACTTGGAGTATTTCCACTTCTGAATCTGCTACATTATATGGCAAGGCAGAACAAATGTACTCGATATGGTTGCTATCCCTTGCATAACAAAATTAAGGAAACTGGCCAAAATTATATTAATGATCACTAAATAGAGAGCACATTCACAGCAGAGAGATGAAAGGCAAAAAAGTGCCAAAATAACAGATGAAATCAAATACTTTTCACCAAGGTGCCATGTGATTTTGGGACTCTTAACAAAAAGTGCAGAATTAGGCAAAACAATTTTAAGAAGGGGATTAAACATATATATGAATTTCAAGCATAATACATTCCTTGCTGATGTTAACTGATGGAGCATTATGGTAACAGAGTATTATATATAAAACCAAATATTTGTGCTCCTGTATTTGACCAGAGTTTTAACAGCTTGAATGAAAATCATGTCCTTTTTCTTTACCTCTCAAAAAACTGTGTATTTAATCTAAGCTAATCTTTTAAACATTGGGAGAAAGAGAGACAAGGAGCTATTTCCTTAGCATTTTAAAGCTTTGGCTGGCAAAGAGCTCTCTGTCTGCACCAGACAGATACTTCATCAGGCCTGGACAGCAGGAGCTCTGCTGCTCATGCAGAGCTTGTGTAGCTGACACTACCTGTGAGCGAGGATGCTGCGTTTGGACTGTGGGCCAGGACAGGGACAGAATGAAACCACACAAAGCTCCTTCAGGACTGGGACATGAATATGATCTATAGTGATTACTCTTCTAATATAATTTGTGTCTAGACAGACATGTATGCTCTTGTTAGCTGATGAGTTGTGCTAATGGCATTGGTAGTGATGTGTCTTCAGACAATCATTTACTTCCTCTGAGAACTGCATTTATGATGTTCCATGAAGTCTGTACACAATTCAATAGATGTTGAAGAGCCTCTGAATGTTTTTTTCAGACTCTTGATGTTTTGTTTTAAATAGCATGTCATTTACAAGACTCCCAAAGACAGATAGCTTTCCCTGCTAGCTCGCAGTCGCTCTGCAATTATATGGAACAGACGTTGAAATAATGATGGTAGTGTCTCACTGCTACTTTTTGCTGCTGCTGTGATCTAATGTATTTCAGCAACAAACTATTCCCTCTGCATTTTGTATTCATCAGATGTCGACATTAACACACTGTCACTTCTAGCAGCTATACTCTCTTTTTTTTGAACTTGTAAAATGTTTTCTAATCTAGAAAAAATGTCACTTTATAAATGTAACTGTAAAGGTGGAAGTTGTCCAGTGTAAAAGTAGAGTGATGCCTTACCTTTTAAAATCTTATTCTGAGTCTTAAAATATACATGTAGTGGCCTTTATGGAATTAAGTGTACAGGACCAAATTTCTCATCCTCATTAATTTCTCATTAATTGTAAGCTTAACTTACATTGTTCTCTGTACACATCTGCTTTTGTCAAAAATACTGATATGATATGCCCAATGACATTTGTAGCTATTGTTTTAGTTTGGTTTCTTGATGGTGGTCTAAAAACACCTGTTGAGGTTCTGTCCATTCTTGACCACAAGATAAAAAACAGAAGAAAAAAAGGATTACATATGCCAAAGTTCCCTCACAGACAGCATCACACTTATGCTACTGAAAAATTCTCTGTGAGATTTCAGCCTTTCCTAAGTATACTGCACCTCCCTGGGGGACATGTGCTTGTTTACTTCACAAAGGTATCACCTATCCTTAGAGAAGTTCACAGTTCACACAGTACATTCTGTATCTCCTTTTTTATCCCTGTGATATTAAAGTCTGTCAGGTTAGTTTTTATAATGGAACAAAACAAGGAGTTCTAGAAAACAAAGGAAAAGTATTTGTTTGGTTTTCATCCCCATGGCTTTAAATCAAGAGATCAAAGAAGTATTGAAAGCACAGCATACTGAATCAGTGAGTACAGAAAATTTCTTCAGTGTGAGCTGGATATTAATACATGTGTAAGAGTCTGCAAAAAATACAAACATTTTTCTTTATCTACCTCTTATCTATTTATTTTTTTCTACATATTTGGTTTACAAACACATACTGCAATGAAAGTTCTTTTCACACATCCTACCAGTTGAAGATTTAATTTCTTGTACATATCTAAAAATACTCAGAAAGATAAGGAAAAAAGTCTGCATGCAGCAACTTACCATCATGTGAGGACGTCCTCTGCATATGCTCAGTGGTTTAAAACTGCATCAGCAACAAAAAACCTGCACACACAGCCTTTACTACTGACCTGCACTAACTCTTCACTCATCAGACAAAACTCCCCACTGGATTTTTTTCCCTCTGCTAGTGTGTACCAAGGCTGCACCTCTGTGCAGTGTACACAGCTGAAGAATCTTCAAAATCAAAGCCTTATGCCTAAGCATAATCTTGTTTCTGACATGTCATGCCAGGCCCTTTTCACTCTGAATGCTTTGATGCAGCAACAGTAAGGAAAAATAACAAACCAAGAACAAACTGAGAGGGGAAGGAGGCAATGCAGTGTGTTCTCATGGCTCTAGGCTTCTGCATTAAAGCTAACATGTGCAACCCCTTGTTTGAATAGGTTTCTCTTCACTACTATTGTTTTTCCCAGTTTCTGTTTCCACTGTCATGTCTGGAGACTTCATTCTCATGTTCTTGTAAGGTGAAAACATAAAGGATCCAGGACAAGAGCAAGAGACTGTTTCCAGCCATTCCCAGTGCAGAAGGAATGGTGCAATCCCCCTTGTTCCCCCAAAGCTGCACCTGGCCATCAGTAAATGGAAATGTAGTGCATGATATTATGCAGCATTACCAACCTGGGACGTTTGCAACAACCTTGAAAACTCTATGTTGCTCTTCTATGGAGCCCTTCTCTGCTCAGGAGTGGCTGCTCTCAGTGACTGATGCTCAGCTCTGAGGCACTTAAGGAACCATCAACATAATTTTTTCTGCCAAAAGAGGCCAGGACACAGGGCTGAGAGTTGACATCAGAGATGTAGAAATTCAGGAGAACCTCTAGGACTTCTGAAAAGGTAAGCAAGGTTCCCAAACAGAAAATTATTAAGTGCAGAGAGGGAAAAAAAAACCCCTTTGTGAACCCTATTTGAATACTATAAAATTTCAGTAATGCCAGGAATGGGGGAACAAGAACTACCTTGGAAGTCAATGAGGAACAATACAGAAAAATACAATGCTGATATGATTAGTATTTCAAACATGACTTCTGGCAGGAACCAGGAAAAGTTTTCTTCTTTTTTCCTCCTGGTAGAATAGGAGTGCTACCACCCAGGCTAGCAGTTACATTTAAATATCATGTTCCTACCCAACACCTGAAGAAGATAGCAGTTCTGTGCAGAAAGTCCCCTTGGTTTTCTCTCTGTAGAGAGGGCAGACAAAAATGGTTGCAAAGAGAAGGTTTTTCACTAGAGTCAGGGCATGGTCCTTCAGGTCACTGCAGGGGATCTGTTTGTGCAGCTGCAAGCAGAGAATTTCAGAAGGTACCACAGCACAGCAGAAGACAATTGCCCAGTTTCACAGCAGTCCTGCAGCCTCTGCCCCTGGGCCCAGCTGTGCCCCGAGGTGTTGTGAAGTGTGTGTTGGCAGGCTTTCAGCTGCAGGCACCTGAACCCCAAGGAACAGTTCAGGAGTTTTGTGTCAGTGCTGTACCAGGCACATTTCTGCATCTAGCTCCTGCAGGTATATGGGCATTCAATTAAAGCCAGAAGAGAAATTACTTGGTATTAAGCAGATATATGATCTTTTCGTGCCTTCACCTTTACCTAGGGAAGAGTCCCAATAAATTCAGTGAAAATTTGCACAAGCTGAGATTCCAGGAATGAATATGGATTAAAGTTGCTTTTCTGTAATTATTTATGGCAGCACTTTTTATATACTAGACAAGTTACAAATCTGTTGAGATGATCGTGAGAGGTTCACTTGATGAAAAAAACTCCACTGGATTCCAGTTAGAGACACACACAACAACCAAAACAACTACTCCACTTGAAAGTTGTCATCTGTACTTGCTTGTCCTGGCCTGTCTGTAAAGATCTGCCAATCCATAACCAGCAAGCTGAGGGCCAGTAGGGAATACAGAGATTTTCTTCCTCCTTGGAATTGATGATTTCTTTATCTTATTGTGAATTACTGTCAATAGCTGATTTTATGAAGTTTGCCAAGGCTCACAGCTATTGTATGTTCTTACAGCTTCCTTTATATCTTGTATTTCTTTAGGTTGCTTGTTGTGATTACTTAAAATAATTTCTTTTAATTAGCTGTCTATGAGCAGATGTTTTAAGGTGCCTATAAGTAGATTTCACTTATTCTTGGTTTTTGCATAATGCAGGAGCTAGTATGTGACAGGAGCTGTTTCTCTAGCACAGTTGCACTACTTCCACTTTACTACCATCTTTGCTCTAATCTATAAAAATCCTTTTGATTGTTTCTTTGCCAGAGAAGCAGAAAAATCCCCTTCTGAGCCACAGATGGTATTACTGGATGTGGGCAATGCCAAGTTTTCACTTTTACTTTCATTATTTTAATAAGAGATTTTCCTTTCTCATATCAACAGGAATAAGTGCTGATAACAGATAAATAGAGCATGTGTTAAATTCCACAAGATATGTTAATGTTTGTACTTTTTCAAATGTTGCCTGTAGTATTTGCACTTAAACTTCCTATCTTCTTTCCACCTTCAATCATTAGGTAATATCACCTGTGTTTTAAGACTGGAATTAACTACAATAATACGGCACGAATCCAAGTGCCCTTCATCTATTATTCTTTCATCTGCAATTTCTCTCCCCTCAGATATACCCGTTCTTCAAACACTGGCCCAATAGCAGAACTTAATACCTGTATCAGCACTTAGAAAACAAACACAAAACCCAAAGGAAACAACCCCATAATCTGCTGCCATTAGAAGATCTAAATGAGAAAGCTGCTACGCACACTGTGCTCTTAATGAGATGTTTGCATCATGTGATTTTTAAAGCATTATATTTGCACTGTTAACTATTAGTTGGTCACTGGTAAAAGGTGGCATCCTTCAAGATGTCTCATTATCCTAGTTGATATCCTATCCTAAAAAACCTATGGGTACGTACTTCTGACTGGAAAATGTACTAACGAATTCATTCAAGCCAACCAAATCAGTCCATTTCTAACTCTTGGAGACTTCTGAATAAAGATCTAACACCCACACAATGTGGATCATTCTCAAAAGTCTCCATTCTTTGCAATGAAAATTCAGGGAAGTTTTCTCTACTGTCTCATGGAAACAGGCTCAGACATGTTGTCCTGCCCACAGTGATGGCAGCATCAAAACTGGCAGACTTTATGTTCACTGCAAAAACATAATTGTCAACCATTTGATATCTGAGAAAGCTGAGCAGAGAATGTTCTCCACTGTTACACATAATGAAAAGTAATCAACAAAAATTATTTTTTTCATAGACTTTGAATAAAAAGAATATTAAAACCTTTTAATTCAGGAGAAACTCACACAGAAATACTTTGACTAAAGATTAGAAATTCGTAGTATAAATACTTTTTTAAAGGTCAGTACATTTGCCCAATATATATTCTCATAATTGTTTTTCTAACTTGAAGCAGGTGTAACTTGTGTAAATGTGAAATGAACACAAGATTGTTTTCCTACATACAGTGATTGTAGATGCCACTGAATAGAAAATACTCAAATTATTTTTCTTTGTAGATATAATTCTATTTATACAAATATTTACATCCCGGTTTAAACTTTGTTCTATAATAATATGCAATGAAAGAACGGTATATGCTAATGAAGTAGTCACAGAGCTCACACAGATTTTCCTTAATCTTCTTCAGAACCATCTCCTAGACGAAGCCTTGTCTTTAAGAGCAAAAGTTAAAGCCAAATCTCTAATTCAGATTGCCTGTAGAACAATGCTTTACATGCCCCCTTTTCTTTTTGCATGCTTGTACTGCTTATAGCAGGCAAGGGAAGGAGCAATGTGAAATATTACAGCCTGTGACTGGTTAAATGTGTGCACGTGGTCCGTGTCCGGTCATATTTCAGTTATAAGAGGGATGCAACGGTCTTGGTGCCAAAAATTGACTCTACACGTGACAACAAGGTTATGTTAGCTTGATTGAACTGATTTGATGAGCTGCATTAATAGTACAAGCTTCTGGACCTCATTTGCATTAGATGTAACAAGGAGAGCAAAAGGTCACAGTAAGAAACATTTTTCCATGTAAGGGAAGGAGTATGTGAGCACACAAATCAGTAGGATCACTGGGAACTGCCTTTCTGGGGAATTTTTGCCATCTACTTCAGAAGTGATCAGAGTTAAATAAATAATAAAAGTGATGAGGCACAAAGCTTGCATGCAAATAATATCCATTTCCCTAATGAATTGCCCACTGTCAGTCCTGGAATGTGTTAACTGCACAAGCTGTAACAGAAACAAGAGAAACTTCTTTTTTCAGTGATGTGCAGAGCTGCCAAACTTATTATCATATCACAGACATTCCCCACGAGTTGTGTATATCCTGCATGCTTGTTCTTTCTTATCACTGAACATTAGAGTCTATATTGCACTACATATTGCTCAGCTGCTTCCCTTTCATGGAGGCTCATTTGTCATGTATTTTGGCTCGTGCAAGGATGAGACTAACGGCCTTCTAGTTGCTGCCTGATTCACTCCTACTTTTTATAACTTCTCAGTATAGTCAGCTGTATTTGTTCTTAATGGGTGTATTAATTTTACTTAATCACCTTGTTTAGCTGGAAGAAATACAGGATTCCCTGACCATACACCTTTGGTCACTGTTCTCCATGAAAGCCAAACATGATCAGAAAAGGATCCCCACTCCACATCTTCAATGATATTGTCCTATTTCTCCTGTCACATCCTTTCCCAAAGATGTCAATCTTTAAATTTTCCACAGTGTGTTTTCTGTGTATGCAGATGGGTTTTGGTCACCACTTCGTCAGGCACAGACCTCTCTCTTTCTAAGCTTCACCTTCTATCTTTCCCTTGTTTTCTTGATGCAGCCTAAGTAATTCAGCTAATAGTTATTTGACCCACAGCTTCGGTCCTGAAGCAGGAATGAACATACAGGATATATTTACTCTATGCACATTTTAAATCCACCTAAGCAAAATGTAGAACACTGTTTGTTCCTCTAATGTGTTGATGAGGAACAGTAAACTCAGCCAAAAGGGTAAAATTTCTCTGAAATTGTTACTTTGTCCAGAGGTTTTCCTTTTCTCAATGGATTTAAATACTGCACCACAGTTATGTTGCTGCCACATGTAAGACTTTGTATCAAAGCTGAAAGAGAAATATTCCAAGGTGGAATCCAAGTTTTTCCTTCCTATGCATGTATGTTGTTCTATCTATTGCTATTTCTCTGAGAGAGCAGCCAGGGGATAAAACGAAGAGCATCTTCCTCCAGTGGTGCAAAGAGCCTGTATTTCAGCAGTAGAGGTCTGTCTCCTGGCAGGCACTGCCTAGAGCTTTACTCTTCTGGTGTACTTTGTTTTGCTTTCAGATTCTTCCCAGGAACCAGTGCCTCAAGATGCTTTCCTTCTGGACACTGCTTCTGCCCTCCCCCACACTAACTACATCTTGAACTCTGCCAGTTCCTGTTTTAAGAATGCAGTGTTCTTGAGAGCTGACAAAAATATAATTTGCAGTGGCATTTCATTGAGTTACCCAGCTTCCAGGGGTCAGGGTGACAGCCTGCAACAATGTGGCCTAAAAAAAAAAAAAAGTCAGTAAGTTGCTTTTCAAAATCAGTAATGCACAAATAGCAAGTCACGCTCCTCTGCCTTGCTTCTGCTCCGCATCTAAAACTTTGAGTTCCCATCTGTCAGTATTTTCTTTGGGACATCTTGTGTCTCAATATGATCTTCTGTGCCTTTTTCTCTGGCAACATTCACCAGAAGTGTCTTCAGCAATTAAGACAACTTGAGGTGAACAAGATCTCCTCTATTTTATTCACACTCCATGTTCTTTGAAGAAATCTCTGGTTGTCTCCTTTCATAAGAAAAGACAAATGCTGCAAACAGCAGATAGCCATAAGCCTACTTCAATCATGTCCTTTTTTGCCTGGATGTCAGATAATCGGTTTAATAAAGATGTTAGCTTCAATGCAATTTAACTGCCTAAACCCAAAATGTTTATTTTAAAAGCCTAACCTTCAGTTGTAATATATTTTAACTTTGTAGGCTAATTAATCACTTGGATAAGAGCCTTTAAAAGACATAAATCTGCAACACCTAATGACATTATTATGTCCATAGGTCTGGGATTAGGGCTGTGGCAAGGTGAGCTTTTGAATGCCCTGCGTCCATTCCCATCATCCTTTGAAACACACTGTCTGAGCAACATAGGGTTAAAAGAACAACCCAAGGCAGGGCCATGCTTCTATTTCAAAATCTTCTGGGCAAACTGTATGGACTGCAGTTACCTCGTAGCTGTGGCCTTGAACTCTCAACTACTGCTTCCTGGCCTTCAGCTGAGAAGCATTTCAGATTGACTGGATTAGTCTTCCCGGCCTCCTCCAATGCCAAATCAGACAGATTAAGTAAGTTAAGTCATTTTGGTAATGGTTAAACATTGTAGTGAAATGTATTAAAGTTTTTTCCTGCATTCATCTTCTGCTTCCCATCACTTTGAAACACTAGGAAATTACTGTCTGGAGCAGCTGTGACATATTTTCTTCTTGAACTGCTACAGCTGTTTCCCAAGAAAACTGAGGAGCTTGGCACTGACACCCCTGTACTTTTCCATTCATATTGCCTTTGAAGAGAAGGTCAGATTGCCTTAATAAGGGCCTCCAGCCCTCTGAGGGCTAAGAGATTTCCTTTTTGCTTATTGGAGAAAAGGCATCCTGGCTTAGCTGTGTGGCTGAACAACAGGTGTAGTGTATTGAGGATCTGGTCTCAATCACAGGTCCTAAATACTGATGTGCAGACCAGAGTTGCTTCTGGCTCAAGTTGCTTGACATCGACTCTTCTTGCACTATCACTATGATAAAATTCAAGCAGCTTCTTTAGTAAAACCAGCTCTGGGAAATAGTCACAGTCTGTGCAAGCACCAGGAAAACTATGGAACTGGCCCCCAGAACAACTGTGGCTGGCACTGTACCTGCTGGATTGCTGCCATAACCTTCTAGAGGTCTGCTCATAAACCAATGGGTGGTTTGGAATGGGTGTACATCACTAGGAACTGAGTTTTATACATGGGGTCTGTACTCAGCACAGTTTTCACTGGAGATTTTTGCCAGTAGCTCCCTAAAAACTCCTCAGGAGAGTGCCCAGGAAGTGGGGCAGTACAATGATGGCCAGGAGGACATGGGTAATGTTGGTACAACAGCCCTGGATGCACTACAGAGGAATAACTGAGTCTGATGTAACCTTTCCATGTGAATAATTGATTCTGTCTTTCACCCCTTCTAATCCAGGAGAAGCAAAAAAAAGCCAAAGGAGATTAATATTACTGAGGATTTTTCAAAAATAAAATATGGTGGCTAATGATTACCTCAGTCTCAGCTTAGGAGTAAAATAACAGTAATCAAATGATCTGGGGAGAGAATTAAGCACTATGCCTAAAAAGCAGCAGTCTGAAAAGAGTAACAGGGGCTTTATACCATCATCATAATGAAGTTGAATGAATGCACATTAGCCATCACACTGACATTAATAAGAAGTAAATTATTTTTTTCTGGATGTAGATTAACAAGCGAACTCTATGCATTAGTAGTAGTAGTGGAAATACCTTGTTTAAACCACAGAAAATCGGAAACCGTTGTTTCTGTTGAGGAAGGGTAGCACCCTTCCTCATGAAGAAACTCAGCTGCAAAGATTTTTCAGCCAGCATGAGACAAGGCTGGATGTAGGGCAGACCCAGCATTGTGCAGCCCCCAGCAGCACTGGCAGACTGACCCAGCAGCCAGCTGCCCGTCCAGCTCTCCCAAGGCTTGGCAAGACTTCCAAAAAAAGCCGGTCACTTGGAAAGTTCGGGTTACAGTAGCAGGGGATGGTAGAGCTCTGCGAGGGAAGTTACAAGTCTTTCATCCCACGGGGTGTAAATCTGTCTCCTCAGAGGCTGCTCTAGCTGCTTTGGGACTGCAGCCAGCTGGATGTTGCATAGCTGCACTCCTGTCAGGGCCTGGGTGCTAGGCCTCTTTCCAAAGCCTGGCAATTAAACCAGGAAAACATTCAGTTGGGGGTTAATTTAAAGCTTTAACTGTCATACTAACCAGAACAGGAAATTCCATCATTTAGTAAGAGTAGTAATGGTTCTTTGTCCTACAACGAAGGGAGAAGCATAGAAAAAAATCTAATGCTGTGGATAAATCTTCACTTCTCTAGTGGCTCAAGATTCACCTCTGTAGGTATTTTACTGGATAATTTCAACCCAGTCATAAAGAAAGAGGAACGAAGAAGCCTTTTTTGTTGTTTCCACCCCACCCCCTCCCCCCAAGAAATGGCTGCTCATCTGATGAGCACTGTGGGCTCCCCCTGAGCTCTCCTGCAGGATGCTGGTCACCAGCACTCGGGTATGACAGTCCCCTTCTCGCTGTCTGAGCAAGGCACTGTGCTGCATACAGCAAGGACTGGGGGACAGCCAGGATGTCCTCGGAAAAGAACTTCTGCCACGACATGGCAGCCTGCGGGTGCGGTCGGGATGAGCTGTTCTCACTGCAGGGAAAAGCTCCAATGGGATTGTTAATGGATATTGTACATCTCTGACAGTGTTTCAGTGCAATCTTTCACCATGTGGAGAACTTGAAGATGTTGCTTAATCTGTTCATTAATTTTTGTGGTTTCTTTTGGCTTGTGAAGAGGCTGGAGTGAATGCAACTTGTCTGTACATCTATAGTCCAAGACAGACCTGTTGAACTTTCCTTTGAACTTTGCTTTCTTCCATACAAATATCCCTAGTGGAAGAGAAACTGAAGTGTATTTTTTCCCAGGATTTGTCTTTACTAAGGCTATTAGACTGTTTTTTTAAGCTCTTTGTCCCACTGAACATTTAAGTGCTTTATTCAGACTATTTAATTCAGTCTCCTCTAGCAGCAGGAAACAGTTTTGCTAAACAGCCAGAGAAGGCTTTGAGAAGGAAGAAGGTAGTTAGTGTAGGTGGTAGCAAAAAGTAGGTGGAAGCTACTCATACTTTTTATTTTTTTTTCCATGTGCTTTTTGTTCCCCTCTCAGTCTACTGTTTGGGTAGAGCTTGATATTGAATAGTGTGTAGTGGAGGGAAGAGTGAAGAGTAAGGGCCCTTGCCCTTGCCCTGGTGGCTTCTTCTGGATTGCTGACTGCTCACCTGAGCTCAGCCATGCTGTGAAATATCAGAAGGCCTGACCAGTTTTATGATGTGTTTTTCAAGACAGAGTGATGTGACAAGGGTGCTGATATCTAGAAGAGGATCTAAATGTGAGTCTTTATGGCAGCTTAGAAAGCTCATGAGCTCTCAAGCTCCAGCCTTTGCAGTGTTTCTTGCTGGAAAGCTGAGGCTGTTGCTTGGACTGTCAGCTCATGTCTGTGAACCCTTTTCTTTAGCTCCTCTTTCTCTCTATGAAACATGCAGCAGTGGGCTTAGGACCAGGAGTCACTAGGCAACAGGATGGTTAAGATGTTGAACCCAATTCACCTTTAGAAATTAAACGTGTATTTATTTCCTCTGTACGGTGCTGTTTGCAATCTGGCAAGTGCAATTAGCTCTTGTCTCAGTCTCTATAGATACATAATGCTTTTTGTTTACTTAAATCCTTCTACAAGGGCTTGCGTGTTTGAAGACTCATCAATAAATCTGGCAGGGTGACTGCTGTATGTTTCTAATCTCTTAACCATTTATTTGCAAACAACAGTTGGGTGTCTATGCTGTGCAAATTAGTCAATAAGAGGAAAATTTAACAAAAGACAAGTGAAAGAGGATTCAATTTTAACTACTTGTTTTTCAGTTTCTAAGAAAATATACATAGATACCCACTTTTTTTGTGGAATTTACGTCCCTCAGAATTTCTTACCAAGTTCTTAATTTTCCTTTTTGAGATACTTGCTCTGTGTAGCTGTCAGAATCTAAGTCTAAAGGTGTGGTAAAACAAAAATACCTGTTCCATACCTGCAGATATCTTGAGTGAAAAAATGTCATTAATTCAATTTAGCACCAGTAATAAAATTCGAGTTCTAAAGCACTTTATTTCTGGAGGGTTTTCAGCTGTACGCTCTCATTTGTGCCCCTTGGTGTGCGTGCCTCGTTACACCTCACCCTATTTTGCATGGGAAATAGGAGCACACATCTGAGTGCCTTCTGCTGTACAGCTGGCACACCTGCAAATCTATACAAAGTCAGGACCTCACCATCTAACTGATACTGAAATACACTGTTCAGTGTTGCTGGTGTACAGATTGTTCTTAAATGAAATTCAATTCAAACATCATATACAAGCTCTTCTGTCTTGCTTAGACATAAGCAAGATATATCTTAGAGGTAACTAACAATTTGTTATTAAAATTAGTATAAATATACATAAAAATAATTGTATCCTGAAGAAAAAGAAATTCTAGAAGCAATTGATTTTCACAAATGGCTTGATTTTGGTTGGTACCAGTTTGGGGTACCAGGCTTTAATGGATATGAGCAGGGACTGTGAAAAGATGCTTCAGTATATTTCAAAAGGTGCAGGTTGTAGAAAACTGTAACAGAAGTAACTTGAAAATAATAGCTGATAGTATTCTGTAGTAGAATTCTGTAATTGCTACATGCTTTTGGGCTATTTTTTTTTCTAGAATGCTGTACTGTTTTTATAAGATTGTTTAGACAGATGTTCTTCCTTTTTTGTATAAGAGCTATTTGCACTTCTGGGGCTCAGAGATGTTCCTTCTGATGTTGAACTGGCATCTGGTCTCTTTGTGGCAGGATGTCTACAGGTAGAATTGCTGCAGAAATGTGTCTGTTAGATAATTTAGGTACACTAAGTTTTAGAGTTGTGGCAGACAACAGATTTACAAACTCACAAATCCCATCTGGTATTAAATGTACATAGTACTGAGTGTGAGAATTTAGCAATTTTTCAGGTCAGATTTTTCTCTTAGATGTTTCTGCTGCATCTTGAAAATACAAGGACAGATTAACCCAATCATTAATATAACATTTAGTTCTTGAGAATCTGAACAGTTTTCTAGGAGGCTCTAGTCAAAGTCCTGAGCCAGAGGGAGCAGTATTAGAGATACTTACAATTGCCTGGCTATGAGACTACTCACTCCAGGGTTGTTGGTGATTTTGTAGGGATGGATGAGCATGGGAAAGGTCACAACACTGCTTATCCTCACTGCTCTGTCCTGCTAGGGTGACACAGTGAGATAATGGGATGAGCTCCTATTGGTTCATTGAATGCTTTTGTGTTTGACTCAGAGACTATCACAAATACTGATCTGGTTATCTTTGGTATCTGCAGACCATTGGAGTATTTTCACTTTTCCAGATATTACAAGTTTCACCCTACAGAATATGCCTCTTTCCAAAACGTAGGGCTTTCATATTTCTGTCCAGGATTTCAACAAGGAAAACACTTGTGTGTGTATACTATGTCATTCATGTGCCATAAAGCTTCTGGCTATGTCAGATTTACCATGCATACATTTAGACATTAGAATCATTTAGTGTCAACCTGATCATGTTTAGTTCTTATCTGCTTCAACTAGATACAAGATATCCAGAAAAATAGCCTAAGTTGTCCTCTTACATCCAAACATGTCCAGAGTAACTCAGGCATACTACAGCTAAGCAAAGAATTACTCATGAAAGAAGCAATGTGTTTTCCTCATGCTTTTTGGACCTCTTTAGATGGACGTCCTGCAGTCAGAGATGAGAAATAATGCCATGTTTATTTGCATGGACTGATGCTGCTACCCTTCCAAAGCAAACAAGGCTGCTGTATCCCACATTCCAGCAGAAGAAGGAATCTCCTTAACTAGTGTGGAAGGGTTTGCTCCTCTGTAGTCTCAGTCCTTTGGGTCATGCATTCCCATTCCAGCTAGGTCAGGTGTGAGGCTGCCTCCGTCCCTTTCAGATGGTTATTCACTCAAAACATGAAGACTGTTGTAATCATTTGTCCTTCCCTTTTGCAGCTATGAGTTTCTGTTCAATCTGTGTAATTTTAGGAAAAAGTAGAAGAGATGGAAGAAATCAAGCTGCTAGTAGAAAAGGAGAAAGGAAGTATATTGAATTTTCCAATGTGTAATGGGAAACGCTGTTGGAAAAATAAGGTGCATATCTGCCACAACCTAAGAATCTGCCTCAGTATGTTTGATAAGCAGGTCTCTGTTTACAGTTTTGCTGTCACAGCCAAATTACCTATTCATGATCCTGGGACAACCTTCAATGAGACAGCTCCTACAGAATTCTTGTGCTTACTAGGTTTGCTGGTGTTTGTAATTCTGAATTTGAAAGTACAACTGGGTAGAAAGCTGTCTTCTTGCCTCAAAGCACTGAATGCTAATTACATATGAAGCTACTTGCAAATGGGTTCTGTATTCATTGGCCAGCTTTCACTGTGGTACCACATTATTTCAAGCTATATAATTGTCCTCTAATAGGAATTCTCATACTGGATCTTGTTTCCTTCATGTGAATTTCCATAGGTGCACCATTTTAAGGCACTACTTCAGCTGCAAGACATTGCAAATGACATAGTACTATTTAAAGCCAGTGTTTCTTAAGGACAGAAGATCCTTTATTTTGAACCATCCCTAGTCAATCAGCTAAAAGCATCAAATTTGTCCTAATCCAATAGTGTCTCCAAAGAGTTAAATGCATTCCTCTGGAGCAATGCTACTAAGACAAATTAGATATTCCAAGCAGAACCAGGTTCATTGTGTAGTTTGCACATGTGAGACAGTGCTATTCATGGAATTTTTATCAAGAAAAGATACTGAACTTGTCAGAATATAGTAAGTA
Source organism: Chloebia gouldiae (assembly GCA_003676055.1). Taxonomy (NCBI): domain Eukaryota; kingdom Metazoa; phylum Chordata; class Aves; order Passeriformes; family Passeridae; genus Chloebia; species Chloebia gouldiae. The sequence goes on along the minus strand of QUSF01000004.1, from coordinate 21,323,380 downwards.
TTGGCCTAAATTGTGCAATTCTCATTCATGCTTATGAACATTCATACAAATAGACCCATTGACTTCACGATGAAAGTGTTTCATTATGATCATTCCTATTTCAGTGATCTTTATGTGATTTGAAATAATAAAGCACCACAGGCCCATTGGCTTCAGTGACACTGCTTCATCCACCAACATGAGTAAGGTCTGTGCAATGTAGTTAAAAGGATCTTAATAACAAAACCTCTGTTATCAAGCTAAATATAACCCCCACCACAACCCTGCCATAGAATAGTCACAAAACTGCCTGGGCACAAGCTCTCCCATCCCCACACATCCACACACATCCCCCTCCAGTTTTTCTTTCGGAACAAAACCAGCTGTAACTAGAGTCTGAGTTTTGCAAATTGAAAGGAGCTTGTAGGAAAAAGAACAAAAGTGCTAGTGTGCAGAAGCCACCCTGCAAAGAATGTTGGCAGGAGAAGAAGCCAGGCCCTTCCACTGCTGTAACCTTAAACTATCATTTGTTGATGTTGGTGTATTTCTAATAAGAGAGGAAACGAGCACACAAGAAAAAGGGAGATGGAGAACTTGAGACCTTTTGGAGACTAGGCTTTTCACATTTTTATGTAGCCTGGTAAGGCAGAATAAACTCTTTATTGAGTGATAATAGCATCCACTGCACAATTTACCCATACACTTATGTGAGTGGGATAGTGCCGTAATCTTCAGACTTTTCATTTTACAGGACTGAAACCAGTAAAGAAAAAATGCTTTGTTGCTCAGTCCTGAAGTGCAGACAGATATGGGATTGTGGCTCCAGTTTCAGAGAGAGCTGATGTTTCTCCACTGAGCAAGCTATTTAGCTATCAGATCAAATGGTGTGATCTAGAGCACAGCAGTGCATTGCTCCAGTGTGAAAATACTGTGAAGTTTAGTGTCTCCATGCACACTGGGAAGGAGTCTTGGTTTAAAAAAGCCCCATTTTAGTAGCAGTGCTGCTGCTTAGGGAGGTGCAAAGCCTGATGTATGGATTAATTTGTAGCTTTGGGCTGAAGGGCTGGTTTTACTTGCAAAAGAAAAAAAAAATCTCTTTAAGCATCCTCTATTATGAAGAAAAAAACCTAGTGTTCATAAACAGTCACCTTTTACCTGAGGATCTCTAAGCACCTGAGAAATAGGCAGTATTCTTACATCCATTTGAAAAACAAATTGTGACCAACAGAAGTTGTGATAAAGCCATGCCTGGCACCCACATGTGCTGGCTGTCTCTCTCTGACCCCAAACATACCAGTAAAAGGATCTTTCTATGTGACTTTTATATCTGCCTTTGACCTTGAGTGGTTGACGTTGAAATCACAGTTGCAGAGAAGTCAACAGCAATTTTGTCCCTCAATGTATTATCCCAGTTAAATAGTAGATATTGTAATAAAAATATTTCACAGTCATCAACCCTATATGAATTATCAGCAGCTGTAAGGTTTTATACTGAAAAATATAGGTCAATAAAAGACATGGTATCTTTTAAAGGTATAATGCTATAAGGATGAAAAATCCAGTCTATTCCAAGGGTTAAACCCAAGCTTCTTCTCTAAAGTTTCTATGGCAACTAGATGCAATCTATAGTGATATTGTAGCTAATGAAATGTTTCTTCCAGACCAACAGGGCAACATGTAGCATTCAGTAATGAGGAATGTCTTTGGGGAAGGAACAGTCGCATAAAAGATGCGTTCTAGCAAACTATACTGGATGATAAAAGCCTGCAGTAAAGTGTGTCCTGAAGTCCAAATTCCCTTCTGTTTATGCACAATACTTCCTTCATATCTGCTCTGATAATGAGGAACACTGTAATAAGAACAGAACTTGAGAAGGAAGAGATTAAGGAAAGAAAATATATTTGCTCACTTCTTTAACTGAATCATTAAAAAAAAAAAAAGGGGGGAAAAAGCTTGTAAAGAAGGCCTTTTGTGTGTTTGAAAGAGGTTTTCTTTATGAGTGGAATAGCTAAATGTTGACATTTGGTGTCAGCATGCTATATCATATCTGTATGTTCTCGTGTATGAATTGTGTGGGTACAGATTAAATCTCCTCATCCTGACTTCTCAGAAGCTGAAATCTATATTAGCCTCAATGCAAACCCCAAACCACACATTTTTCAGCTGTATTCAGCCCATCTCATAAAAGACAAATCAGATGAAAGACGTGAAAGCCACACACGTGTATCTGAGACCTGGAGGCAGCAACTCCGACGCAACACTCAGCACCTGAGCAGTGGCACAAACTCCCCCTGGGCCCTTTGGCCCCTCCTGGCAGGGCTTGGCCGTGCTGCCAAGACTCTGCTTCTGGGAAGCAGCTCCTGCCCTGTGCACAGCAGCACAGCTCCTCCCCTGCTGAACAGGGAGGAAAGGCAGGCCAGGGCAGGGCGTAGGAGCTGTCTTGTGTCTTTGTGGTCTGCATGGGAAGGCCTCTTCCCTTCTCTGCTCTGCAGGCTGCTTAGACACTTCTGCAAGGCTGCAGCTTTGTCCTTGCAGGCCCTCCAAACTTGTGAGAAATCAAAGAAACCTTTACATAAATATGACTACACATGCCTGATTTTAGACATTCAGGTTTCTGAATTTCTAGAAATGCTTTCCTACAAAGGCCTTGAAGAACCTTATGAATACTATTATTGAATATAGTTAATATTATTGGAAGGTATCTAGACCTAATGGATACCTCTCAGACTCCCTCCTTTCAGTTCAGTTAGTTGTTCCACGTGTGTGCTATGTTTATGTTGTACATGATATATCTGCTCTGCTGTGGTAATGCTGCTGTTGTAGCTATGGCAGTCTAAGAACAGAAAGAAAGCAAACAGGGCCTCCAACACAGAAATCCTTTTTCTGGGTCTGGAAAATAGCTTAGATGCTAAAATGCTTTCTGCTTCTTCCAGTGCTGTAAATGGATTCAATAAGGAAAAACATACATTTTCTTTCCACTTGCCCGGCCTTGCTTCAGACATACATGCAGAAGAAGAGAGTTAAACAGGTTGCATGCAACATAAATTCTTACCCTGAACAGAAAAATGGGTGCTATTTTTTTAGCAAATCTAGTTCTAAATGTATTAACTGGTTTAAAAAAAAAAACCTCACAGATTTATTCCTACCTATGCACTATTAAAATACAGTAGAAAAGACTAAACTCTTCTCTAGTAGTGTGCTGGATTAAAAAACAGTGTTTCCTTAGGCAAAATTACCAAGGTGGTGCTTTTTTTTTTTTTTTTTTACTTTCTGGTTCTTGAAGTGGCATTTATAGCCACAGGAAATAAAGAACAAGGTACCTTAAAACATCCTTGTAAACTTTATACAGTCATTTAAAATGAAGCACAGTAGTAATTTATTTCCAAAAGGTTGAACTTTGTAAAAAATTTTCTCACTTAGGGAAGCTTTCCCTCTCCTTAGCCAGGTTACATTAAAATGTATAATGCCTCTTCTCTGAAAGGCCTCATGCCCTCTGGCCTCCTCTTTTCTCTACTCATACCAACTACTTTTATGGTTAAAGTATTGATAGTTAAAGCAGTGTTAGGTCCAGAAACTTAATCTTCATGTACAGGGATGATATTTGCCATTGTTTTAGCAGCTGCCTAAAAAAAGGTCCTACAGTATTAAACAGAAGCAGTCTGTTTTCAGCGTTGTCTTTATTTTGGAAACTGGATACTAAAATGAAAGACAATTGCAAGCAGGAATTTGTGTGCCTGAGAGAAGGATTCTAAAGCCTCATTTTTACAGCCTTCAGTTTTGTGAAATAGAACATCTTAATACAGATACTTTGCTATTATCTATCTGAAGCTCAGAATAGAATTTCTGTTTCAGATTTCACCTCTGTGAAGAACAAAGCAATCAACACAGTCCATCAGGATCACAATAAAATTTTGTGTCATCCAAATTCAATGAACCGTTCACGGGCAGTGGGAGCGCTTTAGTAGGACAGGCAGTCGTTTTGGTGGTCAGGGTATTGCACGTGTCAGCATGGCAGCTGCTGTGCTGTGAAAAGATCACTGTGAATAGAGCTCACACACAAATAAAGCTGGCCAGGAGACATGTTAAGTTTGCTATGGCCAAAGAGATTAGATTCTTCTGCAAAAGTAAGTCAACTTTGTGATGCGTTTTGCATTTTTATTAATTTCATGTGAGCTTCATTAGACAACCAGCTCATAAATACACTCACTTTTTGAGAACAGTCTCAGAACAGTAAATATGTATGAGCACTGATCAGTTATCTGATGAACTGTGTATTGCAACAATTGAGAAAAATGTCTTTGAAATGGGTTATAACTTTGACTTACAAAGTGTTAGGAAACTGAAGATACTGAATAAGCCCATCCAGAACATCTCAGGCCATAGCTGAATTTGCTGAGACTCTGTCCTCACTCCCAACCTAGTGTTTGCCCTGGTGCTCATGTGGTTGCAGATCAAATTGTTACTGAGAAGTGATGAAAACACATCCTATGTGTTTTAGTCATTAGTTCATGGTTAGATCAGCTTTCTGGTCAAGCTGATCAAGGCTAGGGTCACACAAACAGGAACAAGGGGGAAAGACTTAGATGGATTTAAATTGTCTTTGAGGTACTCTCTGGGGTTGCTTTTGCATTCCACTGGTAAAATTCCTGAGAAGGGTGTTGGAAGACCAAATCTGTTGGTGTGTATTCAGTGAAGTTTGTTGCTTTCAAGAGGAAGGGTCCTCGAAAGCCCTGATATGAGGAGGCTTCTTCACCTTGGTGAGTGGATTTAATTCCTTTTTGGATTTCTACAGTGTGAAAGGTAGAAAACAGAAAACTTCTTGCAGAATGTCTGTCCTTCCCAGTTTTTCATAAGTAATTTTTGTTCCATACCTAAAGAAAATGTGGCCTCTCACACTGCCAAACCAGTAGGAAACAGCACACACAGGATCCTTGCCCCTTCTATACCATGGCAAAAGCACTGCATCCTGGCTGCAGTTTGTGGAGTCCCACGTTGCTGTTACAAGTGACTTGTCCTTGCTCTCTCATTATTGATGTGTTTCCTCGCTGTACTGGAAGATTCTTGACTCACAGAGTTTTTCAGCACATGACTCTCATCCCAGTGAATCAAACACTGTAATATAAAGCTCATCATTTATCAAGCAGGCGCAGGGCTGAATTCAGATCTGGTGTAATGGCTATATAAAGATTACTGTACGTGCAGTTTTTCTGGGTCACTCTGATTGTTTCGTGGCAGTATAATGCTTCATACGAGCTGGGCTGATTGTGCTGGTGTGACAGCTCTAGCAATGTGAGATATTAGTGTATGCTGTTTTACCACCACACCTACAAACTCAGTGTGCAGCAGATTTGATGAATGTGATGGTGTAAATCCTGAGATGTCTATAAAAGCATTGCAAGCATTACAACTGGGGAAGGGTTTTCCCCAAAGCACTGGCAGAGGTATATGTACAGGAAACTAGATTTGTATCCTGAACTTGTTCCCTAACTCAGCAGAGCATATTGGTCTTGTAAGCAAGAACACTGCACTTTTGGAGTCAGAGGTGCAAGACGAGGAACACCAAACATAATGATTCTTCTCAAACACAGGGAATGTCGTCATGATAAAAGACCAGCTGAGTAAGGAGGCAAGGATTATTAAAAAGAATACATTGCACTCAGGGAGCAGGCCTCCTCTTCTTTACACACTGCTCAGTCATCAGAGATACAAAGGTCAGGGCTCATCAGCGTTCCCCCATCTGGACTCAGTGTCATACCTAACAGTTTGTTGTTCTTTATGATGAAGTCTTTGCTTCTCCAAATAACTAAAACTGACCATATCAGGTTTGCCTGTTGAAAAAAAGATGTGTAGGTTTGTGCGGCTCCTGACTCCGCAGGAAGCTCTGAAACTGAGGCTGGAGCTGGCTGAGAACCTGGGGAGGGAAGTGATGTGACAGAAGCGAGCGCACTGCTATTGCTGTCTCGATGCCTGCTCTCCGTTTGGCTCCTTCCTCTCACCAGGCAGAGCACCCGGGCCGGTGCAGAGGGGTTTCCGAGCTCTGACAGGGCCCAGAGCCGTGAGGGAGGCTGCGTGTCCCCGGCGGGGAGCGGCGCAGCCGGCGGCAGAAAGGCGCGGGGAGCGCGGCAAACCCACGGAAACCTCGGCTCGCCTCCAGCCCGCCCTGCCGTGCATACTCGGTCTGCGCCAGCACCGACTTCTTTTCTTGAATATTCTTCTAGCACCGCTAATGTCACTAGGTGACCTAAATCCTTCATTCACTCACGTTTATTTTTAGTGAATGTCAGATAAAATAAGAGCGTCGCTGTGCAGGGAATCAAAAACCGACTGTATGAACTTTTCTCCTAGAGGTGAATGGTCTGTGGGGAAATTAATGTTAATTTTTAATCACAAAATCACAGTAATATATGACTGCCACTAAAGTATTTGCATTTCAAGTGCAGGGGAAGAACTATAGATTACTCTTAAATGCATTAAGTAAATAAATACAAAGGTATACAAAACTGCTTTTGAAATGTGTAATTTGAGTGTAAGATAGCTGAAAACAAAGCTGCTATTCACTTATAGATGAAAAAGGAGAGACATTAATTCATATAATTAGGCAGTTAATTGTCATAAATGTTATTTAA
>QUSF01000004.1:21192621-21316765 GCA_003676055.1 Chloebia gouldiae | reverse complement strand
TACATTATATGAGCATATAAATATATATAGCTCTATACGCACAGCCCATCCATTAACATAGAGTCATCTATTGTAGCTTTTTAAGTATTGCAGATTGTTCTGTAAGTCTCCTTTTCTTTCCCTTTCAGATGTTATCAGGTGTGGTAGAAGGCCTCACTGCAAATGAAAGCTAATGTCGCTGTTTAAAAATAAAATTCCATTCAGTCACTTTACATGTAAAACAAAAGTTATGTATGTGTATGTAGACATATATATTTATGATTACAGTGTTCATAATGGTAGTATGGAAAGGCTGAACATCTACCTGAATGTAGGAGAAACAGCTCTGCTGAAGTGATAAGTGAAAGCTGGCCTCAAGTACTCCCTGTATGCAAACTTTTTGCTGGCAGAATTTAATCAGTGTAAACATTTTTTTCATTTTGAATGGAGCATAAAGAAAAAGGGTCAGTAATAATAGGCAATAAAGTAGAAAGATAAAGTAGTTGAAATGAAATAATGGATTAGAAAATGGATTTTAAAAGATTTTTTTTTATTTCTATCAGGAATCTCACCATTAATTCCAGGCAACAATATTCACTGTGTCAGTTCCAGGTTTCCTGTAAGTTCACGTCTGCAGCAATCACTATTTAATCAGTGATGCAACAAAAAGACTTTCTAGATGTTAAAGGCTTGGCTTTGCTTTACACAGGGAACAGCCTCTGCACTGCAGTTTAACAGTGTGTCTGGGACCATGGCTCTGTGAACCTGCTACCCCAGAGCTTTGCAGGGTTCACATCCAGGCCTGAACTCCCTGGCATTGGTCTGTCAGCCTGGGGAGAATTTTACTGTCCAGATAACAACCTCTGATTCCCCTTACTGGGTTTGCTACACATGTTCCAGTGAGATTAGACACAGGACTTGTCAGGGAGAGCAGAGCAATTTCACTGAGGTTGAAGTGAGAACAATGTATATGGTCAAATCAATTTATAGACACCTTTTATTTCTGGGAGGAACGGTATTTTGTGAAGTGGATTAGTAGTAGAAAAATGCTTTAACTTACCTATTTTTGGAGGTATTACATAGAATTTCCTGTGCATCACTTAGCATTGCTCATGGGTAAAACAAACTCATGCCCATAAGAGAGCCGTGCATAAAAATGGTCTTAGGAATACTTGCTTGTTAAAACCTGCTTGGACTCCATTAACTGTAGCAACTCCTGCTTGGTGTCGCTTGCCACCTGCTAGTCCTCAATTAGCCCATCCCCTGGGAGCTGAGCTGCACAGCTCTGCCCTGGCACGTGCTTCTTCCCATGGCTGCTGCTCTCAGCTCCGGTGAAAGCGCTTGATGCTGCACGAGTGCCCACTCCAGCTCTTAGTGGCTCTCCAGAGGGACCAAGTGGATGGACTGTGTCCAAAGTGTTAGGCAGGAGCCATTCCCTCAATGGAGGCAGCACCTGTGCCCACGACCCCTGGTGTATGACAGAGCAGAGAGGCTGGGTGTCCCTATGCTGGTACATCCAGCAGGAGCTGGGCCAGAACTGCGTACTGCGTTACTCTTAACTAATTTGCTACTCCTAATGGCTTTTATGCCAGTGGAGATGTCAGAGAAGCTCTTTGTCCATTTAATGCCACAGTCTTATAAGCCTAAATCAAGGACATTTTCTTAATAGAGCTTCATCTGTAGCTCATCTGAGTGGAATTTGCATAAAGACAAAAACTGAAACTTTTCCTTTATGAGAAAACATTATCCTAAAGCACTGCTAGAAATATTGTCTAAAAATACTCCTTTGGGAAACCTCTCAGTGCCTGTCCAGTTTAAGAAGTGCCTTTGCAGGTAGAGAGATGGAAATGTTGCTGCTAGAGGAGCGCTGTCCTGCTGTAATTTGGTTGGCTTTGTCATTCAAATGTTACTTTTCAAAACCAGACTATCACTGCAGCAGCCTACTATAGATTTCTCATGCTGGAACAATTTCTTAAGCAATAATTTGCAGCTAAAATAACCAGGCAAACTTTAAAAACATGATCCTGAATTTTAGGAAGATGAAGTTTTTCTGCTTTTTGGAATAGCAGTACTGTTTATTATTGCCTATAGTCCTTATGATGATGTTAACATGGCCATGCTCATAGGAAGTAACTGAGGAAGTGACCATTTATGCTGTTTTGCCCAAAAGTCTCTACAGCATGTGGTTATTTATTTATCCACTGCAACAATTGCTCTATAAACACGCAGTACATTCTTGGAGGGAAACAAGTCAGGATCTCTCAGCAGGGAAGAGGGAACCCACTTGGTCCCACCCAGCAGAGGCAGCCAGCCATTGTTCAGGGCTGGGCCCAGCTATCACACAGGGGATCTCAGCCTGGGCTAAGCCCAGCCCAGAAATCCATTCCTGTGCCAAAAGTCAGTGTCCTCCCAGTCCAGATGAGAAACTTGAACTGAGGCAGGTGAAGCTCTCCATAAGGAAGTGTCCCACTTCTGTACTGCTATCCATGTTAAATAAAATGTGTGAGAAATAAAGCATAGAAAATGATACTAAAGTAAAATGGTTAGTAAAGGGATACAAATTCCATTAAGCACCAGCAGCACTGACTTCAGTAAATAGAAAGGTCATCTTTCTGTCTCTGCCTCATTCCCAACTGCAGCATGACTCAGAAGAACAAACAATTCAATAGATTTTGTTAGATATTTGCATGCATTCTGGGGTTTTTATTACTCAAAATTTAATTTAGTTCCCTGATTGTACCACAATCCAAAACCTAAATACTTTAAGAAATCAGTTGTAAACAAAATAATTTTTTGCATATGTTTAACAATCAAATGTCCTGATTTCAGAAAGATTTCAGCCACAGAACATTTTATTACATGTCCCTGCTTTAAGATAATAAGGGAAAGAAGAAGTGAGAAGACAAAGCCATGTTAAATTTGTACAAGTATTGAGAGGTAGAAAGTGCATACACAGCAGATGTGTATGTGCTTTACAGATAATCATATCAGTGGTCATGGTTGTCATAATCTGAAGAGGAATAAAAGGAGAGCTGGACACCACCAAAACATCACTTAAACTATTAGATTTGGGCTGCCTCTCTCTGCAGGGCAGGCTTCTTTCCAAATATTTTCTGCCCTCCAGGACAGGCAGCAAAATCTAATCCTTGTGACATTTCCTTAAAAAAAGCAGAAGTAATGTTTGCACCATGGTATTTGTATGCAGGGATTAGCTCTTGATTTCTTTGCTTAGTACCTTAGGGTATATTTTTAAAGTACTACACAGAATTTTAGTCTCACTCGTCAGCTTCTATTGACTTTAAACCTCATGAGTCACTTTGACAATATATCCCAGAGGCCTTCTATCTTACACTGGCTTTAATTTAAATTCCCCTGCTTTTGGGGGTGTATTTCTGAATTTAGGGTTAGCTTGCATGGGAAGCTGTCTTTCAGGAGGATTTTACTATAATAGAGATGTTCTGCTTCCAGGTTATCCCAGTATTATTTTATATTCTCATTTTCTTTGAGGGGGGAAAAAAGGACATTTTTGTTAGTATCTGCAATTTCTTTTACTTACTTAGTTTATCCATGCCAGCAATGGCTGCATTACCTCAATGTCAGTATGCATGGCCCCCTTGTGAATGCTATTGTAACTTATGTGTAACTGTAAAAGTATGTACTTGGTAAGACTCATAGTACAACAAAGCCTAAACTCTGTAAATAAAACCTAGCAAAGCATTTATACATTATTTTCTTTGCAGAATGGCTATTTTCTTCTCTCTTAGGAAAAAAATCCTAGCTGAATTTCCATATTAAAAATGCCAGTGAATCATGTGATGCCATAAAGCTCTGTGGAAGGGATATGCTGCTCCATGGCAGCTGGATGCACATCAAGTCCTCTGCCTGGTAATCTGTTAAGGTGCCCAGACTGGTGGATTGGTCATTATGTGTGGCTCTCACATAGAAGTTAAGTCCAACAGAGACATATACAAGGGTGAGTGAGACATTTTGCCAGTCCCTAGAAGGGTTTTCTCATAGTTCACTTCATTAGTCCTCCAAAATGGTAAAAAAATAAATGACATTTAGAAAGGGAGCTCAGTGAGAGACAGGTCTATGTTCTGCCAAGTATGGATGACAGCTCGAGTTATCCTGAGCTCCTCTCATTGATTGGTAGTCCCAGGTGAGCTAAAAGGCATGACAAAGAGCCAGCTTCCTCAGCTGCAGAAATCCTGGGCAGTGTTAACCACCTTTGCCAGGCTGTGCGATCATGTACATCTGGGTAGAGCATCACACAAGTGTGTTTACAAAGGCTAAGTATTTCCTCTGAAGTGTTTGACAGAAAATAAACAGCTGGAGCAACTGGCAGTAAATTCTAGCTTCCTCAATAGCATTCTGGTAACAATGGGAAGAGGAAGGAGAAACCAAATAAACAGTACCTCTGTTATAATTGGCACAATAGTCTGATTTCTCCTCTTGTGTCTTATGTGGTCATATACAAGTATGCAAACAGCAACAAATACTGCCTCACTAAAGACAACTCTTTTCTGTCTGGGAATTCAGGTAGCAAGATGGTGAAATTTCAGGCTGAGCTTTGCTTTCAAAATAATTTTCTACTTTGCCATTAATTATGAGCTGATCTTCCATTTTTTCAGTGTCTTTCTCATCTAATGGACAAAATATTGCTCCAGGATTGGTAGGTATATTGAAAACATTAAACAATATCAATGAAATTATTATTATTATTATTATTGTGCAGAGAAAGGAAACTCTGTCTTTCCTTAGTTCTTGCCAGGGTGATAACTATAACATACATGACATTTCTAGACATCATTATCAAGAGTACTAGTTTCATTATAAAAATATTTTCTCTAGAACCACTAGCCATTTCTCATTTGATTTTTTTTTTGAATCAAATGCTTTACTGGCCTCTAATCACCATAGGTGTATTGCATTACCTTTGGCTAGAGATGGCTGTCTTGGGAAAGGAAGATAAGATTTTGTTAGTATTTAACTACTGATCAAGCTCATGTTGTATTCCTTTCCATTTTCATTGCACCTTCAGTTTTTACTGTTTTCCCCTTCAAAACTCTTTTTACAGCTGTGCATTTTGTTTGGAACAGTTTATTGGGCCTGTCATGGTCCCAACCCCTCCTTTTTCTCCTTCCCTGCTACTTCACATACACCTATCACATGCATGATTTTCTGGTTAATTAGTAGCATTCAACTGAATAAATTTATTTCTAATATTTGGTATCAGATCTGGAATTTTCTGTATCCCTCCTTTTGAAATTCAGTTAAAGAGATGACTGAGCCCTTCAGATGTAGACATTGACTTCCAAGACAAGTTCCATACCCTTTTTCTGACCTGTCCTTGCTTAATTTCAGGAATTTATATATGTGTCCTTTAATAACTCTCCCTTAATGTATAATCAGCCTAATTTTTTCTTTCCCTGCTTTTCAGTTTTAGTACTAAGGGGCATTGCTTTAATGTCCTTTGAATATTGAATATATTGACTTTATTCTTACATCTCCTGTTTCTTGGCTGACTGTTGGGGTGGGTTTTTTTTGTCATTTCCTTATCTTCAGTAATGTTCTTCAGACTTTTCCTACAAACCTCTGCCTTAATGTATAAATTCCAGATAAAATTGGCACCTTTGACTTAATGACACTCCCATCTTCCTGAAGATAGAGGTGAGCTGTTTTGCCTGCCTGACTTCACTAGTCCCCTCACTTCTTTAAAGTTTGTCCTTCTGAGCTTGGAGCTTTCACTATTATTGCAGCTCTTGCAGTAATAATAGTGTAGTGTAAACATCCGTGGCAGCTTTGATTTAGGTTACTCTTGCACTGCTTTAACTGCAGCAGTTAGTTTTGCTTAGACTAACTTACTCAAATTCTTTGGTAGGTTTTGCACCCTGCCCCAGGTGCAAATTAAACATCCTCCAGGATGTTTTATTTCAGCCTCTGCTAATGCCCCAGTTTATTACTTAAACCTCTGCTTATGCCCCAGTTTACTGAGTTACAGTCCATGCTTCTTGTTTGTTCTTCCATTCCATTTAAATGGCATCTGCTTCAGACCATTCAGTTTATAGGTTACTGTGACCAACTTCTTTCACGAATGTCTTCACTAATAACAAAACTATTCTTAAAATAGAATTCTGTCCAGTTGTTTTTACAGTTATTTGGTAAAAATATCAATTGGTTATTGTACTGGGGAATAGCAAGCCTCTGAATTATTAATGGCATTTCCCTCAATCTTTTTGTTTGGAAATCTAATGTCACTTACAATTTGTCTCCTTCCAAAGCCACAAATTTCTCTTTATGTACACAGAATTTCCTCTAAATAATTTTTGGTCAGAGGAAAAGTGGTTTTGACTAGATCTCATTTTGTCACTTGTTCCTTAGCAGTAGTCTCTGTTTTGGCTGCTCTTTTTTTCTACCATCTGAATAATTGGATATGTTTGCTCTTAAATATCTTCATTTCTCCTCTGGTGGAAGTTACATCACTTGTTCCAGATCCAGAAGAAAACAATAGATGGCAATTTCTTTGATGGACTTTCTGCTGCAGTTTGGTATCCTACGATTATCTTTGTGTAGCATCAACCCTGACCCTAATGAGGAATTTCCTTTTGTATCCTCCTAACTGGCAACAAGTCTTTGCAACACTTCTCTGTGTATCTGGCAGAGATACTGACTGTAGCATTTGCAGGCAAGTGGGGAGTAATTGTGATTGAGTTGTAGAAAAGAGTCATTTCAGGCTGTGCTCTTAAGTATTTCAGAATTAAAGTGTAACAAAGAAAGCCAGGGATAATTCTCTCAAGGTCACAGAATAAACCACATTCTTGTTCCTATGTCCTACAGACTTACTTTCAATGAAAGTCTGATCAAAAAATAGTATCTTGAGCAAATCATACTATATTTATAGAATTTGGTTTGTTATTTCTATATTTATTCTGTATTCTCAAGATTTCTGCTGAAAAGTTGCAAAATTGGTGCCTGTAAGCAAAATTGGAGAAAATTCAAAGCATGAACATATAAATTCTTATTCATATAGAATAAATATTCCACATTTTGTCACTCTATTCAAGATATTTTTTGCCTAAATTCACAGACAGTTTATTGTTAAGTTTTAGAAAAGATAGTGGATCTCCAGTCACTCTGTTTAAATGAACTTCATCATATTAAAAGGTAACTGAGTATATTAACTATACAACAAAAGGATTTATGTTCATTATAATTTTATTTCAATATCTGTGAAAAGTTTAGTTCTTTTTATTACTCTTTCTGAAAGAAGCTAAAAGTTACAGTTCAAGATTCACCCTAATGCATTTTCATTTTAAATCAAGGTTTGACTACAAATTCCAATGGAAGATTATCCATTCAGAAAATTTAAATCTCCATACAACTGTTTATTTTTGAGCAGTGTTCTTCAAAGTTAATACAAGTTATTTACATACATGATTGGGCATTTACCTACATATCCAGATTTTTTATTCCGTTTTCCTCTTCATGTGTATACAGGGAAAGGCAAAAGGAAAGAGAAGGAGAAATCTGAGACAGAAAATCGAGAAATCTCTGCTTTGATTGATGATAAAATATTTTCTACATAAGTCACTAGTGTTCATTGAGCTTGTAGAGAGGTTAAGCCACCACCATCAATAAAATATTTCAATGGTTTATAATCGCAAAGAGTGAGATCCTTTCAAATTTGTTGCCTCTTTCTGCTACAAAATCTGCAGCTGGCTCTTCAGTGTGCTTTGCCTGATATATTATGTTAATCAGCTCCCTCATTTTTGCTAGGCAGCAACCACTCCTTCAAAAATCCCACCTAATTGAGTGCTCTATTTTGGGGTGTTTTGTCTTGCAGCTGGGAAGCCAAATTTTTTGCCAGTAATTTGTAGTCTCTGCTTATAAATGAAACAACTTTGTAGCTTCCTCAAGCTGAGTTTTTGGAAGCTATTTGTCAAAGCATTTTTTGTAGTTGAAGGCAGAAGCCTCCACTGTGGAAGTAATGAAAAACATTTGGCAACTAATGGAATTTGTTGATAGTGTTTTTTCTGGTTTTAATCATAGAGGTGGTCTCCTGCTGGGAGTTTCCCCTGTTATATAAATCTTCTGTAGAGAAGACATTTCATGTCTCTCTCTCGTAAGACATTTTGGATTCTCCAGATTCTTCCTGAAAAGTCTCTTTCTTCTCCTGTGGCCTGCTTTTTAAATTTGTTGATTTTTTTTTTTTACCTAAGAAAACTATACATATTCAACAATACATTAAAAACTGTTAAATATTCTCTTTTGAATTTTTTTTTCTTCTTCAAGGCTTTAATTTTTGTTTAATTTTACAATTGCTGTGTTATTAAGGTTTAATTCTTAGATTTCCATGCAGTTTCATCTTTATAAGAACAGTCTTCTGGTTCCTGGTGGTTCACAGTGCTGGAGAGATTGCAAAAATATTGACATGTTCTTTTCTCTCTCTGAAAAACTGCCTGAGACAGATTTTTCTCAAGCCTGTTTCATTTCCAGTTTAGTCAAGCCACTAGGCTGCATCAGTAATTCTTCCTCAGTTAAGATTGTTTAAAGCAAATACCACATTTTCCTATTAAAGTATCTCCCTAATTCTTTCTAGAGAAGGACTGCTACTGGAGACTGCAGGGCTGGCTGCACAGTATTGTGCAGTATCAAGTTTTCCCTCACCAACCATGAATAACCCCATTCACAGCCTTCAATATGATTATGAGTTTTCAGATGAAGGCTGGCTGAGGGTAGTGGACTTGTACAAAACTTGGGTATAGGTGCATAGACACTGATGACAGTGGGGAGTGTAGTTTTTCTCTCTAAGGAACAACCTTTTCAAGTCTTTCGTTGTGCTCTCTACCACTTTGGGTGGGTGGGATTCTCCTGCTTGAGGGATGGGGCAGAATTCTCGGGGGATCCTCTCCATTGCAGGAGAAGTCCCACGTAAGAGCTCTGCCACAAAGTGCCAAAGGCAGGAATCAGGATGCAATAGCCAACAACACAATTGCCTTATGTATTGGGATGGGATTTGGTGCAAATTGAATGGTTAGGAATTCAGTTGGCTGACATCTGGAGATGGTAGAGCTCTAACTGGGGGCAGCAAGCTATAATTATCTTTATCTTCCCCTAATATGTTCCATGTATCTTTTCAAAATGGGAAATTTTCAAGGGAAATACTGACTGCTTCCCACTCTGAGAGCATCATGCTTGCTGGACTGCTGGGGCCACAGAAGGCAGGCAGTTACCTTCTGATGTTTGCTTACCTCCTACCAATAAATAATGGTCTAAGAAGTTACGCTTGTGATATTTATGGCCTCTTCTGTAGAACTGAAAGATGTCTTTTCTATCAAATGTGAATGCAGTGCAGTTTCAAAGGGTCTTGACTTTGGTGAAAAGACCCTTTACCCAGGAGACAGCCTAATCTTTTAAACTTCGTACCCATGAGCCTGCTTTTTAGATAATCCATCTTTGCCTGCTAGCATACTGCTCTTGATAATGAGCCTGTCGTGATATCAGGTTAAAATGTATCACTACAATTAATTTCCATAACATATATTGTTCAGAGGATAATGAGAACTAAGTCCTATTTTAAAGCTGATCAGGCGGTGCAAGAGAAGAATCTAATTCTTTTAATGAAAACCGACAGACTTGTACTTCAAAACCAACTATATTCCATTAAAACTGTGATAAAAGCCTGCAAAGTAGAACTAAAATATTGCATCTGGGATTTCTTCAAAGTAAGAGGTTTCTTATATTGTTTCAGCATGACATAATGTG
Source organism: Chloebia gouldiae (assembly GCA_003676055.1). Classification (NCBI taxonomy): domain Eukaryota; kingdom Metazoa; phylum Chordata; class Aves; order Passeriformes; family Passeridae; genus Chloebia; species Chloebia gouldiae. The sequence goes on along the minus strand of QUSF01000004.1, from coordinate 21,307,021 downwards.
AATGTGATGGATTAACTCTATTTCCAGACACATTTGCACCTGAAGTTTTGATTTTCTTCCTTCCTGTTCATATAATTAAAGAAATTTGGAGCCAGGCCCAAGAAAGGACTTCTAAGCACTTTAGGTGGAATTCAGATGCCTATATCCAATATTTTAGTGCTTAAAACCTCCGCTTAATTTGCCAGCTGATCTTGAAGATACCAGAATTCTTATCTTTTGATCTAAAGTTTGCCAGTTTGATTTTGATTTTTTTTTTCTTCTTTTTACAAGCTCCAGAGTGTCTCTGTTCTGTGATCAGATGTAATCAAAATCACAAATTGGACAGTAGACACTTTCCTTCTCAAGGGATTTAGGCAACAGGTATTCTGGAATGCATTTAATGCTACTAACCCCTCTAAAAATAAATTTGTGGTAGCCATTGTCTTCTTGTAAGGCATAAGAAGAAGCACATGCCACTTCTTCTTGCCTGGGGCACTGAGGTGCCCTAAGAGAACCTGGATTGGTCCCTTCCTTTTGACCATGTGAGGAAATTGGATCATGCTCTCAATGTATGGCATATGCTGAATGGGGAGAACCAAAGAGGAGCAGAAAAGAGATTAAATATTTCCCTGAGTTAAGGAAGAACACTGAAGGTGGTAGAACTTCGTGAATAGAAAGTTAAGGTAAACCTCACAGATGCTAGGGAGGTAAATGATGCTTCCACATATATTTTTCAATGTTCAGGGTAAAGCACTATTTTATATTATGAAGTATTTTTTTCCAAATTGATTCAAAGCAAAATTATTTTAAAATTGGTATTATTGTATAATGATGCTGTCTTCCAATAGAGTGTTGTTCTTTTGTTTGTTTTTTAAATAAGTTAATGGCAAAGGGTGCAATAAAAATAGAGACCAACATAGGAGGGGTAAAATGAGTACAGAATGATGTGGTGTGTTTCTTATTTCTTATGTTTGTAGCTTGCAGCTTGCAGCAGTGTTTTGCAAGTCAAACTCTTTAGGAAAAGTAATGGTGCTAGAAATATGATGATCTCATCTGTATGACATGGAAATAATTTGTGATTCAGGTGATGTGAATAGTGAAACCCACTATCCTTATTATAAATTAGCAGTTCAAACATATTGAACTTTTAGGAATATAATTTTTTAGGTATGAACTTAGAGTGGGATTTCTTATTGTTTAAAACATCAATATTTAGGATTCTCAGTGAGTAATGATTTCCTGTATGTCACTGGCAGCCTGGCTGTGTGTGTCATCAGAAGCTCTGGGTGGGCACTCTCTGGGTGACAGCCCCCACATGACATTAGGGAAATAGATGGGTTGGTAACAGTGCCATATGCAGTTATGGTGATATTCCTATCAACTCCTACAGTGAAACCAACTCATGAGACATGGTGGAAGTCACTACAGGGGAAGATACTACAATTGGGAAGCAAAATTATGTTATGTGGCTTTTCTTCACCAGAGGTGCAGACGCTATGGTGATGATGAGGACTTGAATGCTGGATGCCAAAGCAGACTGCTAAGAGACATCTGAGGGACAGAATCACAGTGCCATGGGAGAATACTTTGAAACATTTGTTGGGTTCCCTGGAAAAACAACACAATAGTGCAAAGAGAATTTAATTAAACTTAGGAAAGGGGCTGAGAGAAAAACAAAAGTATTATTACAGCAGTTTGTGGACATGTAATATTCCCACATCTTGATTATTGCTTTAAGTTTTGTGATTTCATCTCTAAATGAATCCAGAAGAATGAGAAAAGAAGAACAGAACATGACTATAAAACCATATATTTTGCATGCTTTTTGAGTGAGGCTAGAGTAGAACAACTTGTGGGAGATTATAGATGCCCACAATTTCATAAATGATATGGGAAAAGAAAATGGGAAACAGTGAATATATGTGTTAGTATAAAGGGGATCCTGATGAAATTAGGTTTTAAAACAAACCAGAGGAATTTGTGCAATTATGCAAGTTCAGCTGTAAAACTGAAGGTGGTGTCTAATTCAGAAAAAGATTGGAATAATCTATAAAACACAAGGAATCTTAACATGATTATGTAAATCCAACATTTATCTTATAAATTCCTTTTACTCCTGACCTAGGTAAAATTCATTCAACTTGACTTTACTCTGACCTGATATAGATTTCTCAGGTGGAGAGAAGGCTGGCAATATGAAAACTGTAATTGCTAGGAGAACCATGCTATCAATGCTCATGGACATAAAATATTGCTCGAAATGTCTTAAAGAAAGCTGTAAAAATTAAAATAGAGAAAATCCACAGTCTTTCTCAGCAGCCCAATTGAAATGTGTGAAAACTTTTTAAGTCCTAGATCTAAAAAAAAAAGCAGAACTCTCCATTTCCAGAGACGCTATCTGTAACTGGTTTAAAGTTACTTATGATTGCAAAGCCTGCTACAATACTTTAGAAGTGCTGTGATACAGCCTGCAAACTAAGTAGTCATGAGCATTTTGTAGAAAAAGAGTAAAGAAGGTGTGGGGAGAGGAGCTTCCTTACTGTTCCACAGTGAGAATTTTGATAACATCTCTTCTACCCAGCTGTAAAAGAGGAACATTTTTTTTTTACAGAATTGAGAAGAAATGTCGATTTGCAGAAATAAATTAGTTCCTTACAGTATTTTTTATAAGGACTGTGAAATATAGAAACCATTGGAAATACCACTCCCAGTGCTACAAGGTGTCTGTTTCCCCAGAATACAAGCATTTTTGTACAGGTCTAATCAGGATTAGACTGTCCTCTGAGGCTATGACTTTAATGATTGGTTTGTGAAAGGATATTAAAAATCATTGAAAATATGTCTGAGTTCATTGCCTGATCTGCCAGTAGGCAGGATCTAAACAAAAGCATTATTTCCCCTTGTGAATCATGAGTACTATTGATTGTCTTTCCAGTAAATGTGTAGAGCTATAGAAAGAATATTATAACTTGTCCCTGTAAGTCATATTCTGAGTGAATGAGCTTTTAGAAATGGAAGTTCTGGTGATTTATATTTACAGCAGCCGAGTTTGAATTTCAGGAGGATGCTTGGTAAAATTGAATGAGGACAGAGTCTGGATGGCTTAGCTTGTGCTCAAGAAGTTACAGGATGTAAACCAATTATTATTATGGTTGCTGCTAATAATGAATAGAGCTGATGTTTCTCTCTTTCTGTAGATCCTTGAGGCTGAAAACATGCAACTTGCCTCACATGCTGTTTGAGAAGAAATAAATATGTATATTTAGTGGTAAGAAATGTATATTTGTACTGGTAAGAAATTTTCTCTTATTTCATACAAGCTCAGCGCTGCAACTTGCTAAGCAGTCTTGATATATGTTTAAGGTGTATCATAATTTTTTATTAGTCAGTTTGCATATTTGAGTTCTTTAAATCTTTTGAGTTTCATCAGTCCCAAAGGGGTGTCGATGCACAAGACCTGTATTGTGTTTTATGATGTTTTAGAAATGCAGGAATTATTGGATGACTTGCTGAATCACTGACCTGCTAAATAATATCTATCCAGATTCTACTGAACCCAACAGGAACTCACCTGTTGACATCCGTGAAACAGGAAATTATTTCAGATGAAACACTAATCATATCACTATTTAATTCACTTTAATTACTCTGCCTTAGCTCTTAGCTTTGGAATTGCTTATTTGGAATGACCCCTGCACAAATCCATCACTAAGCTCTGCTGGGTATTTTCAGCTCACTTACATCTATGTATACAATAATACAATGTAGAAAATCAGCAGAATGCTATCCTGGGGAGCATACAAGGTCTGCTTGGATGGGGTTCTGAGCAGCCTGACCTAGCTGAAGACCTGTCTGCTCTTTACAGAGGGGTGGGACATGATGACCTTTAAAGGTCTCTTCCAGCCCAAACCATTCTGTGATTCTAATGAAGCTGTATCACTGTTGTCTCAGTGATCAGGAAAAGCCCAATTATGTGTTTCATAAGCATTAGAAAGTGGGTGGACTAATATATCTGAAAGGACACAGTCAGTATTTTGGGTTAACCTGACCCCTCTCTCTTCCTCTACAGACACTTTCTTAAGAACAGAGAATGATGATAAGGATGCTACTTTTAAAAATATCCACGTTGAATTATTCATTGTCTCTTAATAGTGAATAATCATATGCAACAGGTGTTTTTCCTCTGGCTTGTTGAATTTCAGTATAACTAGCCTCCAGATATTGCCCTCAGGGAAAGAAGCAGTAGAACAAATCAGCCTTATTTTAAAATAATTACTGCAATCCTACAGTGCCTGTCAGTTGTTATTTTCCTGTTTTATGTCAATGTACAGTACATGTACAAATAGGACTCTGAAACAGGGAGGAAAAAAGCAACCTATTACATAAAATTGAGAAAGTAACTGGTGGATTTAGTAAATATTATTTTAGTAGAAGTGAGGGGCCCTATCTGTATGTTTTATTAAAATCCTTTTGAGCAAAGCAATAATGAATTGCTATCATGATGATAAAAAGAATAAGGATTATTATAATTTTGCTGCAAATAATTGCTATGATATAAAAATCCATTTGGGGCTCCTTTTGTGGCTTTTACATCAGCATTTAAACAAGATTAATTAAATTTAAGCAGAATTAAGTAAACTTTTGAAAGGGATAGAAAGTATGTTTGACTAGCCTGATTCTTCTACATTTCAAAAATACAATGGCTGTTAATAAGATACTAGTGAGAACTGCATACCCATTTAATTTGACTGGTGCAGCAAGGCCTTTTGATGGATCCTGGGTACTTAGGAAGGGAAAATCCAGCTCATTCCCTACTCCCACACTTCTGCAATTAAAACACTGCAGAAAGCCTACAGGTCAAGGAAAAGCTTGGAAATAAAAAAAAAAATCTTTCTAAAATATACAGAAAATTCATGCACTGGATGGGTATTTTGGAAGAGGGCATAGTGATCGGGCATATGGATGTCCACCTCTTTGCCTGATGGTTCCTGTTTGAGCCCTTCTCCCTCACCCTGGTCAGGCTCCAGCTCTGAATGACCTGTGCCTGATGCCCATTCAGGAATGTGCTCCTTCCCATCACAAGACACTGAGTCCACACTGTTCTTGCAGCATTTTGTAGGGATGGGTTTTGGTGTCCAGGAATGACCCTCCTGAAGGGTCAAAGGACGCTCTTTGCATGGCGTTAGCTCGGGGGTTCAACAGCTGGTAACTTACTCACAGAAGGCTTGGGATACACACAGCTGAAAGGCTGCTGTATTTCTCAGCATTTTTCCAGTCTCTCCGAGGCTAACATATTAGCAGGACTGGGAGGAGGCGACTTCTGGTGAGCTGCAATGCACTGCAGCAAGATGCTGCTGAAGCATGCAGCCTTCATGGAGCTGGTGCAGTGTGAGGTGGAGTTCTTCCTTGTAGCAGGCTCAGATTATGAAACCTTTATTTCACTGTCCTCAGATCTACCTATTGGAATGTAAAAATAAATGAAGAAGTAGTTTAAGTTTAAATTGGAAGTTATTAAACTTATGTTAATGGGTAGACTGCTAAGAGGACTTTCCCAAGCATAAAAAAATATAAATAAATATTTTGTTATGTTTTATTCTTGTAAGTTGATAATTTTTAATAACCTATTTCTCAGTGCTAGAAACCCCTGTGCTTCTGAATGAGGCAGAGAAGACTTTGTTTCTACTTTAACAATTAAAGCTCTCATAGCATAGATATAAACATAAATTTTGGTACTTTTTATATAGTAAAATTTTATATATTTTTTTTAGAAATAATAAAACCATTCCTGTTAGCTTTTTACATAGGGAACATTACAATAAGATAAAATGTGGTCCTGTGTGCATTTATTCAGAAATAATAAAAATTATGCCTTTAAAATATGAATGAAATCTGGTAAGTAAATTTAATAATTTTGTACATTTATTCTTTAAATTCTTCACTAGTGTGTATTAGTGAAATATATAGATAATGAAAATTAAAAAGTGGACTTCACTAATTAATTAAAGATAAAACAGGGGACACTTTCATGGTTTTCCTTTCTACTCTCTTTTCTATCTTTATGTCTCTGTCTCAGTTTCAGAGGGAGGCAGAAAGTCAAGGAGTTGCTGCACTAACAAAAAGGCACTTCCACAGGTGCATTCCCATTTCTCCCTCTTAGTCCCAGGCAAACTGGGACTTATTTCCCCTCTCTTCAGCAGGCAAGGAGACACATTGTGTGTCTGATTCTCCATCCAGAGGAACTCCCCACACCCTTCAGTGAAGTGCTTATGAACTTAACCTTGACCTAATTGAACAGTCACTAAAATCAGCATCTAACTCTACATCTCTGACAGGAGATGGAATAGCAGAAAAAGAGTAGGCATGGAGGAAAGATTCCTTTCTTCCTATTTTCCTCCACTGGCATTTTCACAATTCCTTCTGAAGCCTGGAGACACAGGAGGTGGGAATCCTGCTTTTACTCCAAACTTAGGATTCCACAGGAGAATGTAACTATTTTGCAACAAATCTGAGATACACATCTTAGATCTTGATGTTTTATTTATTTTGAGTCATATTAATAAAGGCCCCTATTTTTTCCTATCAAGGAAGATATGGAGCAAGAGTATGTAAGAATTATAGAAGATATTTGAGTTATTTTAATATTTTTTTTTTAATTTGAGGTAAGTGTGGTATTCACATGTCCTCTGAACAGAGAGAGACTTAGCTTTCTCAGGATTTTTCGTGAGAGAAGCAAAGAAAATTATCAAAACAATTCTTATCTCACTGCTGCTGCTGGTTGTTGCATACATATGGAATGTGTTCTGGAGATTGTTTACCCAAGGTGATTGCTTGATTGGATTCTGGTAATGGTGTTTTGGATTCGTTGACCAATTAGGTGACAGCTGTGTTGGGACTCTCAGCAGAGAGTCACAGGTTTTCTAGTTAGTTAGTTAGTGGTAGTTCTTGTTAGTGTAATATAGTGTGATATAGTTTCAGTATAATATAATAAAGTGATTAATTAGCCTTCTGATATAATGGAATTCTGCACATCAGTCATTTTTCCCCATTGGGCACAACATCATGAAGGTGATTAGACAAGAGGAGCCATCATAAGAGATACATAAAATACAATAAATCAAGTGTATCACTGATAAGATTAACTTGAACATACACAGCTTGATTTGATCATGCTCAGTGTTTCTGGTTCATTGTGACTATAGGGTCTGATTTCCCAGCTTTACACTCTTGATTTATGCCAAAAGATGAGGTATGGCATTGATTTCAGACTTCCTGTTTTAACACTATGCTAAATTATGGGTTGCATCTCATTGCATTTCTGTTTCCCAAAATTAAAAGTGAATGAGAAGCAGAGTACGGGAGAGAGAGAGAGTGCAAAGGAGAGAGAAGACCTGCCCAGGTAGCAGGAGCTCTGTCTAATGCTGGAAAGCAATACAGTACACCAGTGTTCCTACTTCTCTTTTTCATTGTGAATGTTTGCCAGAGATTACTATCACTCTACTTCTCATCAGAGCCGGAGTTCTAGTTTATCAAAGTGTCAGTATGAGGACTAACACTAGGGAAAATTTACTGCAATATGGCTGGAATATGAGCTCTGCTCTGACAGCTACAACATAGAATCAAATCCATCTCTGTAGTTAAAAGGTTTTCTAAAAATTATTGGGCAGGAAGGCACAGATTTTACAGGTACTTAAGCTTTAAATAGTTTACTGTGGAGTGTACTATTATAGTTTTTAAAGCATTTGCATGTCTGGTACTGTTATTTTACTGGGAAGGAGGCATACAGGAATTTTGTAAAACCATAGTGATTTTTGTTTCCTGTGCTACTGTGCACCTAACACTGCAAAATATATGTAATTTTTCAGTGATGGGGGTTGCACAGGACAGGAGGTGCCACACCTCTCAGGGGCTCCAAAATTTTTCCTTAGATCCTATACTCACAATCACAAGGGAAGCTCTATCTGCACTTATGATAGTTCCCCACACCCATTCTGGTTTTCAATGGTTCTAATCATCAAGGAATTAGTCACAAATATTATAGATTTTTAAATTATTATGCACATAGCAAATATGAGTGTGCATAGTCGCTCCTTTTAGAAATGAAACTGATTTAACAATATAGTCTGCAGCAATAAACTGGGTATTCCTTACTTCAATGAGCCTTAAAGAGCTTTCAGAATATTTGTAGTCTTTTATATGTTTACTGTATTAATGAAGACAAAAACATGAAGCTCATGGCTCAAACAGAGTAGAGGACAAAAGAGAGGTGGTAAGATGAGGGCTGGAAATACCAGAGAACTGACATTCATCACTGTATCAGTGGTGGCACTTATCTCTATGGGCACCTGCAGCAAACTCTTTGGCAGCCTAACCCCAAACCAGGACAACACAAGGCTGTCACAGAAAGACTCTGCAATGCTTTCATACAGACTCCAAGTGTCATTTATGCAGTTCTGAATCACAGTACCATTTCCACTCACATCACCTGGCCTTGCAGAATCAAGCTGAAGAGTTTGGGATTATAATTCCCAAAAGCACACTAATGCACTCGCGCACTTCTCCTGGGATCAAATCTTCCCCAAATTCATAAACCCTCGCTGAATGCTCTGGTGTATAACTAAAACTTTAGCTATGCATATAAATTGATCCTTTATGTCAGCAAAGTTTTTCCTATACACAATTTTGCTTCAAGATGTGTCTGGTTAGTGGAACTAGAGTAAACATTTCGTAGGATGACAGTGGTAAAACTGAATGGCAAGCAAATTGATCTTTATTGATCTTGGACTTGCTGACTAGACATCATAATGAAAGACACCCTGGGAATTTGTCAATGGATGACTGGTCACTCTTCACTGTGAAGCATTATATTGGTACCCAGATCCTGGGCCTGAAGTGTTTATGCAGATAAAACACTGTCCACTGGAAATCTGTGGGAGATTTGCCCAGGTAAAAGTTGATGGAATGGTTCCAAAGAGCAGTCATCTACAGGGGAACTCATGGGTGAAGGTCACCTCTGACTTTCTGTGGGAGATGAGTCAAGGACCTTTTGCCAGGACTGCTCTTCTGGCTCTGATGTTGTTGACAATCATACTGAGCAGCCACTGTAGTGAAGAATTACAAGGACATCTTTGAAGGGGTGTAATTTTTTGGGATTTAAAGATTTCTTTGTTTTGAAGCTAAAAGGCAAACCACAAATGTTTAAGAGAGTTTCTTTACCCTGCCATTGAAGGGATATAAACATGAATTGAAGTAATGTTTTTGTTTGTTTTTCTTTGGCTCTGGAGCTTGTATCAAATTTCTACAGTTATTTATTTGTATTTTGTTTTAGAAGTATCTTAAAATATTCAGTGTTCATGGAATATTTTCTCCAGAACAAAGACTACTCTGAAGGATAATATCAAACGCTAAAAGGTTGCATGATCCAAATTTGTCAGTTTTAGAAGAAAGGCACTTCCTCCTTTTTTGAAAGCTTCTGAAATGTTATGAAATTGTTTCTGTAACAATCCTTTGCTTCTACAAGAAATATTCTGAATAACCAGAAAGTAGAAAGAAAAGTAGCTAGATAACAACCTTCTACCAGGTCTGTTTATAAAATTGAACTTTGCATTCTTCTCCAGGGCTGTGACCAGACTTTTATTGCTGAACTGAGGTGTTTCATCAAAAATCTGAGTAATATGGTGGGATACATGTGACCCAAAAGTGTATACTGGGGATTGAAAGCTTACCTATGTAATCAGGGACCCTGAGACAGGAGCACTGTGAGTGCTATGTGTAGGTAATGCCATGCTGAAAGAAGCTGTACTCGTACATGCCATTTATTGCTATTTTTGGTAATTCATCTTAACATTGATTCATAGGCATTAGAATGAGGCAAAAAATGTGGTTTGTGTAAATAAATATATGTCAATATACAAATTCACTGGTTCACTCTCTACATTGCAACACATTGTGAAAATTTCAGCCCAGGTGGAAGGTGCTGTTTACCAGATTATTTATTAGGTCTAATTCAGCTTTGTCCAAGGGTGAGAATTTGGCTTTAAATACACTTCATATATTTAATTAAAGCCTCTGTTGAATTATTCTGATTCTGCTTTTGTTGCTGTGTAAATACATTTCTGTTATTTTTCAACCTGATAGCTTTTCTAAATTTCTGCTATTTCACTTCTGGTCATTTTGAACTTGGAGGATTTAGTTTTGTGGGAGGATGAGGTTTAGTAGAACTGTGCTTTGAAAACATGCTGTGTGCTGTTTGCTCATGTCCCCCTTCAGAGCACGGTGCTGCTGCCTGTTACACACCAGGTGGTTCACCTACAGGCAGATGATAGAAACAAGAGTCCTGTTTCATCTCCAGGCTCCATATGTTTCCACTCCATCCTTCATATGAAATCTAGGCTGAAAAGTGGCAAAACAGTTCACTGGTTTGCCAGTATTTTTGTTGTTTTATGCTTAGGTCTTGCTTTAGTTGAGTCAGACATCTGCTAAAGCGGAAAGCCAGCCCAACTCACCCTACAGCCACCGAGTCAGTAGGCTGACTGTAAGTCATGAGGGACAGACCACACAGAAAAGGTGTGGCAGTGGTCAGCAGTCCCAGTGACTGTTCTTTACTTTTGATATTAGCTATGTCTGAGCCTAAGTCCACTGCTCCTTGGTGCTTGTGCCTGTAGCAGCAGGTGTGTGTTGCACTGGTTTTGAGCTTGGAATCTTCCCCACCCGTGCCTGAGTCGTCCCTCTTGGCAAGCCAGGATGGGAGCAGTAAGAGAGCTTTGGCTTCAGCCTGTGTGATGATATTGTCATGGTCTGAATGCAAGAATCTGCAGCCATTTTTGTGAGGCCAGATCCCCCAGGGACTGGCCAGCACAGGTGGCAGAGCACAGCACTGTCACACAGCCCATGGTGGGTACCCCGGGCAGCCAGGGGGGAAATGTCCTTCTCACCAGAGATCCAAGCTCTGAGCACCTGTCCTGTCTACAGTGGGGTGACAGAAACAAACTGTACTAGTTTGTATTTTCTTTCTGTGAAAGAAAATGTTTAAAATAGGACTGAAGAGATACAGACGAGCTTTCATAGATCTTTTATTTAACTGACAAACTTAATCCTGTGTAAATAGATTGCATTTGAGTAAAACAATGCAAATATATATATATTAATGTAATTAGAATACACTTATCTGCCTGAAAAGTCCCTGGGATATCTATTCTATGTATGTTCTGCATATAAATTTATATGTATTTTGGAATGTAAATACAGTGGCACTCTATTTTAGGGAGGGGCATTAGAATCTAATAAAAATAACAATAAAAGAGTGTTCGCATGAATAAAAGAAGTGTTGTGGTTATAGAATAAAGAGAGTAAATATGTCTATAAATTAGATAACTAATTTATATGCATAATTTTTATAATCACTAGAAAAATATCTGGTAAAAGTCAGTGGGGGTAGTTGGTTACCATTATCATTAATTTGAGTGTTGCCAAAAGAGACAGGTGACTAGGAATAAAATATGGTAAATATTTTTAGAAGAAAAGAGCAAATCAGTGTGCAATTGCTTCTTTATCATTCAGAGCATGAGATGCATATTAGTCATAATAAATGTGCTGGGGGAGTAGAAGCTTTAAAAGCTTTCTTCCTCTTCTGGAAACATCTTGAGTGAAGAGCTTAAAAAAAAATCCCTAGAAGAGAATAAACTATCGTGTTTATTAAGAACATCCTATTGGTGGATTATTTGGAAGGGTACTAAAAATTTCCCAAGGGAAATATCTATGACTTTCACAATCAACACTTGGAGCAAATTTTTTAATAATGTCACAGACATCCATTTAAATAAAAAATACTTTGTATCAAACTTTCTAATCTGACCAAATTAAAACCCAATAGTGAATGTGATAGGGTTAAGCATGTGGTAGGGAAAAAACTACTACAAAATGCTTTCCTTAGAAGACAGAAAATTAATATCCTGAATCTACAATGCCCTGTCCAAGGAGTTGGTCTCTCTGCATTTCATTTTCATGTTACCTTCTATCACAACAGAAATACTGCAAATGCAATCAGAACAATGTTGCTAAGGAAGAGTCTGCAAGCAGAAGCTGAGGGGGAGATTCTGTCTTTGCAATAGAAAACATGGGAAAACTCAGGGGCCTTTCAGGAAAAAGGTAGGAATCAAGCAGAGGAGCAGGTCAGTGAATCCAGCATTTAACTTTTCTGGAGGATTCACTCCTCTTTCATTTATTTTGCTAAATGAAAACCTCGCTCATCTTTCATTTAGTTTCTGATCTCTAGCCCTTCTCTGAACCTTCTCTTTCTGTCATTTTTTTTTTCTCTCTAATAGAGCCAACTTCAAGGAAATTTCAAGATCATCTTCAACAATTTACTGTGTCAATTGCCAGCTATTTAGAGCTAGCCTACAAAAAGTGCTACTTATGCTGTTATAAATATGTTACCTGATTATAACAGTACCTGAAGAACCAGCCTCCCCACCCCCAGCCATAACTGTTACTAACTGGAATGTCGTGCAGCTGAACCATATCAGTTTCTTGAATGTCCAGAAAAATCATTAATATCCTTTAAAAAAAAAAGAAAACTTTTGTGAAAATTAATAATGATGAACTTGAAAAAGGTACAACTTTTTTCCATACTTTTCTTAACTTCAGAGCCATATTTGTAAGACATGTTATAAGTTTGTTTCCAGTATCTTTTACAGTTAGGAGCTTAGATGCCTGAAAAGCAAAATTCAGTTTATATATTCAGTATGCTCTACCTGTCTGCTAGTGAATAAATATGAAAGAATATTCAATTCAGCAATGCGTTAGACATACCACATATCCTTTTTACTCATCCCAGAGAGGATATATACAATATAAACTATTTATATGGGTTGTTTTCACATAGTATCATAATTATCTTGGTGTTGTGTTTTTGCTATCTTGTGTATATAACATCAGCAGAGGAGCTCTGCTACCTCTCTGCCTATCATGTAGACAAGAAATTAACATGGCTTTCTTCAAACAAAATACAGTTATTCTGAAGGTCCTTCTGGTTCCAGTTGTGATTGAACAGCATTCTGCTACAGGTTCCTGTCACTTCAAGCTAACATTTCACTACCTTTGACAGTTCTTTCAGGAAAAAAAACAAATCATATCCATGATGAGGAATGAGAGCAGAAAAGGAAAATAATCTGTCCTTTCTCAGCATCAGATGTGCTCTATTCCTACTGCCAGCTGACATCCATAACCTAAAGGCCAAATGCAGACATCATCAGGCACATAGCAAGAGATAGGCAAGGTTGACCTAAAGTTTGTGGTCAGACTTTTTGCAAACATGCAAAAATCATGCCACATTTTTAACAACAATGTTTTTTCATTTTTCCAAATGAACTTTGTGATGCTCCTTGTATGGTCCCTCTCCAGACTCTTCACCATCCTTGTAGCTCTCATTTAGATGCTCTCTAATATCCTTTTTATCCTATCCTACCTAATGTCCTTCTTATAATATGGCATCCAGAACTGGACTCAATATTCAAGGTGAGACCCCCTCAGTGCAGAGCAGAGCAGGACAATCCCCTCCCTTGCCTGGCTGGCCATGCTGTGCCTGATGCCCCCACGATAGGGGTGGCCCTCCTGGCTGCCAGGGCACTGCTGGCTCAGATTGAACTTGCCATCAGCCAGGATCCTCCACATTCATCAATTTCTGTGAAGCTTCTCTCCAGCCTCTCATTTCCCAGTCTGTTTGTACTTCCAGTATTGCCCCATCCCAGGTGCAGAATCCAGCACTTGCCTTTGTTAAATTTCATATGGTTGGTGATTGCCCAGACCTCTAGCTTGTTTAGATCTCACTGCAGAGACCCCCTGCCTTCGAGGAAGTCAACAGCTCCTCCTAACTTTGTTTCATCAGCAAACTTAGCATACCTTTGAGTCCTGTGTCCAGTTAGTTTATGAAGACAGTGTTGGGAGGCATTTAGCTCTCAAGGGACATAGACCTTCCCAGGCATCTGTAAATGACCTCTACACAAAACTTTCCTTCCCCTTTCTATATCAGCCTGGATTAGCTGCCATGGCAGCATGTCCAAGTTGTTCTCCGTAACTGCTGAAAGCAAACACACCATTCAGATTGGTAAACAATTACCTGGCAGAACTCTGTTATGATTATATGGCGTGATCTGGTTCTGATCAGGCCCTCCCCACCCTAAGCAGACAATCTCTCAGGCACCTCCCCCTTCTGGCTTTGGCTTGAATCATGAACTTGTTGAGGCACAAGTCAGTATCATTCCCCCTGAGGATTATTTACTCATGATTTTTGTCAGATTCTGGTCACTTCTCTGCATTGACAGCTTTATAGTTAAACAAGGTATGGCTCTGTGCAATATCTAATAAGTCTAGGAAGGAAAAAGGGTTTTCCTGCCACTCATTGGAACAACAGGACAAAGTGGTAACTGCTGTATTCTTTCTGTGGAAGGAATCTCAGGCAAAGGGAAAACAGCAGGGTTATGTGGCAAGTCTAGATAAGGGCTGTGTCCCATCCACTTGTCTCTTCATGCTGCCAGGTCCTTGATAAAGCATTTCATTAGTACACAAATGTGTGTCCTCTGAGAATAAGGAAGTTTGGGAAGGCAGTGTTGTTGGTAACTTGGTGTGTGGACCATGACTGACTAGTTAGGTTCATACAGTCCATAGTTCAGGAATTATACTATCTGCAGGGCAAGCAGGTAACTTGAAATCAGGAATGTCTCTCTGCTGTCATGAAAGGCATGTTGCCTTATGTGTAATGAAAAGGAGCAGAAAACCTGGACAGGAGAAGCTGAACTTGATAAGTAGAGCTGCTCATGGCAATTAAGCCCCTTGAAAGTGAGAAAACACTGAAGCACCCTGTGCAGACATCCTACACTGGCTTGCTAACTTGGCTGTAGGTGTACCTTTTAAAGTGGTAAAATGTGAAAGTGTGTTCCTCAGCTTTTCTGCAGAGAGGAAGGTTAACCCTTGTCCAGGCCCAGCACTAGCTATCAAAGACTTCTGGCCATGGCAGGGCTGGAGTGCTCTGTGGTTCATGCTATCTTTTCTTGTTCATGCCTGGCCCTCTGCAAAGGTGAGACTGCTTTGGACTATACCTAAAGCCTGGTATATAGAGAGAGGCAGGTCTGTCTGCTTTTCTCCTGTGCGTATGGATCAGGTAGAACATGCTGGATCCCTCCCCTTTGGCTAGACATCTGATGGAGATGGAGGATGGCCCTAATGTGGGTTGACTGCCCCTCAGTTTCAGGATGGAGCCTGAAGGACAGCAAAAAAAGAGATCTAGATTATATAAAGCACACTGGGGCAATCACAGAAGATATCTTTTGGAAAAATACCAAATAACAAAGTTTGGCAAGAAGGAGTGCATCTGTTTGCTATGGTTTGCCATGGACAAACACTTTAGGGGGAGGAACACTGAAGGAGCTTGGTGTACCACTCTGAAAGAGGCATGAAATAAAGGGTGGATCAGCATGGAGGTGTTGCAATCATACTCTGTTTAAAACAATGCAGGTAATGGCATCAAAGGAATGACCAAGTGCTTCAATATGACCATTTTGCTTCAATAACTCAAAACCACATTACTTTGCATGCCATGCATATGCTAATGAAATAAAAACTTGTACATGCTTTTTATGTGTGACTGAAGTCACTAAAAATCCACCTAAATATGTAATTACATCAATTGCAGCTTTACATTTTCACCTCCCTCATAGAAAACAATATAGCTTCAGTGGGGAAAAGGAACAGAGGGGGCTCCATCTTTGTGTCCTGGGACAATTGATGGGCTGTACCTATCTCTTTTCCCATAGGGATGCCTGTGCTCATTGGCTGGGACCTGAATACTTGGCTATCCTGAGGGCTTCTGCAGGAAATTCAAAAGGCAGGCTCATGTTTGTGGTTGAACTTGCAATACTATATAGTCATCTTGCAATTTAATGTATTTGTCACTGGCTCTATAATTTATATTTCATCTATTCATGTGAGCTTCTGCAGAGAGTAGCAATACAGTAAGAATCTACATTTCTGTTGCTCAATAAACTACTTTGTTTTGCACCTGGATGTGAGAGATATTGAATGTGACTGGACTTCTAGTCTGGCTGTGAGAGTTCTTTGGGTGTGACCAGGCTTAGAGTGCATTGCATTTTTTGTCAATCCATAATCGTGGTAGTTCTTATTGAACACGACTACACTTACAGTGCCCCACTGGCTCTCCATTTCTGTTGCTTAGTGCTGAATTGGCTATCACTCAGAATATAAGCCCAGCCACTCTGATATCTGAGGATCACCTGGAATACAAGGGGGTTTATTTTCTGTCAAATTTTCTTCCTCTTAACACAAAAGTTATCCTTACTCTTAACACGAGAATGTCTGCGGCAGCAGAGTTTACTGAATCTTGCACAGTATAAAGGCTTGTGTTTGTAGACTGCAAAGACCTGTGGGAAAGTTCATGGTGCTCCTTCCAAAGCATGAGATGGACACCATTGTGGGCTTTGCCAAGGCCAGGGCACTGGACTGAGTCTGGCAAATTATATGTGCATCTGTGTGCTGTTAAAAGATAGAATGGGTATAGCCAAAGTAATTAGTTTAATGAAGTGCTTTATATCTATAATTTGTCTGATTTTAGAGCATATTAAATTGAAATTAAACTTCCAATACATTATTACAGTAACATATTCTCTTTCCTTTATGTCCCATTACAGCTGTGATTAATATATTCAAAAGTATACATTACACTGTCACAAAAATGAACAAAGCTAGATGAATAGAAATATCTGCAGTAAAATACAATGAAGTCCTGTGGTGCAATGGTAATGTTAGTCATTTTTGCATGAATAAATTGAAGTAGAGTGTGAAATTCCATAACTCTGCTGTGAAGCAAAGTCTCCAGCTGGCATGGACTGTCAAGTCCTTGCAGGACTAGTCTATTGTAAATATTTATTGCCACTATTTTAATGCTTAATCACAAAATAAACCTTTAATTCTTCTGGGTGATTGCCTATCTGTACTGTGCTCCATTTTAGTTCTTTTCTGGAAATGAAAGATATGATTTTAACAGAGTGAACCTTGGATATAAAAATCAACTGAGAAAGACTTGCTGTAGTCTCCAGCAACAACAGATTGAGCACTTGCGGCTGATTGCTGAGAATCTTTTGACATTGAATTGTATTGGCCAGATTCATTGACTTTTTAAGACCATAGAACGGTATTATTTGGTTTCAGCTCCTTTCATAGCAGAGACACCACATCAAATGAATTGATTACTAAAATAAAAACATCAGCAACCTGTAATAACTATTCTCGTGATTACTTGAGAATTCTATTAATTACTAGGCTGCAGGGTCCTTTACTATACAAGTCTTCTCCAGTGCAAACAAATAGAGAGCATAAACAAGACAGCTGTTATTCTGATGGAGAAGTAAAACATATAGGGCAGGATAGGGTTTTCAAACTTTTGTCCAAGCTTGCAATGCATTTCCAAAGCCTTTCTGATTTAGAATGCAAATTCTATGCAGGTATATAGATCTTCCAGTAGTTTCATTACAAACATGAGTTCAGATGTGCTAGCAATGTTATTATACTGATGTGTATTTGTAAAATTGGAGAATCATGGAGTTTGGAAGGGATGTCTAGACCTTGTCTGGAACAATGTCCTGCTTAAAGCAGGGTCAGCTAGAGTGGATAATTGAGAGTAGTTCCTGCCTGTACCAGTGCACTGAAGCTTGTATTCAGACGTTATTTGCCATGAACCTTGATCCTTTTTCTAAGTCACCTCTTGCCAGGTAAGGAAGTCCTGATTAAAAAAGAAGAATGGTTCAGGTCTGTTGACCTTTCAGATGCAATCCCCACATCTTTCTGACAGATTTCCAGTGCATGTTAAAATGACATAAAGTATCTCCAGTGCATTGCTAAATGTGCTATTAAGGGGCAACTTTGGCATGAAGGAATCCTGCGGTGCCCCAAAGGCAACTTTGTACCTCTCTTTGCTATTCCTGCCACAGGGAGTTTTCAAGATTACTTTGGGGATGGAAGAGTAAACCAGGAATGTCATTTACTCCACGATCAGTTGTAAGATCTGTACTTTTCTGCTTTTGTGGAAGAGTTCTAGATTGTGCAGGGGCTTGTTTGACCTCAGGTAGCTTCTGGAAGAAGGGGAAGCCATTGGTTGCTGCCTTCCAGGAAGTGCCTGGAACAAGGCCAGAAAATGTCCCTAGCCTTATCAATTGTGCACCTTGAGATCCCCTTCAATCCAGGTTTAGTAGATTGAAGAATTCAACATGACAAATATTGCTGTGACAATAGGCCATGGACAGAGCCCTACTCCCAGGCCATGGGGCTGCATCAAAAAATTCTTTGAACTTAAAAACACCCACTTGCTTCAATCCCAGGTGAAATGCTCTCTAAAGCAGCAACTGAGTACTGATAGGAGGCTTTAACAATTGGATAAAAGCCATAAGTAGGAGCAAAAAAGGTCACATTTCTACATGATGGTTGAAAAGTCTTCACACAAAAAGAATATGTACATTCTTCTAGGAATTTGGAGACAGTAGAAAATGTTTCTTAGTATTTACCTGGCAGATTATGAGAAGTAGGTAGTAAGTTCCCATGCTAACCATGGTTTTGACAACTAAAAGGACATTGTCCTACTTAGAGTTCAAATAAAGTTTCAGTTAAGTGTTTTACTCTTTTCTGTGTACTTCAATACTGCTGTCTTTGGCTGGTTATGCTTGAGCCAGTTTTTTTTTCTTTTTTGAGACATTCACTATTTCTAATTTTGAAAATAATGTTATGAAAACTATGTCAATGTCAAATACTGGGTAAAACCTGCTAGAAGTGACAGTATCAGAGTGTGGTTTTACAGGATTGTATAATTTTTGGGGGTGATAAAAAACAAGAATAAAAATTCCTTTTGTGATATATTTATTCTATATAAAGGTAAGTTTTCTTTTTTCAGCATAGATCCTTGAAGGACTTCAGCAACCCCACTAGAAATCTGATTTTTATTAGTATTTTAGAAGAAGTGCATGTTGAAAAATCTTTAAAATTTGTTTGGAGAACTTTGGAACAGACCTTTACTTTACTCATCCACAGTAATGTCCGATCTTTTAAAATGAAATGATAATTTAGCCCAAATAGACTAAATGTACTGACAGGGATGGTCTTGTGGCAATTTGCAAGCTGATGTCTGATGGTACTGTTAAGATACTTAACACATAGCTTTAAGTCATTGCTCCTTTGAAATATATGGATTGATCCATGAATTTAATAGTTCTGGTCCTAAGACCTGGATTTGACAATCAGAAGGTTTTGGTCTATGTTGTGATCAGTGCAACTACTGTTTCTATTTTCACAAAAATGGAAGTTTAATTTACAGCAAATGCAGGTTTCTTTGCATTATTTTGTGCTGGCTTTCCCTAGTACCCCTTCTGCAATTTCTGCTGACTCTGCCAACATATTAAAGTGCAAGAGCAAGCAGTCACTGGACCCTCAGTTTATGGGGATGAACTGAGGAAACCTTTACAGTCAAGCAGTTCTTCACAGTTGTATTGCTGTTACCTGTCCATTAATTTATTTTCAAAATGCAGTATTTGAAAAAAACTCCCTTACAATTTTCAGGGTATATCAAAAGTGACATCAACTCACTTAAAAATCTTAATTGTGGGGAGAAGCAAGAGACTTTGAATAGCTAAACGACCTCACTTTAAAATCCCAGCAACAGGAAATATTCTTATAAATTAATGGTTTTTCTTATCTCTGAATAATTTACAATGTTACTTGTGCCACTATCAGAATGGCTTACTGATCAAAATTATGCACCATTTTGAGTCCAGAGGAAGTGCTAGTGAGTTTTTGCAGCAATCCCCAGGCTGGCTGTGTCTAGATCTGGACTTACACTTTTTAATGCCAGGCCTGTAACTAGTTCTTCAACCTCAGGGAGTATGTATTGGATAATTTTAATTAGAAAATAGGGATGAAAATTAAAAAGCTTGTGTTTCAAAGAAATAAAATGACTGGATATCTGTATCAAGGTAGTGCTCAATTAGTAGTAGAAGAGTCCAGGAATCTGAATGAGAAGAAATGAGAATGCTCAGTTTGATCATCGCATAGAAATAAACAAATAGTCTGAACTGAATTAAACTGCAGATATTTAGATCAAAATGTTAAAGACTGTAAGACCAGTATATACATTACTGAAATGTCTTAAGATCACTGTGCTTCAAAACGCACCATAGATTTACATTCTTCTGGAAGATTTATTAAAAATGCACTCTTAAAAGAATAATTCAGAAGATGACTATGGTATTTTTGAAAAATACAAGAACCAAGGAGAAACCTTGCCTGACACATGATAACATATAGCAAGAATATGTGTCATACAGCAAGAATATGCTATATGTTCACAGAATCACAGTTGGAAGTTGGAAGGGGCACACAATGATTATCAAGTCCAACTCAGCCCTGCACAAGACACCCCAAGAACCACACCCTGTGCTTGAGAGCATCGTCCAAACACTCCTTAAATCCTGCCAGGCTGGTGCTGTGACCCCTTCCCTGGGGAGCCTCTTCCAGTGCCCAACCACCCTCTGGATGAAGACTCTTTTGCCAGTCTCCAACCTAAACCTCTTCTGACACAGCTTCAGGCCATTCCCTCGTGTCCTCTCACTGTCACCCAGAGAAGAGATCAGCGCCTGCCCCTGCTCTTGTCCTCAGAGGAAGCTGTAACTGCAATGAAGTCTCCCCTTAGTTTCTTTTTCTCCAGGCTGCACAGACCAAGCACCCCCAGCTGCTCCCCACATGGCTCCCCCTCCTCGCCCTTCACCATTTTCACTGCCCTCCTTTGGACACTCTCTAACAGCTTAATGTCTTTTTTATATTGCAGTGACCAAAACTGCACACAGTATTCAAGGTGAGGCTGCACCAATGCAGAGCAGAGTGGAACAACCACCTCCTTTGACTGGCTTGACAGATTACATGTATTTAAATGATAGATAAACTAGAATATTAGTGACTTCACTTCTCCAGTTACTGTTGAATGCTCTAAGTTTGGAAGTTAAAATCATTGGTGGTGATTTTCTTATTGATTTCCTCAGAAGCATGATTGTTATATTAGACACAATTTTTCTAAGATTTCCAGAAAACTGCAATAGAGGAGCATTCTCACATCAAGTATAAGAGCAAATAAAAAGAAATATAGAAACCTCTCAAACAAAACAACAAAAAAACCCCACGCCAACAAAATAAACAAACCAAAAATAATACTAACCGATGGTAAATCTATATGCCAGTAAATAAATTTCCTATAATCCTCCTAAGACAAGAATTTCTAAATTTCATAGATTCATATAATAATTTGGGTTGGAAAGGACCTTTGAAGGTTATTTAGTCCAAAATCATACAATAAGCAGGGACATTTTTAACTAGACTAGGTTGCTTGGAGTCAAATTCAACCTGACCTTGAAGGTTTCCAGGGATGAGACATCCATCTAGGCACCCTGTTCCAGAGTTTTACCACCTTCATTGTAAATGTTTCTTCCTTGAACTACTCGGAACCTATCTTCTTTTGGTTTAAAATCATTACCTCTTGTCCTATCAGAACAGACCCTGCTAAAAAGTATGTCTTCAATTTTTTGAAAATTACATCCAAACTACTTCAAATTATTTTAGAGCTTATTAATCACTAGCTTTTCTTTATTCGGATAGTCAATTTCAAATTGTTAAATAAATTCACAATGCAGTCTGGAGTTCACAGCTACCAAATAGAAATTAGATCACATCACAAGGTAGGCATCTTCCCGGGTTACAAAATGCAAACAGAAAGTACAACTTTTTGCATTTTAGGGGTCTCTATGCATTATTTACTATAGACTTCATGTACAAATAGAAACTTAAAGTATTTTTTACATATGGCATATCCTAATAAAGTCACTTTATCTACCTACTAAATCATTAAGTGTCCACCTGGAATGGAAGTGCATGTCAGAAAAAGAAAAGCTCAGAAAAATAATGACAGATGTTATGTCTTTAATGTCATTTTCTCTTACCCATCACAAGGGGAGAAGCTGTTGCCCCATAGTCACTGAAATATATGCTCTACATATTCAAACTTCACATGTTGAACTTGTCTTAAACCACTAACCAACATGTAGAAACACAGCACTTAGGGATGTTCAGACCCATTATCTTAAAGCAATGCTAGCAAGAGTACTATGCATTTTTTCTGACAGTTTCTAGGCCTTTTACAGATCTGGAATGATGAAGCCTAACAAATAACCTGAGGGATTGCATTGCAATTTGTTTGTGGATCCGAGCTGAAAAATCTAATTGTAAACATGAAGTATTCACAGTAAAAGGCAGAAGTACCTATTAAATAGGTGTACAACATGTAAGTTTAAGGCACCTGGTGCTAAGAATGGGATTCAAAACCAGGCTAGATGCTTAGGCTCCCTTTAGCAATTCAGGGAGCTTTGCTATTCAAAGTACCATCTGGTGAATGGAAAGTGATGTAAAGATGCCCAAAAGAAGTTTGGGAAGCCACCTTGGAGGTGGCTATGCCTCTTAGCTCAATGAACTGAGTGCTGTGGAAAGTCACCTAGGAGAACAGAGAAGCAGATGTGTTCAATGTGGTCTTCAGCTTTTCTCTTCAGATGGTGAAATTTCAATCTTCTTTTATTACCATGGAAAGACCAAACCATTGAAAGGAGAAAAATGTTTCCGATGAAGCTGTGCCACTGAGCAGAACAGAAGGAAAGATTCATGTGATTACTAGGAGAGTAGTTGACACTGTAGTTGGAACACTAGCTGGACTGGAGGATGCTGAAACACTGGTCTTCCTATCCGTCCTAGCCTGGAGTTGCTAGAGAAAATAAAAGGAAGTAGTTTACAGCACTGGAACAAAGGGCCAGGAGTCCTTACTCCTAAGGAAATTCCCTGGCCAATACAACACAGAACGATCTGACAACAGTGGGCTGGGAGGGGTTTTCTGCATGTTTTTGTGTCCTGCTTTGTATATGTACTCATATTTTTTGACTCTAGCCCTAAGCAATTTGTTGATTCCACAAAGCAATTTAATGGTAAAATACATGCTTCTATTCCATGTAACTGTAACTTCTGCACTCTTGGAAGGAATTTTAAAAGCCTGAGGCAGATTCAGCAATTTGTGTGATGTACAAAGGTGCAAATACCAGAGAATCTAGTTACCTCTCCTAGTGGAGAAAGAGTTTTTGACAGTGGAAAAAGAGTTGTTTTTTTCTCTTGTTGGCCACAATGGATTGCACACCCAAATGTAAAGTGGGGAAACCTTGTAAGTACCTGGGAAAGAGCTCTTCTTCTAACTGTATTCTGGATGTAGGTTTGGCTCAGCTCTGCTGGGGATTATTTGCCACACACTGCTTGCATTTTATTATATTAATGAATCATATATGTGCATCATGGGAGAAATTTGGATCCTAGCAGAGATATTGGCAAACATCTCACTGACTAAACAGCAGACATAGTTGAACCCAGTTGAGACTAAGGACACTAATGGATTCCTGTAGGGTATTTCTCAGCAAAAATGGCCAGCCCTGCTGCTGGCAAGCTTTTGAAACAAAGAAACCATTAGCTGTCCCATGAACTCTTTTAAGTCCTTCAGGTAATGCATTTCACTTTAAACAAAAATGAACGGTTACTTTTATTTTTCAGACAAAGCTAAAATGATACTTCTAGAAAAGTAAGAATAAATGTTCTTTCTTAAAGCAAAGAGCAAAACCAACCAGTCAGTTTTCTGAATGCAATCTGTGTGATTAATGTGTCTCGAAATACAGACATTTCTATAAAATATTAATCACTTCACTTCTGGACTGTATTAAATTACATTTAGCAATTCTGAAATTCCTTCCATATACTTTATGAGAAAATAATATTTATTAAAATTTTTCATCCTGTAAACCACTTCCTGTATAATTTTACTCTTTTTGTTAAAAAATCTCATTTGTTTGCCAGGTAAAAAAGAAGTTCAACCTAGGACCATCCTAGGAGAAGAGATCACTTTTGTGAGCAGGAATTCAAGGAACGTACTTACTTTTCCTTATAGCTATAGTGCACAAAATTTCAGACGTGAATGTTGAAGAGTAACTGATTTTTAAAGAACATTTGGTTTTTAAAAAGGATATAATCATTGTAGCTTCTCTAATTTAAATTATTTACATAGGAAAATCTATATTAAAGTTATGAATACAGTTTAAAGGCTTGATGTATCTCATAGCAACCAGAATGATTGAAAATGTTTAATTTTGTGTTTTACTAAAAGGCAAAACTCCCGTAATTGCAAAAGTAATGTAGTGCCATATTAGTTGTTTGATCTAATAAGGTGTATAGTTCACAAATACATCTATCACTTGACATGATTGTTTTCCTTTCAATCTTATTAAGATGAAACTTGGTAAAGAATGATTCTAGTATAAGAAAACAAAATGGCAGTAATAATCCCTAATGCTCAGTAAATTCATGTGTTCAGAGAGGAGTGCCACACCTCTTTAATGTGCAGATTCACTGTCAGACAAGGAAGAAGTTAGCAGGTTCATGAAGATGCTAAAGGAGGAGAGCAGCTGTTCAGCAACAAAACCTTCCTAGGAGAGCCTTTCAGCCAGTTGCTGGACTATTTGATGTGGTGCTTGTGAGTGGGTGCACACACATCTAACTGGAATGGCAGGAACGCAGGGAAAAAAGCTTACAGTGGAGGCACTGACTGTCACGTTAGTTAGGTAAATATGTAACTTTTTAAAGTGATAAGTATTATAGGATTTTACATATGAAAGAACCCCTTTCATGCTTTTCAGGCACTAGATAGAAAAATGTCTATGTTGCTGTTTATTGGTTCCCACAGATGTATATGCACTTAAGTTGTTTCTACTCCATGGAGTAGCTGTCTTGCAGTGTGTAAAATCTACAGATGGAGAATGGGAAGAATAGGCCTGTTATCCTGAACTGATACCAAAAAAGGGCAAAAGGACAGAAAGGCGTATCTATACAAGGCAATTATCATCTATTATGAAGACATGTCTGTTCTGCATTCTTCATGCAGGCTAAAGAGCCACATACACTTTTGGTGGAAAAATAGAGCACATGTGCACGAATAATAGGTTTCTAGAGGATATATTCCATAGTTGTATTTCTTCACTGTTGTCGAGCTCCAAAGAACATTCTTCACACCAAGGATTTAAATCCAAAGGTTTTGCATTTTTTTCTTCAAAATTCGGGCAGAAATTACCTTAATAAAAGAGATGTGTACACCATAATGTCAAAAATTCTATTACATGAATAAATTTTGATTTGCATTTAAATGTGCTCATATGAATCCATTAACTCATCTTACAATGACAACAAAAGATCTTTTTCCTGTTTATTGTAGGTGGATAATAACTTGGGCTTTTATTTGGCAACACCTTTTAAGACATGTTTGCTCGAATGCCTATTTTCATGCATATGTGTTTAAATGTAGCATGTAAAGTATTTGTCATAGGCATATAGAGCCCATTTCAGTCATAGCTTAGAATCCAAGTTTCAAAAGTAAATGTTTACTTTTTTATTAACTTACTATGAGCTCAGTCTGAACTCTCCTAATGTGTCTCACCTGGCTGAATACTGGATTCATAACACTGGGCAAAAGAATATAACTCTCTATCTATTGAAAGCAATTAGCACCTGTTAGGAGAATAACGGCTGTTCTGTGTTCTTCACACAGAAAAAAAAATAGAAGAGCCACATAAAATTGTGGTGAAAAACACCAAAGACATATGCACAAACAGTAATTTCCAGAAGAGGTATTTGTTTGCCTTTGCCCAGGATTCTGTCTCTCCAAACTTTGAGGCAAGATTCATCTGCTCTTTCCAGCACACTTTTTCCCTAGCTCTCCCTTTACTTGTGGGAAGGGAAGACAGAAGCACAGAAGTCCTAGAATAGTAATTTGTCTTAGAATTATTGCAAGCTTGGTAGTTGGTGAATATTCTTTCTGTGCATTAGATTAGCTATTTAATATAATTTCTATAGAAGTAAAATACCTTTACAAGGATAGTTGCAATCATACAAATCAGTCTGATCAATGGTGTGATAACTTTGTAATTGTAATCTGTTGCTAAAATGAACATCTTCCCTGCCCCTTCCCTTGGCATTTGTAGCCTTTAAATCTCCTCTGATGTTTGCAATTTGGAGGAATCTTCTCTTCTTGTGACAACATTTTATTAGAAAAGGAAAGGTGCTTGCCCTATAAGAAAGACTACTTTAAAGCACAATGCTTAGTACTGTTTCTTTAGAAATGTTTTAGTACAATTTTCTCATAACATCTAAACTGTTACTACCTGATAGTACAATAACTTGGTTATTGAAATCACCTTGTTATATTCAGGATTTGACCAGAAATATTGTAGTCAAAAGAAGCAATGTATTATTCATGCTTAGTTAGGTCAGCTGAACACATTTCAGCCTCACCGTGTTTGCAATCATCTTGACTAGTGTCATAATATTTTCCATCACCTCTCCCGAGGCACATTTAGCACCTTTTTTTTCCCCCCTTTTTAGAAAAAGAAATTCTCAATTATAGCTGTAAAGCAAACAGGCAACTGAAATCCACCCATTTCCTAAAGCTCTATTATCCCTGAGGCATCTGAAACAAAAACATATCAATACTAATTACTTAGCAGAAAGCAATCAAGAAAACCTTCTCACACTCAAATCTCTCTTCTCCCTGTACTCCTATAAGCAATGTGCCTCTAAACAGGAAAGCCTGAGCTGTCTGAAAGCACACAGGGAGACATGGTGATCGCAAAAGCAAACCTTCTTTATGACCTTGACCCCATGAGTCTTTTCTGGTATCTTCTTCTCACAGCCCTCTCCTGGTTCACCTGTGATAAGTGTAATCTCTTCTCAGCAGCTCCCAGTGCTTCAACTCACTGATTTCAACAAGCAAGCAAGCAACAGAAGAGGTGTTGTTCATACAAATCTATCCTTTCCCTTCATCAGACTGATGCCTGTACTGAAATGAGGTATCTTCAGTAAGTCCATAGGAACTGGCACCCAGCCGCAGAGCAATACCCTCTGTGGGCTGCACAGGATGCTGGGCAGGCTGGCTGGGAGGCTCCAGCAAAGGGTGCAGGGTGCTGTGGGTGCTAAACCTACTCTGGAATTTTTTTTTTCCCTTTATTTTCCTGAACCAACGAATACATGTAAGGTGTCTGGCTAATTTTCTTTTTCAGTTAATTTTTAAAAGAAGAATTATGGCTTCAGTATTTTTTCTCAGTCTCCCTGTCATGCATGCTCTGTTGGTTCTTTTTGCACTTATTTGAGATTTTCCGGTCCCTGGAAGTCATGGGGCTCATATCAGCAGAGTGGAACCTAGCAAGGCTTAGAAAAAAGTGGGCCTTCATAGCACAAATCTTGAATGTGTGAATTATGTGAATGCTTGATTTTGCATAAGCTAGGTTCATTGCAATCACTGATCATGCTCTTGATGTTTCTTTTGAAATGGTATATGATCCAAATTAATAAAAAATGGTGATCAATGTAGTATTTAATTAAAAAAAAAATTAATATTTGTTTAAAAAACCATGACCCCCCAAAACCTGAACCCCCAAACTAAAACAAGGGTGGAGAGGGAGAAAGGTAAAAAAAGGCAAGCTTTCTACATGCTCTTTGTTTTGTCAGGTGTACTGATCAGAAAACTAGTAACGCTGGTGAGCTTTCCCGTCAATGCCATGGAATTATGCAGTGATGTGGGTCTCTTAGTAAGTAAATGCATTTATCTCAATGATTTCTATTAGAGACCAAACAGGCTCCCCTTAAGAATTTGATATGATGGTGTGAGCATTTATGCTCCTATTTTACCCTCTCTTCCTTTATACAAATGTTTTTACATGGAGCACAATGAATTAACATGAGCATAGATAGTAGAACAAAGTGTGTGAAGATTTTCTCACAAAGGTGCTGTAACACTGATTCTTAAACTTTATGCAAAACAGTGTCTTTCCCTTGAAGTGAGACAGACCTGGCAGTTCTCCTGTTTAATGAGCAATGTTGGGGAAGAAGTCTGAAAAGCAGCTTGTAGTAAAATATTATGTGCAGATTTCATGTTCTGCAACCACCAACAGCACATTGATTTTTGGTTCAGTACACTGGTGAGATTGCTTGTTTTGCACTTCCAAGTGCTGCAATGAAAGCAGTGATGGAGGAGTGAGGGCAATTAAGAAAATGCTGTACCCATGTGCATTGCTCATCTGATTTATGGTTTGAAATCCACCAATTCCAGAAGCATGAGGAGATATGCACTTGCCTTCCATCTGGCTTCAGATCACCAGAAACAGAGGAAATTGATGTGCAGTCTACTAGAGATATACCAAGTGCTTACTTTATTTGTGTTTATAATCAGCCCTTGAAGAATGAGGATATTTCTAAGGGGAAATCTGCTACAGGAAAACGCTTGAGTAACAATAGTCATTATAAATAACAAATGTTGCAAATCATTAATGACTTTCTTCTGAGTTTCTGAAGGTTTACTAAAATGTTTCTTTGAACTGCCTTTCTGTATAATTTACAAAACACTAACTGAATTACTAATTGTTTTTCATTATTAATTTTTATGCCTTCTCTGAGTTACTGTGCTCCCTGTCTTCTACTCAGTCATTGAAAGAGCTTTTTGAAAGATTTCTTCTAATGAATATTCACAAATATTTCTGAACAATTTTAATAAAATTTTATATTAAAATACCTTGATGGAGTTGCTTTCATTTATCTTACTACTTCATTAGTGACATAAAATCTTTAAGTAGGCCTAGAAATCTAAATATTATGCTCTCATAAGGGCATAAAACTACCTGTTTCCTCATGGATTTGCAATTTTCTCACCACTTTCCCTTTGAAACTTTATAAACCTTGCATATCTTTTTAATATGCATCTGGCATGATCTATGGGTGTATTTCTACCCAATAGTTTACACTAAACTGCAAAATTATAAATTTCATAAAGTCTAGGAAAAACAGTGTGTCACTAATCTGCTTAGAACCCTGCTTGGTTCATTTGACATAATTATTGACTTTTTGTAGTTTATGCAAAATCAAGGGGTTTAATAAACTCTACAATACCATAGGAAGATGCCTACCACAGCCTGACATGACTTTTGTATGCTTCCTGGAATGCCACAAGCAAAGTAAGTCTCTGCACAGCAGTTTCCTCTGATGATGGTGATCTGATGTGAGGAAATCTATATGAAAATCAATTTCTGGCTTTACAGTCTTCCTGTGTTATATTAATTTTTAGAAGACTATTTAGGATCAGAGGAAGAAGAATTAGCTGATCTAATTCTTCCTGAAAACCTGTTTTTTCTTTCAAGGACTGCTTTTGGAGCTGGTGGTGTATCTTACCAGGGTAACATCACAGGAAGGCCTGTTGCCTTTTGCCTGGCTGCTGTGCATCCTTGTGAAGAGAGTTCCTCCACACTCCCTGCAGCCAATGACCCTGCCAGCTGTTTCCAGCTGAGGCACTCCTCGCTGGCCTTGCATGCTTCAGGGTTGAGCTTGCTGGGAAAAACTTCCTGCTATTCCCAAGTCTATTCACCTTGCTGAGCCGTTTTTTAAAATTAAAATCAGGATGAAAGTAATTTCTACAATCAATTCCTACATGAGAGATCTCCTACATGTTGGAGCTTTACCAAAATTCTCTAATATTAACTGTTTATGGTAATTAATACCTAAGCAGAGTTTCAGAAGGATAGAGATTTCCTTTAAATTTGTGATAAGCTAAGAAACCACAGATTTTTTTTTGGTCATATGAATAGAAGCTTTTGATTCTGATAAAGTGAAATGGGACTTTAACGCTCCAAGTTATCTATTTTCAACAATCTCCTCCCTCAAACAACTCAAAATCAAGTAATTAAAATTAAAATTAAGTTCTGGTTTTATGCTTGTTTAGCTTGCTTTTCTGTCCTTTATTTTTTTAAACTAGCATATGACTGCAAAAACTCTTGAGCAATGCTGAGATTACAATGTCAAATAATTTTACAGTTTTAATATGGACCTACCTAAGGCAGGTCCACATTAAAATTTTCTACATTTTCTACAAATTCTCGTGTAATGCAGTGTTCATGCTAGGCTGTTCAGTCATATTTAACACAAAATGCTTTAGCTAGTTAGAATTTTCTTAAAAATTCAAGTTTAAAGGCAATGTATCTTTAGAAAGGATCTGATGTTGTAAATCTTTTAATTTCCTAATTTTCAGATGTAAAACCTTAAGATGTGCATACAGTATGTAAAATTGCACAGAATGAACCATAATGTTATTAAATATTATGATTACAAATATAACAGTCAAAACTTGGACTGTGCCAAGAATAAGGTTGCTAGTAAAATATGAATTTGTTCCTTTGTATGCATACATATAAACGATCTTTAGTAATAAATGATGCACAGAATACGCATTTCTGTGTGAACAGAGATAAGGTGTATGTGTATGATGACCACATATGTCCTGTTCCCTGTGGTGGATAGAACAGATTAGCACCTACTTACTAGCTCCTTTATAGATTCCATGCCTCACCTGCCACTGCCTGAGGACACCCAGCTCCAGAGGCAGGAGCACAAAGCTCCTCAGCCTCATCCCTGTGGGGTTGGGCTTTGCATACAACCCTGGAGGGCTCTGAGAGTGGGAAGGGGATTTCACCTCCTGCAAGCCATGTGGGACCCCTCCGAGTGCCTGTGCTGCCTTGGGTTGCTCAACCTGACTGCCAGGGTGTCCAGTGCCCGGTGTGTCCTGTGAAGGAATGTCCTATGGGGATTCCCAAGGTGTCCAGTCCCTGGTGTGCCCTGTGAAGGAATGTCCTAAGGGATTCCCAAGGTGTCCAGTGCCCGGTGTGCCTGTGAAGGAATGTCCTATGGGGATTCCCAGGGTGTCCAGTGCCCGGTGTGTCCTGTGAAGGAATGTCCTACAGGGATTCCCAGGGTGTCCAGTGCCTGGTGTGCCCTGCGAAGGAATGTCCTACGGGGATTCCCAGGGTGTTCAGTGCCCGGTGTGCCCTGCGAAGGAATGTCCTATGGGGATTCCCAGGGTGTCCTGTGAAGGAATGTCCTATGGGGATTCCCAAGGTGTCCAGTGCCTGGTGTGCCCTGCGAAGGAATGTCCTACGGGGATTCCCAGGGTGTCCAGTGCCCGGTGTGCCCTGCGAAGGAATGTCCTATGGGGATTCCCAAGGTGTCCAGTCCCTGGTGTGCCCTGTGAAGGAATGTCCTACGCATTGTCCCACCAAGGTGAGTGTCCCACCTGCTGGCTGTGAGCAACCCCACTGCAGTGCCCTTTCTCTTTTTAATGATTAACAAACGAAGGAAGTGCTGTGTTACACCGACGAAACCTGGGAAATGTTGTGAAAAGTTACAGGCAGCCGGGCACGAGAGGAGCTGGGGGCACAGCAGGCTGACCAAACCTCATTTTGGCATCTCTTAATTCCATGCCGGTCAAAGGCCAATTTCCTTTCTTGCAGGCTGCTGGCTGTAGGCTCAGGGTAGGCCCTAGCTTAGGCCGGCCCCCGCCCAAGAGAGCCGGGATCAAGCCCGTGGCCGCCCGCACGCTTGGGAGCCGCTCTCCCGCTGGGGCGCGGCGGCGTGCCGGCCTGCTCCGCCGCCCGAGGCGGGACTCGAACCGCCGTCCCCGCGGCTCCCGGCTCTCCGCGACACCCGCGCGGCCACCAGGGCACGAGGCGGGCGCGCGCGGCGCGCGCCCCTGCACGGGCCCGGGAGGAGGAGGGGGGGAGGCGGGGCGGCGCGCGTGCGCGCGCAGCCGAGCGCCGGCCGCGCGCGCCCTCCCAGGCTTCCCAGGGAATCCAGCGACGGCAGGAAGAGGCTCCTTCCCGCGCACGCGCAGCTGGCCGGGCGGGCGCGCGCTGAGCCGCGGCGGCGGGAGGGAGGGGGGAGGGGAGGGAAGCTGCTGAGGTAAAGTTAGGGGGAGAGAGAGACTCCGTCAGCGAAGCGAGAGCCGGGGAGGCTCGGCGGCCGCCATTACTGAGCGCCGGGGAGAGAGCGGGGAGGCGGGACGGGGCTGCGGCGGCCGGGAGCGCTCGGGAGCTGCGGGCCGGAGAGCGGAGAGAGCCCCGCGGGGACGAGAAGCCGCCGGGGGCGCCGGCGTGGAGAGAGCGTCCCGGGAATGCTGCCGCTCCCGCCGCCGCCGAGGAGCCGGATCCCGACGGCGCGAGGTGAGGGCAGGAATGCGGTCCCGTGGGAGCCGGCCCGGCCTGGAGCGGGGCGGCCGGCCCGGCAGGCGGAAGGGGAGCGGGGGGAGGAGGCGGCTGCAGCCCGGCGCGGCGGCCGCTGGCTGTAACCAGTCGGGAGGGTTGGGGCCGCGTGGGGAGCGGGCACCGGCCCCGCCGCGCCACGGAGGGCAGGCGGGAAGGGCAGGGAGCGGGGTGCCTGGTCCCACACAGGTGATGAAGGCCTGAGCAATGGGAGGGTCTGAGCCTGCTGTACGAGGCTGCCAGCTGGTCACGGCTCTCTAGGGAGAGAGGAAGGCAGGAAGGGGAGCTTCCCTGCTCCTCTCTTCTTCCTTCCTCATTCCCTTCTTCTGCCTAGTCTTTTAGCTTCCTCCCTCCCATTCCCACTGCCTTTCCCCCCTTTTCTCCTTTCTCTGTGCTTATTTTCCTCTCCATTACCCCCTAATACTCATTCACGCCTTTTCTGCTGTTTTCTTCCTCTACTAAATTTGAACAGTTGTCCATTCCCCTCCTCCTTCCTTTCACCTTCAAATATTGCTCGATATTAAATTTCAGAAAACTTCACTCTCCTAATGATGTGTGTGCATTTCTGTTTTTCCACCAGGTGGATTTTAAGGCTTTGGAATAGGGTAGCCAGTTGCAGTGTTGCAGATTTCAAACGTTTTGAATCCCTTCAACCAGCATAACCTTTAGACTCTCTCCACCCAAGGGAATCACCAGAAACATACAGATGTAATGCCATAGTGTTGTAGCTATAAGACATAAGTATGAAACACTGCTTTAATTAAAAAAAGAAGCAGGACTGTATAGTTATAAAAGGAAGACATGCTTGTCACCTTCTCCCCACAATACACCCCACCCCTCTGTACCCCCCTCTTTTGCTCTCTCCAGTATTGCTTTTGATATCAGTGTGGAATATTTCCTTAATAAGTAGGAGGGGAACAATTTTAATCTAGACCAAAATAGGCCTGTGGGGGTATGCGTGTATTCTTTAGTTTAGTGTCATGCAGATAAACTGGTGGGTTTTTTTTTCCTTAATAAGGATCCTTGACAGAAATTTGAAAACTCTACACTGCAGAGTAAAAGCAGTAGAGAGAGAACAGCATTAGCTGGTCAATTGGACGTCCATTTTAAACCTGTGCATTGAAGCCAGTTGCAGCACTGATGCTTGCATACTTATTTCATAAAGAATGAGGAGCTAATAGGTGGCATTTTTGTCAGTTGTGCTGTCTTACCTTCTGAAGAGTCTTCCGCGTGACAGTTGTTTTCAGCAGTGACATCAGTGACCAGAGTTAGCTGCCTTCTGATACTTATTTATAGTACATATGTAAAGTAAGGCCATTACAAATACTCATCCAGGTGGCATACTTTCATTTTTTGAGCTGCTTTGAAAATTATTTTTAAGTGTTAAAATTCTATTTATAGTACTCTACTAAAACTCTGTTACTAGAGCTCAAAAAGTATGATGCAAATGTAAGGTTTTTTTTTTAAAGTCTGTAGTACTTAAAGTATGGGAAATTGTTTAAGCATTTACCTTATCACTAACTTGTTTTAGTATAAGTTGCTTAAAAGTGTGGAACATACTGAGCTCAAATAGCATTTTCCCCCTGACGTGTGCCTATCTAAAGCAGCTGCCATTGTTGTAAAATTGTAAATAATTGCAACCAAATGCCTACCACTCCCTGGTATTGGACTTTAGCTAAGGTGTTGCATGTGTAACATAATCCAATTAAATACTTTAGGCTCAGACTAAATTGTTTTAAAATGCTATATTTAGCACTAACAGAACCAAATGCTCCACATGTTTTTCAAGCTATGTGCTCTCCTAAAGCTGTAGGTATTTTTTCTGTGTGCAGACTTTGTAGAAAAGAAAAGCACTGATCATAATAATAGATTGTTCTGTGTAAGTTTTCCTGTTGGGACTTGTTATGTGAGTAGATAGCGTCAGCATCCTTCTAATATCTTTATTTTGCACTATCTTAAGGCTTCCAAAAGTAGTTTCTTGACACAAGATAAATGCCATGTACTGCCATCCTTCAGGAATATTTCGCATAAAACTTCACAAAGCACTCCTCATCCCTCTGTTGAGTAGGCTGCTCCGCGGTGTGTCCTTAGGGTTCTGTGCAGAAGGAGTTCTCGGGGGCTGAGGCGCCGCGACCTTCTCCGGGAGAGTGGCACTTTGGGAGCCGAACACCCATCGCGGAGTGCTGCTGGCACGGTCACGTCGGGCGAACTGAAAACAGCCCCGTTTGTGGCCGTGACGTAGCCGAGCGAGCGAGCCCGTGGCGCATTCCTGCTCGGTGATAAGGCCGGAATGCTTTCCAGAGGGGCCCGGGAGCCGCCGCCGCCAGGGGGCTTTGGCCGCGCCGTGCCCGCGGCCCCCGCCCCCTCGGCAGTCTGGGGGTCCCGCTCACCCTGCGAGCTCCGCATTAGCGCTCCCGGGGCTTTTTTATACGTCTTACATCTCTCCTAATGGGCACACCAAATACTTAATCACTCTGTAATCACTCTTTGTTTGGCTCCTTCTTCTTTTCTTTCTTGCTCTGATAATTTTTAGCCTAAAGGTCAGTGTACGTGAGCTGGAAGAATATTGCATTTTATAGATTATTGTTTGAACCATCTCATCACTTCCTTATAATTTGGTGAAATAGTTAAAGGAAAGCAAGTTTATAGTTCCTCACAAGAAAATCTGAAACAAATGTGAAGTTATTTTGAATTTGCATGTTTACTGTGTTTTTCTAGTACATCTATTGGAAACCAAAATATTTAATCTGTGGCTAGTTCTGCACATTACATTTTGTGGTAAATAAGAGTTGTTTCTTTGTCTTTGACTTAAAATTCCCATGCATTTTTGCAGTTCTGCATCAGTTGACATTCAAAAATGACAGAAGAATGTTTGCATTTAACAAAGGAAAACCAATACCTGCATGCACAATTTTTGGAAAAGTATATATAGTTGCATTTTGGCATTTATTTATTTAGGTTGGCTAATTTTTATGCAGAATATTATTTGCTACTTGTATATGTCATTTCCCTTTCTCATTTAGTAATTTTAAAAAGGGGTTAACCAGTGTTATTTTACATAGGTAGAAATGACACATATAGCTTATGCAAGGTCAAACAACAAACTAAGCTTTATGGTGTTGAGTCCTGGATTCTGTACTGCAGTTGCTCATGAAGCAAAATAATATGAAATGATCCAGATCTGTGGATCAGTAAAATTAATTGTAGTTGCCCATACCAGGATGTAAATTTTTCTTGGTCTTTTCTCCCAGGAAATGCATTTTAGTCCTTTTTCTGTCCTTACTTTGATCCCTCCTTCTTTGTCTGCTTCCTTTTTTTTTTTCTTCTGTTTTTAAAAGTTTTTTTATGGATCCCCTTTGTAAAATTTCTCCATTAGTTCTTTTGTGTTTTTCCTGAATATCTCCACAAATAAGCCTGATCGGGAGACTTGCTCTGGGAAACTTCTCTGACCACTCTGCATGTTTTTGGTTGGAGCTTATCCTGTGCAAAAAGAATTAAGAATTTATTACTTCTGTAATCTTGCACTTTCCTTCCCTGTTAAAATGCATGCTTTGAAACTCTATTGAATGCTTTCAGATACTCAAAAATCTGAAAATAAGTAACTTGAAAGGCCTGAGTTCAGAATACTGCTATGCTGGTAATTTGACCCTTTGCAGTTTACCTTTTCATTGTACCTTAATTTAATTTATGTAGGTTGGTTTAATTTTTCTCTTGTTTGTTTGGGTTTTTTTGCAGAGAGTAATAATGATAACAGATGCCCTGGGACTGCTAAATTCCACCTAAAGAATGATGTTTTGGATTCAGAAATAATATTTAGGCTCTGATTTAATTTTGAGTAATACACAGACAGTCTTCAGTGCATTATTATTAATAGAAGACATTTATTGAGCTTAGTGGGAACTAAGAGCTTTGAACTTCTGTTTTTAAACACAAATTTTTCATTGCTTTATAATATGAAGTCGGCCAATTGAGGTTTCTCTCTTTTTTATTTTTAATACATTGATTACTTTGCTTTTGTATGGAGAAAATTATCTAGGCTACAAAACTCCTTTGGGATTATAGTTGGCCGTTATGCTAAACAAATCTGAAATGAACAGAAGTTGGAGTCATCCATTCTCATCCTTCATTTCCCTAGCACGATTAATCAGCATACCACTTCAGCTGAATTTCTTTTCAGCCAGAGGATCACTGTCGTCCCTTACTGTGTTGCTGTTGCTTGGTTGAGCTTAATTTCTGATAAGCAATCTGAATAATGTTTTTTTTCTCATGTTGGCTGATACTTGGGTAATTGTTGTATTTACTCTTATTTATAAATAAGGTTTCAAGTATGGTTAGTTAAGGTTACCAGCTCTTGTCAAGGCAAGAATATGTTTGGAAAGTGGACAGGACACATCACTCAACAGACTTAAATGATTTGAAATTGTTGATAAGGTGACATTGATATTCTCTGGTTTCATTTCTAAAAAAGATTTTTACCTGAAGGGAAGATTTCTTATGCTTGCTTGAGTGAAAAAGATAGCTCTTGGTAAATACTGAATGAGAAATGGTGACATTATATTAAGGTACATCAACATTTGTTTTTTCTGACTGGTTGTTAGAAGAGGAAACAGTTGCATTCTTACTCTGTTTTGGGTAGGGCTGTAGTTACTGTTGTGGTGATAGATCTCAGACGTTGGGTACTGTAATAAATGTTTTCCAATGCCAAATTTTGGTTCTCAAAAAGTATGAAGTGAGGAATGACTTGATATAAAAACTTGGTGTCAGTAGTAACTTGAATCTGGAGCTGTAACTTCCTTGGAGTCATGGTCCCTGTATTTTGAGTGCACAACACTATGAAACTCATCCTCCAGACCATTTCAGTGACACCCAATGTGTTTGAATTTACTTGGTGATCTGCTGTAGAGATTACAGTAAGTTTCTTTTGATGTATTCATATGCCTTGTAAAGCAGACTAGGCTGTGATGGGTCTTTTATTCACATGTGCTTCTCTTTGCTTGGCCAGGTAATTTACAAATACAGTTGCAAGAACATGCTGATTAAAACCAACCCCAGAAAATACTAATCCATAAACTGTTGTGTCTAGGCAACAGTACAGAGTGAGTAAAGGACTTGGGGAAAACACTTTTTATTTTCTCTGTTGGCAGCTGCTTAAATACTTGGTGGTCGTAAGCAGTTCTGTGGACTCTTTCAGGCAAGAAATTTTTGCTTCAGCCATGTTAGGTCTAAAACATTTTTAGGTTCAGAAAGCAATTTTGGAGGATATTTAGAAATACTCAAGAGTATTTATCTGTAAATGATTTATTTTACTGTGGACTCATCGTTGTGCAGCCACAATTACTTAATACTGATAGATGATTAATTCTTTAAGTATGTATTATTTGCTAATAAGATGGCATTCTATTCTAGTGTTTAGAATTCAGCTTGGAAGACTTTGGGAAACATGCACTTGTAAATAGGGTGTTTTCTGGTGTCTTACTGTTTCTGGCTGGTGTTATGGAGGCCTGTGTTTGAGCTTTCTCTTGTGGCAGTGTCCCTCAAGCCTCAGATGCATTCTTGCAATTAGAGACCCTTTTCTCTTACTCTGTCTGCTCTTCCACATACTCTTGAGTTCTTCAGAGTCCCACTTTTCCTCATGAGCAAGTATCTGCTCTGTTCAGCTAGCTGTGGATGTAGAGGAGTGCCACAGCTTGGAGGTAAGGGCAGGGAATAGGACTTAGTGCCTATCTTCTCTGTCAGGTGATAGAATTTAGCAATGAAGCTCAGCCAGGCTTAATGCAGGACTGATAGACTGCTGCCTATTGATTTTGGTGTTGTTTGGTGCCACAAGATTAGTTACTGTTTTATTGGTATATTGTTTATCAGTATTGCCAAACCTTTCTTGTTCAAAAGAAAATTTACTAGAGCAAAGTGAATATTATTCCCAAAGCAAAATGAAGTTATTAAGAATATAATTGTAAATGGCAAAACAACAAAGAGCTCTGTTGTTTTGATGTAGTATTTAGCACATACACGGCATGGTCCTGCATCTTGCTTAACAATGACACCATTCCTTAGTTGAAAATGGCTTACGTAATATTCCAGTGCAAGTGCCTCAAGTTGCTTTCCTGTTCTCCATCATAGTGTGCGGAGCACTGGCCTGGCAAAGTCTGGGTTTTGTGTGATGCAAAGGGAAGAACAATGGAAGAGAGTTCTGGTTTTGATTACTTTATAGTAGCATCCCTGCAGTGAGATCAGCACTTAGGGTTATATTAAAAATTTGTACCCTAGTTGAGAATTCAAAATCTTCAAATACAATTATACTTTCAATTTCTAATTTGTCACAGTTTGTGAGTCCTTTTAATTTAGAAGTGGTGTACTATAGGCAAAAGGGTTTTGAGGTAGACTGTACCTTTTTCCTATTAATAGAATATATGTACATAGACATACATTCGTTTCATATATTTTGTACTTACCCCAACTTCACCTTGCAAACCTATGTTCTAAATACTTTAGAATTCCAAATTATTCTACAAGAGATTAGTGATTTTTATAGCTCATATGTTATCTGAGAAACTGTATTAATTTTTTTTCAGAGCAGGCTTCTGCAGCCTAGGTATTGTTGAAGTATCAAGTTGAAATTCAAATCACAATCACTTAAGAACTCTACCCTCTCTCAAATATTAATAGGTGTGCTTACAGGATTTAAACCCTCCAAATTTAGACAAAGACCAACTTGAGCTTTGTTTATGGGTTTGAAATAAAGGAAAAAATCCTTATGCATAGGTGAAGTGTTGTACCTTCTCTGATTACTGCTTCTTCCTTCATAAACTTGAAACTTTTAATGGTTCTTATTTTTTATTTTCAGATCCCTCAGGGAAGGACTTACTGAAGGGCACTGTTTAAATGTGTGACATTACTGCAGGGAGATCGCAGCAGGATTGTCATCTTGCTTTGCACCTCTTTCTCCTAAGGGTAAGTTTGGGCTTTAGACCTTTATAATGTGTTTAAAGGTGGGTAAATGAGTACAAGCTGCTATTTTCTTTATAACTACGATTGGAAATCTGAAAGTCTGTAGAGACAAGGTCCTACAGTGCATCTGTAGATGGTCAGAGATTCTTCCTGCAGTGCTGTCAGATGCTTTGTATTATTTTCGATCCTAAGATTGAAATTAGTTGGGGAACTCAAACAACCCCTCCTTTGAATCAGTAACAAAGATGGAGGGCAGGATTAGATGAATCGTAGTGTTTACAATTTGTTATAATTGAATTAGGCAGATTGAACTAAGATAATGGAACTAATTTACAATGAATTTCCAGTGTGCATGCTTTAAAACAGTACAAAACGATAAAGTAAATTTACATTAGTGGTATAGTGAAATGGAAAATCTTCCATTTGGAGAACAATTTAATGATGATTACATATTAAATGTGAAGCCATTATAATGTCAGATTTTTACCAATTTTATTACTTAATTAACATAGATTTTGTTCTGTGACTTTGTACTATCAGTGCAAAGTAGGAACTGTATTTAAAAAAACCAAAACCAAAACTATTCTGGTTTTAAATATCTTTAATGATTCATCTTCTACTATGGTTAAAATCTTTCTTCTCAGAACTTTAATGAGAGTCTTATGTGTTGGTTCTGCCTTTGTCAGTGTCCCCTTTCACCTTACTCTTTGTACTTACTTGCTTAAAAATATATTGATTTAAAAAAAACATTTTGTAGATGGAGGAGAAACAGTGTTTGTTACTGAGGATGTGGAGTATCTGAAAGTATTGATTGTTTCCTATAAACTAATTGCAAATTGACAGTGTCTTCCTGATGAAATTAAGTAATCATGTGGATGAAGATTTTTGTGTTCTAGTTTAGTCGACATGAAATCTGTATTGTGCAATGGCAAACAGAAAACATTTTATAGTGAAAGTGCTGACTGAATTTCTTATTGTAACAGTTTGAATGATGCTACTATGATAAGCTTTCCTTTAGAAAGAAAACACTGGGTTTATTTGTAGTATTATAAATACTGATTGTAAAGGATGTTATTTTTGCTAAGTATTTTTATTTCTGGAGCCATTTTCTGATAGGTCCAAATTCTCTCTTTTAAGAATATAATAAACACAATGGAAAGAGTAAAAAGGAAAATTTAAAATATGAGTTGTCTTTCTGAATGTGTCTTTAAGTAATCTGA
Source organism: Chloebia gouldiae (assembly GCA_003676055.1). NCBI lineage: Eukaryota > Metazoa > Chordata > Aves > Passeriformes > Passeridae > Chloebia > Chloebia gouldiae. The sequence continues at coordinate 21,266,634 of QUSF01000004.1, read as the reverse complement.
TTTAACTGAAAAAGAATTCTAAAATCTGGCATAAAAATTTCAGTTTTTGGCATATAAAAGTTCTTCAGTATAAAAAAAAGTTTTTCTCATAATTTTGTAATGAAATTGATACTTTCTTTCTAAAAATATACTTTCCTTTTCTATGATTTACATAACTAACAGCTGGGTTTTTGTATATAGTTTGTATTTTATATTTTGGTTAGTTAATTGTTGCTAAGAAGGACAAAGTATATAACACTAAAATTTCAGTATTGATGTTTGTTATACTTTCATTCTGATAAGGGCTATTTATAGGTTTGTTTAAATAACATTTGTTTTGTTACTTTGTACTCTACGAATGTAAAAGCAAATATGTTAAGTACAATAGTATCTGCCTTTCATTTATAGTGCCATGTAATATTTGTCTTTTTACCAAGAAAATGAGAAGTATTTTTATCAAAATATTTTCACAGAGGAAGAACAGTGTAGGTTGGAAGAGACTTTGAATGTCATCTTGTCCAGCCTCCCTGCTCAAGCAGGGTCACCTAGGAAAGGGTTGCCAAGATCTGTCTTCTGGTGTCTTTTGAATACCTTTAGTGCAGGAGCCTTTACAACTTTTCTGGGCAAACCAGGCCAGTTCTCTGTCACCCTCACAGTAAAAAAGAAGTGTTTCCTGATGTTCATATAGCTTCTGTATTTTAGTCTGTGCCCATTGCCTCCTGTCCTGTTCCTGGGCACTACTGAAAAGAGTCTGGTTCTGCCTTCTTTACACCTTTCCTCCAAATATTTGTACACATTGATGAGATCTTCTCTTTGCCAGGTTGAACAGTCCTAGTTCTAGCTTTTCCTTAAATCAGAGCTGCTGTGGTGCTTTAGCCCCTTGCTGCATTCTCCAATAGTTCTGTATCTCTCCTGCACTTTGGAACCGGACACAGTGCATCAGGTGTGGCCTTACCAATGCTGCAGAAGGGGGAAGGTTTACCTGCCTTGACCTGCTGGCACTACTTTGTCTAATGCTGCCCAGGGTATGCTTAGCCTTGTTTGGCACAGGTGCACGCCGCTGGGTGGTGTTCATGTCCACTGGGATTCCCAGGTCACCCTCTGGACAGCTGCTCTTCAGGTGGCTGGCACCAGCCTATAGTGGTACATGGGCTTATTCCTCCCTGCAGGCAGGACTGTATCCTTTGCTCCTCCTAATTTTGTCGTCAGCAAACTTGTTGAGCATACATCCTCCCCCATCATCCAAGTTATTAATGAAGATACTGAACAGTATTGGACCCAGTAATGGTCTGCAGAGTACATGCTGATTACTGGTTCCCAAGTAGATTTCATGCCACTTGTCACCATCTGCTGGGACTAGCCATTTGGTTATTCAACTTTTTCTGTCTTCCTCATAATGTAAATGATTCAAAACAGCAAATGCATTTCCATTTGCAGTATGCATGCAAGGAAAGTCTTCTGATTAATAACTGAGAGTTAGTGGCAATTGATATACTTGATGACAGCTTCAATAAAGCCACTGGAAGCATGTAGTAATTCTGTGAAACTGAATGTAAATACAGTAGTTTTTGTTTTCAGTTAATAAAAGTTTTTTTCATAGAGACAGAGGAATAAAACAACATTGTAGTCTTAAAATCGATACCTAAGTCCTACTCTTGATGTTTGTATGATATTTGTATTTTTCTGTAGAATTCATGTTTGAAACATTTCCTTAAAAGCAGTTTGCTGTTAGCATACAAATCTGCTGCAGGAGATAGGTAGCACCTGAGGCATGTAGCCAACTGCCTGCTTTTACAGCTACTCGTTTTGAAATTTTCTTTACTGCATCCTAAGCTCAAACCTACAAATGCACACAAAAATAATGCTATTCTTGCAGGTACATGATAATCTGCTGAAAATTTTGAGTGTGAATAGAAGTGCATGAATAATGGGTTTGGTTTATAGTTTTTGGTTATAGTTTTTGGTTTATAGTTTTTATGATGTATTTTTGCTATTTAGTGCCCAGTATTTGTAAGCTAAGAAGGAGAACAGTAATTTTGGGGTTTGGGTCTGGGTTTTCTTTTTTTAAGAAGTATGCTGCTCAGCTATCAAAACAGCTGACACACTACTATTAAACTGTGCCTAAAATCTGTTTATTTTACAATCTGTAGTATAAATAGTATTAGCATTACTGAATGATGAATTTTTGATCTCATTCAAAGTAGTTGTAGAATTTCCATATACACAAAAAATCAGGGTGATCAAGCACAAGTGCTTCTTAAAATCTCTTTTCCCTCATGAATATTACAAAGACATATCTGCAATCTTGATTTTTTTTTTCCTCTGTGTTTTTTAGGAAGATGATGCTCCTTGTCCGGGTTGTCTGAGGTTCTCTTAATTACAAGCTGAAGCAGGAACGACTGAAGGCGATTTCTGGAACCCTGGATATACAATTCAAATTTGTAGGAACCTTTTCCAGAATGAAAACCACATACAGTTACCTTGATAATTGCAAAAGGATGAGAGGAAAGTTATGATGGCAAAAAACAAAGAGCCACGCCCCCCATCTTATGCTGTTAGTGTTGTTGGACTATCTGGAACTGAAAAGGATAAAGGTAATTGTGGAGTCGGAAAGTCATGTTTGTGCAATAGATTCGTTCGTTCAAAAGCAGATGAATATTATCCTGAGCATACCTCTGTGCTTAGCACAATTGACTTTGGAGGAAGAGTTGTTAACAATGATCACTTTTTGTACTGGGGTGACGTAGCACAAAGTGGTGAGGATGGAATTGAGTGCAGAATTCATGTAATTGAGCAGACTGAGTTCATTGATGATCAGACTTTCTTGCCTCATCGGAGTACGAATTTACAACCGTACATAAAACGTGCAGCTGCCTCCAAACTGCAATCCGCAGAAAAACTAATGTACATTTGCACAGATCAGCTAGGCTTGGAGCAAGACTTTGAGCAAAAACAAATGCCTGAAGGGAAATTAAACATAGATGGGTTTTTATTGTGCATTGATGTAAGCCAAGGATGCAATAGGAAGTTTGATGATCAACTTAAATTTGTGAATAATCTTTATATCCAGCTCTCAAAATCTAAAAAACCTATAATAATAGCAGCAACAAAATGTGATGAATGTGTGGACCATTATCTGCGAGAGGTTCAGGCCTTTGCTTCAAATAAGAAGAACCTTGTGGTCGTGGAAACATCAGCAAGATTCAATGTCAATGTTGAAACATGTTTTACTGCACTGGTACAAATGATGGATAAAACTCGTGGTAAACCTAAAATAATTCCCTATCTGGATGCCTATAAAACTCAAAGACAGTTAGTTGTTACGGCAACAGATAAGTTTGAAAAACTTGTTCAAACTGTGAGAGACTATCATGCAACTTGGAAAACTGTTAGTAACAAACTGAAAAACCACCCTGATTATGAAGAGTACATAAATTTGGAAGGAACAAAAAAGGCCAAAAATACATTTTCAAAACACATAGAGCAACTTAAACAGGAGCATATTAGAAAGAGGAAAGAAGAATACATTAATGCATTGCCAAGAGCTCTTAATACTCTTCTGTCAAATCTTGAGGAGATTGAACTTTTGAGCTGGTCAGAAGCCTTGAAGGTAATGGAGAAAAGGCCTGACTTCCAGTCCTGTTTTGTAGTGCTTGAAAAAACACCCTGGGATGAAACTGACCACATAGATAAAGTGAATGACAGAAGGATTCCATTTGACCTTCTCAATACCCTAGAGGCAGAAAAAGTTTATCAAAACCATGTGCAACATCTTATATCAGAAAAAAGGAGAGTTGAAATGAAAGAGAAATTCAAAAAAACTCTTGAGAAAATCCAATTAATTTCACCTGGACAGCCATGGGAAGAAGTTATATGTTTTGTGGTGGAGGACGAAGCATTCAAATACATCACTGATGCAGATAGTAAAGAAGTGTATGCTCGGCATCAGAGGGAGATTGTTGAAAAAGCCAAAGAGGAGTTTCAGGAAATGCTTTTTGAACATTCAGAGTTATTTTATGATCTGGATCTTAATGCAACACCAAGTACAGATAAAATGAGTGAAATTCATGCAGTTCTGAGTGGAGAACCTAGATACAAAGCTTTACAGAAACTTGCACCTGATAGAGAATCTCTTCTGCTCAAGCATATAGGATTTGTTTATCACCCAACTAAAGAAACTTGTCTCAGTGGCCAAAACTGCATGGACATAAAAGTAGAAGAGTTACTTGCCAACAGTCTTCTGCAACAAGACCACGGACGCTCAAATTTATACCATGATAGTGCCAACATTGATAAAATCAATCTTTTCATTTTGGGCAAAGATGGCCTTGCACAAGAATTGGCAAATGAAATTAGGACACAGTCCACTGATGATGAATATGCATTAGATGGAAAAATATATGAACTAGATCTTAGGCCAGTTGATGCCAAATCCCCTTACTTGCTGACTCAGTTGTGGACCTCAGCCTTCAAACCGCATGGTTGTTTCTGCGTGTTTAACTCTATTGAATCACTGACTTTTATTGGGGACTGCATTGCAAAAATAAGGGCTGAAGCATCTCAGATAAGGAGAGACAAGTATATGGCTAATCTTTCATTCACATTAATATTGGCTAACCAGAGGGACAGTGTTAGCAAGAATCTACCTATACTGAGACATCAGGGACAGCAATTGGCTAACAAGTTACAGTGTCCTTTTGTAGATGTGCCTGCTGGTACATACCCACGCAAGTTTAATGAGGCCCAAATAAAACAAGCTCTGAGGGGCGTACTGGAAGCAGTTAAACACAATTTTGATGTTGTAAATCCAGTTCCCACCATTAAAGATCTGTCAGAAGCTGACTTAAGGATTGTCATGTGTGCCATGTGTGGCGATCCGTTCAGTGTGGATCTTATTCTTTCACCTTTCCTCGATTCTCACTCCTGTAGTGCTGCTCAGGCTGGCCAGAATAATTCTTTAATGCTTGATAAAATAATAGGTGAAAAGAGACGTCGAATACAGATAACTATATTATCATATCATTCTTCAATTGGTGTAAGGAAAGATGAACTTGTTCATGGATATATACTGGTCTATTCTGCAAAGCGAAAGGCATCCATGGGAATGCTTCGGGCATTTCTTTCTGAAGTTCAGGATACTATTCCAGTCCAGTTGGTGGCTGTTACTGATAGCCAAGCAGACTTCTTCGAGAATGAAGCAATCAAGGAACTCATGACTGAAGGAGAACACATAGCAACAGAAATTACTGCTAAGTTTACAGCTTTATATTCATTATCTCAATATCATCGTCAAACTGAGGTTTTCACATTGTTCTTCAGTGATGTATTAGAGAAGAAAAACATGATTGAAAGTTCCTACATGTCAGACAGCACAAGGGAATCAACGCATACAAGTGAAGATGTTTTTCCAAGATCTCCGAGAGGAGGTTCCCTTGACTATAATTACCCAGATTCAGAGGATGATGCTGAAGGGCCGCCACCTTACAGTCCAATTGGTGATGATGTAAGGTTACTTCCAGCACCTAGCGATCGTTCAAAGTACCGACTGGATTTGGAAGGAAATGAGTATCCTATTCACAGTACACCAATCAATTGTCATGACCATGAACGCAACCATAAAGTGCCTCCTCCAATAAAACCGAAACCGCTTGTTCCAAGAACAAATGTGAAAAAACTGGATCCTAACCTCCTGAAAACAATTGAGGCAGGTATTGGCAAAAACCCCAGGAAACAGCCTTCTCGAGTGCCTGCAGCACCACCAGAAGATATAGACCCATCTGACAACTATGCTGAGCCTATTGACACAATTTACAAACATAAAGGCTTTGCAGATGACATCTATGCAGTTCCAGAGGATAGTCAGAATCGTATTATTAAAGTTCGAAACTCAATTGTTATAAGTACCCAAGGTGAGGAGGAAAATGGATTTTCTGACAGAGTATCCAAAAGTCATGGGGAAAGAAGGCCTTCAAAATACAAGTACAAGTCTAAGACACTGTTCAGCAAAGCCAAGTCTTACTATAGGAGAACACATTCGGATGCAAGTGATGATGAGGCTTTTACAACCTGTAAAGCTAAAAAAAAAGGAAGGCATCGGGGAAGTGAAGAAGACCCACTTCTTTCCCCTGTTGAAACATGGAAGGGTGGCATAGATAATCCTGCTATTACATCAGACCAAGAATTGGATGAGAAAAAAGGGAAAAAGAAACCCCACAAAGTAAAAGAAGATAAGAAGGTAAGTAAATTAATTTTAAATTTTATTTACAATTTCTGGTGTATTGTAGAATGGGAAGTGACAAGATATGCAAGAGTTGCACCCTCTTTTGAAACAGGTGCTTTAAAATTTTCAAACTATTTGTTTGATTTTTTTTGTCTTAAGTTCCTAGTAAGTTGCTTGAACTAGCAAACCTTAGGGAATGATACGGTTTGTCTGTCTTATCCACTATTCAATAAATGTCAGTTATTTTAATCTCTGCTTACATGTGGAGGCTTCCTTCCATTTGGGTAAGGTGATGTGTTTTTTTTAAGGAAAAAGCTGCTTTGTGAGTTCTTGAGTAGAACTGTTTTTTTCAGTTGTTGCAATTTTTGCTATTGGAATATGGTTTAGGGCTGGTGAATGAAAGGAGTGATTTCTTTTTAATTCTTAGTTGTCTACCTGGAACTCTAGAACAAGTGCATAAAAAAAAACAACTTCATATAGTAGTTCTACTGACTGCTGTATTTTCCTTGTGTGGGCAAACACATAATCACGGTGAAAGTTGTACTACCTTTATAGCTCTCTATAAAAGCAGAGTAAAGGGAACAAAACAGGGAAATGAAGGGAAAATAATAATATTGCAGTTTACTTGAAAAATGTTTCTTCTTCATGCCTGAGAGTTACTTATTCTTTTACTGGTTTTGTGGTGTGGGTTCTAAATGTACGTTCTTTATAGCTTAGATTTTTATTTTAGGCCAGCAATCATTGTGTTAGAGATGAAATCAGGAGTGTCTGATCAGTTAGATATTTTCTTTCTTGTCTCAAAATAATCTGACCTTTTTAATATTATCTTTTGTAGCATTTTTAAAATGTCACTTTTTTAGCTTAAATCTGATGGTATTTGAACAGCAGAAATAAGTTTTGTTAAAGTAGACCATAGTTAAATTTAACTAATAGATACAATTCTTGCTGGTATGCAGCTGTGATTTGAATTACACATGACTTATTTAAAGGCCACTAAATTTTCTCAAGGCTTACTCATATGCATGGATAATGATGTCTTGTGGGTATAAAATCATATGGTTAAAAATACTTCAAAGTTATTATTTTGGAGAAACTTAGATTTTAAAAAAAAAAATATTATTTATATACTTTTCATAGAATCACTGATAATATCCAGAGTTGAAAGGAATCCATAAAGATGATTGAGTTCAGCTTCTCGACTCCTTTTGCTTGAAGTAGTCTTTCTACATAGAAATCAAAATGTAGTTGTATAATCTTCCTACTGTTGCAGCTGTGTTGAGTTGAGAGCAAGTTACTCTGAGTTGAATATATTTATGTGCTAAACTGAGTAGATTACTGTAGTGGGGGTCTTCTCTTCCTGAAATTGTGTCAGGAAATCCCCTGATGGCTCTAACAAAGCCTCCACTTCTAGTTTTGGCCTGTTGAGAAGCCTGAGTTCTAAGTTCCAGGCTGTTTAAATTTTTGTAGTGGATAAGTTTCTTGAAGAGTAGAATTTGGTTGGTTGGTGATTTGTTGGTTATGTGTTTTTTTTTCTGAGGGAGGGCACTGTATTTTACTCAGAAGTAGCAAAGCCGCTGCTATTAAATTAGTAAAAACTTAATAATAATGGAAATTATTGTAATTGAGAAAACAAATTTAACTTGATGGCTCAAATGTTTGCAAGTTTTCAGAATATCTTGAGTGCTCAGTGCTTTTGATAAGTAGTGCCTTCTCTGTGTGTTGACTTGAATGAAGTTAAGTGAAATAGTTGCAGTTCAAGTGAGTCATTCTAGTTCATTATCTATTTCTTTGGGTTTTTTAACAGTTAATTTTGTTTCAGAAGAGATGCAGTTTTTTAAGTTTTGGAACTTTTTCTGCCTGTTTTCATTTGTTGTTTTGGATGAGTAGCTAGTAGTCTTCTATTACAGAAACGCAAAAATTATTCTAATTATATGGTCCTTTTTATTTGGTCCATGGGAGAGATGCTAGTGCACCACTATTTACAGACTTCTTGCTGGGTTTTTTTGAGAATTGTGACCCCTTGAATGTGAAAGAGGTAAATAGAACTTGTGTACTTTTTTTCTGGCTATTTCTTAAATCTCTTACTGATACTTTTTCTGAATTGTTCAGCTTTATGTAAAGGGAAAATAGGATACATGTGCAACTATTCTTGCTTTAATTATATTGATTCTGAAATACAGAAATCTTATTAACAAAATGGATTTGTTTGGAGAAACTTGAATATTAAAGTCTGAACTCCCTAATTGTCTTTTTCCAAGACTTTTTTTTTTTTTTTAAGGCCAAGTAGGATGTAACATTCTTGATACTCCTTGCATTTTTGTTGGTTTGAGATGTGTTTCTGGGTGAGTTTTTTGTAAGGTGTTGCAGGAGAGATGACTGTGCTGAAGGATACTCATTCTGTCCTGATCCTTTCAGGTCCAGTATCCCAGCTCAGGATAAAATCGCATTTAAAAAAAGGACAGATATAAGGAGGTAGAGAATGGATATAAAGTGATTGTAGGGTTCAGGTAAAAAAACTAAAGGGAAAAAGGCAAGAGTTGGGTGAGTAGGAAGAAGCAAGCGAGATTTGACAAAACAGTAGAGTAGGCTACGTATGTGTTAGTTTGGCTAACACATATGTATCAAACTTTAAAAATCTATTGTGGACACATGTTGTTAAAGGCAGAAGTAAATACTCAGACTTGTGCTACTTGTTGCTATTTGGAAGTATAAATTAAAATGTTTTACTGTGGAGAGTATAGCAATGACAAACCTGTGGGAAGCAGGTAACATTACTTGCAAGGTCATGTAATGTTTCGTATTGCCAAAAGAAACAATTTAAAACTCAGACCACTTAAGCAAGTGTGCTTTGGTCTGAATTATTTGCTCATTATTTTTGTCCATAACCCTGTGCTAGTGTTCTTAGATCTTGTTGCAGTATACTGGTAGTCAGAACTGGAAGAGCATCATCCTTAGGCTCTTCTTTCAATTATCACAGAAATAATTCCTCTGAAGACTTTTATGTCCTCATTCTTACTACTCTGAAAAACTCATCCAGAGCTTCTATTTCCTCTGTATTGGTGAAGAATCTTCCAATTCCTAGGTGCACTTCCTAGTTTTCACCCTTTCTTTTTGTATCTTTTCTCCGAAATGTTTCTTTTTCTGGCCAGTCACCTCCTAACTGGTGAAGAGAAAATGGCTACTTCTTGGCTTGAGTTTTAGAAGATTTAAAAAAAAAATTGAGTTTTCCTCTGAACCTGTTTTTGAATGAGGATGACTGAAACTGTGCATAGTATTGCAAGGAATGTTATTAACAGTGCATCATGTAATCTTAATGTTTGCTGATATGTACTAGAAATTACTACCCAACACAATTGTGTGATTGCACCCAACCTTTGCTTAGCTGCAGTTGCTGTCACTTTAGGTACCTTTGGCCTGCTGTTGTCCTAGATACTTTCCAGGTAATGACTCCATACTACACAGTACAGGTGGTTTATTGTACATTCACACACGTATAGTACCTGTACATTACAGCACATAAGTTTTATTAGTGCATCCCAGTGCAGGATTTTTCCATTACTCTACGACTTTGTCCTTTCTGTTTCTGAATATAATCTTTTTTTCTGTTTCTCCAGTTGTCGCTGTAGTTGCCATCACCAGGTACCTTACTAAAGTCTAGATTGGTAAAACCAACAGATGGTGGTTCTATCTTTGCTTCTAGAAAAGAAAAAGTAGAAAAAGCTGAATCAGTATAATAAAATCTGTGATACACCCGCCTTTATCTTATTTTATTTTATTAGCACATGTCTGAATGTTCTGAGAAAATTCATGATATGTGACCTTGCATGTGCTGTTAACAAGTGAACCTTTGAACTTTTTCTGGTGGGGATAAATATGACGAGCAGTAAGGAGGAGGAGAAGAAAGCAAGCAGACTGGCATGAATCACAGGACTTTTTAGCCAGGTTCATGTGTAGTTGTGTGTGCACTCTGAGCTTGAAATATTTCAAGTGCAGGTTGTTCAGTATTTGAAGTGCATGTTGTGTGCTAATATTTGGTAAACTAGTGGCTTTTTTCTTCACCTACAGAACTTCTTCTGTAAAGTTTTTCCTAGGAAAAAAGCACCTTATCCTTTCTGCTGTTAAACAAAAAAAGCAAAAAAATGGATTTTGCAGGGTGAATTCTCCCCTATATTGGCATGCTTTTTTTGTTTGATTATTTATTTCCCTCATGGTGTTCACAAACTTACAACGAACTAAGCACACCTGAAAATGTTAAAATGCAGCTTTGCCTCAGCTGTTTCTTCTCTGTCGAGTTAGTCCTCTCCAGCTGAAATGTATGCTCATTCATCTCTGTATTTTTATCAAAAACTGGAAGTGGGAATTACAATTAGATGCTTGTCTCAATTAGAATTTTAACGTTAATGTCTAGTGTAAACATTATTGGTGTTCGTACACATGAAAAGCAGCAGGCTTGACAGCTGTATCATAAATTATTTTTGTTTTCAGTTTAACTTTATGAATTTGGAAATACAAAATCATAGAAACTCTAGAACATTTCAGGTCAGGAAAGGGCGTGAAGATTCCTAGAGGGAAAGGATCTTGCTGAAGGAAGCCTTCTAATATCTTAGATAGGATGAACTGCTTCAATAACCTTAAAGCTGCAACTGATGCATTTTATGCAATAATATAAAGCCCAGATCACAGTAGTCCTTGGCTTTCTATTGTCTCACTGTGTAAACAAGCCCAGTGTAAATATTTTAAAAAACTATTTGTCAATTGAAGAATTATTATTAGTGTTATTATTATCATTAAATGATAGCAAGTTATTTTTGACCCTTGTCATAATTTAGTAATTCCTTCTTCAGCAGGAAGCCTGCCTATGTGGAAACTGTAGCTATTCCATATAGTGACAATTAATAACCTTATTATTTGTTTTTACAATGGAATTGATGAATATTAAAACTTTACCCACCTACTGTAGAGCTCTTTGTGAGCTATTTGAGATGTGTTCAATGTCTGATTTAGGATGTATTTTTTTCACTTCTTATAGATAGAGTATAATTTTTTAGGTTTTTATTCTCCATAATGTTATGAACAAAAGGCCCATGGAAACCAGGAAGGTCCTTTTGTTCATAACACATAACATATCAAGAACAGCAAATATCCTGAATGAATTTTTGCAACTGGAAAGTCAGAGCCTTGTCTTGAATTTTTTACGTACTTCTGAAAATAAATCCTAAGTAGAGAGATCTTGTGAAAGGATAGTAAATTAACTGCTTAGTAATAATTCCTTGGCATGCCATTGTTGAAATCTAAAAAAATTTCACTATTTAGGTTCTTTGGACAGTGGTCAATATTTGAGTGTTCAAGGTCTGATTTTTTTTGTATGAATGGAGTATCCATCTGTATTGCTAAATTAAATCTGAAAAACAGTGTTTTAAAACATTCTGCCATGTAATCCTGTTTGCAGACAACACTCAGTTGCTTCCAAAGAAGTTTGTGAATTACTTGTTTCCATTTTCCTTTATACCAAGATGATTGTAAGATGCTTTTTACTTTAAATTAATCTGAAAACTTTTCTCAATATTTTAGCAAGAAAAATCCACTAGCATCTTGATGAATTCTCACATATTTACCCTGGCTTTTTAGAGGGCGAAGCAGTGCATTTGTCATCTATTTTTCTATGATGAAATTTGCTTTCTGCCATTATAATGTCGAAACTGTATGAAATTTTCTGTTAAATCTATTAGGGAAATAGTGTGAGGAACTGTAGAACCCATGTGTGTTGATCTCAGTTTTAGTAAGACTATGGTAAACATGTGAGCAGTGGGAGATCAACTTAAATTTTTATTCAGCTGTTCTTGTGTAAATTCAGTGGTTAATGTAGTAAAATACTGTCTACTTCAGACTGGAATGTGCAGTGAATTTTTTTTCTCCTGAGGAATATAGGAGATATCAGAATCTGTACTTTCCGATTTTTTCTGTTCAAATTTAACATTCTTAATATGCATATTTAGAGCCTTCTTAAGCCTTTAAACTGGAATTCTAAAATGGCAGCAGACTTGAAGGGAAGGAAGAGCATGTTAGGGACAATGACCATCTGCATTATTCATATATCATACAGTTTTCTGGAGAGCTAGCTATGAATTAGAGATTACAAATAGTTTTATGAAGACTATAAACTGAATGCTGTACATGGTGGGTGGTTTTATGAAGTATTTTACTAGTCCTGAAAATATTGACTTTGCCCTCCATGACCCTAGGGCTGACTGCATATGAAGCAGGCAGAAAATTTCCTTTGCATCAAAAATAGTAGTGAAGTCTTTTAGAGGTAGAGAAGTAGCTGAATTTCTTCTTTAATAAATAATAAATGGTAGTTCTGATGGGGTGGGAATCAGAAAAAAAAGCCTGTCTTGAACAGAAGGCTTGCTAAAGTAAGCAGCCCATCCATAAAGGGCCTTGATAGGATTTTGGCAATTTTTAGTTTTCTAGATTATTTTTAAAAGTTTGTATTTAAGTACATTGTACTCTCAAGACTCATCTGGCTGAAGTCTTAGCCTAGTTTCTCTCTAGATGAGAAGTGCTGCTTAGATGGTCCCCTAGTACCTGTAGTCAAGAGGGTTAAGCTTCAGTATTCCTTACATCTATATCTTTAAATGTTCTTTCTAATAATATTTCTGGTTTTGAAATCAAGACTTGCATTATCATGCTAGAGTATATGCTTTTGTGTTTGCCTTGTCTTATGTTAAGAGGACTTTAGCTAATCTTTTGCAACATGTATTTTGGTGATTGATGTACTGCAAAATAAAGCAATATTGCAAGTAAATACAATGCAAGTTTGGAATTCTCACAGTTAAAATGCTTTCCTGCCAAAATACATGAGAATCAGTTGGAGGTTTGGCTTTAACCTCTGTTATGGCATGAAGAGCAGTTGTCTTTGGCAAGAAGCAAGTGATGAAACCCATGCTGAAAGCTCAACATAAGTGCAGCAATCAATTATACGAAGCCCCACAGATCTCTAAGAAAACTAAGGATTTCAACTTTATGGTCTTGGGCTTGTGCTTTAATTACTAACATGAAAACAGTGGTATATGAACAATGAGCTTTTTTGCCAGGCTTAAGTAACAAAACTTTTGTGCTGGTTCTTTAACTTGGTGCCTATTAGTCCATTTTTATGATGATGTTGGAGAAGCATACAAAATTGATTTTGGCTGTGCCTAGATTGGTACTTGCTGCATGCAGTATGACGTGACTGCTACATTGTGGGACGTAGGTGTATTGGGGAGAATGATAGAACTAAAAATACCTCTGCCAAAATCTAGGAATTTTAAAATGGTTCACCTTACTCAGGTGCTGTTTAACTAATTTAATAATTTCATGTTTAACACTTCATTGTTTCATTAGGGTTGTTTTAAAAGTTACTTTTACACAGAAAGAATTATGGTAGTCGTTGTCTTGACTAACAAATCTAAAAGTTCCATTTTATGTCTGATGGATCAGAAAAAATGCTGATTTCTCAGAGTGGGGAACAGGGATTAAAGAAAAGCTTTCATTGAGTCTTACTTTAGTTAGAAATAAGACCCATGTTTTTTTCCCCGAAGTCAGTTGGTCTTTTGGCAAAACCAGGTCTTCTGCACAGGACGCCATTTTGTTCAGAACAAGTTCTCCACTTAAGAAATCTAGACTTCAGAAAAGTATGGAAGTCTAAAATGAGGAAATAGCATGTTGCTTTTCTTAAAGCCTCAAAATTTTATTTTTAGTTTACAGAAGTATTTTTTGTAAAGATCATGTCGATAGAGTTGTTTGTGGGAGGATTTGATTTATGCTGTCAGTGGAGAGTTTATGCCCTCACACACCCTAAAAAAAAGGAAAATAATGAGAGAGGTATTTTAATAAACGTTGTACAGGAGAGATAAAAAATTCATAATTATACATAATGAGAAATAGATGATAAACTTGTTGTTGTAGCTGCCTTGTGAAATTGTAGTTTAATGTTTATGGAATAGTCTTGCAGTGTCATCTCTTCTACTCTGCCTTTAGACCAGTTTGCAAAGTACTTCAGGATTGGGGTTTTCTCTTTCCCTTTTCTCTTTATTCTTTTATTCTTTATGCTTCATTAAGTTCTTTAGAAAAAATTCTCACTTTCCAAATTGGGGATTAAACTGTTTACAGGTAAAGAGTTCATCTAAGAAACCTTCCTGCATTTCTATGTGCATAATATCAAATTTGATATGGCAGTCCCTTGCAACCTGTCTTCTAAAAGCAGGACAATTATTAGAAAAGAGCATTCTTCACTCTAATTTTGTAGCTGTGTCAGATATTTCATACAATTTCCAGGCATTCTACACAGATAATATTGGTAATTTTATTAAAATTTCTGTAGAGACCTAATTTATTACTCCTTTTATCTGAGTGCTTTCCAGGAGACACACAGAGCCTTTTTCTATCATGTTGATCTTAAATATACAGTCTTGAGTATATCTTGCTTCATTTATTCGCCGATGGTGGAGATGTGCACTGAACACCATGGGGAAAAAGAAATTGAATTCTTTTTCCTTTCTTTACTGCCTTAATAGATGTATCCAAAATGATCTTTCATTTAACATTTGACAGAGATGTTTTCACTGAGTTTTATGCATTGTTTAACTTCAGCTTGTCCCTTCCAGCTGTTGCTCATCTGAACTGGATGTTGCATAAATAAATACTTTTAGTGTAATTTATATTTTCATCAGTATTCAGAGATGAATTATAGTATCTGATACAATACAATTATTGTAATCATCCAAGGCTGGCTTATCAGTTTCACTGATAAAATTCGTTCTAAGAGGAAAAAAAAAATAAAACCAGGAAAATTCCATATCAAACTTACCCTCTTAGATTTGATTGTATGCAAACCTTCTTTTGGCTAAAATCCTGTGCCTGTAACAAAGCATTCATGCTTAGTGTGAGTGCCTGCAACTTTAAGACTTGATTGCTTCTTAGTCATTCTCCATCATCATGTTTCTTGTATAGTTGCAATATAAAGATTATTTAGTATCTTTAAGTATATGCAGAAGACACTAACTTTGTTTTGGTGATACATACTTGAGTTTTATCCTGAAAGTTTCTAAAGAGGTGTGGTTCAGATGTTGTTGTTGTGAACAGTGCTGAAAGACTCTGAACAAGTCACAGCACTCTAAACAAGTGGTGTCTACTTCTGTTCCTGTGGTCTTTCATTTACTGATATATTGGTTAATCCTGTTCCTAATGGAATACAACAAGGATCAAAACTTCTAGAAGTTGAATGCTTTTTATCTAATGTATAATTACTTTATAGTCACGTACTTTGGAATTTTAAAAGTACATTTAATTTTTATTTTTGTTTACATTTAATATTTAGTTTTGCTGTAGAGGAATTTTAATGTTTTATAGATGTATGACATGGTTGTGTTTACTGAATGATTGAAATATGAGTTGGTTAAAATGTTGCTTGACTATTACTTAAATAACTCTGTTTTGTTGTAGCCGAAAAAGAAAACTAAGACATTCAATCCTCCAATCCGTAGAAACTGGGAAAGTAATTACTTTGGGATGCCCCTACAGGATTTGGTTACACCTGAGAAACCAATACCTCTGTTTGTTGAAAAATGTGTGCAATTCATTGAAGATACAGGTAAGATAGGAGGACTGTTAGAGGAAGGACTTTCCCATTTTGCATAATGAGTAATACCTCTCATTTTCTGTTTTAAAGTACTTTTAGAATTTTATCCTAGAAATAAATAATTGTGGGCTAGGTGCATTTAAAAAGTAGAATGTGTTTTCTAAATTTTATGCTTAATATGTTATGATGGTTTTTTGACTTTATTTATACAAATACTTAATTACCTTTTGAGAAATGTCTGAGGTTTAACATGTTCCCTGTAATGAAAAAAAATTACATCACTATCTAGTGTCGAACGACTTTTAACCCAATGGCAGTCCAGTCTTACATGTCTCACTGTTGCCACTGTGTTTTATTTCATGTATTTGAAAGCTCTGAAATGCACCTTTTCCAATTATAGAAAGCAGGTGCTTGAAATGGCTTCTGATTTGGTATGATTAGTCTGCTTGCTTTCTTGATTTTTTGAAGGTAAACCTAGTTTTACATTTTAACTTGTTGCAGAGACAGAAACTCTTATTTTCTAAATCCTGTGTAATTCTCCATGAAAAATGTTAATCTATTGAAGATGTAATATCCCAGTTTAATGTAAAATATTAACATATATATAGATATATGTTTACACTAAAGTGAAATTTCACAGTTTGGTTTTCTCTCTCCTTTCTCCCTGGCTTTCTGGTTGTGTGTTTGTCACTGCTTTCAGCCTATTTACTGTGTGACCATGAGGCAAGTAGGATGATTTTGCTGGTCAAACAGAACACTACAGTTAAGAGTGGGAATTTGAGGTTTGGGAGTGATCTGTGATTGGGTTTTGTTTGGGATTTTGGGGGGATTTTTTTGGTTTGTTTTAAAGATTGTGAGCACTTCACAATCTTCAGCACAAACTGAAGTTTTCAGCTAGTGTGTAGATCCTGCTTGATCTGAAGTTTTATAAATGTTGTATTGCTGTATTTGAAGTGAGGGTGTGACTGAACTGAAACGTGTTCAGGACCATCTTTTGATGTATGTCTGCAAAGGGAATATTGTTTAGTGCAAAGTAATACAGCAAACTTTTTCTAAATTTGCTTAGATCTGTAATACAATTTTGGCTGTTAGATGAGAGTAGTAGCAGTTTTAGCAAGAATAAAGCTAATGGGTTTTCTTTCTTATGGTAAAATTCAGTTTTGCTGCCATTTGTAAGAATAGTGTTTGCAAAATAACTACACAGGGTAAGCCTCATAGCTGTTTTTGAAGACTTACATGCTGCATTATTGCAGTACAGAAATTAGGTGAAATCTCAGGCACTGATCTTTTGGAGTTAAGAGATATTAGTGCAGATCTGTCTTTAACCCTTGCTTTCTATGGATTAAAGGTAAGAGCTGTATTTTCTGCCCTCTTGCTTTTGCTTTGTCCACTTCACCCAGTTAAAAATGGGAAAGGAGGAAGAAGGGCAAAGAGCAATAGAGTGGTGTAGGCAGTTTAATAGATATATGTTGTGTTTGCTGTTTTCTGTAGCAAAAAAAAACCCCAACCTAAAACAAACCAGCATCATTTATAGGTGAGTCACTGTCACCGGTTTTCTTTAAAAGTGGCTACCTACAGCTACTATGCATAACTATATAAAACAGATATTGACTGGTATTGAAGACCAATTTCAGGAGTCTGTAGAATCTAGCAATAACTTAATTTGAGCATGTTCCACTTCTTGAGAATACTTTCAAACAACGAATTTTTAAGTCCAGTTCTAGAAGTTTTATTTGCTTAAAAGTATTGTTATCTTTGTGCTGAACTTTCAAAAAAAATATTTTTCCCAAAGGATTTTCACTAGCTTGTGGGGTGAGAGAGAGAACTGTAATAGTGTGGGAACATTATTTGTTGTCTTTTTTCCTAGTAATTATCAAACCATGCAGCCAGCCAAAAGGTTTTGTACATCTCTTCTCTTCTCATGACCTGTCTTGGGAAAATAAGATGTTGGGTTATGCTGCTATGTGTTTAAAATGTAGGGTCACCTCAAAAGGGGTGACTCAGAAGGCACAGCTTTTCTGTTAGATACGTATATGTTAGTTCATCCTAGAATGCTACTGTACACCTGGGTAATTTTAATTCTGGCCATGAATGTGAGCTGGACAAACACTGTGCCATCTGTATAGTTCATGACTGTGAAGATGCTAGTTGTCTTCCTAATTTTGTTAAGCACTTAGAACAAAAACTCTGCTTTTGATCAGTATTACAGTTTTCTTTCTCCTACTCTGGATTCTGTCAAAGTAGCTTTGGTGTTGTTTTCAGCTTCCATACTTGGCTGTGGGATTTTTATTTCCGGTGTGTGTTATATTTATATTGAATTAATGTGCTGTAGGTATTTGAGTTTCAAGCAGGGTCATTCAGTACTCACCTGTCTCATAGCAAGTCAGTGTGCTGTCAGTTTGAACTGCACTGAATATCAGTGTTTATTATCCTTGTCTTCTTAATCAAGAAATGCAGTCTTTTCCAACTCAGCTACTCTGTATATTTCTCTTACAGAGGATATAATTGCTTAGTGTTTCCTCTTCAGGTACTTTCATGGTGTTCAGCTCCCTCCTATGTAATTTGGATTGTGGCTGAATTTGTGATTAATCTCGATTTGAAGGGCTAATCTTAATTTTTCATGTTTTCTGTTTCTGTCTCATGAAACTATACAAAGCAATGCTTCATACCCTCTCATCTAAATTTTGACTGAGGCTAGAAAGTACGCAGTGTGAAAAAACATTTTCTCTATTTCAGATGCCTAGATGTAGTAGATAGAACCTTAAAGTGTCTTTGAAGTTTCTTGCTCCACCATAAACCTTAAAGAATTGGGCACATGCAGAAAATACCATCAGATTTTTGTTTTACCATAATGTTCTGGAATATCCTCACAAAAAAAAAGTCTCTATCAGTAGAAGAGGGACAGTTTGGAAAAACTAAAGAAAATTCAGGAGC
Organism: Chloebia gouldiae; assembly: GCA_003676055.1. Taxonomy (NCBI): domain Eukaryota; kingdom Metazoa; phylum Chordata; class Aves; order Passeriformes; family Passeridae; genus Chloebia; species Chloebia gouldiae. The sequence continues at coordinate 21,247,882 of QUSF01000004.1, read as the reverse complement.
TTAAATTTCTAGCCTTTTGTAAATCAACAGATTTTTTTTTCTTCTGAAGAAGCCATATTGTTCCTGTCAAGGTCAAGGGTGATCTGGTAAAGATAAGGGATCCTAAATCTGTGCCTATAGGTGAAGGTTATTGTCTCTGTACTCCTCTTTAGTATTTTTCAGCAAAAAGCTTTAATCTAAACTGGTTTAGCTTTATGGAGCCAATCACTTAGTTCTTAAAACAGAGCTTGAATCCCCTTGTAATCTTTTTGACAGTATTAGAAGCAGAAACTGGGGGGCAATTAACTCAGATTAATACCTGAGTAGATCTGAAGCTGGGAAGCTGTAAATGTGTTAGAACCTCCATTTCACAGCTGCCTGCACTGTCACTGGTACCGAGAGTGCGAAGCAGCAATAGCACATAATGCTTGGTTTTGTTGGAACCTGTTGATTAAAAACAAATCACAATACCATGTGAGAACATCTTAAATTTTATTCTACTGTCACTTCTGGATAAGAAAGGAGGAAAGATTTTTAAATATTGTAAACAAGTTTTGCTTCTGTGTTTCTGCATTGTCCATGATTATAAGAAAGCCTTTTTTCTATCCAAGCCTTTAATTTTTGAATTCATAGTAATTATAGCAGGATGAGTAATATTTTGGGTGGTTGTCAGAGCTCTTTCTTGGTTCACTGAAAGAGATGATCAAAAGATTTTTTTTCCTTTCAGGTAAGTAACTTGCCAGTGGTGAATTACCAAGTTTTCCACTAAACATCTTGGTATAAATATATAATGATTTCCAAAAATTTGATTTTTGGTAAAGGTATTGTGGTCTTATCTGTAACCTTTTACAGACAGTATGAGCACTTTGCTGTCACTAGTGACATGTATGATATTTGTGTGCTTTTACTTCTGTCACATCCTTTGCAAATTGGTTTGTAACTTGCCCATGAGGGCAGCTATTTCAGTTGACTGTCAGTGGTAGCTATTTTTGTTTATGGGCTTCCAAAACAGTATTTTGATGATACAGTTGTTCTGGTCTGTTTTTTGCTTTCTGCTGATGGACTGAAGATAACTTAATTTTGTTGCATCATTTGAAATGAACTTTTAAAGTGTATTGGTTTTTCGTAAACTAGGTTTATGGAAATGTATTTAGAAGGGAAACTAGAGTTTGGATTTTTAAGAAAACTGTAGGGGTTATTTTTGTATACAAGTAATGGTGCTATTCTAAGATATGCTAGAAAAAAGATTACCTGCTATTTTTAAATAAGAAAATACAATGTAGACCATTACCTTTTTAGTACTACTAATTTTTTTGAAATACATGTAGCAGAATTGAGATACTTTTTGAAGTATGCTGTATGAATTGCTTGAGTTCTGTATTTCTCTAAGAGTTATCATGAGGAGAATAAGGTAGATATTCAGTACTCTGACAGAGAGGAACAGATTTCTGAAGGGTAATTTAATGTCTTCAACAAAATATTGGTATGGTTTGAATTTTGTATTGCAGTATAGTGGAAGATATATTGACTGTCAAACTGTAAGTGTGAAAAGTGTACATATTTATGCCAACTTTGTAGCTTGACTGTTTTGTTGGTAATGTTTTTATGCTGTTACACATGCCTCACATTTAGTGATGAACTGCTCCATGGACTATTTGTGTAGTAGTCAACACCTATTGTTGTTGATTTTTAAGTTTTCCCAAACTTAAAATAATTCAGGCAAGATGACTTATGCTGATACTATTAGCATATCGGAGCTTTTTTTTTATAGTTTAGTAATTTTTTGCATTTTGTGTTTACTTTTTGTATTCCTTCATGCATTGGTGAAAAGTTTGGTATAGATTGAATTTCATTCTGTTTTACCAAGGAAAGAGACATCAAATTAACATTACAAATACTAGCAGTTTTGCTGTTGAGTACATATAGTTCTTGATTATATTCAACTTTAATATCAGTATTTTAATGGCTTTTTTCCCCTCTGAGCTTTCAAATGTTTTAAATTTTTTTATAATACTGCTATCCATGTACTTCATTGACCAAATTATAAATTTTTGATTCCATACTTCATAGAAAACTGATAACATTAATAGTTTTAATTGTACATTAAATAATTTAGCAAAGGGAACCTTATTATAATAATTTGTGTTTTAATAATTTAGTTACTCAGTTTGTGAGACAAGGAATGGAATAAAGACCAAGGAAGGAATTTGACGGAGCTAAATGTTGGTATCTCACGTGGTTCCTATGGAGAGCTGTAAGAGGAATTAAAAATTGTATAGTTGGTATATGTACAGTTATTACTGATTTTGATATTGAGATTATTTTTGTAATCCTGGGAAATTTAGAGTTTTGGAGGTAATTCAAATAAAAGAATATTGCCTTATTTGAATTTCCTTTAAACCTAGCTTACACGATGATCTTTTATGCTAAATCTGCTTTGAGGCAAAATTTTTGCTCTGATAGTATAGCTAAGGTAAAGTTTGTCTCCAGAGAATGAGGTTTGGTAGAAATAGGCAAAGAAAATCAGTCAGCAGTGCCTGTTGTGGTAAAAAAATCAGGTACATCATTGAAATATATTCCTAGTGGCTTTAAAATCCAGAAATTCTAGATTAATACCTCCCCTTTTATATGAGGGGCCTGGGAGAGCTGGAGGGTTTTAGAAACCTATTGTGTTGGACAGAGAAAACAGAACCAGACACCCCCTTGGCCTGGTGTAGGAGTTTCTGTCACTTTTCATTTTGGGCACTTGTCGGATGCCTCTGAATCAGTGGAGTTCACTGTTCTGAAAAGCTGTATCAGCAACATTGGTAAATGTGCTGCTGTGTAGCATTACAGCTGGTAAGTTAAGAGTCAAATACATGCCAAAACAAGTGCAAGGCAGGGAGCAGGAGCAAGGGAAGGACAGAGGCAGTGATTTGTGAGGTGGGGAGTGAGACCATTGTTTTCAGTCACATTGTTCAGTTAAGTTGACTCAACTGCCCATGAAGCTTTATGTTTAGCAAAAAACATACACAGGCCGTGACACTGTTACTCCTGATTCTGGTTTGAATAGCTCTACAACACATTTTGTACCCTCATCTAGTTAGTGAGTGATTCCAGAGTGGGTGGTGTCGTTAATGTGTTTAAGACCCTTCTACTGAAGGGAACATCAACAAGCTGGAGGAGTGGGATAATAGGAACTGGAAGGAATTCAGCAAGGACGAATGCCAGGCCATTCAGCTAGAATTGCAAGGACTAATCCACTGCAGTAGTACATGCTGAGCACTTGACTGGGTCCATATCAGTGCTAATGAAAAGGATCTTGTGGTCCTGGTGGAGAATAGGCTGGTCATGCCTTCTGTATTGGATTTTCCCAATAGAAGGGGCAGGCAGTGCAGCAGCAGAAGTGGTTACTAGTTTTTGCTCTACACTCATTAGACATCATCTGAAATGCTGCAAGAAAGATGTTGACAGACTTGAGTCTAGCAAAAGAGGGCCAGGGCCTGGAGTTCTAATATGTGGGTTTATTCAGCTTGGAGAGAGAGGCTGAGGAGGTAGCCAGAAGAGGCTTCCCATACCTATGAGGAGATTACTGATAAGGTGCAGCCAGGCTAAAGTACTGAAGTACAATGCCATTAACAGGAGGTTGATTAGAAAGAAAGGGAATACTTTTGCTCTGAAGGTTATTAAAACACTGGTTCAGGTTACCCAGAGAGATTGTGGGGTAGATTGGAGATATTAAAGGGAAGTTTAGATGAGCATCCAAATCTGATTTCAGTGTTGACTGTTACTTGAGCAGAAGGTTGCACTAGATGATCTCCTGAGAATTCCTTCTGTGATGACTTCAAAATTGGCATAGAATAGGTTTCAGTAGTTAGGAGACTGTACACCAGTCTGTGTTTATAACTTTGGAATTAATCAACAGAGAGGAAACAAACTCAAGAGGGTAACACAGGCATCAGTTATTTCTCCTAATGGAATACTGACTGACTACCAGAGGAGGAGCACATGCATTGATTTAGTAGTGTGAGAGAATCACTGAAAACTGTAAACAAATATGTTTTGAGATACTCATGAAACACATGTTGTGCATTTGAGTTGTATTTCTAATGAGGTATCTCTTCAAAGGAAACATCATGGGAATTATATAAAGAATTCCTAAACAACGCAGGTAGGCCCAAGGTGCCAGGGTATGTACGATGGTTATGCTGCTCCCCTTATTCCCTCAGCATTCTCCAGACCCAGCGTGACCAAACAGCTATGTGCCTGGAAAACTACAATGCTTCAGTTGGCACCCATTTTTAATGGAGGAAAGAATGCTCCTGCCTTCTCCTAGGCATGTTCATAGTGTCATATTAATTGTAGTCTTGTATTCTTTTTTAGAAATGGGCAGGCCATAAAATGGGCATGAGTGACACTTCATAAAATGATTGAGACCTTGTTTAATAATCAGTGTAAATTATAGAAATTAATTCAGCTTTGGAGAGCTTCCTGTTGTAAGGGTCTTTCTAAAAGTTCTGCTTATTTCCTTACACTGCTTATTGTTTGTTGGACATTTCAATATGCTATAAATTATTTTATTACAAGATGCAGTAAAACACTTATATTTGGTTCTGGTTTTCAGTGTGTGAATTGAATGTCACGGGATTTTAGATGTCAGTGTTGATAAGGACACATTTGTTTTATGTAAGTAAAATTAGTGTGAGATTCTTACTTAGACTTTGGCTTCTTTGCTCAGTAATTATATGCATTCTAGGTGTACACAGAAATTATTGCTTTGGATCAGTAAATTGGCAATTCCTTTAGTCTTGTGTTGTAGCATAGGAGTTGAAAAGAGGAACACCAGATTACTCCATGGAATAAAATTAGACAAATACACAGATCACCAAATTTACAAAGGTAAATGTGGGAATGATAGCCTCAGCTACTGTAGTGGAGAATGAGTCCTGAATAGTTTCATTGTCACTGTAGAGGAAGGAATTGAACTGGGAGAGACGGACTTGCTGTGACTGTGGCATGTATTCAGAAACACAGACAGAACTTGATAGCGGAGCCTGGCTGTGGGTGTTGTTAGCAGACACTCTATGACTTTTCAGCAGTCTAAATGTTAGTATAGCTGTTGTCACTTGGGAAGAGGCTTTGAAATCATCACAGACAGCTCTCTGAAAACCTAAACTCTCTGTACTTGCTATCAAGCAAGCAAAGAAAAAAAGAGGGTAAGTGTTCTGGAGGAAGAAAAATCATGCTATTACATAATGCTATGCTATACACACAGTTTTGATACTGGTTGCAATTTGGTTCAGCCTTTCTCAGAATTTGAAAGCATTTGGAAATAGTAACTTTTTATTATGTGCTATTGCAGCACATGCACTTTCCTTTGTGCAGAAGGACATTGAATAGTGATTGGAGAAAACAAAGACTATCCTGGAGCTGTAGGGTCTCCAACAGAGAATTCTTTCATACTAGACAAAGAGAATCTTGATCATAGCTTGCTCTTATCTACCAGTGGTTTTTGTATTTATTTACAGCTTCTGGAAGAGGAGTGTCAAGTGTTTCTGGCTGTGATCACATGTAAGACTTTTGGGACATTTTTTTGAAGGCAGGTTTGAAACTCCTTTCAAGATATGGAAGTCACTGAATGATTGAAACCAGTTTTTGTTGTGTGTCGCCAAATTCTACTTTTTAGTGGTGTTCAAGGATATCAGTGAACAAGGCTCAGGTTTTTTGAAAGGGCTGTTCAGGTGTATATTTACAAGAGGAAAACTCAGCTATGGAATTGGAAATCTAAATGATGGACATGAAAGTTTATTGAGAAATGTTTACTAAATAAACTCTGATGCAGCCAGTGAAGAGGCATGTTGAGTTGTTGAGACATTACGAAGGAAATAGTGAGTTAGAAGAGTCATGTGAAATTGTTAAAAATATCTCAGTTGTATGAACCAGTCAAGTGATTTTTGTACTTTGAACATTGTCATAGGATTCTTAATGGGTAATGTTTCTTGGTAACTTAAAAGACGCATTTGGTGGATTGTAGTATGACAGAACAGTTAAGTATTGATCTGAAGATCTAAAATGCATTCAGTTATTGGCCTATGATGGCAAAAGGCAAGAGATTTCATAAAGCTGTGTGAAACCTGTGAATTTTTAATAAAGCCATGTAGTGTTACAGAGATCTAGTATATAGATAATTTTGCACCCATAAAGGTAACTTGAAGAATTAAGGAACTATAAATTGTTTATATGGCTTAATAGGTTCTAAATTAAAAAAGAAAACTGTCTTGGGTAATGGTGTAATTATCAGGATAGACTCTTTCATTCAGTGAGTACCTATGGGCAAAAAAAGATAGCAATGTGGTAGGAAGCATAATCACTGGAGTGGAGTGTGTAAGTGTGTGTGTGTGTGCATAATTAAGGTGTACTGTTCAATGTTTACCTTGAAAGGCTGATGGAATTATGATGATGCAGTGTGTGGTAAAATGAAGCAATAATGAGAAGATTGGGAAACGTCTGCTTCCTAACATCTTTCTCCTTTTCCCCCACCCCTTAAAGAAAGACTTGTAAATGATGTGATAATTTACCATAGGTAAGAAGTGAGGAGAAATGGTTTCAAAGTTTATAAAATATAAATGGTAAAAGGGAAAGCATGTCAGAAGATTAAGTTCTTGTCATACACAGGAGTGTGTTACACCATGAAATTAAAAGATCAGGATTCAGTTAAAAATGCATGATTTTTTTTTCCCCTGCAGAGTATTTTTAGTGTGTTGTTGCTTGTTAATAAATTGTTAAGCCCAAACTGTGAAGACAGTTTTTAAAAACATAAATGTTGTGGGTACCACAGAATTTTGTTTTTTGATTATTTAAAAAAATGGTGCAAATAACAACAGTCTACTTGAGATCAGTAAGAGAATAATTTTGGGTACATTATTCAACAAATATCTGCAACAGTCTTGTTATCCTACAATATTATTTCCTCTGATTCGTGTTAAATGGAATGATGGACTCAATAGACAGCTGACATTTTGCGTTTTTGTAGTCCTATATTGCTGTAATGGTTAATTCATTATTGTGTAACTTTTTAGGCATTTAAGAAATGTATTCCTACTTTGATTTCTGAATTAGTAGTTATAATTGGTTCTGCTTTTCTATATTATATGTAAGCGTGCTTTTTAATATTTATTTTTCCTCCTCTTCTAAGGATTATGTACTGAAGGCCTGTACCGTGTTAGTGGGAATAAAACAGATCAAGACAACATTCAAAAACAGTTTGATCAAGGTAATCAGAGATTTTATTATTTAAAGCTAAAACAAAACATGAATTCTCCCTGGGTTTATCACAGTGCAATTTAAAAGGATTGTACTTTCAAGTCAACTTCCATAGCACCGTGTCCTTAAAGGTCTGGTGGGTTGTATTGGTATAGTCCAGGTTATTACCAGTGAAGCTCCAAGGATGGAGAGGGAATCTTGTTGCAGAGGGCTTAAATGCTTTTAAAAAGTTATCTAAGTTGTATTAGAAGTTTTGAAAGAGTTTAAGTGTAGTCTTAGTTGCTCCTTGTGTTAACAGTAGGCATTAAGGCATTCACTTCTGCTTCTTGTGCCCCACAAATAGCAATTCTTTAGTGAAAGCTCTCTTGAATAATACCCCTTAACAATTAGGTGTGGATAATTTCTTACACAGCCTTTGTCATTGTAGAATATAATGAAATGTGATTGGAAGTTAAGGCTGTTCACTTTATTTTTATATTTTAAAATGTAAATATTTATGAAAAATTCTTGAATGTTAATCATGAAGTTGAGTCTGTGAAAAATAGCAAAACATCTCCTAGATGTTAAAGAAAATAAATGTTCTATTTCTTTATGCTTTACTTTGCTGTTTAGCAGCATTTTGAGAAATAGAATTTTTAACTCCTTACTGAGCAAAATTGATTAATCAGTTAATGACAAATATAAAATTGTTCAAGTCTTCCTGGAGAATTAGCCAACTTTGGTTTGCTGATCTTCTGCTGTTTTGTAGTACTGTCAGTTTTTCTTATATTTGATTTTTTGTAGGTTGGTGTGATAGCAGCTTGTCAATAGGTTCACCTTTTCCTTCCTTATTTAATAGTCATTTAGCAAAGTTTTCGATGTTCTGAATAAATTCTTGTCTTCATAAAGTATTATAAAGAATGATAACAGTAGGTTTTACTTACACTGCTTTTTTTAAAATTTTGTTTTGCAGATCATAATATCAGTCTAGAATCAATGGGAGTAACAGTGAATGCTGTGGCTGGGGCTCTGAAAGCTTTTTTTGCAGATCTGCCAGATCCATTAGTTCCTTACTCTTTGCATCAAGAGTTGTTAGAAACATCGAGTAAGTGATTAACAACCTTTTCTGGTTTTAATTATGTTATTTCCATTGCCCTTATTGCAATTATTGCTTCATTGTAAGTTGAAAGGACTATCTGCACTGAATATTTTTTAAAATTACTTAGACACACGTATTTTTAATATTCTTTAAAATTAGAAGAACTGTATATGATGAGATGAATGTAATACATTTATTTTTCAAAGTAAGTGTTAATATCTTATTTCTCCTTTTCCTAGAAAAGTTAATTGGGAGATACCTACTTTTTTCCAGTTCTTGTTAAGTGATAAAAATGATGAAAGCTTTTGGAGCAGCTTTGCAGTTTTTAATGGGACAAACCCCTTGAATTTATGAATTCTTACATTCAAAGTAGACTGTAAAAATCAGACACATCTATTATGGTAATTCTATAATTCACTTAGATTTTTTTTCAAATTCTTTTGGAACTCTTACAAGATGCGTAGTTTTGTTGGCCTTTGCCTTACAAACATTTTTCAGATGTTTCATAGTATTCCTGTCTTTGAAATTAGTGTCTCGTATTGGCAGCAAGCTGTTCCACAAAATGACCACCACACTTTTTTACAGAATGTGACTGTCATGTACAGTCTTCCAAAGTATTTTTTGTTTAAAAAATAAGCACCAGTGGAAGCACTGGTGTAAGCCTAAGGCTTGGGCCTGGACTTGAGTAATATGTTGTAGCCCATTAGAAATTTTGTATATTCTGATGATATCGGTAAATAGCTATTTTTGGTATTTCTGCTGTGCTTTTCAGGCATATTACTCATTTAGTGTAGTTACTTTGGCTTTATTTTTCTTACAAGTATAACAGTTAAATTCCAGTCAAAACATAAAATAGCTTGGAATATAAGTGTAATTACTGTTTTAAATGCTGTTAATACTACTCTGAATTTATATTTGGGATATACTGGACTGTATTTAACATTTTTTCTATGGCATTAGGGTAGATTAAAGTTATTTTTATCATTGCAGTCAAGTAATAGAAGGGAACTTATATTCCTTTTTATATGAGTCATCATTGACTCATATAGAAGCATATTCTGCAGAATGTATGGATCCACAGCATTAGTTACTGTTTTTTTTAAATAAAATTGTTGCTTTATTTCATATTTTTTTCCTACATGTTGGTTATTTCATGTTTGAAGTATGAATAATGTCCTTTGGGCCTGTGAAGAATGCCTGTTCTTCTTTAGGTAGCATATTAAAATAGCTACACCAGCCCTATTTGTAATTTTTAAATTATTTTAATAACTCTGAAGTTTAATAAACTCATGTGAATGTCTTTCTGTCACAACATTTTGCAAGCAGAGGGAACTCTAACAAGCAATGACCCTGTCACATTGTTAGTGTACAAGCCAGCAGTAAGCTAGTAATGTAATTATTTGGTGAACAAAGATAAATAATTTGCTTAAATTCAGGAAAATATTTTTGTGATTAGTTAAACTTGCAGTGGGTGTACTTAGTGTCCTTAGAGTAACCAGGACAAACTCTATAATAAAAAGTTACTCTATGGATATAGGAATTTTATTAAATATTTTCTCACTTGATATTTCTCTGTGGGTTACCTGTACCATTATACTAGGAAAAAGACTTAGCAACACTTTATTCAGTATGTCTTTCTAGATGTGTCAGAAAATGTCACTTATTTCTATAGAAATCATGGATAAGACAGAACGGCTACACGAGTTAAAAGAGATTGTGAAGAAATTCCACCCAGTGAACTATGATGTCTTCAGATACATAATAACACATCTAAACAGGTTTAGTATTTTTCAATTTTGTTTTAGTTGTAACAGTTGCAAAACAGGTTGTGTTTTTAACAATTAATTTTCTATTAGAATTGAAAATGTGGAAAAAGAAATTAAGAGTTACAGTTGATTAATAAAGCCTTATAGGTTTGTTTCTCACGTATTGTTGACATATTTATCTGGCATTATTGCTACCATAAAGTTAAAAGAATGCTGTACATAATAAAAGCTTGAAAGAATAATTCACCTAATAATAACTATGCACCTAATTATAACTGTTACAGACCCTGCTCCCCAGGAAGTAATAGCTATTAAAATTATAGACTAATTTAGGTTTTAAGGAATTTGAGTCATTTGACCTAAACACCCCCTTCTCCCTCTCCCTCCTTTCCCCCTCCTGCCAAAACAGGACTACCTTCAATCAAAATCTAAAATATAGAGCCCAAATCCTGTGCTGAATAGCTAAATATAGAACAAAGCTGTAATTAACAGTAATTGGTTACCTTGCTTCTTAAATTTTGCTTCTTGCATGAAATTTAATGTTTTTATATTTAAAAGTTATTTCCATATTTACTAAAACAGTAGTGATAGATGTGTCACATGATAATCTATGCCTTTACGTGTATAATATTGTCATAAAAAAGAGAGAAAAAGAGGAGCTTACTCGTGCTTTTTATTCAGCTAAAATGAAATTATTCTCTGAAATCCACAGAATGAGATAAACTGTATTATTGTTGAGGTTATAAGGGATCTTTGGAGATTGTTTTGTTCAACCCCATTGCTTTGACAGAGTCAACTGCAACACATTGCCCAGGATGGTGTCTGCTTAGCTTTTCAGGATCTCCATGAAGTTAGACTCCAGTCTGTCAGAACAACCTGTTTCAGGGTTCAGTCACCCTCACAATAAAAAGTGTCCTCTTATGCTAAGAAAATTTCCTATGGGTGTTTGTGCCCGTTGCCTTTTGTCCTGTCACTGAACACCATTCAGAAGAGTCTCAATTAATCTTCTTTACAACCAATGATAAGACTTTCCCTGAGCTTTTCAGGCTAAACACTCTTAACATTCTCAGCTTTTCCTCATCTGAGGGATCTTTGATCTCTTAATAAACTTCTAATGTCCCTTCAGTGGGCTCACTCCACAACATATGTCTGTTGTGCTGGAGAGTCCAGAGCTGGATCTCAGACTCCAGATGTGGCCTTTGCAGTGCTGAGTAGAGGGGAAAGATCAGTTCCCCAGACCTGCTGGCAGCAGTCCTAATGCAGCTGAGGGTGCTGTTGGCTGCCCTTACCACCAGGTCACTTGGCTGACTCCTGCTCAGTTTGTTGTCCATCTAGACTTTCTTGTCTCTCTGTGCAATGTTACTTTTCAGCCAGGCAGTTTTGTTTATAGACACATATATAAGCTTTTAATGACATTTAATTGTTCTGGACTACTGTTTGTGTTTCTGCAGGTATTTGTAGTGATCTAACTGAGCTTGGAGTACAGGGGTAGAAATAAGAACCTTTAACTTTCCTACTTTGTCAACAGGGAGAATATAGGTACTCTCTATTTGGACTTTTCACAGAACATGTAAGATTTTGGAATTTAGGTGCCTACTTCGAAACTTCTCTCCATCACATGTTCAGCTTGCTTAACCTTTATAAAGTTGTCAATTTTCCTTTTCAGGGAAATGGATCAAATTTTCCATTGTACTCTTGTCCAATACAAATTCAGCCCTAAAATGGACAAAACCATACCAATGAACAAATGCCCATATTACAGAATTTCAAGATGTACTCACAAGTATCTAAAGTAAAACTAACCATCTCAGACTTGACACAGTTATTAGTTTTGTAAAGAGTTAATTCTTAACCAATCTAATAGAAATTTTTGTGGAAGAATGTCAGTCTTGGAACTGTTACAAGTCTTCATCTGGTCACCTACCAGCATAACACAGTTGAATGTACAGTGTCAAGTACCTGGATTGCTGCAAGTAAAAGAAGTAAACATAATTTTAAAAATTCCCGAGTAGTTTCTGATGCATGTATATCTACAAACATATGAAACATATTGATCATGGAATTTACTGGATAACATAAATGATGTACATTGAACTTTCTAGTCTCGTCCTCTCTCTGCTAATGATGTGTGATTGAGATTGCAGGTTGCTAGTAACAAAATGATTTTTTCTTAAAGGAAGGCTGTCATTTTTTGTCTTATTTGCAGTGTTAGATAGTTGGATTCCATTCAACAAGAAATCTGCTTGGATGTAAGCAATTGCATATATAGCAAGAGGTGGATACAGCTGTGTACAGGGTCTTATAGGCAACTTGACAGTCTGTATTTATTTTTAAGAGACTAATTTATAGTAAAATACTGCTGGTATATAATTAAAATGGAAATGTTGTTTGCCAAATGAATTGTTCATTTAATGAGGTAAAGCAGTCTTCTTTGTGATGAAAGAGCTCTCATCAGAAGCTTTTGTTTTTACATCCTACATAATTACAGTAAAATATATGCTATTGTTGTATAGTTACTAATGATTGGTGATTGATATTATTTTGGTGTGTCCACAAGCACAAGACCTGTTTGTTGAAACAAAAGGTACAAGTATTATCCACATTGTATGAGACCAATAACCATGAGAATTTAATAAATGGCAACAGTGAGATGAATGTTTCATTAATGTTATAAGCACCTTTCTGAGCATTTCAGGTAATTGTGGTTAATTAACTGTAAGCATAAATGAGCTTTTAAAACAAAATAGTGTTGGATTGACCTTGGGCTTTTTGATACTAGTTGTGTTTTATACACGTTCTTTGTTAACAAAGACCCTTCATACATAAGGACTAATATGGCATAATATGCTTCTGAAGTCTGGGGAAATAAAGTGATCAGAGTGGGTTTACAGTCTGAAGTTCCTGAGACTTTGCAGTGGAGGAAGTGGGCAGGATCAAGAGAGACAAGTAATTTTTAATTTTCAGTGGACATAGAGGGTAAATGAACACTTGCTGAGCACTTAGATGAAGATTCTAAAGTAGTTAGAGAAAGTTTGGTAGGAGACCAACATACAGGTTTGGTAGGGTTTTGTTTACTCTTAGAAAGTGCAAGGGTAAAGTTGAAACACAGGAGGGAATGCAGATGCTTGTTGATTTTGTTTAATCTGGTTGTGAGATGTTATTGGGCTAGAGGTGTGGTGCCTTTCGTTTTTTTCTCACCTCTAGCCATACATTCCCATTACTTCCTTTATTTAGTCTAATGATTGTGAGGATACAGCATGTTAATAATAATGCTAAGCAAAATGTAGCTTACATTTATTATTTCATCTGTAAATGAATTAAATTTTTTTAAAATTAATTTTACTGCCACTCAGAAATAGTATCCAAATGTCCTTTGGACCAAACTTACTCAAAACAGATTGAGAGGCAGTATTTGTATACCTTCACACTATTTTTTATACTTTATCTTTACCATTATACATGCATTGTAAATGAGTGCAAATATTTTCTTATAGTGTTAATTCTAGTGTTTACTATGGCTTTCACAGCTCTTCAATTTATAGACTGCAGCCAGCTGTCAGAAATTCTTGTGGGCTGCTCTTGTTAATCATCAAAATTGTAACTGACAAATTTCTGAAGCTTTATTTTCTGTCTATTTCTACACAACAATTGTAGCTCTGCTATCTTTGTGGTATCTTACTGTAATATAGGAAATGCATGTTCTCAGCTGAATGCATAGCTTAGGTGTTTGCCAGATTTATTAACACATGATTTTTTATGTATCTCTCAGTAATTACTTTCAGATAAAATTGTGATGTCAATTTAGAGTGCAGAATATTTTAGAAGACAAAATACCCTGGCTCTTTCTAGCCTATTGCTGTGGAAAGCATTTTGTTTTTCTGAGTAGGTATTTTACTTGTAGATGATAAATTTAATAACAGGATGGTTTGTTATACATTGAAGGTTTTTTGGTTTTGTTTGGTAATAGTATTTCAATAGTGAATTTAGATAATAAGTGAAGAATCTGTCTCAGTTTGTTTGTTATTGTCAGTTCAAAATGCTGGTGGAATGTTAAATTTCCTTCTTGATTAAAAGCTTAATCAGATTTATATTTGTTAACTATCCAAATCTGGAAATGACATGGCTTCTAAATTTTCCTCTGCATAATCACCTAAAATATTCAAGAATATTTCTAGTTGATTGCATACTGGTTTTAATTCACTCTGTGTGTATCATTCTCATTTCAGGGTTAGTCAGCAATATAAGACCAACTATATGACTGCTGATAACTTATCCATTTGTTTCTGGCCTACTTTGATGAGACCCGATTTTGAAAACAGAGAGTTTCTTTCTACCACCAAAATCCACCAATCAGTTATAGAGACCTTCATTCAACAATGTCAGTTTTTCTTTTACAACGGGGAGATTGTAGAAGCGCCCAACCCAGTGGCTTGTCAGCCGCCGCCTTCCAACCCAGCGCAGATGGTGGAGCCCATGGTACCCCTGCAGCTGCCGCCCCCGCTGCAGCCTCAGCTGATCCAGTCGCAGTTACCAGCAGACCCTCTTGGCATTATATAGACAGGTGATGATTGCAGGCAGCCTGGAGCTGGACAGTAGAGACAAGCTATAGACATGCATGTTTCAGGATACAGTAATGTACTTCATATTTATGAAAAATAATTCCCATCCGGCTGATTGGACATCTTTTTGTTATATCCTGTACTGTGTTCCTCATTTGTACACGCTGCAGATAAAAACCATGTGATAAGCATGACTGGAGAGATTTAATTTTTAAAAGCAAAAATAGCTATAAAGTACAAAGCTGCTGCTGCATGATACCTTATTGCAATCACTATATCATTCCTGTGACAGTTTGTCACAATATATTGTGAATAAAAATTTTTCTATAGAAATTAAATGATTAAAAAAATTACATTTATGAAACATTCAGTGCTTACAGCCTGCTTTATGGCTGGTTTTTGTTATTTAACATGCTATTTTTGGCAATTTTCTTCACATTCAAGCATTCTGTGTAAACAACTAAAGCCCAGCTATAGTTTATTTTGTAATCTCCTGGCTACTTATGTGACTTTATGCTTAGGGTGGTTTATGGAAGAATGAAAAATGCACTGTTGAGAATTTTACAATCCCTCACCATCCATCTTTACATATAAGTAAACCTGTGGACAGTTTAAGGGTGGGTGAACTTGCTTATTTTTTCTTACAGCACAATACCAAGGACATGCTTGTTGTAAAAGTGAGTTTCAAATATTGTACAAAAATTTTGATGTTGCCTACTTATTCCTTTATGTTCCATTACTGAACTAAACATTTTGTAAAACTGTTAATTCTGTAAACAGCTGCATGTTTAAAAGATCATTGATGGTCTTGTAAACTTAATCTAATATATTTTAGATATTTTAATTTTTCCCGCTTGGGAATACATGTAGTGTTTAGAAAATAGTTCATGACATTTTCATATAAGGTTATAGAACTTTTCATACATAAACATGACTTTTGTTGTAGTAAAATTCTCTAAACCAAACAATGTTTTAATCTAGGACTTCAATTAATCTATTCTTTAAATCTATTTTTATGTGACCCTCTAAAGATATACAAAAATGCATTGCTAATACATGGCAATAAATACTTTGGGTACTGACAATTAACCTCTTTGGAGTGTGTATATATAAAATCACATGAAATTGTGTTCATATTTTTTTCCTGTGGTATGTTGTACTAAAATTTCAAATAACTTTTTTTTCACCGTATTTTTAAATTATCTTTTTTTCATTTATTTTACTTTTATATTGGTACAAATTTTGCTGTAAAAATGCTGCTTAATTTAAACAAATCTTTCGGTTAAATATTTTGATAGTGTTAAAAAAATTAGAAGGTTACAACTTGTAGCAAAGGAGAGACCATAGATAAACACTACCTGTGAGACTTTTCATAGCAGCTTTTTTTCTTTCATGCTCAAAATGTACCTTTTTAGGTCTGCAAAGAAGAAGGTTTTGGCTCATTCAGCTGCTAGAATGTTTTGTGTAGTTTAAAAAAAAAAGCTTTACGATGGTCACTGTTGTAATCTTCACTTATAATAAGATTTAAGATCGTCTTGTATGTATTATAGTAAATAGATGATTTTGAGAATTAAGGCTTTTATTAAGAGATTGATTTGCTCCATTTTCCCAAAATAAAAATTGCCTTTCCCACTTATGTCCTAGGTATTGTACTTCTAATGACTTGGATTATCATTCTAGATTACTACGATACCATAAACCTGGCTGCTGTTGGAAGTACATGTATATTATAAATTATCTTGATATTGTGTTATATTCTTGCAAGTAATTATCTTTTTTAAGAAAACATAAAAAAGAAAAGTCAACCCTATTCCTATTGCAAAGCACACAGGAACTAATAGTACAATAAAGTCTGTCCTGTAAATTGTAGTATTCCTAACTTGTTCTACTTTACCTGTTGTCTATTTAAAAAGCTTTTATTTATAGTTTTCAGTCTAATCTTGGCATGTTTAGCAAAGAAAATGAAACTTCAAGAGTTTTATAAACTATTTCTAGGTTGCTAAAGAATTTATTTTTCTACTGTATATGGCATAGACAAAGCATCACCTGTACAGGAAACAATTCTATTTCTAATAGAAGTAAGCTTAAGAATAAATGCCAGTCATATCCATATTTAAAAATTCCATCTATAAAGTATCTCCAGTCTTTGTAATGTGAATTACATTTTAAACTTTCTATAAATTCCAAGTTGTTTTGCCATAATATCTAACTAATCTTTGGATACTAATTTTTAGAATAATTTACATTCCATTTGGTTATGAACTTTCATGTTGAACTTTTGATCAGCAGTATTTGTAGTACCATTTCTTTATGTATGATGTTGTGGCTAAATAGCTAAATCACTATTATTTTAAAGAATCTCAACACTTCCATTCAGCCAACTGTGAAAGGGTTATTATATTTACTGGATAAACATAGAGAAATAAGAAAGCATGGCATGTGGCGCCTGCTTGTCACATGGAAGAGTCCCTGCATACTGTTTGCATTATGGAGCTGCTGTGTGCAGGAATGTGGACATGTGTGTATGTGTAATATATACACTTTGAGGTTTTTTAACTGTTTGTGTGTTTATGCAGACATGCATGCACATACACCCACATAGTAAAGTTTTTAAAATATACTAGGAAATTAAACTGGTTATTAAAGATTTTTAATAGAGCTTTCTCTATTATTATTTTTATTAGTGCTATAAAATGAGGAAGCATGTTATTATATCCAAATTCCTCATACTTTGGCTCATGTAGACCCTTCTAGTTTTAATGAAAATCCAAATAATAATAACTATATTTTTTAATGTGAGCATTTTTACCATAATATCTATCTTGATAAAGATACAAATGTATATTACTTTGATTGAGCCATCTCAGTGACACTTTATGGAGTAGTTTCTTTTTTTATGTTATAATGATATAGACATACTGCAGTGTATTGTCTTTCACTGTTTTAGCAATTCTAAAATCCCAGACCTGAGTTACAGAAGTGCCATTTTAAGCAATGCTTAACAGGTTGTTTCAAAAATCCTTACCCTTCATGATCTTGTGGAACTTGAGCTCATATAGTGTAAATAGATCGCAGATGTCAATTTAAGTGAAAAGAAACTTTGTTGTTGTTACGTGTTTTCTCCTTTATTTGAATCCTGGTTGCTAGGAATTTATAGGTATGTTTATTTTTAGTTGCTGGAGTTTAGCTTCTCATATTTATGATAAACATAGAAAAACTATGAATTGGAGATTAAAAAAACAGCCCATAGTTTATGTGCTTTTTTCATTTTTTCAGTAATTGTGATGCTGTTTGTCAACTGCAAAAATTGCACACATTTAAAAAATTTCAAGTAAAAATTTTGTTCTTTGTTTATAATGTAATCTTTTATTGCTACATCAGGAGAATACTGCAGTGAATTAAGTATCAGTGAAGCTCTGTATAAAAGATGCAACGAATAAAATACTAAGATGCTTACTGTGTATAATGTTCAGTTTAGTTGCCTACTAAATTTTTAAAGGCAAAAGCACCCTATCTTTCACAGACAGAGAAATGAAATTTAGCACTAAATCTTGCTAAAGTAAGAGTGCTGTGTGTGTTTTAAGTTTTTCTTGGGTGGGAGGCTGTCTCTTATGGATCTCTTTAAAAATTCCACAGGAAAAATAAATATAACCTGAAGTGAAAATTGTGGGCTTTTAAGGTTAGCTTTTAAGTCATCAGAATTGTACATTATTGGTCATAATTCTGCTAATGATATGGGATGAATACAGCTTTGATAGTAGTACTGCTTTTAGTTCTCATGTTTGCAGTGTCTGTGCTTACTTAAGTTTTTTCAGAACATCTTGAGTCATATGTCTGTTGCAGAAATAACTGCAAAACCTTCCTGATGGTCTTCAAATCTGAACACCGTTCAGGTTTTATTATATATATACATACATATATATAGTATCACATTCAGATACTGGAGCACTTTAATCTCAAATGGGATTAATGTTACATGTAACTTAGTCAGTGTGCAAATCTCAGTTATTTAGATTGCCTTATCAAAAAGCAGCTCTACTGGATTTGACTGAAACATAATGCACTGTTCAGATTCCAGTTTCTGATGAGTAACT
Source organism: Chloebia gouldiae (assembly GCA_003676055.1). Classification (NCBI taxonomy): domain Eukaryota; kingdom Metazoa; phylum Chordata; class Aves; order Passeriformes; family Passeridae; genus Chloebia; species Chloebia gouldiae. The sequence continues at coordinate 21,229,164 of QUSF01000004.1, read as the reverse complement.
ATCCCAGAGTACCAAAGTGTAACATCAATGATCACTTGTGTCAGATTCAGTCCTTCAACTAATAGTTTCCATGGATTCAGAAAGGGGTAAAGTTAATCTGTCATCATTAGTAAACTGAACACTTCCTGCCTTTCCTTACTGATTTCTTTCCTAAGTGTGTAGCTAGTGCATATTATGGCTGTTTCCCATATGTTTCTTATCTTCCTTATAGAATACAATGCATGTATGTTTAGAGCTGACATTTTCTTGCTGAACTAGGTGTCATTGATGCCCAGCAGACAACATAGTGCTTTTATATTGCAGAATAGGGTTTAATATTCTTGATTATCAATAATATGACCATTACTGATTTTTGTTTGGTGTGATTTAGAAAATAGAGAATGAAATTGTTTCACTAAATGCCTGCAGTGCAGCAGCTGTGGGTTTTTTTCAGTTTTACAGTGTGATAACGAAAGACTTGTTGCTTCTACTTAGAAGCTGTTTGAGTTTGAGAAAGGGTGGAAAGGAAATCCTGTGTGAGTCTAGCTAACAACTCCATGTCATGCTTCAGGGTTAGAGGCTATGATTTGCAGAGTACCTCTGGCTGCTTATGGAGCTGACCAATTTCTGCAGTGCAGCTTATATTTTCCCCAGAATTATGGTACCACAATCTATCTGTTCTTGCATATCTTTTTGCTTCACAACTCAAGAAGTGAAGGGAGGGCTGTTCTCATCAATTCCTGGAGTTCTCAGCTTTGCCACTGGTGAGAATTGTCAGGGACCCCTAAATGGCTTTAGCAGTGTTTTACTGAAGTAGAAAACATGGAGTAGTAAGTTTTGAATTAACTGACACTGAACACAATCAATTAATGAAGCATATAGAAACAACCCAGGTTGCACTATCAATGTGCAGGTGTTATGGTCTCCCCTTGAAGGCTCTCAGTACTTGACAGTGTGGCCTGAGTTTCTGCAGTGACAGCCCTTGGTCACATGGATCCGGTGCAAGGTGGGAATGAAGAAGAGATCAAGAAACCTCAAAAAAACCAAAACAACTTGGAACAGCTGTCTCTGAAAATACTTGGATGAAATTATTAAACATGGAGTGTAGTAAATAAAATACATATGGAGAATTAAATGCCCGTGGCTGATTACTGAAATATATATTGAAATATGTATGTATATATGCATGCTTTTTTACTTAGTAAAGAAATGGATGTTGATGCAGGCGTTTTAACATAGTAAAAGCAGTCAGTCTTTTACAGGTAAATATTGGCTACAGCTCAGATGTGAAGTTTTGAAAAATGAATGTCGTTTTATCTAATTTTGGTACTGTATTGGTGAATTATCTAGCCCTAACATTAGTTTAATTTTGTTTTCCTATTATCTTGTGGCCATGCAAATAAGCCTGATTTTATGCCCTTTATGTAACTGTTATGAGTTGGAAAGTTTCTTTTCACAGATGACTGCTTTCTTTACTCTTTTTTTTTTTTTTTTACTTAAAGCCAAAAGTTGAAATGCATAACATGATTAGACTACTTGTCTCCTATAAAACAGACAAGGTCCTACCTAATGTTTATACTAATGTTTATAAAAATCTGACAATACTCTCTTTTTCTCCTTTTGCCTGTACTTTTATGTGTGCACTGCAGTTTTGGGGATGCACTTGTTTGTATCTGGAGATTTCTGATTGCTAGCAGGTAGATATATCAGGGTGATCCCTTTCTATATCCTAACCTGCTTTTTATAAAAGAGCACTGGAAAGACCAGCAAGGAAGTCTAAAATGGTGAAGGATAAACATGAGCTCTCAGTACATCAATGAGGTGAAGATGCTCATCTCAACTGGGCTTCCTTTCTGTGCTATAAGTTTGTGTGTAGGGTGCACTTAAGCCTTCCACTGATAGAGTAAAAGGGAGGAGGAGATGAAAAAACTCTATGTACCCTTGTCTCTAACCTCAAGGGTGAGTGTTAGTCTTACAGAGTTTGGGGCACAAAGTTCTCTATGTTCCGTGTAGAGTTTTGACCCCACAGAATCGTGGATTGGAATGTGGCCTTCAACTGAACTTGGCACAGCAAAGCAGTGGGGACATACATACAACCCTTAAATTGTTCATCAGCATCCTTGCTCCTGAAGCATGCTGCCCTGAGAGTTTTGTCGGTTTTTACTTTAAAATAGTTTTGAGTGGTATTACCACCACGATCCACAGATCAAAATGTTCTTTAGAGGATACAATGATTCTCTGACCTGAAATACTTCTGCGGAAGTAGAAATCAAGCTCTGTTCTCCTTGGGATTGTGTATGGTACAATCAAGTATTATTTTGTTTTCTCTCTTTTCAAAGAAAGCAGTTTCTAAGAAAAATCAGAGGTCTGAACTGTTATCTGTCAGAGGTGTGTTTTTGTAGCATGATAGTGACACCATGAGGAAAATGCCCAGGTCATTCAATGAAGGTATTGAAGATGTGAATCCTGCTGGAATCATTTGGAAGACTGTCTATGGCAGAGTAAGTGAATTGTAGAACAAATTCTCAGTTATGGCTATAGTTCCTCTTTGTTTTGTTTGTTTTCTGTTATTCAGGAGGGGGATAAGCTGTATGTGATTGTCAAAGGAGAGCTCTGACCCTGTTGGGAAATGAGCAAAAAATTTCACATCGACCACACTAAAAGGCAATGCAGATGTCTACATCCTGTTGTAGTATACAGAGTATTGGGAGGAACTGGATGCTTCTGTTTTTCTCCAAAATGACACGCTTTTCGTGAAGGGAAGGATCTCAGTTTCCTTTGGATTTTGACTGCTGCCCCATAGCCATTATTTTACTTAAAACATTTCCTGTAATAAATGTGGCTTTTAGGTACTGATCTGTAAATGGATTTAGTCTGATTTCCTGAAGTGCTATCCTTTCCCATTCTACATTTTTCTTTATTTTTTTCTCTCCTGCTCATCCCCAAAACAGCAGAGCTGCTTAGCTAGAGTTCTGTCAATATGAAAAAAGGATTCTGCAGGCTGCAGGGCTTTATCATTTGGGAGTACTTGGCTTTAGATCTTGGCTCTCTTCCTTTGCACTATAAGAGTTTTAACTTCTGGAATTGCTACAAACCTTTCTATTCTTCTCCTTAAAGTTGGTGGGGATGAGTGTGCCAAAGTGAGTGTCTACAGGCAGTTATTTGTTTTTGTGCATTAATTTATGGGACATACGCCCAGAGCCCTAAGATGGCAATTTTTCTTCTGAAATGAAAAGAGTAGCTTAAAACTTCTGAGTCTTCTTCCTTCTTATGTACTCCCTAAGGAAACCTACAGCTATTCTTGCAGTGAATAGTAGTAAGAAGTATGTTTCTGAACTCATCTGCATGATAAATATCTCTATATGCAGAATCGTCTAGCTAAAAAAAAAAGTAAGCAACTGCCTTCTTGCAGACATACTGCATGCAAGTAGACGTGCAAATAGCTTAGCTCATCAGAAGGAAATCAAGATAGAGTGGGGATTTTAAGAGCTGAGAAGTTTTAAACTGACCGGAAGGAAATGTTTATGGTGGGTGTTCTTTCCGTTTAGAGTTTTCAATGGCTTCTGTCTGTGTTTATAGCATGAGGACATGTCCTGACACATTCCATTCCCAGTGCTGCAATGCTCATAAGTAACATTTAGCTGTGTGCTTGATGAGGTGATGCTGAAGGCAGTTTGCATCAGCCTTTTCTCTTTCAATATAAAACCCAAGAGCTTTAAAAGGTTCCATGTAGGATAAGGGAGTTTCCACCTTGACTTCTCAGGAATATAGACTGTTGGCCAAAACCACAATCTCAACAGTTTCTATGGGTTTTTTTTCTTGATTTCTTGTCCCTTTAAAAAAAAAAAGGCAGTTAATTGGAAATAACTTTTTTTTTTTTGAGAGGTGTTGGAATTTACTGTTAAAGGATTAGAATTAGCTAAGTAACCTTCTGGAAATATTAAAAGCAATAATCTGTGATTAGTTTTTCTAGAGACCTCATAATTTTCTTACTAGCAGCTAGATTATTTTTTAAGGCTTTTCGTGTGTTTTGTTTGCAGGTATATTAACACCATTTTTAAACTACAGCTGCAGGTAGTAGTTTTTGTGTTGAAGTAGCTGCATATAGGAGGCCCTGGATTATTCATTATTCTGATGGTGAGTGGAAGAAATCCAGATTTCTTCCTGAGAATATAAAAATGAGACAACTGACGTTCTTCATTGTTAAAGAACAACTAGGGTGACCTTTTTTTGCCTGGATTGGCGGAAGTTTGTTCAACTGCAACTGGCAATAGTGCAACTGCAGTATCTGGAGCACCCATGTACAAAGGAAAGAGAGCCATTCTGTGAATGTAACTTCCAGAGAGAGAAATTTAGGTAGAGCAGATGAAAGCATGTTTTTATTTTTTCCTTACTGAAAATTTGAGTGCAAGAATGACTATCATAGTCATTTTATAGTCTTAGGACATAATCTGGCTGAATGTAAATGTCAGATGTATATTCTCTAACATGTCTCTCAAAAATATTTAGCAGACCTTTGTTCCTGCATTCATTATATTTTCATTTCTGACTGTACCCAGTTCCTTTTTTTTTTAAAGAGATGATACTAACACACACCCAAAATCATACTAACACAATGGCAGTATTAGTTCAGATTAAAAGGTTTAATGAGTGTTGTCAGAAAAGAGCCTTTGGTTAATCTGATAAAGGTAGAGCAAGTCATGTGCTATTGTTAAAATGCTGGTCTTCACCTTAAAGGGGAAGTAGAAGCTAAGTGGGGATAGCAATGTCACATTTCTGCTTTGGTGTAGGTTCAGTTAGTGAGGAGGGAATGAAAGTTTTTGTTTACTTGCGGAGTCCTCGGCAGACAGCTCCAACGTGATCCGTGGAAGTCTCAAGTGTGTGCACAGAGGGTTATGAAAAGGGCTCTCTGGCACTGCTGTTTGCTCATTAATCTCAGAACTTTGTGTCCCCAAATGTCTCAGATTCAGCTATGTATAGCACAACATGTTAAGTTTTCCAGCTTGTCTTGGAAACTCAAATTTGCTGTAAGTGCATACATTTTTAGTCTCTCTGCTTCCTGAACAGGATCCATGCTTTATCAATATACTTGGTATTTAAGAAGCAGACAAAAAATTAAAGGTAAGTAAATTTCAGAAAAATCCGGAAATTTCTCTATTGGGAATTTGCCCCTGTTCTCTGTCTGCAGGGGCTCTCAGGGTAGCTGTTTTGTTTCTAGGCAGGGCACAGTCTCAAAGATTGGCATTTCATATGCAGTTGGGTCCTTGAAATCTTTGGTAAATGGCTGTGTGATGCTCTCTTTAAATATTGCAGAGGAAAAATTATCGTCCTCTGATTCTGAAAATAATATTTAGAAAACTATCCTCTTCTTTCACATTGGCAATGTAAGTCTTTGCCCTCAAGAGGCTTAAAGGAACACACTTCTATTCCTCAACTGCAAACTTTCCCTCAGCCTTCTGATTTTAATTGATATAGGAGATAATGAATTGTGGAAATGGGAGAAAGAAGTTCACATATGTGCAAGATATCTTCATGTGCACATACTGAGGAAATAATTGAAGTTCTTTTCACTTTTGACTCTAAATAGTTGTTGTAAAGATGTGTGTAAAAATGCACCACCAATGTATGGTGGTCTTCTCAAATCTAGGGATCTGAGCTCACCCTTTGGCTTATTGGAAGAACTCAAAATGGTATTTTTAGCAAGATTACTGCTAAAAATTCTCCGGCCCTCCCTACTTCCCCAGATGAATCGGGTATCAAAGAGCAAAGAGTGACCTTGCCTGACTTGCATCACTCACTATTATACTGTGTTGCCTTGCCCATTTATTACAGCCAGCTGTTCTCTCTTGTATTATGCTTAAACCACAAGTTTCTGGAACAAGGAACTTTTCATGCTGTGGGGTATTTGGCACCTTCTTGGGTCCACACCTGTACAATAAAAAAAAAGTAAGTGTACAATAGCTGGGATTATGCTGAGTTTTGTAAATCATATTGGCAAAATTTAATTGGATACAATACCAATAGGATGGTAATAACTTTTTGTATATTTTTAGAAAGAATAAGGATACAATAGGAACTGCGTTTAGAATTGAGAGACCTTAGAATGATTTTCTCTCCACTCTCTTTTTTTTTTTTTTTCGCTCCTGGCCTACTTTTTTTCTGTTTTCCCTTGCTAGGTGGTAGACCTCCGTGGCCATTTGGCTGTTTCTGCTAAAAAAAATTCTGGAATTTGTGGAGACAGCACAAGAAACTGTTAAAGAAATGTGTGGTTGGGGGCAAATGTGTGGTAAGGGGGTGGGGTTATATAATATTTAATAATAATATTTAAAAGGCCATAAAATAGGGACCCAAATATGGAAATGGATATGAACTAGAGTTAAGACAAGGGTCTTCAAAGGGGGAAGAATGTAGTTGTTAATAAAGGTGAAGATGCAAAAATAAGCTGCACAGGGGAATGGTTGCATGCATTAACCTAATGGTTCTAGTTCTATGCTATGCAAGTGGATTTTTGACTATTTCTATGCATTTAAGTTGTCTTGTTTAATCAATACATCACACTCATTAATCACTATTAATCAGTATTAATAAAATACACTCATTAGGTTTTTAAATTTACACTAATACTGAAACAATTCTTGACACACCAGAGATTTTATTAAATAAGTGTTGTCATTGAATATACAAATGTAGGTTTTAATCATTCTTATGGTTTGAAAATTCATCCTTTTTTCTTCTAAACCTGGGAAATAGATTCCATGGTTTTCTCTGTGTCTTATTTTAGTGATTCAGTAGCCTTATGGGAAGAAAGATTCTCCAGGTAGCCAAGCTAAATCTTCTTTACTACAAGATATACAGAATTCTTGTGGTTCTATTGCAAGTGGACATGGTGTATATTTACTACTGTCACCTTTATGGTGATCTTTAGATGCCAGAATATTTTTATGGCCCATTTTTCTCTCACCACTTTTTGTGACGCCCTTAACTTTGTCCAAGTAACACGATCTCTTAAGCTTGTTTTGTAGTTCTGTTTAGAAATGTAGTATATTTTTTTTTGCCTTTCTTTTAAGTATATTGGTGGTCCAAACCGGGCGCAGTCCTGACCACTCTATGAGTACAAATGACACCTGCTTAATACCTCTTGTGTCTTGTAAATAACAAGGCTGATTAACCCCATGGCTAATGTGCTATGTGCCCTGATTTTATTACCAGTGTGTCATCTTGAAATAGTACCGTTCATTCATTCATACCATTCAAACCATGCAAGACTGGTTTGTTCCCCTATTGCATCGTTCTGTGGGTGTTTCTGTCCACTTGAGAAGCTCAGATGGTGTGAACCACTGTGTTACAAGCACCTCCTCCCTCAGTAGGGACATGAGTGACAGGGAGATATGGGATGAGGCATTCTGCCTTTTGAAGAATTGGAGAGGCAGGTGGCTTTCTTATTAATTGCTCCTGAAACACTAGCTATTAAATCATGCTACAACTCTGTGATCTAATTCTGTCATTGAGAAGGATGATAGAGGAAACACAAAAGACACAGTAAACCTCATGGGTGAGAGCAAAGGCAGTCTTTTAAAATGGTTACTGAATTGAATTATGAGAATAGATGTGCCTCTTAAGGCATGTATACTTAATGCAAATGTCATCATGGCTGCCTTGCTTAGAAATGTAAAAATGGCTTTGTTTCGTGAGGATTCAAGAATAATGTTTGTTCTCTATTGGATGCTTCTAACATTCCGGAGAGAAATGTAGTTGGGTGACGTAAGTTAGATGTCTTCACAGCTGAATTACTTCAATATATCCAAAATGTTTAAATGCTTCCCATTTATCAGAGTACCTAATCAGCATTTTATGACTCTTGGTTCTAAAATGGAAAAAGTTTCTTGCAGTGTTTTCAGCTTTGTCTGCAAAGATACATGCAATGTTTTACAAACAATGCAAATATATTTGGCACTGAATCCTGTAATAAATATCTCATTTAGTACATGCTAATTTAATACTCAATATAATGTTTCCATAAGGTTAATTGACTATTAAGTTTATGGCTCCCTTCATCAGTTCCAGGGCTAGATAAAAGCAGCAGTCACCCCACCCCCAAATCCACAAACTTTAATTTATGGAGTAAATACCACTGTCTGAAGGTCTGTGATGTGGCCTTTTAAACACATATCCCTCTCATTCTTCTCACTTTCTTTACATTCATAGGAAAGTAAATCCATAGCACTGCAGTGTGATTCCTCATTGCAATAGAGGACATTAATCAAGTTTTGCTGGTTTTGGAATGTGGTATCAATATCACTCCCTTCAGTGTTGACAGTGCATTCTAAAGTCTCGAACCAGCAGTTTCTTAAATGACAAGGCAATCTTACTGTACACCTGTAGAAGGTAATAACATTAAAGGATTGCTTTAAGAAAAATGTCCTATTAGGAAATGTATTTCTCGAATATTCTTCATGATATATTTATATTCAGCTATGCACAACGGATCTGATAAAGAATGTACTGTATATTGTTCTGCAGTAGTTTGTGGTCTGAATGTGAAGGTTTTATTAACAAAAGTGTGGGATAACTGTAGGACCAATTGATTGCAAAGCCACTCAGAAAGCACTAATACATTGTGTTGGTTTAAAACCCAGCTGGAAAATTCAACTCCACTAAAGCTGTTCCCTTTCTCCCTGTGCCTCTTCTGGTAATGAAGGAGCAGAAATAACAATTTACTAAACTCACAATAACCACAGCACTACCAAGAGCAAAAAGCATCTCAAAGAGAGAGGGTGCTTTACCCACAGAAGGGTATTCACCACAGGGAACAAAAGGAATGTCTCCCAAATATAGTGCTACCCATGTGGCCTCCAGACAAAAGACAATATAGTGAGGAGAACCCAAGGAACCAATACCCAACAAACCCCCTGGAAGCTTGACCAGCTGTGCTGCACTGCCTGCTGGACTCTCCCGACTGCCATGCCCAAATTATGTCACACTACTGGAACTTATGTAATGTGTGTCTGGGAACTGAGAGGCTTTACTGTGTAGCATTCATGTTGTGGAAGATCATGTGTCCTTGAGTTTGGAGCAGAAGGAGAGGATCCCTGGTGAACTTAAGTGTATTTTTCATTGTGCTGCTTTGAATAGGCACTAAAGTACCGTGTCTTTAACAGGGACATGTGAATTCTTTGGCTAGCAAAGGCTTTGCCGTGAATGTGGTTTAGATAGCTCCCCTCGTCATTTCAGTGGTCAGGGGGATCTGAAGTCTTGCTAGCTCAGATTAGTATTACTCATTTAGCCCACAAGTGGTTATTTTATTTTGAGCAGCAGCCCACTGCTTGGGCCTAGCAGTGAGATTTTATGGCTGGCATGAGTTGGTGTGCTCCCCGTGAAGGCAGGATAAGTTGTGATGTGGCTGGGGGTTTCCAGCCATGTGAAACAATATACAGCTTACTTGTGGTGCTGTGAATGGACCACAAGTAAGCTGCCTTCAGCTGAACTTCAGAGCTCAGTCAATCAGTTTCATTTAACAATGAAGGAGGCAAAAAGAGCATAGAACTAGGCAGATCAAAAACAAATTCCAAAATGTTTCTGTTCTCCATGAAATACCATAATGCTTTCAGGAACACAATAGGATTTGTGAAATATTTCACTACACTAGCTTTCAGTAATAAAGTGTTAGGTTTTCATTTATTTAAAAACAAATACCTAATTGTTTGATCTATGAAAGTTGCTTCCTTTAAAATTAATTAATCACTTTGAAACATAAGACCTGCTTGAACCATTCTAAAAAACTACTTACTTTCCTATTTTATTAAAATATTGTGGCCAGTTTTTAGGTTTTTTTCTCTCAGTCATACACAACTCAATCCGCACAACTTGATATTCATCATTGAAAGCATTCAGTGATGGTTTCAGGCCTTCTCAGCCTGAATTAAAGGTAGGAGTGATACTTAGGTTTTCAGTCTGAATGGCTTCCTGCTTTCTTTCCTATGACATTCTGCTCAGCAATGCTGATCAGCAACGCTGATCAGCAACTTGCACAGCAAATCAAGCAGAACCCTTGCAGACCTTGTACACACAGAAGCTGTTGAGCAACATCACACAAATTCCTTCTCTCTCTGTCACTTGGCTGTCACTCTGCTAAGATGATGGTTTGTATTGGCTGCAAGCCTCCAGCCCCAAAATGTTTGCCAGGGGACTGGACATGTTTGAATCAATGGCCCAGCAGAGAGGTGTGCACTAAGGGAGCAGACAAGGTCATTATAGCTAAAGGCCAGGAGGCACACAGCCCCAGTTTTTTGTGTTGTGTAGAAAGGAGGACAGGATGCTTTCACTCAGAGGTTTTATGCCATGGCTCAGATCTCCAGGTTAACATCTGGGAGCTGGCATGCTGCCAGCCCTGTGAGCAAAGTGGCTGAGAGTGCCCTGGGAGAACTGACCCCTGCAGGGTTCTAACACCTCTGCTCCTTCCTTCTCTTTGTCCCAGTTTCCTGTGACCACATTCTTCCACTGAACGTTTGCTCATATTTTATCACTGTGTTTCGGTTTCTTTTCTCACAGATGGATTTTCTTGCATTTTTCCTGGCTAAAAATCTTTTTTTCTGCCAATATTGGAACCTTCCTTAATCTCTTTACTCAGTTCATGAGAACTTTACTGTTATTAAGAATTTGACCAATATGCACAGATAAATAAGTATTTTCATGTTTCTAAATTAATTACTCCTCCTTGTCATTAAAAAAAAAAGTTTTTGCTTAAGCCTGTTCACGGTCTGAAAACAAGCATGTGTAATGATTGTAAAACAGAATTCATGGCATTTATATGTGGTTTTGTATTGGCTGTTACTCTGAGATGTCCTTACTGTGTGTATAGTTTTCCAAGTCTGTTCTCTTAAGAAAGCAGCTTTTTGCTTTCTCTGCCACTGTGAGATACTCACTACTGACACTTTAAATAATTATCTTTGTGAAAACAAATGTCATCTTGCTATTGCTACTGTTACTTTATTTTGTCAGGAATGCAAATGAGGCAAATCACTCAAATTTCTCTGCTAAGTAATGACCTTACTGTAAAAACTAACTATCCTTGTTTGACAGAATACAGAAGAATAATAATCCTTACTGTGGATTAGTTAAAAAAAAATGTATTTCATGCAGTAGGTTTGACCTCTAAGCTGAAAAATAAAAGGTCTGTGAGACTTCCATTCACATTCACCACTGAACCTTAGAGCTCAGCAAACAGGAAAAATAAAGACTTAATGCATCAGCCTGCATGACAGACAGACCCTCTCTATGCATTACATCTCTTTTAACCAGATGTGAATTGTATTACAGCCAGAATAAAGGCTGTGTGTGCTAGAGGCTAATCTCTTGAATCAGGAAGACATTTTTTATTCTTCTTCAGGCTCTTATACTGTAGAAACCCGCTGCAATTCAAAAGTGTCAGTAAACAAGCTGATACTGACAAAAGTAAATAGTGCAAAAATCCTGTTTATAGGGAGAATCATAAACTGATGTGTCTGAGCACATTATTTCCATTTAGAAGACTTCCAGTGTTGCATCAGTGCATTTCACTGCAGATAACTGAAATTAATATTATTGGGTTCTGTTTTGTTGGTGGTGGCATTGTTACTGTGACTTCATGTCTACATATACACGTTTAATACATGTTGAAATGGTTTTAATATTTCAACTTCCAATAAGTAAAAATAACATTTTTATTGCTTTTTTTTTTAATTTCTGTTCATGCTTTACTGAATGTTATGTACATAAATGTTAATTGTGGCAAAGATTCAAATCAGTTTTTAAAAAGCAATCAAAGCAGCCTGCATAGGAAAAAAGATTTCAAAATGTGTCAAGTGGAGAATGGATCTGGATGCCGCTCTTCCATGTCTAAAATGGCATTTAACGATATGATGAAACTATAGAGCCACCACTTGGACTCCTGGTTTTGTTTTATGAGCAATGGCTGTTGGAGACTGAATATCAGAAACAGGCTCAAGACCATAATTCCCATACAGACACACCCCTCAGTTTGGTCCATTTTTTGCTTCCAGGACTGTTTTTGTGTAGGGACACAGTTTGTGGTGATTGGGAGCGGGGCTGAGCCTCATCCCCAGCGGGCTCAGCTGTGAGCAGCAGGTGAGCAGCACTGACAGCAACGAGCCATGGAGTGCCCAGCACTGCCCAACCACCAAAGGGAGCAGAGGGCACACAGGGCAGGGCAGGAACATGAGGGGATAAAAGGCTGGGCTGAAGGACAAGAAAAGCAGATGCTTGCAGTCTTCTGAAGTGAGATGTGTTACTCTGTATGGGTTGAAGCTTTCTGAAATTGTGTAGTGATACTCTGTGTATTGTGGCTGTCTCAACTGTGACATATGCTCCAACATTTTTGTACATCTGTTTTTTACTTACTATGCCTTTCATCACATCATAAGAGAAGTCTAAGTCCCAGTTAAAAGCTACATGTTGGACTAAACTTTTAAGTGCTGAAAGCTAGGTGCTTTGAAAGCCAGCTGTGGATGCAGCCAAGTTAACAAAGGGTATTCTTGGGCCTCTGAGAGTAAGCAGGGAAGGTGTGCAGTGGAACAACTTTCACTCTATCATCTTCAGGTTTTCTGCCCTATTATGTGTCCAAGTCGGTTATGATTCAGGGGTTATGTTTTACATTAAAATGTTTTTACAGAGAACTCGCTCTCATTTCCTTGTGTTTTAAAGCTGTACTGTAATACAGACCTTTGGAAGCTGTTTCACAAACAGTTTGAAAATCCATGTAATGGAGTTAGCAAGATGTAACCTTGTCATGTGTCCCAAGGTAATATGTTCTGGATGGTTAATCAAACCCTTCAGTTAAAACAGGGATTGGAGTGACTGACTTCTTTGGTGTCCTTGCAGCATATTTGGAAAACTGGCACTCAAAAGACTTATGGGGTTGTTAAAAGATGTTCCTCTGGGGGAGGGCAGCATGCTTTGATGCACACTCTTGTCTAAAAAGCCAACTCAGGTCCATTTACAACATCAGAAGTGGACTGCAGAGTCCACTTTTGACTGTTCAGTCGTCATGTGGTGAAAGTGCTTTGTCTTTTCATATGTTTCAGTATGATACTGTGGTATACATCTGTTAGTTTTTCAAAAGTCACTTCTGTTGCTTCTGTCTTTATTTTGTGACGTGCAACAAGCATGAAGTAGGAGACAAAGGCAGTGGCTGAGTGACAGCAATGCTTGCATTGCTGCCTTCCTCACTACATCCTGATAGAGTTATCTCTAATTCTCATTAATATTTGCTGCACTGGAGTTACATTTATTCATGCTTTTTTCCTTTGTCCTCCTTTACTTGGTTTTATTTTTCTGGCAGTTACTCTGCTTTATTGTTCTTGTGTGCACAATTGCAGTGTGCACTGCAGTTATATTTATGAAAGATTTTAGCCAAACAAACTAGCTTGGCCTGTGTTCCACAGGGACTCATTAAAGTCTTTGTTATCCTTACTACTCATGTTAATGCTTTGAATTTTAATTACTTACACATGCAGATAAATAGTACATGTTTTTTATACTTGTAAAGCAGGTTCTATGAATTCTGTGAAATCACTTCTCTTTCATCTAATATTTGTTTTATAATGTTTTCAAAAGGAGAAAATTCTGAGGAGTTTGCTGGGTTAAAATCCACACTGACATCTCTGGTGATTTTTATTCATGCTAGACTTAACTTTTTATTGTGTTTTTTATATAACTTTTTTATGTTAAAAACCATAAGCTTTTGCCATATGTGCATACCAGGCCCATGTTTTGTGTCCCCACACTTTTAGAAAGTGGATGTCACTTGTGATCCTTTTTTGAATTTTAAACACACAGGAACAAACTCGAAGGGCTTGGGCATTGATAGAGCAGACAGAACACCTACTGAGGCAGTACACATGACACAAACAATAATACAACCATTGAGACCTTGGAAAGATCTTACCCAGGATCAGCAAGATGACTTCAATGGAGTTCACAGAGTGGCGTGGATGTACCAGAGTGGGAAGAGCACTGCCCTCCACAAAGAGCCTTGGGAAACATCACCCTTGGCAGTGGCTAATTCAGAGGCAGATGTGTTCTTTGGAACTTTCTGAAAGGCAGCTCCTTCCACAGATAGCATGGCTATGGACTGCCATGTTAATTGACCTCTAAGTGCAGTTAATTCCAGTTCAGTACTGATGCTTACATCTGTCTGACTTCCCAAACCCACAGTGGTGCAGGATGAGCTGCAATATTTTTACGTGGGAAAAGAAGGTATCTTGACACCTAAGATAGTGCTAAGAAACCATATTGTTTCTTAATATCACAAGCAATTTGGTTGTTAAGTAAATGATTCTGTATGCAGAATAAACCACGGAATGTTTAGCTCTTGACAGCTGCTGTTTCAAATGCCTCTATAGCTGTGAATTAAGAAGGAGCTCTAACTCCTTCACTTAAAGACTGAAAAGATAAAATCCCTTATTAGGAATTTAAACAAGGGTAATTTTTCATTTTCTCTTTTGGTTTTGCTCCCAGAGAGAACATTTTAACCTCTGACAAAGATTTTGAGAAGTTTAATGATGCTTGTGCTTTGTGCTTTAACTTTGATAGGCAAAATTTTATATATTCTCCTCTCCCTCAGCACAGGTTTATTTCAAATTGTAGCTGCTAAGATGTTAAAATTAAAAAAATAGAGATCATAGATTTTCCTTGGGCTGCTGTAGCAAACCAGGTTTTCCTTAAAGTAATGAAATTTATTTCAACTTCCAAATTAATTTGTGCACACATTTAATTCTCTAGAATATTTGTAAGAAAAAGAACACCTTAACTCCCTAACAATATAAAAAACAAACAAAACAAGCCATTTTCATGTGATCTTGCAACCATCACACAAACTATGATTTTAAAATTTTTTGTAGTGTTGAAATGAAAATTTTAATTTAATTTTTTTTGCAAGGAAAAATAAAATCAGAGAAAACAATGCTTAGTTTCACTGGAGGGTAGTATCCTTTTCCCTAGGTTTACAATGGACTGGTTGTGCTCAGATGAACAGTTAGTACATCATAATTCATATAGCAAGGCTAGCAGCAGTTCAAGCTTTCGTTGTATTAAAACCTCTAGAGACAGGAAGGCAGCTTATATACTTTAATATTCTCTGGCTTGATGCTGTGATTTAAAACACTCCTATAGCACCTTTTACACTAACTTTGGATTGGTTGTGTTCAAAGTAATGGTATGCAAGTTGTGGTTGTTAACAAAAATTTAGAATATATGTAGTGTTTTCCATCCCAAGATTCCAGAGCAGTTTAACACATAATTTCCTTATAACCTTTCTTAAAATGCAGCTTGCAGATTAGATTTTAAATCTATATCAAGACAGATTATAATTGTTACTAGAGAGAGTTACTGGTATTTTTTATTATTTCTTATTTCTCCATCACACATTTGGTTTATCTGCTTTGGTGATGGAGTGCAAGCATCAAGCAGAATTGCAGCCAAGGTGAATTTGGCTGGGTACTGGCAGCCACTGTATGTGCTATTTAAATTATTTATATACTCCTTAGGGAGACTTTCTTCACTTCTGTCAATCATAAGGAAAACCAAACCAACAATGAATACATTGTGGTTACATCTTTTGGAGAAAAGGTACACAGAAATAATTGCATATTTCTTTCTTTTTTTATCTCTGACTTCCTGAAATGATTAAGATAAGAATTATTTTTTCAGCTATTGCATAAGAATTTTTCATCTATTAGATGGTGAGATTTGATATCCTCAGGTTTATTTATGAGGATCTCTGCACAAACACTGTGTACAAAAGAAAGGCAAAAATATAATTAGTGATTCAGACTGACAAAGGCAAGTAGCAGGGCATACCTAATTTCATTGCTGCATATCTTAGCTAGTTAGGCCGTATTTTTCAATTTAACTACTGTGAGCTTCATTCCAAGTATTATATCCCCGTCTTCAGAATTTGTAGGAAAATGAAGTTCACCAAAATGTTCCCAAATTTTTTACCTACAGAAAGAGTATCCTGTATCTCCTGGTGACAAGGCTTACACTCTGCCCTGTGTCCTTGCTGCTGAGTACCCTGTACAGCCCTGCTGGCCCATGGCTGAGCAGTCTGTTCTCAGCTCCTTGGTTTGTGCTTTTGGCCCAGACCAATGGTGTTCCTGCCTCGCTGACCTTGCTGTTCTTCTCCCTTCTTGGGCTGCAGAGCCACCTTGCAAGTACCCAGCAGGACTGTCCCCTAGCCCTGTAGCCCTGTCTCTGTGTGTCCCTGGCTTCAGCCACACACCTTTTGCAGGGCTCTTCCCAGACAGCAGGCTCCAGATAAGCCATGACCATCTCTCTCAACCCATCCCTGCTTTTTTTTTTTTTTTTTTTTTTTTTTCCCCTGTGGAAAGGAGGAGAGGCTAGGTGGAAGATGCTAAATCCTGATACTCAAAACTGGAGACAGCATCTTGGCTGTACTTAATGTGGAGAGCAGAGCCCAGTGCTGCAGAAGGTTGTGAGGACTGACCTCACCCTCAGGGCTGCTTTCCCTGGGCTGCTCTGGGCTTTCAAAGTATGCGTGTTTGCAGGGTTTGTTTTCTTTACAAGTGGCATTATTAATAACTAAAACTCTCTTTTCATTGGATTCCAGACCCAAAGTAGCGCTGGCTGTGATTTAGTGCTTTTTTTCCCCTCACTGGCAGTCCCTGCAGTTGGCTCCTGGTATGCGGCTGAGGCAGGACTTGGAGTCCAGCAGCCTTAGTATGGGTTCCAGCTCTCTCTCATTTGAACTGGGAAGTATCCTAATTCCAGCTTGCTTTTCCTGTAATGCATTTCATTATTGTTTCCGCATTGTGAGGAAGAAATTATATTCAGACTATTTTTTTTGCACAGACAGATGGCCAATAACTGAGCCTAATGAAGAGAATAACTTGGATCATGGTGCTAGTGTCAAAGAGGGGATTACTGGAAGTCTGTCTTGTACAAGCTGAGAATGCAACAAACATAAATTGTAGCCCAACTATATTGCCATGTGGCTTTCTTATTTAATTTGTTCCCTCTTCACCAGCATTTTTGCAATTGTGCATGCTAATGAAAGGTAAATCAGTGTCATTCATGTGTAGGCATGTGGCCTTGTCAAAAAATAGCTCTAAAATCTTCTTTCCTAGCTCTGCCCATATGTGCATTTTAGTATTTCTCTTCCCAGATCTCAACTTTTCTTCCTCCTTTCACCCAAAATGATAGAAATTGAATAAATTTTTAATTTATTTTTTAAATTCGTGCTGTACATGAAAAACATTTGGCAAGTGTTGCCATGTCTAAGGATTTCTCTGACTGACTGGTGAACTGAGAACACTTAATTGAACTTTGCTGTCTGTCTGCTCTTGGGAGATTATGGTTGTGTGCGTCCCCAAGCCTGGCAGTTGGCCTAATTTAGGTTTAGGACCCATTGTATCTAGAGGCATTCAGGGCTGGCATTTGGCCAGGCTTATTTTAATTGCAGCTTCTCTCAGGCTCCTTCCTGGAGTTTTGCTTTTCTCTCTCCCCTTCCCTTCAGCTGTGTGGCTGGAGAGGGTGTAGAAGAGCAAGCCGCTCAAAAAGACCCAAGCCTTGGAAGGCTTACACAGCCAAACCCCTTTGGTGCAGACCAGCCACCCATGAACTCATCCCACTGGGTAAAGCCCTTGGCACTCAGTGGATCCATTTTTTTTTTTTTGACTATGGATGGTAACAGGAGTGAGCTCAAAACTAAGAAGGAAAATATGGTTTTCACCCCACCTGTTCTGTGAACAGTAATCCCTGCCTATGAAAAAGATATTTGTTTTCAAAATTACGGCCTGCAGTCAGGCTTAGGTTCCTGAGTGGGTTGTTTAAATCAGACTGTATATTTTACTTAAAATTTTCTTTGTCAGAGGTTGAATCCTGAGCCAGAGTCTACTTACTGCTGTTTTTTGATTTGCAGTTTGTGAATGCTTCAGCAGACAACTGAAATTTTTGGGGGTTGGGGGGGGGGGGGGGGGGGGGGAATGTTTCAAATATTTTAAAGAAAGAGAAGAGTCTTGCTTGTGAGTTATTTCTTCCCTTTCATGCTATCCTTCAAAACTCACTTGCCATCTAACTATAACTTTTCTTCCATTTACCTTTTATAGCAAGAGGAGAAAGAAACTTTCATGTAACTGAGCTGTAGCTTTGCAGATAGGTTATCTGCTTCACTGCTAGTATGTGGGAGCATTTAGTTCAGAAGAGAACCTGACCTCATTTTTCACCTACCTTTTTCTTAAGCTGTAAAGCTTTAATTATGACAAATTCTAGTGGTGCACTCCTGTTTTTTGTTAACACATCTTTTCATCCATTTACAATTGAAATACCAAGTCATGAGTCTTGGAATCTCACATTAAAAATATTCAATACTGGAAGATGAATTAAGCGAGTTTGAGGGGAACACAGGAACATGGTGAATCCTCCTTTTTTACATATCTATATATACACACACTCATACACTTGGCACCATATTTTAGAAAAACATGCAGTTGGCTAAATACTCTGACTTTTCTCTCTTTCCTGGAAAAAATTTAATTAGCTCAAATCAATCAATCTAATATCCTATTGACACTTCATTTGCAAGATAGGTTGCACAGCTGGAACAAGGCCGTGAAGAGATTTTTTTCCAAAAGGAAACAACTATTAGAGAAACTGCTCATTTTTCATTTTCACCACATTTCTTTCCTTCCTGTCTGATGGTATCTGTTCTGCAGCACAGCACAGGTGCTCACAAGCACCTCTTCCAAATGTAAGTAATGACTACTATTTCCAACAATAGTAAGTGCTCTCAGAAAAAGATCGGTTGATGGGTAATGATAGGGGATAGAAGCTAGGGAAAAGCCCATGATTAAGATTGCAATCAGATCTCCTGCCAGTGAGAATAAAATTCACTTATGCATTGAAGTCAACAAGACTTTTTACAGAAAAGTTGCTCAAAGAGAATAATGGGAGAATGTAGCTCACAGCATTTGCTGCCATGGTACTGAAAAAGATGGTACCGGCAGAATGAGTAGCTCATGTGGGTGACTGACTTTCCTGATCACAAATCTGATTTGTGGTGATCGAATTCAACTGCATCTGATGTTGCTGAGAAAGTTTAACACTGAAAAATACGTGAACAAAGCACATGAGCCTTAATGTTTGCCAGAAGAAACTGTTGCGATCGACCCATAAAAGAACCTTTCCTGAAAGCTCTCATACCTTCCATGATTTGCCAGCCTTTTGTAACCAGTTCTCTGGAAAACACAGCTTTAAGACAGACTCAGCCTCCTCTGAATTTTTATTCTAAACACCCTGCATGCCGTGTCTGTTCATTACATCAGAATGCAGATGAGAGTTCTGCATTTCAGCACAGGATGTTGCAGCTGAGTTTCCCAAGGTAAGCAATGCTAATGGATGGAGCCTCTGAGCCTCACCTTGTCTGACAGTTACTGTTACACAGAGGTTTCACACAGGCCCATGGTGTTTGAATGAAAGGCACCTAATATTTCAAGGAAATAGAAAATGAATTGAAATATCCTGTTCTTTTCTCTTGAATATGCAGGTACTCATTTCTTTCTTTTTTTTCTTCTTCTTCATAATAATAATAATGAGCTTTACATCTTTTTTGATTTTTTTTTTTGCATCTTTTTGACACCATGGTTTGCTTGGTTTTGTTTTTTTTGTGTTTTTTTTTTTTTTTTTTTTTTTTTTTTTTGTGTGGATTTAATTTCATCCTTTCCTTGGTGAAAATTTGCAACATTTTATAAATTTGTCTTTTTTCAGAATGATCTCCAGTGCTCTCATTCTAGTTTTCTTTTCTAGTAAAAATATTTTTTTCCAGATGCCATTTTTGTCAACTTAATTTTGAGTCAGCAACAATATTTGCCTGCCTTCTTAAACTTTTTGTTCTGAAAATATTTTAAATATTTGGATTAATTTTTGCTTTGCCAGAAAAGGCTGCTTCAGATTCTTACCAAAATCAATCAGTAATAGTAAAAATACTTTTAAATAAGTTCCTTTTCACTTAATTTAAAAAGAAAACTAAAACTAAATTTCTTAGAAGTCTGATGGTTCTAATTTTCAAAATGAAAACCTAAAAACAAAAATCTTTTTATTACAACAGAGTATCTTATAACTGCTTTGTCTATTCTGGCTTTATAAGGGCTTTTTAGGTGAAAATCTTTGTACTAATTGGAGAGCAATTATATACTGTGCAGGAAATGTCCTCTTGACCTTCTCGAGCCCTGGAAGTGGTTATCCTGAAACATGGGGATTAATATTTCCTGTGTTCCCATGGTGTGTTTTACAACTTGTTCTATCACAAGCTCTCAGCAGACATCTGAAATATCAGTACTACTTACCAAGCAGCTGTGAGTACCAATATTACTTCAGAGCACTAACAACTGAAAAAAGAGCAGAAGTTAATGGAATGCTACTACTCACTTCTGGTAAAAAAGAGTGTTCTCTTCTTTTATGTATGAATGTGTGACTCCTTTGCATGGTTTTCAGAGGAACAGTGCTCTTACCCTAAATTTCTCTTCCTATCAAGGCACCATTTTCTCTGGTTTTATTTTCTTATCTTTTTTCTTCTGTATTAAATTTGTTCAAAGAGATGCAATAGCTGAATATCTTTTTAACATAGAATACAGCATTAGTTTATATTTTAAAATCTTGTAGTAGTTTTTCAAGGTCAGTTAAAGTGCTCATTAATTCCAGCTGGTCACTTTAACATTTATGTGGTTAGGATAATGAAAAATAAGAGATGAAATGGTGTGTCATAAGAGAAGGGATAAAAGGATTTTTTTAATGGTGGAAGTCATTTAACATCTGGTATCACAGAGGTTATTCACTCTCCTTACCTGTTTTTCCGTGGCCTTGGAGGATGTTCGTGAAATCCTCAGAAATCCATTAAAAAAATGTAATTTCACTAGCATGAGAAGAGATTTTCCTTCTCCCTCATAGCAATTGGGGAATTCATCATTTGTCATGCACTGGAAGTCATCTGAGAATCAACTCAAATAATTGCAAATCCATATTGGGTGCCAGGTGGACACCCTTCATTTTTCCTGCCAAATACTGAGAGAGATCATTTCAGTAAATAGGATTTAACTAGTCCTTGTTTATTTGTCTGCTTTCTTAGACCCAGTGCTGAATTGGATGTTCATGACCAGAGTTCTCAAAATTTAAACATAGGATTATTCACTTCAGACTATGAAATGATGTCCTCTTTGATCAGAACTCCAGCTTCCCAGGTCCTTTAAAGCAGACTGTCCATAGCACATGTGTGCTAGACAGCCTTCAGCTGTCTGAAAGAGAAAATCAGGAAAAGATGAGCCAAAGTCTCCTTTTTTTTTCTTTTTAAAGAGGAAAAAGCTATAGAGAAACACGGTTGTCTCAGCCAAAGGAAAGGGTTCTTAGTGTAGCTTCTAATAACGTTTAATGAATTACAAATGTTGTTTAATGAACTGACAGATGTTCACAAAAAAACCTTGTATGATAGAAGAGTAAGCTTTATTATGAACACATATACAGAGAGACAGGGCTGCAGGGTAGCTAAATAACAAACTGAATTCAGGACCTAAAGCAGAAGTAGAGCAGGACACAGAAGGAAAATCCAGCCCTTGGAAAATCTCTCTGGGATGCACTCTCCAAAAAAACACCTCAATTTGAAGGTCCCTGCAAATGAATGTTTGCCTTCAGATTAATTACTGGCCAGGATCCCATCAATTTTGCTCTCTGAGCTTTACAGAAAAGACATGGGAGACTGACAACTTGGCTTTCATTTTTCCCAGGCCTCTCTTTCAGCCTAGCAATTGTTGCTGTTTATGTAGCTGGGTCTGGTATGTTAATCCCATTAAAGATTTTTCTTTCCTTGACTCATATGCAATTTATGGGAAACATGCCTATCTGATGCAAAGAAATTCCAAGTGTCACCTTTATTTTAAAGTCCATATAATTGCTTGTCCAATAGGTTCAGCTAAGTATGTCTCATGTGGGGCCTACAGAAACATAAAACGTCAAACATTAGTATTTATTGAATTATATGCTTGTATATAAAAACGTAGGTATGCATTTCTATACTTACATTTAAGGTATTGAATAAACTGAAATTCGTTCAATACAAGATCAGTTTGTCTTGTCTTTGCTTTTATTGAAAGAAAGTGATTGTTTGTTTATAAAGTCTATAAAAAACACTGTCTCACCCAGAAATAAACAGGTCTTTAGTAATGTTATCACAGGGTTTCAAAATAATATTTGTCAATTATGAGGCAATGGGTAGTGATTATTTCTATAAATGAATTTCAGTACTATCTATTCACCTCTGGCCCCATACTGCAGTCTCTCTTTCCTCTCTCTTTTTTCCTTAGCACGCCATTAATAAAGAATTCTATCAAACTCCTACTTTTCTGGAGAACATTAAAAATGGCTCTGCTGCATTCACCACTGTGTATCTGCTTTACAGAGGGTAACCTATTTTTTGATTCTCAATAATATGTCCATTTATTTTAACTTCTCAGGATCTTTTTGTTAATATAAGGATTCTGTTTTTACCCTGATAACACTTATTTATTTAGTACAGTTAAACATGGTTCTTTCACTGAACATGCCATTTGAGTAGATTACTCTTCATAATAAAAGATCCTTTCCCAAGGATCTCAGGTCTTCCCATCAGCTGTGCCAATCTAAGGGCCAAAGACTCTGCAAAGTAAGTGTTTTAATGCAGGTTTCCCCCCAGGAATTATACAAATTTTTATATTAAAAAAAGTCCTAGATTCAGTAATCCTTGAGCCTTCTATTAATCCATATTATTCATCATTGCAGTTTCCTTGTCAGAAATTCTAAAATTTTGACATAACTGAAAAATGAAGAAATTTTTGTTTTTGGAAAAATGTCAGTTGATAGTACTTCCCTCCAGTAACTAATTACAGTCTACAACCTGTCTACATGCACTAATTAATAAATTAATGCCCAAATCAAGTTAGGATTTGTTTTCAAGCAAGTGTTGCTTGATTTGCCTCTCTCAGACCACCTTATTATGACTTTCTTTACAACTGTTGATAAGTCTTTGCCTGCTAATATTAAATACATGCTTAAACATCCTGTACCATCAAGGATTATCATGCTTCATTAGTGCTGTTTTTTGAACTGAATGCCAAGAAAATGTTTGGTCACAATGGATTGTAATATCTATTTTTAGAAACATTTGAATTTACTGCCTCACTTACTAGAAGAATCAAATCTGTATCTTATTAAGACACAGCTAAAATTCAAGTAATTAACAGATTTCATATGCTTTTCCCATGAAGGGTGAGCCTATAACATTTGAGTTAGGACATTTTTTTCTATAATGTATTTATTTGCTTATGGTTTCTGTAGATGCCAGTAAAATTAGCACATCTATGGCATCAGATACCAATAAGCACTATGCCTTATCTACTATATGTGCTAGGAAATTAGGACACATTTGGCAACTATTTATAGCACTTCAAACTCCTAATTACTATGATAGCTAACAATTATTAATAAGGTTAGGAATCCTTGTATACAGGTTGTTTAGTGATGGAGAGGATAGGCATACTGTGTATGATCTTGTTTCCTGAAATACCAATGAACAAATTTCCTTATAAAAATGGATGGTTTTTTTGCTTGTTCAGAACTTTGCGTGCTCTGAAGCAATTTTCTGAAAGGTGAATCTTTGAATGGTAATCTGTTATTTCAATTTCTTCTGCATTTGAAGCAATGAGCCAAGTTCTAGTAGTCTTAAAAAAACATCACCAGCTGTGAACAGTTTGTTTGTTTATCTGGAACAACAATACCTGTAGAAATGGGGACAGAGGCTGAATTTTATGGAGCAGACTTGCTGCTGTCAAAGAGTCAAGTCCTGCAGTGCTGTACTTTTTGTGTGGCAAGTAAATGATGAATTTATCATGACCTGTGTTTCTCATTCACTGAAGACGTGATTCCAGGAGTTGCCCAACGGTGTGGGATGGCAAAGTGTGGGATTTTTGATAAAGGAAGGGTGGGTAATACTTCTTTTTCCCTGCCAGAGTTAAAATGATTGCTGTCTCCATTACCTCATACCAATACTTGTAAAAGGTTGCCCTAAACAGAAGTCAGTAGTGGAGAACAGTTGTGATGTGATGATAGTAGCATGTCAGTTTTTTCTGTTCACCAGCTGTGTTCCAATGAAAAGGATCACCTGTGGTAGTTTTACATCTTCCTTCTTCTCTCTTCAGCATAACTTTTCAAACAAGCCGTAGGAGGCCTGTTCTAGAGATACGGCTGTGGAACGAACATGGTGTGAGTTGCACTGAAAGGTTAAATGTGTGAACAGTTACAGTGGACCAGAAAATTCATAGTAACACTTTGTCTATGTGCTTTTAACCAGAAAAAATGTTAGGTAATTAGATTTAGCCCATTTTCATTGAAATTCATTAGTACAAGCTTCTATAGAGACTAATTATCCCTGCTTATTAGTCAGACTAATACTGCACTGTCTGTCTTGTTGCTGGTACTTGAATTAATGTTTTCAGAGGCCGTGTGGGTAGCTCACCTCAGGTTTGATTAGTGTGAAATAGACATACCCCTGTTATACCATTTAATAGAGCTATTCCAGGCCACCCCTGCCCCCTGCCCCATGGAGCAAAGCAGGCAGTCACAGCTCTTCCACATGTACTGGAGGCCAGGTCAGAGTTGATCCAAATTAGCTCTAGCAAACAGCCAGGTATACCACAAAATGTAGCATGGTACTTGGGAGTATCTAAGATGCAGCTAAAATAGGTTATAAGATTTCTTTATTCTTTGCTAAACAAAATCAAATTTTTTTGCAGCTGAGATGTATATGCAGTTGTATCTTCATGTTACTAAAAGTAGCCTTCAGCAAAATGGCTTAAAGTCTTGAAAACACATTAAAGACATTAAGGTAGTGGAAAGTGTGTTTTCTTCTTTTATAGGTGTATCTTTTGGTCAATGCTTTAATGCAATGATTGATGAAAAGGTTGTCTGTGGCTGACATCTGGGATTATTAATGGATGTAGAATCAAATTTCTTTGGCATTAGAGGAAAAGGGAGATCTGTGTCTCACAAGATAAAATGTTCAAATGGGAATGAACCTTCAGCTTAATTTTAGGTATTACACTTTAAACTTGCCACTCTAATAAATGTTGCTTTTTGCTCCTATTACTTAGGTCTGTTTTACTTATGCAAATATGTAACTTGGTAATAAATAAGAAGAAGAGCTTTGAATTTTCTGGCTAAAATCTGAAGCTTTTATATATACAAAATTTTAATCAGAGGCAAAAGGGCATAAAGTAAAAGCAAATAGGAAGTTTAGAAGGTGGCACATTATTCTGTAATTGTTACATTTAGTAGCACTCCATGAGTTAAAACTAGAGCACAGCACAAGGCTGCTATTGTGAGAAGCCAGCTCAAGGATTTTTAATGCTGTAAGACAAAGGGTTCCCTTAGCTAAAAATAATCTTTTCTTTCCTCCTGCTCCTAAGCTTTTTCCTCCAGGGAGCAGAATCATTGTGCTGCGTGTGTGTGCTCCGTGCATTGCAGGAGTTGTTGAGATTTATGACGTCATGGCTCTAAGCTTTCCCCTTTTGCCACAAGGTCTGCACGCGTAGCTGTTGCCCTTTGTGTCTTTCTAAAATGCCACTTTGATGTACTAATGTGCTTTTTACCTATGTAGACGGCAGCGTTTACTGTTCTAGGTCAGTAAATTTACAAAAGGAAAGCATGGATAAAGAAAGCGGGCTTTTTTTTTTTGGTTAGACAAAGCTTTCCCTCGATTTTTAGGGCTTGTTAATCAAACAAAACAAACCACACACCTCATCAAGATTTTACATGGTTCACTTGTCAGGCAGAAGTGTGCCTGGAATCCATTTCCCTGCGAGGTCAAAGATCAGCAGCACTAAGGCAGCCAAGGGAATGATTCCCCTGTGACACTTTTGCTGTGTTTTGATGAAAGTGAAAGCCATGTGGTGCAGCCATGAAAAAGCAAACAGACCTTTTTTTTTTTTTTTTTTTTTTTTTTCCTGTGGCAGGGGTGAATTTTGAAGCTAAGCACAGCAGGTAGGAAGAGTCTAATATGTAAAGAGCGCTGGTACACCGAGACGCTAAAGCACTTATCTCTGTCTGTTTAACAGCTTGCAACATTTCCTACACAAATCTGTGGTTTTTAAGATTCACAGTAAGTTTTTTTCTCCTAAGAGCTTGGGTGTTTCTCTTCATTAATCCCACGCTGGCATCAGGAGAATTGTGTATGCAACACATGGGAGGTCATAATGCGGCAAACGATGTGTATAATATGTTACTAGAAGTATCACAGAATCACAGGATATGCTGAGTTGGAAGGGACTCACAAGGAAGTGGCTATGTTAACTTAAATATGCAAGTGATATATGTTCGAGTATTATCTAAGAATGGAGTTAAAAGCCACAGTTATAATTCATTTACTATAGCTTTTTTTACTATGCCAGAAATAATGTATTACTCATATATTTGGTTATACAATTCTATTCTCCTGACAGAGTATTTCCTTTCAGTGGGTCACAAGCCTCTTACTTCCGACCCATTTGACTGTTATATGGTGTTGATTCCATTGTATTGCCCCATTTTTAGGGTCATTTAATGCAAGTACTTAATCTCTTATAGGTGCAACTTTTTATTTTGCATTTTCTTGACACTCGATGAACATGGAATTTTTATAAGATAATAAATAACAATACTGAAAAAGCCAGCTAGGAAAAAATTATCAAGGGGATTTTATGACTCAGGGAATCAGTAATGGAATACAGAATATTTCACCTCTAGGGCACTGATTCAAATATAACCTAGGTCATTAGTGAGCAAAAATCATTACCAGCAGCTGCTCAGTGACCTACAGAACGGGAAATGAGTTTATGGTCTCAATACAGTTTCTGCTGGATGTGTATACAGATAACATAGAAATCACAGTCAACGCTGGCTTTCTTGTTGGCATTCTCGCTGAAGAAACTAAAATCCAAACAGATGCATGGAGTGACTAAAGGCTCTCACGTTTGTGAGTATGAAAAGCTTTTGGCTGATAGAAGGAAGGAGTGAAATCCCATTGACAGCATGTTTAAGAAAATGTACAGCTGACAGTTATTGATTGAAAATCCTCTCTCCTCTAATAAGGATAGATTCCCCTTCAAGTGACTGCTGTTGTGGCCATCCGAAGGTGTAGAATTAGGCTTGCAGAGATTTCACTGCCATTACCATATTATGCCACCAACGAAGCAAAGAATCGTGGGTTGAAATAACAAAGCATTAGGATTGCCAAGAGATGAATTTCAGTTTCTAAAAGTTTAGGTGGGGATTGTGCAGCAGCACAAACAATGTGGGTGGAAAAATGTTGTGGGTGGTGGGAGGGATTTCATGGCAGCTCTTTCCGCATGACTGAATTAGTTATTGGCTTATCTTCTAAACCAGTTATGTGTTCTCGCCTCAGCTGATGGATGTAGGAAGAAGATAGATTTTTGCTTGGCCTTTTTACCAAGAACAAATATATCCTCAGTTTACTATCTGATACATCTTCTCTGACAGCCCTTGCAGTCACATAAATTTGATGAGCTCTGTAAGTCATTTCCATCTTAAACTACAGTGCAATTAGAGCTTAACTAAGGACTTGACATTGAGCAGAGTTTCTTCTTGTGTGATTTTTATAGAATCTGCTAAATTGTTGATTGTGTTAAATTCTTCCTTTTTCATTTAATAGTCCCAGCAAATGAATATGCAGTTATAAATGCTTTCATATTTTTAGACAATCAATCAAATTTATTACATTTTATGATACAGTTCTGACTTCCTTTTAAAGAATTGCGGACCTGATTGCACATCAGATAAAATTTCCTGGAATAAGAAAACCATGCTGTTTATGCCACATTTAGTTAATTAAAAAGGTTAATCTGGGATAAATCATCTGTGAACATGCCATGAAAACAAACAGCTGCTAGAGAGGTTCTTGACTGCATTGTTTATAGTACTTCATTCCATTTATCTAGGTGTGATACTAAATCATTGCTGCTGGGTTAGAGATACAAAGTGCATGAAATCTTTTGCCCACTCTCAGTTTTGCAGACTGGTCAAAGCAGATATAGCTGTATGAGACCAGTGGTGTTTTAACTTGGCAACATAGTGCCTTCCTTGTGTGTAGTGCTCCAGTAACTTGTCTTGATTTTACCTAAGCCCATTTGGTCATACCCCAATACCCATTAACTACAACAAATAGCTTTGCAAAGGAGATTTTTCTTTCTGTAGCCAACCCTGCCCTTGTTGAAAAGTGGAAACCTTTTGCAGGGTTTCCTCTGGCTCATTCTTCTGGGTGAGGAGCAGACTGTTCTTAATGCGTAACTCAAGTATTTAGCACTGATACCAGGCAGCTTAGGAAGACTGCAGGATCTCAGCAAAAAGACAGAAAAGCCAGTGTGCTGCTTTTTTTCCTTCATTTCGGCATGTCCCATGCAGTTCTGGCAGTGTAAAAGCCTAAAGGCTGCCAGACAGAATAATCATGCACCTGGTAGAGCAGGGGGATGCTTATCTAGGGGACAATTTGCAGTATGGTCTAAGGAGATCAGAACTGACCCTGCTTGGCTCGACCTGAAAATACCAATCCAGCATACACTGGAGATGACATCTTCATGGAAAAAAGTACATTTGGTCTACTCTGGTACACTTCCTTTTTGGCTCAGATACAAATCTTCCCAGAGATCAAGGCAAGACAAGAAGCCCCCTCAGTCAACAGCCAGTGCAGGACCTGCCATTGTCTCCTCTGTGGTGCCATAAGTAGTTTAATGTAAGAATTTTAATTTAGTGCAGGGCATTTTATTGATATTTACCTTATCAGTCTTCTTCAATTAAGTAAAAGCAAACCACCAGCCTCTGTTCCTGTCCTAAAAAGAAGACAATTTAAGTAGATCAGAGAGGCCTAGTTGAAGAAAATGTGACACATTGCTTCCATTACTTCTCAGGTGAGAGTAGGGATGCAGCTCACCCGAGGCTATGTGAGGATCTGTGAGCCATCACGGTGGCAAATCCCTGTCTCCTGAATTTCAGCTGTAAGATAGTATTTTTTCCAGCTTCAGTCATGAATAAGATTGTCATCATTTTAATCTTTTTCATACATGAAATAGAATCACTTTAAATGTGTTGTTTTTTTTTTTTCTTTGTGAGGAGAATCTTGTTACATGCACTGGCTTCTGTTAGATTTAGGGCAATGTCTCTGTGGATGCACAGTCTCACTGGTATAAACAGAAGCTATTCTTAAACTCCACTAAATTATCTTGGAGAATCTGGCTGCTTTAAACTGAAACCCCAAAATTCAGTAAAAGGTACAACAAAGTTTGCTTGTGGCACCCCAAACACATTAATGTATTTCAGTGAATTAATTTTTCTGGCTCACCTCATTGTATAAGGGAGGGAAAAGTACAAAAATGGCCAACTAAATTCTTACAAACCTATTTTCCTGACCTCTAGGCCTGGAGCAGGAGGGAGGGGAGACACTGCTGAGGCTGCACTCTCTATGGCACTGTGGTGGACATTGAAGCTGTCACACTGCACAGCCTGGCTTCCTGTAGCTCTTCTGTTTGTGTGTGGGCAACATTCTCAGTCAAATGATGTACTTTCTTCCTGACAAGCAAAAATGATTTAAAAATCCCTTTTTCTACACTTCACAAAAATTCTAATCACTTTAAGCTGATTTTTAAATGCTTTCTTAATTCGATTTTCTGTCTTGAACAGACTTTGGAATATTTTTTTCTACTAAAACATGGGCATTTTCACAAGTTGAAGAGGATGTTTGTTATCGGGACATGGTCATGTCCAGCCTTTTTGGCACATGACTGTTTACTGCCATTGCTGCTTTATACTTGGCTTTAATGCTTCTGTTCACTTTGACTGGCTTTTCTCCTGACTTCAGGTTATCTTTTGCTTCTTATTTTTTTCTGAAATAACTACAGCAGTCAGTTCTACTGAAAGGTATTTCCCAAATTGTTGTTTTTTAAGCCTCTTAAAAGGCCAGTTACTCATATGGTATGCCAGGGCCAGAGCCCTTTCCAGAGCTTGTGGGGATTATTCCTAATGCTGATCCTCAAAGGGGAAATTGCAATTTATTGATTGGAGGTGTAGGAAAAACTGGAGGATCTGGTAGAGAGGTAGAGAAGGATTCTAATGTGCATGTAGCATGTCTTTTTGTCTGCTGTAAACAAAAGAAACAATGTCAGGTGGATTCTGAGGGAGATACTGTAAGGGGAGAGGTTGAAAATACAGTGTTGGGCAAGATTTGCTTCCTCTGTGCACTGTGATCAGCCACCTTAGGTGAATCCAGGAGAGGAACACAGATGTAATCACTAGTTTGGAGAAGTCCCTCATAGCTTTTTTGTAAGGAAGGGGCCTGTGGCACACAGCAGGGCCCTGGCCAGGCAGCAAGCAGGGCTTGAGGCTCAGCCCCGGCTCATCCACCCCGCTGCGGCACACGAGGGCTCCCCGGCCATGAGCACGGGCTGGAGCTCAGGGGCTGCTCCAGGCTGCAGAGTCTGCTACCATCACCCCGAGCTGCTTCATGCTGGGGCCGTGTCCTGCTCCTGCCCCTGCCCTGGATCCTGGGTCTCGAGTCCTGCTAGAAGGCTCTCATGGCCAGCTGTTCAGGCAACCTTTGCCCAGCCTGTCCCACCTCTTCTGGTGATCCTGCCCAGGAGAGCCCTGTGCTCCAGAGCTGATGGCTGCCTCATTCCATGGCCAATGCACAGCCCTGCGTGATCTGAGGCTGGGGCATTCTCCACATGCCATGTGCCCTCATTAACCATCTTGAAAGTTATGTTTTAAAAACCCTATCTTGAGTTTCTTTTAGTAAATTTTTATTATTTGAAAACTCATCCAACAGGAGGTTACTGCCCTAGAGGCTGGGTTCAGTTGTATTAAAATATGATCCTCTTTCCTATCCAAATTGCTTTCATATCCATTTCCATTCAGATGGCCAAGGCATCGCTAGTCGGCAGTGGTGCAAAAACCTCCATTTGCATAATGACGTTTGAGTAGGTCATGATGACTAAGCAGTTTAATCTCTCCTGTTTGTGATCTTCTTCCTTAAACCTTTGTTATAGTAGATGGATATGTTGCACTGTTTCATTTAACATAGAATTAACTCTTTAATGATTTATTCTGCTTGGGTGGTAGGACTTTTAAGGTGGTAATTCTGTGACAAGGCAGAGGTTGGTTGTAACCATTAATGGTCAACTGTGTGGTCTTTCTGCCACCTTGTGGGGAAGAATCACTAAGCTGTTGTGATGAAATGGAAATGAAGACATGAATTTTAAAATCCCTATTTTTCCTAAATGGGTCTAGGAGCCACTGTAGCAGAACAGAAATCATTGCTCTCTCGAAAAGGATTTTAAATTAATTATAATAAAAGTGCTGAGAGCACCCCAGACTGCTAAAACCTAGACTGCTTGCAAGTACACTAAACCCACATGTTTTCTGTGCTTAGTTTTCTGTGTTTCCTACCCATACCTTCATAATACCACTCCTGGCCTCCCCAGTCTCCCATTTTGAGCAATATAGGTTCATAGGACCTACATCTTCATAGCTTATTTTACAAGGGTTGCCACAGCTATTCTTTAATTCAGTTGTAGCACATGTAATTAGCCTAAGAGATGCATCAGTCTCTGTTCAGTGGCTATGGTGAATGTTAGAGAACACCAGATGTTAATAATTTCCGTCTTCTAATTCCTGGTTGAGCCCCCAGCATCCAGCCTCGATATAGACACTGAAATAATGCTGTTGCCAAATGCAGAAGTTTTTGTCAAGGGTAGCCAAGTTATTAAAAGATGAATCTTACATGAAAGTATGATTTGTTTCACCCAGACATGTCAGAATTTGTTAAGTGACTATATTTAACCCTCTACTGCATATATAAAAAAAATCTCTATGCTATAGGCTGTAAGTAGAAAGTTCAGACTGTTGCAGCACTGTGCATTACAAATCTTCAATGAAGCAGGAAGTAAAATCTTTAAGGATTCCTGGCATCTGAAAGTCAGTCGTGCAATGCGACTTCTTGATTGACTTTCAAATTTCCTTCTTCTTTTCCTTCTTTGCTGTGTAAAGGACAGAAAATCCAGTTTTGCCTCTTCTATGTTCTGGGACTTCAAAGAAATGGAAAAGATTAATTTTGTTCACTCAACTTCCATTTTGCATGATCGATGATTATGTGAATGCTTTAAACTAGATTGAAATCCCTTCTGATTTTAGAGTATTTTACAGAGGTGAACTATTCAAACAGAAGAATTTTATCAGCTACTGTTAGAATGAGATATGCCAACCAATTTTGGGCCTTTTGTGCTAGGTCCTCTACACATATGTACTACCCAGAAGGTAATGAGACACTGGAATGTGTTGCCCAGAGCAGGTGTGGATGCCCCATCCCTGGCAGCATTCAAGGTCAGGCTGGGTGGTGTAACTTGGTGTAGTGGGTGGTGGCCCTGCCCGTGCTGGGGGGCTTGGAACGAGATCATCTTTAAGACCCCTTCCAACTGAAGCCCTTCTGTGATGGTTCTGTAAAAGGTCACCCAAATATATTCTGGTCTGATCAAGTGGTGGGGCAGCAGAGATACATAAAGAGAAAAGTGCCATGAGATCCTTACTTATTGTTCTGCATCATATGGAATGGATGATTGGTGCTGCAGAGAGATAATTGTAACTACTTTAACTTATCTGAAAAGAAAGGGCTATTGGAATGAGCAGGATTCATCATCTGCCCAAGAAGACATATGCCTCTGAAGCCTTCCAAGATCATAAAGACGGTGTGCATCAAAACTCCCAAATAAACTCAGATTTCTTCCAGTCAAGTTCTGTAAACATTCATAGTCTTTCATATGATTACTTCTATGGACTAAAACAAGCAAATTATCAATTTAATAGTATTTTTATGGTTTTATATGTAGATTACCAATTATTACATTTTCTAAATTATTTTGTTATTATTTCTATTTTCATTATTTTTAAATTATGTTTTTCAACAGCAGCACTGCATTTTTCATAGAGGACAACTGAAAGTTATATTTTACTGGTTTGCCTTTCTTTGCTTCTACAGCTCTGCAGAGAAAGAGCTCATGCATTATTTTATCTTTTTTTAAATTTTTTTTTTCCCCTCTAAGAACAAATTATAGAACATAGATGTTGGTGGTGGCCATATCTATATCTTGGTTTTGACTAGCTGTATAATTCCAGTCCCTACAAAGATGTCTTTCCCAGTTCCACTGTGCCAATGCCCTGATTCATCCTTGCTCTGGATGGCAGAAATCTACTGTAATTTCCTCCAGGATCTGTAGCAAGTGACCAATATTTTGTGGAATACTTTTTGGAAGCACATTTTCAGTTTGGCAATTCTTTTTTCAGTTCACTTGGCTTTCTTCTTACTTCACACTGCCAGATGTAGCACAGTTCCTAGTTTTTCTTGAATTTTATCATAGCATATAAAGACAGTTGTGAGAATAGAGAGAATAGAAATACAGTCAGTTACCAAGTTGTATCTTACTGCATTTTTGACTCAGTGTAGGCCAAAGCAGTACAGCACAGAAAAGCACAGTACAGGTAGGGGTAGGATCTCTATGTGTCACCTCATTCTGCTTTTTATAGAAGAGAGGAGGCAGATTTGTTGTGCTCTAAGTAGCTTTCAGTGTAGTGCTAGCAATCTTGGCTCTCAGTCAGCAAAAATCACCTAGATTTTTTCTTTCTTGCTGAGAATGAGTATCATAACATGAAATGGCCTTAATTACTATGTTTGTTTATTAATAATAATTATTCCATTGTGCTGCGGAGGATCACTTCTGAGGTAAGAACCTGGATGCTCTTTCTATGTTAGCTGAGCCCTGGAAAGTTTGATTGCAAAGAGATTTGGAGGGGCTGTGTGAGGGAAGCAGACATAAAAGCTGGAAAAGAAGGGAATTCCCACTTCCCCTGAGGGACTGGTTTATGTTACGGCTCTCTGGCCTGTAGGAATTTCTATCAGCTCCTGGAGTGTTTCTTCCTTTGAGGCATAAATGCAAATGCTGAGACTCAAGTTAGTTCTGTGTAGACAATGATATTGAGGTAGTTATCTGTGCTTAAGAAAGAAAAAAAATAACCTGTTTTTAACTCCTTGGATCTATAGTGAAAATTCTGTGCAGTCCCTGCCCAAGTGCCTCAAGCAAAGATAATTATCCTAAGAAGGAAACTGTCTCAACAGAGGAACTTTTTTGGTTGCAGACCAATTTCATGTCAATGTCATGTTCTGTTGCATCATGGTAAGCTGTAGGGGAGCCATTCTGTGTAGGCTAAAATCCGTACTCAGGCAGTCCCACAGGTCAGTCAATTTGCTAACAAGAGTTAAAAATTAAAAAAAAAAATCAACAAGAGGAAGAAAATTCAACTGAACTGAGATGGGTTTATTGCAACTATTTCCACCTAATGCCCTTAGTAAGCTTTAGCAGGTTTCACATCCCATGGTGACTTTCTCACTCTTCTGTACAGAAGCTTAAAGCAGAGCTAAGCTGTGTTGAGATATGCAATCTGTGGCCGACCAGTTCCATCTTGTCCCCTGCTAGTGGCATGCAACCTTTTGCAAATGAAACTAAGAAAAGTCTTACAGCCAGCAGGATTTTCCTGACTTCCCCTGCAAAATCTGTGTAGAAAAGAATGCACATATGCTTCCCTGTCTTTGAGCCAAATGGTGTTGTGAGATGATGTTCGGAGTCTTATTATCTCAGAGGTTCCACACAATGATATGATTCACGAAATGAAGGAATGTCTTTTGAAAGCACTGGAAACAGGCTGACACCTCCCATTGAAACTGTCAGAACGTGGCTGCTTGGTCTCTCTGAACCAGGAAACGCTCAGAGGGCTGGAGGCAGCGTGAATCAGGCTGACATTCCTGTGGCCAAGGCTCAGGCAGCAGTATCTAGGGTGACTTGATTGTCAGACTGGTTTCAAATCTAGAAAAGAAAACAATAGCAGTGAACAAATATTTGAAATAACAGTGAACTTAGACATACAGGTTTCCCCATTGCATTTAAATACTTCCAAAGATTTATGCTGTTAAATCCTGCCTCCTTCTGGTCTTCAGCCCATGACAATGCTTAATTTCACCCTAGACCACTACTGCTAAACCACTGTAGCCTAAATCTGAGTTCCATTTCTGGAGGCATTTTAGTCAAAATTCTGCATGACCCCTTTGAGCTCAGAGGGTCCAAAACTGGGATGCTTTCTATGCCATCTACTGTTTTAACCTTATCTTTTTTAGGCAGGCTGCTTTCAAGAACAGCAGGGACTATATAACTGTGTGACGAAGGGGAAGATTCTCTTTTGTTTTTACAAGGGCAGCTTTGCAAGAAGGATGGAAAGGAAGTTCCACTTCTTCCTCCCACTATTAGCTACCACACTGCTTCTCACTGTTCCATCAGTTCCTCACTGTTCCACTGCTGTTTCTTCATTCACATCAAGTCAGAGACAGACTATGACACTTCCATCAGGACATGCAGCATATGTAGTGTGGGTTTTTTTAAATGTTGTTGTGTCATTTCTGTACTTTCTACTCCCATGTAGACAAAACAAACCCCAAACAAACCAGCTTCTTCACTGGAAGGGTGGAGTAGCACTGGAGCAGGTTACGCAGAGTCTGGGAGAGCTGGATCCTTGGATGACTTCGAGACCTGGCAAGCAAAGCTGTGACTGACCTGATCTGGTGCTGGCAACAGCCCAACATTATCCTAGCCATGAGCTGGACAAGCCCCTTGAGAAGTTCTTTCCAACTATCATTTCTATGATTGATCCATCCTCTGCAGCCACGGGCTGTAAAATCATGGAGGGCTATTACCCAGTGTAAAGGAAGAATTCAGTTCTCATCTTTCACAGTCAAGTTGAGTCTTCTGCAGGAGTAATATGCATGTCTGTTCTTGCCTTGCAGTAAGATTACTCAAGTACACATGCTTTTATGAATTTTCTTTTCTTTCTTTCTTTCTTTCTTTCTTTTTTTTTTAATTTTTTAAATTTACATTTTGGTCTCTTTATAAAAGAAGACAAAGGAGGGTAAAAAGCCAGAGAGAGCCAGAGAGGAACATCAGTGTTGTTACTTTCAGAGATGAGCAGCTACAGAAAAAACAGATGGAGTGGAAACCCACACTACACCAGAACCTTCTGCAGACTGGGCTGTTCCTGGTTCGTGCTCCTGGGTTTATCTGTTGCTTTTGTGCAAATTTGGATGGTGACTAAGCGTACTTCCAGGAAAAGAAGATGATGTATTGAAATGGGCATGAATTTTCATTTTCCTGGCAAGACCTGGTTAAAAACACCACATCACTCATCCCACTGGGAGAGAGCATATATCCTTAATTAGCCAGGAAATAACATCAACAGTGTACCCAAAGCTACTTCTGGGATATCTCTTTCAAAATTCTGACATAACATTTACAGGAGGATTCCTGGAATAACTCTCCTCTCCTCTCCTCTCCTCTCCTCTCCTCTCCCCTTCCTCTCCTGCCCCTGCCCCCCTCGTACTGAATTTACACTCCACTC
>QUSF01000004.1:21137161-21192521 GCA_003676055.1 Chloebia gouldiae | reverse complement strand
CTCTCCTCTCCTCTCCTCTCCTCTCCTCTCCTCTCCTCTCCTCTCCTCTCCGTTTCTGAAAGGGCCTGTAGATAATGTTCTGTTATTTTTGTATCTTACAAAAATGTATCTTGAAAGTAAATTTTTGAAAGATTGAAAGTCTTGTATTGTCATGAATTGCCCTAGGATATGGGAGATATGGATTTCTCTTTCCATTTTACAATAATTTTTCTCTCATGCACTTTACAATAAGTATATAACCCTCTGTGTTCCAGAGCAACCAAATTTTATGTGAAAGTATAGCTTATTTGAGTATTGTTCGTTAAATTATGCTGCTCTATGGATGCTGAAATTAGCTCTTGGCAATATTAATGAACATATTTAAATCTTAGTGCACCAAACAACTGTCTTCAGGTAGGGAAACACATAATCTTTGTTCCCTTTGCCATCTTTTCTGTGTCTATACATCTTCAAGTTACAAGAGTTGAAGAGGCAAACATTTTGGTAGTTCTGTGTTCTGCTATTGATTTGATTAGACATTTCAAAAAGCACCTTGTAAAATGTAGACTTCTGAAAAAAATTTTCACCAAATATCTGAGAAGTCAAATATTCTTGCAACTTTCATAATACCAGTAAGCAATTAGTATTTAGGAAAAGTAGGTGGCAGACATTGAAACAAATTATTCTTTTATTCCCAATTGCAGTAATATGATTGACGTATATTTTAAAATAATCTCTCTAATAAGGAGAGTTTCTGAACAGACATGTTAAAACACATTAAGGGTTTAATTTTACTGAAGAACGTGACAGTCATTTCCTGTCAGCAAAGGATCTTCAGTGCACTGCCAACAAGCATTCCCTCATGAGGTAAAACAGGGTGGTTGGTAGAGTATTTGAGCACTTTCACACAGAACCATCAGCAAAGATCAACTTGAATGAGGAAATTATGAATCACATGTGTTCTTCCTGCTTGTGGAGCAAAGGAGAAAAATGACCAGAATTTCCATGCCAAGGAGGAGAGACAGATGAGCTGTGGGCTCCCTTCCAGTACAGGAGACACTGATGTTGGCTTCAATACTCTGATTAGAGTATGGTGAGCACTTGCTGGTGCTTGTCTCTCAGAAGTAAGTAAAATATTTAATTTGGTTTGGTTGGTGTTTTTATGTTCATTTTATATTTTTGTTTGATTATTTGTTTTATTTCTACAGCACTGAGCTCAAGTTTGCATTGAATTATTTATGAAGTCCACAAGATCTCGTTCCTGACTTATAATAAACACCTCAGCACCTACCACTGTATTTCCAAATTAGGATAAATTTTCCTTTGTATATTATTTCACAGTGCTACTTTGTCTACTGAAATTTATCTGCCATTTTAATGCACTGTCTCTTGTGTAACTTTGTGTGCCTTTTTAGAAGCAGCCCATGTCCTTACCAGACCGAATTTGAATTACCAGCACAACACCCCACCCCACCTCCTGTCAGAAATCCTCTGAATGCTGACCAGTTTATTTAAGCTAAATTTTTGTCATGTTATTTGTTTTCTTCATCCTGACTTGAAACCCAAGGAACTGTCTTGCCAACTGCTCATGCCTGAAAATAAAATCAACAGCAGCTAGGCTTCAAATAAAAAACATGCTATAGAAAAACGTGATCTTGAAAAGTCAAACCTTAAGTCAGAAACACAATATTTGTCATACTTTTATTTTTAGGCACACACTTTGTGTGCCTTTGTTTATCTTCCTGAAAGCAGGATTAAAACCTCTTTTATTACAGGGATTTTGTGAGTGTGAAGGAGTTTGGTTTTGTGAAGCTTTCAGGTACCTAGTAAGAAGAATATAGAAAGCTTCACAATTAAATTTAATCATTCTGCCCCTTGAATTCATATAATGAATGATAGCCTACGGCCATCCACCGAATGAGAATAAAGCAGGATGGAGGAACAACATGCTAAATAAAGCTGACCTACCTTACATGGAAATGTGAGATGGTGTCTCTGAGTTGAACAAATATATCTCTGTGAGAGAACAATTTATCATAGTGAGGGTAGACAAGTGTTTCCTGAAGCCCATGAAAAAGGCAAATCCTGTATAAGCACAGTATGAAAAGAAGGACACAGAGGACAGGGAAATATATGCTCTGATGATATTTGGTGAATAGGAGGTTTAAACCCCTCAGGTGATGGTGGGGACAAGCACATAAAAGGTCCAATACATACAAATGTTATGTAAGTGCACTGAGGAAAATGTCAGGCTGTTCTGTCACTGCAGCCCTGATCCAGCATCAAGCACTGTCTGAGGTATGAACCCTGCCTCACCAAGCCCAGAGGAAATATGCCAGAGAAATATGCAGTTTGGAGGGAGAGGTGGAACCATCTATCAGCATATTTTTCCTAAAGGTAGGAGTGCCACAAAGTCAAGTGTTCAGCCTCAGTCAGTCAATTAATCTTACTAATTTGACAGGATACAAACCTAGCAAAAATTGGGTCATTTTCTGCTGAACTAGTGAGTTAAATGGGCTGATGAAATTATCTGACAAGTTTCATTAGTGTGAGGGAAGGTGTGGAACTGCGCTGCTGAAAGTTAAGGGTCTAGAAGGAAGGATTAACATTTATCTTTAGTTTTGTGCTGGAAAGTGAACCATTGAATCACAGCAGCTGCATTTTATGATACTTTTTACGGAAAACTGTGGAATCAAGTCTTGCAATAGTAAGATCTCTTTTCCATTCAAAGCACAGATGCCTGCTCCTGGCAGGCAAAGGCCTGACTGGATTGCTATGGAGCTGTGGAGGCATGGGGCAGCCTCAGCCCCGATATGCCAAGGACTGCAGAGGCACAAGCAGACCAAGTGAGAATGCAGCTGTCGGAGGCTGTGGCCACCAACCTCTGTTAAGTTCTACTAAGATATGTGAATTGTGGTCTTGAGAGATTTTGAAGACCAATAGCACATGGAGGTTGAGTGATACAGGTGATTTGTTTGTGGAAGATGATGGCAAAGAAGAGACGTGGTGAGATGACTGTAGCATAAAGAGAAGCTGAAAGAGGAGAGGGAGGGGAGAAGCTGTGGTTTTGCTGTAAGAGTGCAAGGGAAAAAGGCAATGATGCAGAGTTCTACTGGCAGATGCTGTGTAGTGTGAATGCAGCTGTACTGTCTTCAGGTAGAAGTCAGATTTTGAGGCTATGCAGTTGCTCTAATGCAGAAGAGGCTGCATTATAATACTGGTTTACAGCCAGCTGCTCCTGCAGCTGTTAACAGGGAAGGTGCATGGCAGGGACCCCAGAGGTGACCAACCTTGCTTCAGTGGCAGTGCTGCACCAAACCATCCCTGCCTACTCAGTGAGAGAAGAGCTTTGGAACAAAACAGCAGGCTCTGGAGACACAAGGCCTGCACTAGAAACATTGCAGGGGGTCACTACAGACTAAGCTGTGTCTAGTTCCCAGGATTAAATACCTCTTAGCAGTTGGAGTGCACTGGGTGCACTCATGGAGTTCATCTTCTGGTTTAGATTCATGAGAAAGGAATTCTGTCAGTGTCCTGGGAGACTGCTCAGTGGTTGGAATGCAAGTACAATAAATGTGGATGATTGGGAGAGTTGTTTTGAAAACACACTCTTGCTTTGAACCAGAAAGCTAATTTAAGATCATGCAAGAGGGTCTAGTCTGGATTTAGTTTGACTTTTGAAAAACACCTGGGTGGCTTGACTGGCGTTCCTTCTGTGTCTGGGATAACAATTGCATTCAATGTGTCATGGAGACAATTCTGCCTCTTGGCAGTCCTATTGGGGTCACAATAGTTGGATCAAGTGTTGCTGCTGAGCACTGCCAGCACACCTGGCCCTGGGGACAGGGATCTGCCCAAGGGGTAGTAGTTGCTCTGCACCCAAGTTTGCAGATTTCAACCCTGTTTCATTTATATTCCAGTCCCTCAGTTTGTTTTAAATACATTAAATTCATTGGCTGACTGGACATCTGAGGGGATGGATACATTTGCTCTGTGGCTGAGGTTTGTCGTAAGTTGATTTGTCCTGTTCAGCTCTTGTTCCCCAGCACGGCTTTGGCCTTTTCTCCTCAAACTTCCAGCAGCTTCACCAATTTGAAGGAAATTCTGGCAAACCCTAGAACACTTTCTTGTGCAACAGCCCAGCCAGAACATTTCCTGTGGGTCCTCAAACGCTTCCTATGAAAGACTCTGCAGTCACTCTCTAGCAAGAAGTCTACTCAACCTGTGCTCTAGGGTCAAACTTGACATTATGAGGACCTGTTGAGACCTCAAGAGCTGCAAGAAGCTCCCTTCCTCCTGTACTGTCTTGATGACCAGATGAAGCACCTTTTAGCTGGGGTACCACAAAGGGTGTGGAAACTGAGGGGAAGGAGGGGCTGGGGGGGGGCCCAGGTGTGAAAAGCTGTCTTGTTTTTGTTGGGATTTTTTTTGCTTTTGTAATATGGACACTGGGTTCATTTAGGTAGGAAAGGGAGGGTCAGATTTGGAGCTCAATGTGCCATCTCCATCTGAAAAATGCATTTTTAGAGCAGTGTGATCTGCAGTATGCCCATATTTACTGGGACATTAAATCCATGCAATGCTAGGGGTGTTACATCTGCTCAAATGGTTTTATTGTCTCTACAGCCCAAAACATTTGTATGGACTCTAACTGTAGCCAGAGCTAATTATTTTTAGACTAGATTTTATATTACAAACATCCTCACATAAGAATGGCCTTTAATTCTCTTTTGGCTGTTGGACAAATATCCTCTGCCCATCAGAGGTGAGTCACTATTTGTGTCACTGCCTCTATATATTCACCTTAGCATGCACTCTCTTCACTTGATAGTAAAAGGTGTTGGTTGTACTTTAATATCAAAAGCCAAGATGAAATAAATAAGAAGCCCCAGCTTTTAATTTTTTTCCTTTAAGATAATGTTTTGCTTCCTTCCCTAATTTAGTATGTCCCAGCATCTGGGTAATTTCAGCAAAGAGGTTAATGATTGGAATGTGAAAGTTTTTATTGTCCTTATAAAACTGTCTACTACACAAACTAATTAACTTGAAGTGGTAATATGCCAAGAAGGGCTTATAAAGGACTCTGCGTCCATTCCTAAGTTGTCTTTCTTCAGGGCTATCAAATTGGCATATAACATTTATGTCTTAAAAATATAACAAGTTGTTTTCTGCCAGTGTTTCATCTATATGGTGGAGTTAAGTGCCATGACTAGGAAGATCAGAAGTTTTCTGCTATTTCTTGCTGTGTTCTCCCTGCTGTGGTGTTTTTTTTTTCTTTTTTTAACTTATAATTCTGTATTCCATATCAGTAATAGCCAGACTTTTTTCCATCCCACTGTGCTAAAGTACTAATTTGGACTCCACTGAATGTTGAACTATCTTTTAAAAAAGAAATTTTGAAAAATTAAAGCAGCCATGTTGTAAATAGACACTCTTAAAATCATTTGCTTTATCCAGACAAGAACAATTTTTATTTATTTGTTTGTTTTTATTAAATGACTATTGCCTTCAGATCCTGGAAATAGAGCCCTTCTTTAAGTAGTGTGGAGAACCACAGTGTGTTCAACCTCTGCAGGGATATGTACAGTAGGTGACTTATCTTTGAGCAAAATGAAAGTTTTAACCTAATACTAGAATGCTTAGCTAACTTTAAACCATCCAATTTCAGAGAAAATAGCTGTATATTCAGCAGCATGAATCCAAAATTATTATTCCTCTTTTCCTTTAGAATTTTGAGTCTCTGTGTGTACTAAATTTATGCCATTATCCTGTTGTTCCTGAACTGTAATATATAGTGAACATGTGAAGCAAGCAGGGAGGAGCTTCATGGGTTGAGTGGAGAGGGCTGAAGTGGAGGAAGCAAAATAGGATGTTTTGAACACATTGGTCAAGAATAGCATGGAAGTAATTCAGTGATGGCAGTTGGGTTTTTGTTTTCCTACTTATTTACAAATCAGGTTAGAACTGTGCAAAGCAATGTTAGTAGAATGTTTATGTGAATGACTGTGAAGATTATTCACGATATTATGGGGTTTTTTTGGTGGGCATTTTTCTTGCTGGCTGGAGGAAGTGGAAAATGAAGTGCTTGTAGAATGTATAGACTGGAAAGTTACTGGCAGAGCAAAAAAATAGTCAATTCTGTAGGAACAGGAAGATGAAACTATGCAGAGTTTTCCAGAGTGTTTGAAGTAAAAATAGAATTAATTATGTTTAATTTAATGCTTAGGGATTTAAAGCTCACTGTAAAACGAGCCAGAAAGATGAATTTATTCTTGATAGACTGAATAGAGAAAGACAAAGCTGATCTTTGGTGTTCAGAGAGAAGGATTTTGTGGTTTTCAAGACATGAAATGACCAAGTCTTGACTTTGATTAAGACCTGTATAAGCAGAGAAGAAATGTGAGAAACGAGTTCAGAAAATATGGAAAGGTGTGCACAATGAGGTCTACAATGAGTCAACAGATATGGCTGTAACAGAGGCAAAAAGCAAGACTGTGACTTCTGGTGCTGCCTATTATGGAGTAGGATGGAGTAGACAGAAATTTTAGAGGCAAGATTTACAACTTGATTTGGGAAAGCTTAAGTTTTATTATTAGAAGTCAGTGAGCTTTATATTGCATATGGGTTCTATTTAAGAACATAAAGAGAAAAATATCAAGC
This sequence comes from Chloebia gouldiae, assembly GCA_003676055.1. Taxonomy (NCBI): domain Eukaryota; kingdom Metazoa; phylum Chordata; class Aves; order Passeriformes; family Passeridae; genus Chloebia; species Chloebia gouldiae. Next base: position 21,185,882 of record QUSF01000004.1, on the reverse strand, counting down.
CAATTTCTTTTCCTATAAATTTTATTTTAATAAGCTGAAGAACTTCTAGGGCATTTTCTTATTGTTAATAATATACTTCTTGGGCGGTTGAAAGCATGGGATGGAAGACAAACAAATACACTAACATCAGAATATTGTATGCCCTGGAGTATTCTAAAAACATAGCATTTGGTCCAGAGCTAGACCAAGACACCTGGAGATTATGTGTTTCTCCATCTGAGGAACTCAGCTCACTAGTGGCTGACAGAAGTGTCCCATTACTCAAATTCCTTGACTTGAGTAACATACTGAAAGATTATAGTATGTTGGGAATTAGGATATTGCCTTGCTTTCTGACACAATACCTTGAGTCATGACTAAATAAGGTTTATGCTTGATGGAAAGATTTTATTCTACCACATGGATGTAGAATATGGGTAATTTTTCCAGCTGTAGAGTTACTACTATCTTTGTGTTCTTGATATTTTTAAAAAATAGTTTGTGAAGGTATTTCTGAATAGACTTATTGCTGGATATTAGCACTAGATGCATTCATATTATTGGGAAAGAAGAAGAAAAATATGCCACTAGTTACTAATTTATTAATGTTCTAAAAAATGAAGCAAGGCAGTTCCACTTAGGAGACTGAGTTTCAGCCTTTTCATCTCATGCCTCTCTAGAGATTGAGATGAAGATAGGAAAACAGTGACCTAGATCCCCTTCAGGCTGTAATAACAAGTGTGAATGTGTTCATTGTGCAGAGACTTCTCTATATAATGATTTCATACAAATGAGAGGCTCCAAACTTAAACTGATGTATGGCTCTGACTAGTGTCTTTGGGTTGTGCAGCTGTGGGAGCATGGCTGCTCTTTATACTTCATACGAGGTGCAGTTTTGCACCAGGGCAGCAGCTCCCATTCTTTGTCTTACTGTGGGAACAGAGGCTCAGATGACCTTGGTGACAGGATGGAAAATATTCCCTACCTAACAATGTAGGTAGAAATAGATGTTTAACTAGTTTAGGCAAGGAATAACTGTATAACTCTCAATGCAACCTTCAGCTGATGGATTCAATATAATAAACTCAATAATATCCTGATTAACCTCCCTTTCCATTTAGGGAAACAGGATAGAGTTGGCATCATGGTATATGCCCTACCCTTCTGACAAAGTCAGCAGTGGAAAGGAAACCCAGGTATATATAGCTGTTTAATTAAGGCACTCCATGCAAAATCTGGGACATGGGTTCTTGAAGTGGATTACAATATCTTGAATGAGAATTAAGGTTTCCTTTGCTGTGTCATTGCACATTGCTGTGTATCAGTGTTCAGAAAATTGTGATTTTGCTTTTTATGTTAATTTAAAGCCTGTTTCTGGCTTATTTCACAGGTAATTTAGAATATGCAATTCTCATTTCCTTTTGTCCTTCACTATACCTCCCCTTTCTCTCTTGCCTGTTTGGGTAGGGTAGCTGGCAAGCAGTAAGCAATTGCTTTCCTTCATTTCAAGGGAGAAACAACACAGAAGAAAATAGCTGGATTCTGCAGAGAAAAGGTCTGCAATGACATTAACTTTTTAAATCTGTGTTTGTGAGTTTACTCCTTACTCATTTTCTTGAATAGAATTAATGGAAAGTAAATCATGTCAAGGTTAGTCTCTGGCTTAATATTGGTCTTACTGAGGAGAAATAAAACTTTTTAAAGTTAGAGCCATGCCTATTTGAAAGACCATGACTTGCTTACTGAAAACCTTGTGGATTATGCAGATGGTTAGTTGTGCACATAAACTGACCAAGAGGGAAAACAATGGCAGATGGTAGATGGAACTTTTCTTCCTTTTCAGGTGAGTATCAATCCTTTCAAAACAACTGTTGGGGGTACCAATGTGGAGAAAAGGAAAGACACAACATATGTTGGTGAGCTAGAATGTAATTAAAATAAGAATTTAAAACTGGTAATTTATGCCTATCATTAATCTGAGTTGTTATGATTGAAAGTAGGATAAAGTATTTCTATTTGGATAAGAAAAAGTTATTGTGAAAGCCCTGCGCTTTTGTCTTGGAAGCCTGCTTGTGATACTTCAAAATGATCAATGATTTTGTGAGGTAATAGGGTAGATTGGGCTCTCTCTCTGCTTCTCTTCTTCCACTGATTTGTAAGGAATTTTAAAGCAATTTTAAAACTTAAAATTAGAAGAGATGTCAGTCCTGAGTTGGGTGAATAAAAAAGCTTCCTTTTTTATATTTCCTTATTAAAAAAAAAAATTCAAAGCAGTTAGGTCCAGATGTCTTCATCTAGATCTGCAGATTTAATTAGGAGGTTTCAAAGTTTGTGGGTGCTACCTTTTGTATTCATAAGGTAGAAAATCCTTTTAGCATCTTGTGGTTGCAGTCCTCCATGTAAAGCCATTGTAATGTCATTAGATCTGTGCAACAAGTACTTAGTTTGCACTCAGCCTGGGACATTCCTGTTGTAGCTGTCTTGCACCCAATCTAACATGTGCCTTGGCTCATAAGAAATAATTTTTGGGAAAAATTAACAACAGACTGATATTTTAAAAATAGCAAACATTCAAAAAGCAGGAAAACCATAATAATTTTGTCTCGATTTACATATAATTTGCATATGTGAATAAACAAACACATAGAGCCTACAGTTAGCAATAAGAAGGCAGAAGTCTTTGTAAAAAATTGCCTGATATTTTCCCTGTTCTTTCCTGGCCTCCCTCCCTCTCCATTCTCCTCTGTGTCCATGTTAGACATGCTGCTGCTTCACTCCTGCCAGAGAAGTTTACGTGAAGGTCACATGCAGCCAGATGCCCTCTGGAGAGTCTGGAGCAGCAGCCTGGAAAAGGGTGTCTGGTGGGCACTGCTACCCGCCATGGTGGGGCTGGCCCCGGGCGTGCTGCCCCTATGTGCCCACCCCACCCCTGTCACTTCCCAGTCTTTGGGAACACAGGGCAGGCTGATGGGCATGAGGCAGAGCTCTGATATCAACTAGATTATGACTCCTGGCTTGCCATAATGATGTTTCTGAATCTCCTCCTTTGCCTAAGAAAAATAAAAGCTCACTGTCTCTTTTCAACTCCATTTCCTCCAATAAACATTGTAGAAATGATATCAAATAGTAATTAAGAAAATAGAAATAGTTCCTTTAAGGAAAACTTCAGGTACTCGAGTTATTTGAACAGACTGGCATGCAGCACATCATCAACTTTGCTAACTTAAATGATATACCTTAGTTTTCATGTCAGTCTAACACAAATGAAGTTTCAGTTGTGTTGTCCCCTGCTAAATAGTGAATTACATTCTCAGAGACCCAAGGAAGTCTCAAACATTCAAAATTCTACAGCTATAGCTCTTTTTTTGTGAGTAACTGTTCATTATGGATCACTAGACTGGATCTGATACTGGGTCAGTTTGAGAGCTTTATTGTATTGTTTAGAATGACATAGGATTAATATTAGAAGAGAGAAACAGTCAAAAACGAGACCATGCGAAGTCAAGCCAGCACTAATTAGGAAGTCTATGACATTTCCCAATTTATGGAGAAACTTTATTTAATTCATTAATGTAGGGACACAGTTTGTGGTAATTGGGAGCGGGGCTGAGCCTCATCCCCAGCGGGCTCAGCTGTGAGCAGCAGGTGAGCAGCACTGACAGCAACGAGCCATGGAGTGCCCAGCACTGCCCAACCACCAAAGGGAGCAGAGGGCACACAGGGCAGGGCAGGAACATGAGGGGATAAAAGGCTGGGCTGAAGGACAAGAAAAGTAGATGCCTGCAGCCTTCTGAAGTGAGATGTGTTACTCTGTATGGGTTGAAGCTTTCTGAGCTTGTGTGATGATGCTCTGTGTATTGTGGTTGTCTCAACTGTGATGCATTAATCAGAAAGTATCAAAGTCTCTTCTTTCTAAGGTGAGTGATGGGTAAGAGAGTGTTATTATTTCCTATGGTTTCTTTTGAAGTCAATAAGCAAAATTTTTACTTACAGGCTAAAGTTTAATGGACTGAAGTGGTCTGCACATTGGACATTGCTGGACATCTTCAGGGCACTGGGGCTTCTTGCTTCAAGTTGAGCTTTTGTTTTATTCTGGGCTTCAAGTGTATAGGGTCCAGCCTTTTGTGTACTTTCCTACCATGTATAAAGGGATTTTCATGGCTAGGGAAAGCAGTTTTTGCCAGAAACTTTTCTCATCCAAATAGAACTGGCAAGTGGCCAAAATTGTGCTGGTGGTTCTTTAGTTGTGAATTTTAATTTCCAGGCAGCTCCTTTTCGTACTTGTCCACATAACATTTGCTTCTCTCATCACTGCTCTGAACAGAGGGTGTGAGCAGGTTCCTGGTGCAGAAGGTGATGGCTACAGGCTTAGCCTCCAGCCCAGGCCTTCAGAAGGGTTATGGGGAGGGGCTCTCTGCTCTGCCAGCCTTCCTGCTCTACCTGGAGGCTGGCAGCAGGGTGGCCCACTGGGCCCTAGCAGCAGCTTGCCCACAGCTTTCACAATCTTCACTCATCTCTCTGTCTGATGGGCAGATGAAAGCCAGGCTACTCAGCATGCAGAGGGCAGTGTGGTTTGTCCTACAGTTGAAAAATGATAAGGAGATTTTTTCACTTGGTTGGCTAGAAACTTCTTTACCCTCTTCTGAATAAAAAGCCACCTCCCTGGCATTTTTTTTAAAACTCATTGTCATTCATTCAACAGTGTTAAATCTGCTCATTTTGAAGTATAAAGTGTTTTTCCCTAGCAACAAGGTTTTTCTTGTAAGTGACAGATTGGATGTAGGAGAAGGGTGGGGCAGAGTGAAAATATATATTTCTTAAAATACTGTTCAATAACTACTCCCTTTAGAGCCTTAGTGTTAAAATCATGCTACTGAATGTTTATTTTAAGTAAGGTTCCCTTGCATGATAACCAGATTTGACTTATAAAATTTGTTCTTAAATTGACACACATGATATTAAGTTTTAAATATAGAAATAATTTATAACTCCTACATCTCAATTCTGTATCATCCCGTAGGAATAATTTGTTGAAAATATTCCTTGACAACAGGCATGTACTAACACGGGCTCTAAAATCTGTGGCACCATACTTTAAAAGCCTGTTTGCATTTTGTCTGTTTCTTTAAAGGGCTTCCGTATTGTCTCGGACTCCCCTGGAAATGCAGTAAGGATTCGTATCACATCTCAGTTGCCATAGCAACAGCAGTCTTTCCCATAATGAGCTGCATCATCTGAACTGATGTCACAGCATCATGCAGCAGGTCACACAAGGCACCTCCTAGTATTGCATCTTACAGATGTGCCGTAAACATCAAAAGAGGATGATTTGAACAGGACATGGTAAGTTGCAAAATATTGTGCTGTTCTTAAATGCAGGGTTATTTTTTCCTGTTTTATAAGGTTTTTCTGATGTAAGTGTGTGGGTTTTGCCTTGTAAAAATCATTTTGAAGAAAGATGCTGCATGCCTAAGTATTATTTTCAGTCAGACAGGCTAAGACAAAGGCCTACAGAAAACACATTCAGTCTGAATGTTTAGACTTGCCTTTGCTTTTGTGATAATAGGCTGAATATTTGAAGGTAATATATTTAAATTTCACAATCTAATTAATGTAGCTGTTGTCTGATTTTCTTAAATGGAAAGAATAGCTGTTTTCAGTTCTAATGCCATAAACATAGTTTGTTCCTTTCCTTGTCTCTTCATTTCAGTATTTCTATTATGTTTAGCTCCTCTTTGAACCTATTTTATCTCGATAGCATGAGCATCACCTATTTACTTTCATTGGCCTTCCATAGCATGATAGCACAGAAAATACTGTGCAAACAGTGCTGAACAAGCAACTGGAATGGTATTGATTTTAAACATGGTTCAGTACTGTCCTATTTCTACTGTCATTCTTAAAAAAGCAAAACATAGATTTAATTGTCAAACAATAACCAAATGTTTTGAAAAGACAGTAGCTTTTAGTACTTTTACTGTTTTACTTTCTTTGACTCTGTTTTTAAAATTATAATATGAGTTTAGTGAATCTTTAGATCTAATCTTTTACTGGAAAGAAAACAAGCTTTTTTTTTTCCTGCTGCAACTGCAGTAAAAGGTGTAGCCAAAGATTGAAGCATTCTGAGAGGGTTTGCAATGAATAAAATAATAGGAATAATTAAAAAGGTTTCCACCTCTATCTTGGGAAGAAAATACCTATCTTTTATATTTAGAAAGCTGATTAAAGTAATGTCTACAGTATTTAGTAGTTCTTTACAATGTCCAGTATTTATGTTGTATTAAGGTCTTGCTTCTGGAAGCTAGGTTTATTTTGCTTAAATTCAAGTTAATCTTGCTGGATTGTATATAATAACACTGTTTGATTTTGTATGTTCGAAATATTGTCTTTCAGCTACTTGCTATTAGAAGGAAAGAAAAGAGCAGACACATGTCATTTTAATTGATCAATATGTCCACTGGGAATTAGGGAGTGGTCTCTGGCTCTGTTTCTCCCTGTGTAGTTTATATTTCAAAAGTGCAGCAAGAAAAAAAGCAACTGTTAATTTCGTAGTGATATCAATATTTATCGTGGAGTTTGGTCCCTTCTATTTGATAAAATAATAAATATAATGAGATCTGACTACTCTTCACAAGGGTGTGTGTGATGGTCTTATCTGGCACAAGCTGGAATAGAGCTCTAATATCCTAATTAGGCAGTCTGTACAGAATCACACATGCTTTTTTCAGCACAATCTGGGTACATCTGTTGGGTTTTTTTCCCTGCTGCAAAACACAAAGCGAAATACTGTAAATTAGTGATTAGAGTTATGTTTTATTTATTTGTGATGCATTTTACAGTATGAAAGTAGTGGTCTCCTGCACTTGCTGTGTTCCCATCAGGCAAACTCGGAAGGGATGAGTTAGCAGGAGGATGGGGGTGGGGCGGGACAGCTGATGTCTGCCTAGTGTCAGAATCAGGTGTGAGGAGAGCTGGTGAGCAATGCCTTTAAGTGCAGCCTGAGGGATCATAAAAGAACAGCCAATAAGACACAGATGTAAGATATTTCTGGTTTAAATATTATGTTTTGAGTATCATTAATAATAATAAATGTATTTTCTTAGATTTTTAAAGTGACTTGATCACAGCTAGAATTTCTCAGATCAATGTTCAAACTTAGTGGAAACATACTGGGTAAAAAAGAACAACTTTTGATGGTATTAATGGATGCATGACCTACTATGAAGACCTCAGTGGAGGATATTTTTTCCCCCTCTAATAATAATACAAATGATGTAGTTTCTTAAACACTTTTTTTTTTTTAAAAAAAGTCCTACTATTCTCTACTCCTCACACTTCTTACAGCATTTTTTGCCCTGGGAAACACCTGCTAATAATGGAGCTGTGATGACACTACTTGATTCTTGGTAATCTTGGCAAATTTTGACTCCTGTTGAACACTTTGATTATAGAATGCTTCCTGTTAATTTTTGTATGGGCCCAAGTGTTGTGCTGAGATCTGTATGCAAGGATATGACAAGTATGGAGTGATGAAGAGAGTGTTACTATGAAAAGCAAGCCTGATTGCCTGAGTCAGAGCATGACCAAATGTAGAAACACTAAAGATATAATACAATTTTGCTTGTTGTTAAGGCAGATTCATAACTGGTACAAGTGAGACAGCATTTGACAGTGTGAAAATTGTGCTGCTTTCAGCTTTGTTTCACAGCTGGCCTTATACCATTTCTGAAGGCAATATGTTTTGTAAATACATGTATTCTTCCCTGAAGTAGCTTCATTTGCACTGTTACTCTGAAGGCCAGAGTTCTTCTGTACATGCAGAATCATACTGACGTGGAGCTGGCTGTGTACTAGTGAACTGAAAGGATGTCACTGTTTAATCTTTACTTTGCTCTGAAGGGTCTTATTATATCATCAATTAAGTAGTTCTTATATAGCTTAACACTCGATGCAGAGAGAAACAGAAGCTTGGTTCTTCCCAAAGCAGCTGTAGGAGCTGATGATAAAACCTGATCACAGTGGAAGTTGGTACAATTTTAACAGCTTGTAGAGTTTTTTTTATACCATACAACAATGCAAAGCCTACTTAGAGGGGATCAGAACATGCCCTCAATGGAAGGAATTTTCTTTCTTCTCTAAAGAGGAGTTGAGGGAACTTAATCTATGCTCTGAACTTCATCTTCTGTAGGTCAAGTTACACTAGAACAGTGGGTGGGTGTCCTGTGTCTCCCACCTCTGACAGATCAGGAATGAAGCTGTGCTCAGAAACACATCCCTTGAAAGTCTAGTCAAAGGAAATCTCTATCAGAAATGCTCAGGTATTGATTAGAATTGATGGCATTTCCAAAATGCTGGTGAAATATTTCCTTCAAAATAATGGAAGAATTAGAAATAATTTTTAAATTTGCCATGCCATGTCCTGGTTGCACCTTTCTGTAAAAGTCACTGCTGCATCATGAAAGAAATATTGGCAAAATTCTGGGCTTGTTTCCCATCCCCACCCCCAGTCTCTGCTGAGTGCTCCTAGCTTCAGGGTGGGGCAGAATGTCTGAAGTTCCAGAGGTGCTTTCAAAAGAAAAAAATAATGTGTATTAAGAGAACATGTTTCTCTCTCAAAATACTATATTTATATTTGGTATTGTAAGTATGGCCCATATTCTATAATGAAATGTCTCTGCATTATAATATCTTTGCAGGTATTATACTGGTTTTACTGGGACAAAGTTAATAATACATGAATGAAAAGATGGCATTAAGCATTAAGAAGTCATCTTGCAACTGATTTATGTCTGAATACTAACATTTCTGTGGACTGGACAGGGTAAAGGGGACTTGTGCTTTTCTGTAAAAACAGACACTCATTAAAGCAGATTCTAGCTGCAGAAGATGACAAAGTTGTAAATGTTGCCCCTGTGAGTCATCCAGGCTGGGCCAAGTCTTTCCTGCCACAGGAAAGGAAGGAATCAATGCAAAAGCTGAGCTGGATGGAGAGCCAGAAGAAGACTAGATGAGCAAGAGAACAGGACATACAGTGGATGATGGTCATCATATCTGACATCATGGTCATGATCCAGAGTTCTCCTGAAAAGGCAGCTCCCACACTGGGCTTCTCAGCCTCTGGAGGCTGGCAGAGGGCAAGGCAGACCTCAACTGTGTTTCTAACCCTACCAAGCTGTTACTGTAGTCCTTTTCTCTTTTGTCAGTGCTTAAAGGCTACCTATAGCTTGCTTGCTGCACAGGCAGGTGTGCTGTTTGATCAGTGCTCCTGGATGAAGACCTGTGGAATATTGTCTTTTTCATATCCAGTCTTATATTTTATATTTTTTGTAGATTTAAAAAGAAAAGTACCTATCCCCACTTCATATCCATTTAAAAAAAACCTGCTAAAAGTGTGTATTATAAATCCTTCAGCTAGTTTGGTATGTTCCTATTTATGTGTATATATAATGTCAGAACGGTCATCAAAAAAAATCACTTTGAGTATCAAAATGTCCTTTCCTGAAGCAAAATTTTTCTTATTTTTAAAAAGCTTTTAGAGAAGTTTTGGTTCTGAGGAAAAGATGGAATAAATTAAAAAAAAACAATCCAGATAGCTCTTCCCTTCCTGTTTGGTGCATGAAAGACAGGTTTCAAATATCTGACTCCTGAGTGCTTTGAATCCCAGCAAGGCTGACTCAGCTTTTCATCCCTCCAAGGTCAAAAAATTCAGCCCTGTGTACTTTAGAATGTCTGGCATTTTCAGGCAAGATGTTTCAAGCCAGGAATACTCTCTGCTCTGTGTGAACTCTCAGTTTTCATGGCATATGTCAGATGCAGACTTGGCCAAAATGCTGCTGCCTCCTGCTTGTCCAGTGTTCAGTCCTGGTGGCAGGCAAGGAGGGATTTTCCCTCAGCTGTGTAAAGAATGTCTTCTTAGGTGCCTGAAAGTGGAGATAGTTTGTAAATATACAGGGTGTCCTCCAGCCTGAGGAATAATCTTTGTGTCCTGAGCAGACTATCAGCCTCAAGATGATGGAGAACGAGCACTGTGAATTGTATAGACACTTCCCTACCTTTGCCAGCCCAGGGGCTCCTGGCACAGGTAAGAGTGCTCAGGGCAAGCAGCTGGCTCTGGAAGAATGTTCTGTAGGGTGAGGCAGTCACCTAGAAAGGCTCAGAGAAAGGGGAGCACCTGGCTCTTGGGACAGCAGGTACAGGAGGTCCATGAATTCCTGACCCCCAGCACTGCTGCTGCTCCACATCCAGCTCCTTTCACAGAGACCCAAAGTATGCGAAGCATTTAGCTGAAATGTGCGTTCTCTCTTTGGCACAGAGGTCTTGCAAGTGATGGTGATTTCAACGAGGAAATACCTCTGTAAAATACTTTTCTCAGCCTCCTCAGGTGCTGTGTGTTATGGGAGCTGACACACTTGGAAGGATGGCCTTTGTTAGCAGGAGGTTGTATTAAAGAACTCCTAGCATTTGACTGAGGAAGCACCCAACTGCAGTAATTAGTTCTGCTTTCAGTCTTACTGTATATCTATTATTTTTTTATGGTTTTTTTTGTCTTTCAAGAGCTGCCCTGTACTGATTCTCTTGTAAGCTCAATGTTGTCACAGTTTCAGAATTAGGATGCTGATATGAAGTTACTTTATGTGCTGTCAGATATTAATATCAATTTTTTGCCAGCTTGGTGTGTGGATAAAATGAATGCTAATGTCTGAATACAAGTTTGTTTTCTGTGTGATTTTTGCAGCATTTTTTCTCTGGTCTAAAAGCTTATAGATGAATCTACTTCAGTCTTAACCTGTAAGGATGGGATGCATTTTATCTTACACTTGTATTTGTTTTCAGCTCCTCTCAATTCCGTCATATATTGACTTCCTCTCTTACTATCTCCTCCCAGATTGCTGTTCCTGGATTATATGAGTGTAATTGCTCTGTTCTACAAAGCTGTCATTCCTTTCTTATTTAAATCCCTTTGAGAAAGGTTGCATTCCTTCTGGACAGTTTCTAAAAAGTTGTTAATGACATTTTAGATACAGAAAACTTGTGAGACTTAAGGGTTATTACTATGTTTTAAAAAAACAGATTTCAGATCTCTCTACTGAAGCTTGGATAGAGCCCTTACAGTGCAAGGGACTGTAATGATTTGCCTGAGGAACAGGCAAATATTTTCTGCCTTGTTTGCCTTGATTTTCAGCTTAACTTGAGGAGAATAATTTTTTTTTTCTCACTTTTCCTAAATATTTCCTTACAAGGGATAAGTCACATGCCCAAGCTTCTTGGAAAACCTGTGGCCGACTTGGTAGAAAAAGATATTTTTTCTGTTCCTTATATAGAACTTAAAATGTTTATAGTCTTTTATCTGCCTGTCTTTGTATTTTTCCTGTTTGTGCTTCTGTTTATTTTGAGGTTGGTTGTATTTTATTGGTCATGGTTTTATTGAATAAAGCTGAGCTTTTAGTGGGGATCCATCATGTACTTTCAAGGGATTTAAGGCAAAAAATGCTTGTTACCTGCTGTAAACTAGGCTGCAAATTAACATGAGAAGCATGGAACATTCTAGTTTTTAAAAGAGGAGCGAAATAGAGACTTTTGGAATTCGCTTAAGTTAACAAAATGAATTATCATAACTACGCCAAGCTGTAGAGTCTATTAATTCTGTGTATTTCTTCAGGAGTATCTGTTTCTTATAGTGTTTTAGCCAAACCTTGACTGTATTGATTAAAATGAAACAAAAAGCTGCATCTTTATGCATTTAATTTACAACAGAAAGGAAAATGTTCAGTGCACTTCTTGGTTTAAAAAAATCCCACAGTACAACACAATCCCACATTTGTTTTGGGAGTTTAAAAACAGCATTTTGTTTATTGGCTAGATAAGTGCTCCTCCTTTGTTTAACAGATTGCTGTGACAGAATATTCTCTATCAAGAGAGTTGATACAACAAAACATGCCTGAAAAATAGAAAAAAAGTAAATAATACACCTACCAACTGAAACAGTTATGCTCATTAGGTAGAAAATAGGGAAGTAAGGACAGATGCCTTTTTTGCATTTCATAGTACAACATTAGATGCTGCTAACCAAGCCCACCAAGAAATGCTGTTGAACAGTCAATTGTATTGTATTTTTTCCCTTTCAATTATATGTCTGTATGTTTTTGACAGGTATTTATTTGAGAGACTGAGAGAACATGTACCATGAACACAAACCAAACAGAAAGGAGTTTGATATTGTCGACTCTGAGGGCTGTATAAAATTGTTGTTCAGCTGATATTGAAAAATGAACCTTAAAGAAACTCAAACAAAATACTATTTAATATTGGAAAAAAAAAAAAGAATGAAAAACTTTTCTTGACACTTAGTTTTTGTCCTGAAAAGCTGTACTTCAGAGCTGACTTCTACTGATGGAATAACTATGGTCTATTGAGAATGTTTTCAAATAAGGACATCTTTCAAAGCTGTTGCATGAAGCTACTCCAGGCTGCTTACAATTTTCAAGTGTATTAGATCATGTTTAGCTTTTTCTGCTGAAGAGGCTAATTCCCTGGGCAAGGCTGTACTAGCTAGTGTCTGTCCTTCCTGTACTTTAAACTGCACTGGTAGTCTCCTAAAACATACCATTTCTTTTAGAGTAATAAATCTGATTAAGATTGCAAAAAGCCCTCCCCTTAAAGCCCATAGCTTCAGCTAGAAAAGCCTGTCAGATTTCAGCATATCTAGTCTGTTGCTAAGGCAATGACACAGCAGATATGTAAGTTGCCATTTTAAGGGTCAGCGTTTAAAATATGCAGGGTTTATTCTATAGATCCGTCTAGTCTTATTCCTTCTCAAAATTTCATCCTAATATCTTACTAGGTCATTAACAGCAGCAATCAGTTTTTTGATGCTAATATCCACAGATAACCTTTGAAAATTATTAGGGGATTTGGGGTTTTCTTGTATCTGGAGAAGGTGGAATCTAAATATACTCTGTGCATGATGTATAAAGAGTGTATCAGCAATAATGGTGCTAGCTCTTTCAGAAGAAAATAGTTTTAACCCCTGAAGTGCTTTGCATCTGTGTGCAATGCAGTAGCTTTTAAAGTAAACTTTAAAATGGAGGGGCTTGATTTTGTATTTCTGTGAATTATACTGAAAACTTTATTCCTTCTGCTCTGCTTTGTTAGGTCATTTTGAATTGGATGGGAAGTTCAGTTTCATTTGCTCGTCCCACCTATGAAATCCCTTTTCTTTGCTGTAACTTGTAAATTGGGAGAGATAAATCTCCCTCAGATGTCTCTTGTTCCTGTTCTCGTTAGGCAATATAGAGAATTTTTTGTCAGCACCTTGTGGGCCTGAATGGTGAGTTCTGTAGAATGCTGGTACTTAATTAGTATTTGTTTGAGTAAAGATGTTAGGTGTTCTACCTCCAGTGCTTGTCATGAAATGTACTGAAACTAGTATAAGGAATTCCTGGGTTTAAATATTAGTGTAGCAGGCTAGAGAATAAAAGTTGGTCAGAGGAGTGATAAGCTACAAGGAAGGTAGTGAATGGCCAGTGATACTTGAATCAAGGAGACTGGAAACTCTTGTGGCTCTGATACTGACTGTGCCCCTTTCACATTGCCTCTGCAGCTGTGCCCCTTGCTTGCCACCTGTGGAATGGACATAATGACATGGTTTGCCTTTGCAAACTGCTCTGCATGTGCCAGGTGACACCACTGCCAGTGTCATTTCACACCCAGAGGTACCCATGCAGGCAAGGAGCAGATACCAGAGAATGGTGCAAGGGAACATGGCTGAATGGAAGAGATGTGGGTGCTGGAAAATGCACTGTTTGCAAAAGATTGCACAGCAGAAAGCTCAGTGATTTCGGTAACAAAAAATTACAATTATAAGTAGTGTATGCTCAGCTATGTTGAGCCTGCTGAACTGAAAATTTCAGCTGAATACTACAATTAAGTTTGAAATGATCAGGCAAATATCTCTACTGGCTGAGTTGAAGTGATTTCCACATAGACAGAGGCAGCACCACCTGGTCTGTAAAGCTTGAGGCAATATGTGCATGCCATTCTATTTAAAAAGAAGTTACTGGTTTTTGTGAAAGGTGGACCTGTCATGCTTTTGTATGATCTCCAAGGGCTCCTTTCCAAAATTAGAGATTGATAAGAATTGTTTTACAAGTCTGTGCTTTTCAGTCATTGCAGACTCCTCAAAATAACAATTGTTGATGAAACTTTATTGCCTAGGTTTTGTTCAGAGAGCACACAACACAAACCCACTATTGACAGATGGATATGCATTAAAAGGAGATACATAGGACCAGCATCTGCTCTGAATTAGGCAGTCCCCTGGGTTGTGGAGATATTGCTCTTTCCAGTCTAATAAATATTTATTTTTGAAACCAGAATAGCTGTGTCAAGTTAGTTAAGGTTGTATATTTCCAATTAATATATCAATAACTCAGGGAAGAGGAACATAGCAAAAAAGGCACTTTTTGAGTGATAAAGAGTAAAAGTAGACCTCAAATTAACTTCTATTGTTTTCCGACTCCCAATACAATTTAGAAACCCCTTCAGTTTTGTCTTACCCAGTCCTACATACTGGCATGTAGCTCTGATTTCTATGCTTGTCTTTTGAATTGTTAAAAATTAAATCTAGGGCTGTATTTAGTATGTAAATTAAACAAGCTAGTCTGCTAAACTCAGCACCTAAAACTACTGCTAGACATATGTGAACTCCAACAGCATGTTTTCTTGACCTTTATTGAATGGTTTGAATTCTGCAATTCCCTGTGTTCTTACTGACTGTTAATTGTTGATGGATCCTTTTAATCTGAGTAATACCACATGGTTGTAACTAATCCTTAATAAATTCAGACTATGGACAGCCATTACTTAAGTATAAATATAAAATAACTTTTTTTTTGTCAGGTGCTTTCATTGGTATGGGAGAACCACAGGGAAGGCAGAGGTTATAGAGAGCCTCAAGAAACCTTCAGCCTATGAAATGATATTTCCCCCAGCTATACCCAGCCTGAAAATTATACAGTCTGAAAGTGAAATTTGATACCACTTGAAGCTAGGAAAAATGCCAGCTTGGCAAGGCTCATAGATTTATTTTTTTTAGCAATATTTTCCTCGACTGGAGGCAGCCTCAGGGATTATAATTAGCCTGTCTTGGACTGATTAGTGTTGGGTACTTGAAGATCCTTGATCAGCAGAATAACACATCCTGACAGCCCAGTGGAAGAAAGTCCAGCATTTCAGTTCTCCCTGCACGCAGCTGAGAAAAGAATCTTTGGGTAGAATAAATCCCTTTATGAGAAAAATGGTGGATGTATTCTTGTATGAATTCTTTGAGGTGGCTATCTCCTGGGCCAGGATACACAGTGATTTATTCCAGCCTTTCAAATCATTTTACTGAAAGTGAGGAAAATAAAATCTGTGCCATAGGACTCTATTTAAGTTCTTTTCTGATTGATAACTCATAACTGCCAGCTGGGACACAAGCAGAAGGTAGCTTGCTTTCCTCTTCTAAGAGATCTTCCAAGACATCACAGAATCAAAGTTAGATTCAAATGGAATGAAAAAAGTAATGTGATAAACCCTGAAATTCTGTGCACTAACCTTTTAGAAAGCTGATAAAGATGTAAATATAGGGCAGATCACCAGCTATTTGATAAAAAAAATTATGGATCAATTAGCAACTCTGTTATCTTGAGAGTCTGAAAAGTCCAATAATGTAATCAGTGTATGAGACTTTTTGGGTGGTAATGCAATACCAATATATTGGATATATCCTTTTTCAATGTGAGGAAAAACATTGTTCTTTAAAGAGATTATAGAGTAGATGTACAAGGTAGGAAAGGAGACTGATATCTAAGCATTCACTGGACACAGATGTGTGCTCACCAGGGACGTTGACTCCAAGTAACAAATTGAGCACACAGTATGGAAAACTTGATTAACACTCCCAACCTCCCCCTCAAAATTCAAGCTTCTGAGAGTGTTCTTTTTAATTTTTAAAACGTGAGGGAGCTAACAAGGCATAATGTTACCTTAATGGCTCCCAGTGAGATAATTCCTGCAGCAGTGATGAGGAGAAAGGCTCTCAGAGTTCCCTTGGGAGCTGTGCAGGGGTTGGGAGGAGCAGGGTCTGCCACACAGCAGCAGTGAGTGGGATTCCTTACCAGTGATGATATTACATGCTGATAAATCACATTTTGGAATTGCTCCAACATATCAGCATTAGGTTATTCTTGAAGCTACCTTAGCACTTATTCCCTCTCACAATTATTTCTCTGCTGCACCTATTAGAGGCATGCCACTTGCCTCAGGTGCTGCTCAGTTCTTGTACAGATCTAACTCAACTCCTGCTGGCTTCTCATGTTTCACTTCTAATGGAAATATAAATCTGTAGGTCTTATTCAAGGCTTACTAGGTCATTAATAAGCTTCAGGCCCAATGTCTTCCCATGTGTGGATTTTTTTGTTTTTTTCTCCGATTCTGTGATTTCCCTAAGGAAAGTGTCATGAAGTTGAACAAAGCCAGGCTGAATTCTTGGAAGAAGTAAAAACATTAGAAATGTATGTGCCTCATTTGAGATTGAAAGGTTTGATAAAGGATTGTAGGACTGTAAAGATTTGGGAATAATCTTGCTCCTCAATTTCCTGCCAAAAAATGAAAATATTATTAGTTTTGTCTGTGAAGTTCTGGTAAGTTCCAGTTGCTATTCTAGTACTGTGAAGCACTAAAGTGTTTTTTGTGTACTGGAAAGCTGGTTATGATCTGTAATACTATGCAGGTTGTTTTAAACTATTTTTTCAAGGAGCTAACATGAGTATTTTGTCTTCTTGAGAGAAGATAAAACGATCTTATCAAATTTTATCCTGGTTTCAGTTTTTGAAATATAGCTTTAAAAGGGTAAAGTAGCCAAAATCTTCAGGAATGTGTCAAAAGCTTTAAGAAGTGACTTTATTTTCTAAAAGGCCAAGTAAGGTATCAGTGACTTGAAAGTAAGATTGAAAAAAATTACTAATTTTCATGTGGAATGGGCTATAATGGTTGATAATTTCTTAGCATTTTATTGATTTTTTTTGTGTGTTCTTATTTGAAATATAAAAAAACCCTAGTATTGAATGTGAAAATAAAAGGTCCTTGATTTATAGGAAATAAAGTTTTACACAGTAGTTTCTTTGAACTAAAGCATGGTGGTAAACTTAAAATGTGAATTTATGGGAACTATTTATGATATCCCTAGGGAATGAAGTCCTATTTAGTAGCCATGCAGGGATAACAGTGATGAAGTACACAGGCAGTAAGAACATTAGGGTCAAAAATCACAACTCCATCTGCTGATGCAATTCAATCTGATTTTGTAGAGGTCAACAGTAGTTACGGTAAATGCCAGGTTTTTTTATAGATCCTAGAAACAAATAAGCCAAATACTATAATGTGATCCATTTTGGTATTAGGGTTATATTTCTATGCCTGTTGTTATTGTAAACATTGTCAGACAGACTTGTATGTGAAGTCAAGCACAGATGCACAAAAAAGTCCCAGTATCTCCTCCCCACCCCAAATGCCCACTGTGTTACCACCGAGAGCAGCCTTGCCAAATGATGTACCAGGAACATGGCAGATATATTCAAGATCTGTGCCATGACCTCCTACATGTGCTACAACAAACTTTTTGGTTTTTGAGATGTTATCCTTGCTGCTAGAAATATGTGGGGAGTGCTAAACAAGACAGTCAATATCCTTTTAGGATGCTTAGGCAGACAGGGAAGGGACTTGTGAGGAAGAAAATAATGTGCCCAGGGTGTGTTTGTGGTATCAGGGCTTCCTGCCCCATGGGAAGGTGCAGAAGGGCAGCTGGGAACAGTCTGGCTGCTGACAGAGCCTGCTCAAAGCCTCAGAAAAGGAAAAAAAGCAGGAAAAAAAGTTTGGCTAGAGCTACCCCAGGCAGAAGAGGGGTAAAAACTGGGTTGCTGGCTACAAGAAGCCGAGGGAGAATAAGGTAAGAGCTGAAATAAACAGGCCAGAACTGCTGCTTGACGACCCCACTGGCCTCAGCTCCTGTCAAAGTTAAGAGGAACACTGCTAACTCCTGTGTGGCCATTTAATGGATATGAGGCACTATTTCTAATTGTATTTGGAATAAGGTTAAAGAGTTAAAAAGTACAACATGCAAAAAATATATCTACTGGCTTTATCCCATATGGTTACAGCATGCAGAAAATGAATCAGCAGCAATTTAAGAACACAGTAATAATAAATTTAACTTCAGCTAAGCAAGCTCATTCTTTAAATCCTTGGAGACTCTGCAAGAAGTTTTAATAGGTCCTTTGTGATGTGGATATGTCCTCAGTTTAAAAACTGACTAAATGGTTCCTTTTGCATAACTTAGGAAGGAGCCTTCATACGGTAATGATTTTAGGTCAGTGCTAAGCTAGACCAGATGTGAATGAATGGCTTAAGTGAATGCTGTATATCCCATTACAAAGCTTTTTAGGTCTATATCCCTACCCTCTTGGTAATAAGCTTGCAGTTAATGAGTAAGTCCTTAATACACAGTTATATGTCAAAAGAGGCAATAATAGTTCCACCATAGTTTATGATGACGTTGAGGAAGCCAGTCACTGACAAAATTGACAGGGTGTTCTGTAATTAGGAAAAACTTTATTTGTGTATCGTTGCCACCTAGAAAGATACTGTCTCCCTCTGTGTTTTAGGGATTAGAAGAGAACCACATTGAAACCATAAACTAAACTTATTTTCTGGGTGAAAAGAAGGAAACAGTGTAATGTAATGACTGCCAAATAAGGAATGAACTTTCTGCAATATCAGCTGTCTTTTAAATATGAGCAGTTTTTGTCTAAAGATAAACTATTGATTTGCAGAGATTAAAAAATTATCTTTTGCTTGTCTGAAATATCAAGAATAACAAAAGACAATTTATCAACATTTCTTTAATAGTGTAGAATAAAATTGCTCAGTTGTCAAGAACCTGCAATGACCATTTTGTCCTATTGTCTGACTGCTTTGGGGCCAACCAGCATGTTGTTCAAACACCTCTTAAACACTGACAGGCTTGTGGCATCAAACACAAACAGCTAAGAGGGCTGTTCCAGTGTTTGACCATTCTCTCAGTAAATAAATGCTTCTTAACGCCGTCTGGACCTTCCCTGGCACATCTTGAACCATTCATTTGAACCACCTGTCCTGTTGCTGAATACCAGGCAGAAGAGCTCAACACCTCCACCCAGCCTTCCCTCTTCAGGAATCTGTGGAGATCAATGAGATGTTGCCTCTAAGCCTCCTTTTCTCCAAACTAGATAAGCCCAGTGGGGTGATGTCCCCTTTTGGCAGGCTGGTGTTGGGTTTGATGCACCCCAGGATGGGGTTTGCCCCCTGGGCTGCCCGGGCAGGCCCTTTCTGCAGGGCTGCCAGCCAGCCACTCCTCCCCCCATTCATAATTGTGCCCAGTGTTATCCAGATTCATATTGTATTTTAATGTAAAAATTAAAATGGTTAAATTGATTAGGCTTACAAGTTCAGAGTGTTGAAATCTTGGTTGTGTTTGGTGCTAGTTCTGTATTTGTAACTCACTCATAGTTGTCCTTTGATTTGTTTAGACAGGTGTTTTTCTGGGGTCAGAAGTGTTGCATGAACCCTTTGAAAATGAAGGATCATCCACTAAACATTATGGAAGTGTTCAGCCAATTAACTAATGAAGCCTTTGTGCATCTGTTTTCTTCACCATTCATTTTGTCTGTGTGCCAATGCTTTATCATAGATTAATAAAACATAAGTAAATAGAGAAGAATTTAATTAAAATCCATGTTCCTTGAGAACATCTGTCACAAACAATAGTTCTGTCCTATATATAGTGTCAGTGCACATAAAAAAAAATCTTATATGCAGTGATTTTAAAAAGTGTTTGTTTACCAAGTATTTTTACTAACTTTACCTTTAATATTTCAGATACTGCAAAGGCTTGTCTCTGTAATACAACAGACAATACCAATAGATGTGCTGCTTTCTGACAATGATAGCTATAGCCTTCTAGCATATAGCTCAATTTAATTACTGCTGACTTTGACCTTTTTTTTCTCCATTACTATTAGATCACAATACTGAATTATGATCTCCTTAATAAATCCAAACATAGTAAAACATTATCTTCAAAATAGCATTGAAGGACTTAAAATTCTGGTATAAGTTCTATTTTCCTCTGCATGAAACTAAATGAGAGCCACAATTTCATAATTTACAGCTATTAAAAAATAGGTGTTTAGGTTAGGCATTCATTTCTTAACCAGTTTGCTAGACAAGCTTAATAGGCAAATGAATTTCTTTTTTTCTGGGAAATAATGCATTTTCTTCAGGAGTTTGAAGATTGCTCAAGATTTTGAAAGTATTCAAAAGGATCTGGTAGCATAGTTGGCAAGCAGAACTATCCATAGACTGGAGTTAGACCCAGGAAATTTTTTCAATACAATGACATGGGCCAGAATTTAAAATTCTTTATGGCTTCCCAGGTAAAAAAAAAATAAATCTGGAATAAGACTGAAAAAGCCACTTTGGTTCCCATAATTTCGATTTTTAGAGTAATTTATGGTAGACCTTTTCCTCTTTTCGAAATCTAAAAATCTTTTAGAAACATTCTAAAACTTGAACTACTCTATTCTGAGAAATGTAGGTGCAAAGCTAATATAACACTTTGATTATGTTTTTAAAAGTCTTGTTTCCTAGTAAGCTGATTTTAGCTAAAAATTTAGAAATAAATTTGAAACAATAAGGAAAGAGAATTTTCAATTAAAGGCGCAGTTCCTGATGTTGGTGAGAGAAATTTCTTATCAGTGCTGAAATGACTAAAAATTATGACAAGTTTGAAATTATGGATTAAGGGATATTAACATCAAAAAAAGCAGCAAAAGCTGTAACATTGGCCATGTATTTAAAACCTCTTTCAAGTTTTCTAATATTTCAGAAATAAAATATCCTTAATCAGATTAATTCAGAATAGTATGTAGTTGTAGAATTACAAAGTTTTCAGAATAAAAATATTCATATGTAAAAATAAATTTAACAGTAAGCATAAAGTTAATATTAAATATGACAGCCTTTCCAGTCTCTTTTATTGACAGTCTCCTACAGAAAAATATATGTAACAACACTGTTAAAATCTAAGTGAGAAATTGAATTGCAGCTAAAAATAGGTAGGTTTGAAGACTGCAGTGTTAATGTATAGGAAAAGATATTGGTCTTTTGGAGTTATTTGGTCTTGTTAAGCTATTCAGGCTTTTCAGAAGGCAAAAGAAACATTCCTGTGGCTAATATGTGGCTTAGTCTAAGTGCTTGCTTGGGCCTCAAAGCAATTTGTGATGTGAATTTTTGGGATGTTTTGTCCTACTTTGCTCTGCAGTTTGAAATTGTGAAATACTCTTTGGGAATATATTCTTGTGGCTTTTCTGACATGACCCAAATGAAAAATTAAGTACTAGAAAACACTGTTACATGTTTGGTGTCTGCTATCTACTGCCTGTATGACTGTAATACCATAGCTTTCTTAAATCAGTGAAGCTAATTACCTTAGGAAACACTCTGCTGGCTACCAAGCCTAAGAATGTGTTTCTAAATTTGTGAACTCTCAAAGCTTTGATCAGACACTGAACTTCAATTCTGCTAAAATCAAAATAGCAGACATAATTTCTGAATGACTGGAATTTAACTGAGAGCTAAAACCTTTATTTTTATTTTTGCAATTCCTACCTTTCATTTGAAAATACTCTTTAATTCCTTAAATTAAGTAGTGATGGATATGGTCTAATAAATAAAGACAGGAACAACATAAACTGCTCCCTAGAATGAAAAGCATTGGATAATTGAGTTAGCAGTCTAAATCTAGCACTTGATTTGAGTCATCTAACACTTGATAACTTCTATTAATGTTAGTGGGACTAATGCAAATGGAGGTGCATTGCTTTTTATGAAAGTTTAATGAAGGATGAAGTTCTCTAGAGAATTTGGAGAAATGGATCAGCTGGAAGGGACGTGTAATAATTTGTTCCTAAACTGTACAAATGCAGAATTGGAGTCCTTCAAAGATGATATGATGGCAAACCTGAA
This sequence comes from Chloebia gouldiae, assembly GCA_003676055.1. Classification (NCBI taxonomy): domain Eukaryota; kingdom Metazoa; phylum Chordata; class Aves; order Passeriformes; family Passeridae; genus Chloebia; species Chloebia gouldiae. The sequence goes on along the minus strand of QUSF01000004.1, from coordinate 21,163,802 downwards.
AAGGCCTATACTCAAGCTTTGGCTGGTTGTTGCTTCATAGATCTATACTGAAATAAAAATCTGTTCTGTGTTTCAGCATATTTTTAAAAGATGGACATGAGTGACTATAAGGATATGAAAAATAATATTTCACAGCTCCAAAAAACTGTAGTGCATATATTAAATCTCTTTAATCCTGGGGTGAGAGTCCTGGGATTTATTGTTGTTTCAGGATATAGAAATCCTGAGACAACAATAAATGAACTTAACAGCTTTGCACTGTATAGCACATTGATGCAGAGAACTCCAGCCACTGAAACAGAAAGGCTGCATTAGTGGATTACTCCACTAAATAGAGACAGTCAATAAATATATTTATATTAAAATATAAATGAAAAGAAATAAGCATAATAAATATATTTATTGACCTGAATTATTATTAGTGGAATGTGGCTACTTTTAGAGTAATCAAATCTACAAGCTTGAGAAGCCCCTTACTGTAACCTGCTGTGTGGTAGGGATGACCAACTGTGTCCACCTCAAAATTATCCATGTGCAGCACCTACAAGCAACTAAAATAATGATGAAAGGGATCTTGAAGACTGGCTAATAACTTCAGCTGAATATTTGCTATGGAAGCATTTGTATTATCATGGCATTACTCATAAATTTATGTGAAATCCTAATGTACTCATACAGATGTATACCTGTAGTTATTAATGAGTTCTGGTATACTAAAAAGCTTTCATTTATTTCAAAATCCTTGCTTGATGAATCAGTTAATCTTAATTTTAGTAGGTCTCTTTCCATCTTCTCATAGATGGGTGCTGATGCTGCATTTCACTACCTCTAGTTTGGTCACTGGCAGATGGGAAATGGGTCCAACCCTCTCAGAAGCCATATGTTTGCTCCCAGTGGGGAGCTGAAGGAAGAAAGGATTGATTTAATCCTTATTACTGCAAGAGCAGCCGTGTGTAAGGTGGATTTCTCTTAGGACCTTAAAATATTAATCCTAATTAAGGGAGAAAGTGAATTGGAAGCAGAATACAATGCAGTAACTCTGTACATGCATTTCTATTTTGTTGTGATGGGTACTTTCTGCTGCTGCCTGTTTGCTGTCCAGCAGCTGCTTCAGCACTTCCCTGGCTTGCAGTTTGCTCAGCTGTTACCAGCACTGCTTTTCCCCCCTCTCCTTATGGAAATAATGTGCAGAGCAGTCTGCTGCAACCTCCTGCAGCACCTGCTCAGCTGCAGACCAGCCCTGGCTGTTGTGCTGGTCTAGAAGCTGGTTTGACTGGTTGGCAGTTCTCTCTGTAGCTCCTGCAGCAGCTTGCCTCCAACCACTTCTCTTTTCTGCAAGGTTTCTTGTGCCTTTTGCTGCCACACACTCACTCCTGTGGACATACCTTGTTTTGACTGGAGCAGCTTTGTATACTGATATTTTATTATTCTGTCTGAAGGTGGAAAAGAAATTTTTCCCCTTGATGTTACTGAGTCCCAGAATAGAGGAAATGCTAGCTCTTTATTTACTTGAGGTGTAGGCTTAGATTCTCTGCTCAGAAACTGCTCCAACTAGTTTAACTACAGGACGGGATAAGAAGTGATAAACAGAAATTAGGAACAATTAATCCAAAAGTAGGGCAGGGACCTTACAGTAGCTATAAAGTATCTTAGCAATAATTGAGATGTTAATTGCACTATAATGTAGCCAAAGTATCATATTCTTCAAGATCCAGACTGAAAGAGGCTTTTTGGGCACCTCATTTGAAGTGTTCTGTATTTTCTGATGGCTTATACACATTTTAAGTTCTAAGAAGCCTTGTGAGTAACAAAAGCATAAAAGAAGCGCAGGTATCTTTTTCATATCCTATCAGCATTTCGCAGATTTTCAGACCTGCAATACAAGATTTGACATTTTTTTTAATTTGATTAGTGGCATAGATGATAGCAGCCTTAATACATTGACTTTTTCTTAAAATTATTCAGTATTGGCCTTGATGTCAGCAAGGCACACACTGAAATCATATCTAGACAAGTATACCTGTGTTTGTACATTCTGCTCAGCTTGTATTAATTGCTGCACTTGGTTCTGCCAAAAAGAATTGTCTATTGTTCCTATGCTTATTTTTGCTTCCAGTCTCTTGAATATCTGGGACGTAATGGTGGAAAACTGTAGTTTTTCAAGGTTTAATGTCAACAGCAAAATAAGATTTTAAGAGACAGGACTTGCTTTATGTTATAATTTAGTTCCTATCTGGTTTTTCCCTTGCTATAGTAATGAATGCCTTCTGATTTTTCTCTCTGTCACTGCATTCTTAAAGAAGTCTGAGCCATAGATTTGTCAGCAGTGTGGGTGTAGACACCAATCCCACATCTTTGCCTTCACTTGTTCTTGGAGCTGCTAGTTCTCCACGACCTCTACTTTCTCATCTAAATGTAACCAGTGAAAAGGGAAAGGGTCAAACTCCTCTTAGTGAGTGCTTCTTGTATTCCTTTGGATTTATAAGCCACAGTTTTTCCAAAAAACTTTTTATGTGCTCAGAGAGGCATCCTCTAATAACTATCTGCTGTTGTTTGAAATTTTTGGGTGGAACTGCTGCATCCTAATGCCACTCCAAAGTCAAGAGCCCTACTGTTAGTCACTTTGAGGTTGTCCAGAATCTTCATGTATTTTTTTTTTTTTTCTGCTTGTGGGCAGCATGTCAGAAGGAGGATTTGCCAGGTCAAAATGTAAAAATCAAGCCAAAGCGAGGCATTTCTAATAAATAAGGGCAGAAAGAGGAAAGAGGAGAATGTATCTCAGCTGGAGGGAACCCTCAGTGAATGCAGTGGAGGACTGTCAGCTCCTTAGCTTGTACTGAAGTAGTCTGAGGTCAAATCTCTTTCTCAGACTTACCTAGGGTTTGGATCTGAGGGTTTTTATTGGCTAGCAGATCACTTGGAGAGACTTGTGAAAACCATAATTAATTTGTAGTGAAAATTTATTTTAGGGGCACCAGACATGTTCTTAATTTCAGTCTTTATTTATTTCATTCTTACTGTTTGCCTTGCTTTCACAGGAACATTGGTGTAGACCAGCCACTAGCACTTTAATCACTGAAATACTTATGTACAACTTGCACTAGTCTAGAGACCAAAGTGGTGAAAATGCTGACAGCATATGCGTACTTCTAATGCTGTTTGATAGCTACATGTACCATGATGGCAATCGAGGATGCTTTTCCTCCGCTTAAAATATGCTGCAAATTGATAATGTTCAAAATGGGACCACCCAGAGCAATGACCTCGGGCTCACCCAACGAGCCAAGGGCTGGGAAACCACTGAAGGTGATTGTGTGTAGGATCAGATTTGCAGCTAGAGACAGAATTGAGAAGCAAAGATATGTGACTATTGTGTTAGGATTGGAAGGTTTAAAAGAACACCATGACTAAGACATCTGATCAGGGTAATTCACCACTGTAGTGGAAGATTTATCCAGAAGCATTCTAGTGACTGGAGTGTGAGGCATGTTCCTCACTATATATTTAGCTAGGAACAAGGTACAGCTGGAACCAAGGCTCAGCTGGGAACAAGGTACATTCTGTCTCTCTTGCATCTCTGAACACACAGACTTGAACCAGTTTTACAACTGGAACAAATCAGTGAAATTCTATTAACCTAATTGGGTCTGATGCTCAGCCTCAAGGGGCTCATGTGCTTTGTTTTGAGAGTCTTCCTTTTATTCTGTATTTCTTCCCTTTCCCCCCTCCCCCCATTTACCTGGCAGGTTTGCAAAATTTAATATAACGGCTATTTAACTTTCCTCCATCCAGTGGCTATTTTCTGACTATGAAGACTAGGAATAAGTAGGTCACAGAAAAACACTTAAGATGTGGAAACTATTGGAGCTTTGTAAATTGTGCTTGTTCAGGAAAAATACAATCTATCTAGTAGACAAAATATTGTCCTGTACGAGACCTTTTCTTTGTGTCTCGAAAGTCACATAAAGATACAAATGCATTTAGATTTATATGTAGGTGATTTTTTTCCTATATATCAGTGTAAAGTGGTGTGTAAAACCTTGATGAAAGAGTAACTTTTGACATTAAGTTTTCCAAATGGATAAATACTGCCAGCTGAATTTTCTTTGGATTTCTTTTGGGAGAAGGAGATGGCACTTTTGCAAAATATAAGAGAAATATAGATTTGCTAGTGATACTAAAAACAAACAAAGCATGAGAATTTCTTAAAGGTGCTTTAGTATCTTTAAAATAAGACTTTAAAAGCATACTGCAAAAGTTGAACTTTATGCTGGCAGGAAGCTTATCTTCAGGTCTTGCATGTTTTTTTGCTTCAACAGCCAGTCAGGAGATGTTTTGAAAAATTCTTAATGTGGGTGAAATTTACAGTTGGTTGCAGTTTACCATGCATTGCTTATTGAAATTTCCAAGGGTAAATTTTGTATTCAACATGGAAATATGAGCAGGAACATAGTTTTTCTGTTTTTTTTTTTTTTGATGATTACTTTGCAGTTTTGCAGGCACTGAAAAGATAAAGAGAGTTTACAAAACATTCACACAAAGTGCAACATTTCCCATATCACAAAACAGTACTCTAGCTTCAGACTGCATGCATCATGACAGAACATTAAATTATCAAAAAATGTCTATTTCCTTTTCAACTATTAAATGGGTTCAGAATAATTTACCAATCATAGATTAAAAACCCCTGTATTGCTAGATTGCTTTATTTCCCCAAAATCACCTTAAATAGAAAGTACAGCCCAAATTAGTTTTACATACTGTATTTCATTCTCTACCTCTAACAAATGTTCAAAAATCAGATCCATTAAATATTAGTCAAGCATATATCTGCAGATGTTCTAAGCACTCCTGTGTAGCCTGAGCTCTTTAGTTTCCTTGCCCATGATCTTGTCTAAAACAAATGGTAGTTCATTTGGCTAATCATACTTACAGAATTGCTCCCATTTTTCAAATTATGCTGTGCCCAAGAAAAGCCATGGGGATCTGTTCCCTTCTTTGTGCTATTGAAGTGAATCAGAGAGCTGCTTTGCCTACCAACTGTTATGGACCTAATTAACATTACAATGTAGTGTTGTAGTTCCAGTATTTATTACAGAAATCTTTTTCCCAAGACTCCAGATCAGTTCATTAGTCAGTTGTGATTGTTTGGTTACTGCTTTTTATGATACTCATAAAACAAGCCATCCTCATTATCACTTAAAGTGTAAGTTACATGCATTCATGCCTTTGGTTTTGTTTGCCTCTGGTTGCTGCAAGCTACTTGAACATAAATTGTGAAGATAAGATGCAATTGCATCAAAGCATGCCTTATTCATGCCTGAGTGAAGTGAAACACTGTTTGGGGGGTTGTTTTTTCTTTCTTTGGCATGTTTACCATGGGCTATTTGTGGCATGTTATCCTCTCTCATTTGATAGGAGTGCAGTTCAAAGGAAGCCAGCTGGGGCTTCTAAAAGATCATGTGTTTTTGAGGGCATGGTGTGCCCAAAAATTACCAGCCATGCAAAGTCCTTGTATGTTTTTTCCTAAAGTTTTATGGCAAACACAGACCAAGTGTGTGCTGGTTTTCTGTGCATTCCAATGCACTTATCAAAAGTTTTGTCAAAACGATGTTAATCAGTCTGCTGCTAATCTAAACAACCAGATTTGTGTATTTACTTGCAACAAATTTGGCATCTTTTAATCTGTTTTGTATGAATGAGCATTAAGTTAATGCATGCAAAATATATGCATAGATGGTTCCCTTCTCTTTTCCTTTCTTTGCAATATATGCCATTGCTCTCATCAGTTGTGTAATTCTGTTACACAGCAGCACTGAGTAACGCTGCAGAGGGTGCTCTGTTCTGATGCACTGTGGTCTCATGCTCAGCCTGTATTTCAGTTTCTTCCATTAATTTAGCAAAAAAAAAGGGATATGTGTGTATATATATATATTTTTAAGAGAATATCCCTAAATGAAGAAATACGAGGAGCACAAATGCTCTTAACTGCTCTTTACAGCTGGATCATAAGACTGAGGACCAACACCACATGTTATTACTTCAGAGATCTGCACTTGCAGGAAACAACTTCCACCATTTCCTCCCTGCAGACCCTGCCTGCAATCAGGCTGTCCCTGAGTTAGTGAAGGTCATGGAAGAGCAGTTAAAGTACTCTCTGTGTGATTGGGATCTCTTTTCCTTCTCCCTGTGAGATCATGGTCTCTCCCAAAGAGCAGCTCCTATAGTTCTCTATCTGCAGCTTGAGGTCATTGACAGCTGAGTTTTATCCTTACAGTAAAGGAGTTTGATGCCCCATGCCCTGTTTCCAGGGTGCCTACTATTACTATTTCCTTTGCAGATTTTCTGCAACAAACCTCACCTCTGCTGCCATTATGCTGTAGCCCATAGGAGTATGTAGAACATACTTAATATCACAGGGCAGCAATTTACCTTACATCTGTGTTACCTGCTGTAGGTTACAGGTGAAGCTACAGGGCAATCTAGAGAGGTAAAGAAGGTATTAGCAAACACTATGCTGGTGGCTATTCTTCTTGTGAACAGAGTCAGGGATTTTAAAACAAGCCATTCCCCAGTCAGATGCATGGTACTTATGCAGGATTAAAAAGCAGTTAAGCAAGAAACCTCAGCTGAGTAGAGGTTATCAACAGACCCTTTTATTGTGTCAGAACAGCTCAAGGAAGGCAGTGCTTCAGGAAGGCTGCTGTGACTTGAACAGGTCACCTCTGTGGGTTACATTTTCTGGGCACTGAAGATGACTTCCAGTAGAAGGACTTGGAGAAATGCAAAGATATCCTAAAGATGTCTTATAATTTTTGGTCCTCCTGAGCTATGAGTTCCTTTGTTTGTCTTGAGGACAGAAAGCTGATCACCATACAGCTCTGTGAAGAAAGAAAATGGTTCAGGATGGTACTTTTTAGTTGTTCAGATGTACCTAAAGTGCTATATTTGGAGCACTATCTTATCTCACATTGTGTTTCTATTGATTTTCAATCTTTTCTTTAAAAAAAGCAACCACCTGCCACCCTGCACTTCCATAAATCCTGCACAAGTAATTTCTGTAGATGTAGGTGTATAAAATATGAAGAGCAGAAGTAAAAGATTATGAACTCCAAACAGCTTCTCACCAGACCATATCTCTGTCATGGTATGGATTTTATTTCTGTGAGCAACCTGGGAAAAAAAATTCTAGGCCTAACTGCTTGAAAACAACCTGACAAGTGTCAGTGAAATCTTTTAAAGGAGCAGGAGATTGTTTGGAAGGCACATAGATGGAGAGATAGGCTGCAGAATACCTTTCAGAAAGGTATTGTGTCAGGATTTTTATCTTTTCTTGCTGTGGACCAATAAATATTCTTTCCATAAGATCTTATGAAATGTGCAATTCTTGCCTTAGCAGCATGCTCCTAATTAGGCTTGTCATCTGATCCTGAGAAGTTTCTCAGTCACATTCACACTTGTCATGAGTTATTAAAAGATGCTTCTGACTTATGTCCTTGTCCGCCTGCATTTAAAGAGTATTCTTTCATTTTATCTGTTTCACAGAAAACCTGGAGCTTTTTTTTTGTCCAGGTATGGTAAGCAGTATAAATAGAGAAATTACTGGTTTGGTCCACATGTATAACCTGAAAGTATAAAGAAAAGTTTCTCAGTATCAGATTCTAGCTTTGGAGAATTTGATCAAATAAAAATGTCTGTCTCTGGCCTTAAAACACATAATTAAAACATCTTTTTTCATCCTCCAATTTTCCCATTTGGTGCAAGGCTTGGTAATGCTTATTATCACATCATGCGGAGTTGTGGCAGGTACAAGCGTGGTTGAGCACAGCATTAAGGGAGCTCTGAAAAAGAAAAAAAAAATCTGATTTTTTTGGAAAAAATTTATAGCAAAACCATCCAGCATGTAACAGCATTATCAAGAACCAGCAAAGGAGCAGGGTGGTATTGCTTGAGTTCAAGATGTAACTTCCAAGGACTTTCTACCCTGTAGAATTAATAACATCATATTAAACTCCAGATACATGAAGGAATAACATGTATTCGATGTAGCTCAAAAAGGACCTTTTTAAACTGAAAACCCCCCCCAGACCTCCAAAACAAAACCAACATGACATAAAACTATAATTTGAGCATGACCTTACATTCCTTCTCCTAGCTCAAATACCTCTCTCCTCAGACACTTGTGGCTTTGCATTTTGCCAATTTTTTTTTCCTGCCTTGGAATAAGAGATTATGACTTCATACCGCATACAGATAATCTTAATGGAGAAATAATTGGAGTCATCTTGCAGGAAAATGTACTAAGCATGAGGTGGACTCAAAAATTTCATGCTGCCATCTAGTCCTTTTTGTTTTTAATTTTACCTTGGGAATGAGATACAGATCTTCATTCTCCTGCATGAGTTGTTCAAACCTTTAGCTGAGGAACAGTTCTTGTGCATTGTATGTTCAGTGTGTATTTATTGCAGCCAGGTGAAACAGCTTAAAAGATGAGTTCAGACAACAAGCCCAGTAACTTAGAGGGTAAACAATCTCTTGGGAAATTAGAGACTTGCCTTCAAATCCCTTTTCCACTCTGGGAATTTATATGTCTCACTTTCCAGTAAAGCAACTTTGATCACATTTTCCAAACTCAAGCTTTGATTAAAAGAGCCTTCTGTTCAGTCTGTGAAAGTGACATATTTTGACCACATCCACTGGAACAGTTTCCTATGGAGGACATTGGGGAATTTATGCATCCTGTTGGGGTCTTGGTATGAGATGACCAGTAAGTATTGAACAGGTTTAAGTGGCTGAATACATGCTCCAGAATAGGACTGTGGCTCCTCAGAGATGTTGCTGGATGCTAGGGATTTCACACTTGTCTGAGTTACTTTTCATGATGCAAATTGGCAGCTAGATGCTAGAATTGGATACCTGAATAAACACCCAACTCTAAACTCAGGTAATCTCATGAATTTCCTAGGGATTTGAAATAGTTTTGGATGATGCTAATGATTGTGTGGCCTTCCTATAATTTTGCAGTTTTGGGCAATCCACAAACTACTCATCAAAATGCTATTACAGCCAGAAGCAAGTATGATAATCTCACATTGGTCTATTGATTTCCACTTTCTTGTCTATTTAGGTGATAGCTAACCACTGCTTATTTCTGTCTGGGGATGAATCCTCTTGTAAGGATACAATGTTCACAATGTGCTATCAGTATTAAAGTAAGATTGCGCTGATATTTCATCTAGTACTATGGCATGGTATCTTAGAACGCATTAACTTCCCTAAATTTTGTTTGTGACTCTGCTTTGATTCTACTTCTGCACTTTAAATCCAATTAATGAGTGAGCATTTAAATATGCTGGGCACACTGATCCTGGGCATTTTAATGTAGAGCTAGGTTGCATGATAACTAAAAGTTGAAAGGAAACTGTCAAAACAGCAGGAGGTTAAAATAAAAACAGGAAAAAGACAGTACTATATAAATATTTTCATCTGATTTTGCCACAATAAAATCCTGAAATAACTGCATAAGCAGTATTTTGTAGGTAAGAAGAAAAACAAAACAAAACTCTCCTCCCCATCATCCCTTTGGTCATGGGTTTTATTTTATCGAAACATAAATTTTAAATCTTCAACTTTACATGAGTGCTGAGATAAGCCACAAGAACAACGTATGAGTGATGGAATTGGTAGCTGCCACAACTTGCTTGTGAATGTGAGTTTAATTTGGCATTTTCTGCTGTAACATGTAATATTAGCTGTAAAGTAACTGCTAAAGAAACTGTTCTCTCCATTCTTTTTTGTGGTGCAGAATGTCAGTGAACTTTTGAATGAAAGTTAAATTATTTCTTAGCACTACGCTTGCTTGGTTTACTCAGATTTTAGTATGTCTACATATATTTTTTGAAACAAAACTACATGGGGGAAGGAAAGCAGTGATTTAGATGTTTGAGGCCTTAAGGGCAGTTTTTAGTTCAACATAGTAAAAGTGGTTATACTGTGCTACAGGTATAATACATCATGAACTTTAAAACGGGCAAAGGAGGTGATAGAGGCAACTTGTGTTAATGGCCCATATCACAATGATCTAATAAAAGTGATGACTTGAACACCTGACACCTGTAGCTATAAAGGACCTCTGAAGAGAATGATACTAATGCTGTAGAAAAACTGAGCAAATCTGTTATGACTTTTCAAAGTAATGACAGATTTAGGGTTTTATTAGCAGAGACTGCAGTAGGCATGCAGTCTCAACTGCCAGGGTTTGCACAGCTGGAAGCGTGATGGAGTTAGGGAAGCAGGGTAGTACTAGGGTTACATAGCCCATAATATTGTAGCTTGGGGTTTCACTTTATGCACAGTAACACCAAACCACCCACAATGTCCTTGTCAGGTCGTGTTTGTACGGCCCATCATGTACACAAATTATTACTTTTTCCTTATTTGGACTGGGGGAGTTGTGTGAAGTGCAGTGTAACAATACTTGATTGGTCTGTTTGGAACAGAGATGAAATTTCCCCCCTTACTGTTTCTATGTCCTAGAGGAAATGCTGGAGCAGGGTTTCCAGCAGGTGAGCAGCTGTGGTCAGCTGGCCCTGCCAGCTGCCCTCTGTCCCCTTCCCTCGTAAAGGGACTTGGTCATGGGGGCACAGATTTTGTCACTTACACAAGCAACTGTCAGCGTGGTCGTCAAGAGTCCATCAGGCATAAAGATCAGCTCTCAAGATTGTGAGGAATGTGTGTGCAGCCATCCGTGGCACTGGCAATAGTTCAATGGCATGGCAGCACTCACGTCTGCACACCCAGCTGTGTGGCAGGGGTGCCTGGGGGAGGCTGAGGCTCGCTTCCCTCTGCAGGGCGAGCAGCTCTTCTGTGAACAGCTACTGACAGCGTGAGATGCAGAACTTACGAGCTTGGAATGCAAAATCTGACAGGACTATTTATACCTCCTGCAAAGAGTTAGCCATTGACAGCTCTGTATCTCCTACTGTACAAACAGAAGCTGATCTGGTAATGGCAGCTGATCCAGATTCTCACTGTTGAGTCATGCCAGCCTTCTCTTGTGTGATGTCAGCTCAATCCCGAAGACATTGCACGTACTTTTCCCCCAGGAGAGGGGCGTGGTTTTTTTCAAGGCTGTGAGTCATGCTTTGCTATTGTTTTATTCTGAATCTTACACAGAAAAGATCTGGTGTGCAGTTTGTGGAATGTATAAGTGAGGTTCTAAATCTCTCATTCTGGAAAGGGTTAGACTGAGTCTATAATATATTTGACGGTTGTGGTTTGACAGCAATCACATGGAATATCACAGCATTTTTACAAGAATTGCATATAGGCTTGTTGTATAGAACCAAATTTACATAAGCAATTCTGCAGCTCTTCAAAGATGGAGCAGGTCTGCGAGTCAGTGAGTTTTCAATTACTTACATGTCAAATGAAAAAAAAATCTATTAGAATGAAACCATGAGTAATAGAGACTGAAGCAATAGACAAGATTGTGGTAATTACAGAATATATTGCAATATTTTTGAAACGGTTATGAATGTAAATACAGAATGTTCAGATTCTGCTTTGGTAAGTTACAAATTAAACAGAATCATTCCATGAAATAGGTGAAAAGTAATGAAAGAAGAGGTCTATTTTCCTCCTTCTGTCAGGCTGTGTTTCCAAGGGTTGCAACAGACTTAACTATTCCTGACTCTCTGACTATGCACTTTTGGAAGCAGATCTATTCTTTGGCACTTAGAACAAACTCCTCTTTTTGAAAGTTATTTGGTGTCAGAAACTTCTATTACTAGTAGACTGAATCAAACCAGCATGAGGTATTGAGTATAATCACCTAAAGGAAGGCACCCAGAATAGGCTTGCTGCTTTACTAGTCATGTTACTTCAGGCCTACTTCAGGAAATGTTTACTTAAAGACTCTCCTGAAGATGATGTCTATTGTCTATTTTCTGAAAATCTGGAAAAAAGTTAGTGGCTGAAAGTTTATTGGAATAATTTATTTAATAGATTAAAGAAAAATCCTTAATCCATTTTTCTTTAATTGGACAGACTGAATTTTATATAGATTTCTGTAGAAATATAAAAAGATATAGACTAAGAAAAAAATAACCTCCATGAATATTAAAAAGTGTACTTAATGTAAAGCTTCTTTAAATTCCGTCTCTTTTTTTCCTTCAAAAGTGCTTTGAAATAAAATTTTCTTTTTGCCACACCAGAAAATTTATTAGGAATTCTAACAGATGGTGAAATTAATTTTTGACAAAATGGCATGTTTTTACTAATGAATCTCTTCATTTGGTAGCAGAAGAGAGGTTATAAGTAAAATAGATATCGGGTATTCATAACAGTAATGACAATAAACCAAGACTTCTTTACAGTATGATCAGAAGAATCAGATCATTGTTTTTCTGGTCATTCAGCATTCTTTACTGTAGTGCTGTGAAATGTAGTATGGCCCAAGGGTCTGAATTCTGATTGCAGAAATCCTCATTTATGTTCCAGCAACCTTTCTGACATTTTAATTTCCTGAACAATCTCTAGCTTTTAAAATTGTTGAATTTTTGTATATGTTTGGGCCAAGTAACTTTCATTTAGCTTTCTTTCTCGATGAGCAACAGACAGGGAACACATTTTTTTTTTTTTCTCAGTAATTTGATTATCATGATTAATTACCCTTATTGCTGGAGACTTTTTCATTATTTGAACTTGCCTGAGTTTTTCTGTTTTAAAATAGATTTATATTTCAATGACTTTTGTCATGCACATTCCAGTTTTTCAATTTTTTTTTTATAATGTATATCCCACACCTCCACACAACATTCCATTCTCACAATTGCTTATCTTCAGAGGCAGTGCTATTTTGTTCCCAGGATTGTCCCATATGTTAGGTATGAATTGCATTCCTTGATCATTGGTGTCCGCCCCTACATTTGTGTAGATTAAAATGCATTTTGCTTATTGTGCTAGTTTTCAGAAAGCATGACCTTAGCCATCATTGGGACTCATCTGAAAAGCAGGGGGCTTCTTGCTGTAGCCAGACTGATCATTCTTTAGCTTTCCACCAGTCTATCTGCAAAAGTTATGAGCAGTGTTTTAATATTTGCCTCCAGATCACTGGTGGAAATGTCAAAGAGCATTGGGCCTTGCTAATCCCTGTGGGATCTCACTCAAAACAGCCTCGTTTGATTCCCCACCAAATGCTTCTTCCCACGATCCCTTAGCTGGCAAGCCACATCTTTGTTCCTTTTGGTGTGTGCTTTATTTCTATTGAAAAAACACTCCATGATTTATTAGTGTTTACCTCTCCTCACTGTAAGCATGACTTTGGGGTTAGCAGGCCATCACTCCTGCCACAGGACACCCTGCCTATGTGCCTGAAAAGAAGCAATCAGCTCAAAAGTGGATAGGTTGTTATGGGAAAGCTTGCAGTATTTCAACTTGTCTCTTTTTTCCTCACTGGAGAAGTGCATCTCCTGCCTCCAGGCCTGTTTCAGTTGTGTCTGTTAAAGATGAGTAGATTTTTTCAACCAGAAAGAGATTCAGGGCAGCAGAGGGATGGCCAAGACGGTCAAGGCGTACTACCCTAAAGAGTTACTCTTTCAATTATCTTTTTAAATTAATGTTCAATACTGTCCTCTTTCTCTGTTCTCTGGTAGGCAAGAAGCTGGTTCTAATTCTGAGTGAAAGTGGTAACAAGATAAAACAGGGTCATTAGTGTTATAGAAGAGAATGCCAATTACTAGCATGCTATGTTAATCCAAAAGGATTCTTTCAAAAACAAAGATGTTTGAAACAAAACATGCACTTGAACTTCCACAAAGAGCAACAGGAAATGCCAGAGTTCGCCTCTTGCTTTGCCACTTTGATATAATTGTCATTGTGAATATCTATTCATATTTAAAAAATGAAATTAAGGTGAAGTTCATAATGCAGTTACTGTTCATGCAGATACTTTTGCACACTAAAAACATTTCACTAGTTTATTATATATTTCTATTCCATCTGTGTGTTTCTGTTACATAGTGATGCATAAACTAGCTAGGTAAATTTTTCCAGATTTCAGAGTATTCAGAGAGAATATTCACTCAAAAAGAATTGCATGTCATGGCATTTAGAACTACTTTTTTGGTGTATGGGATGACAGTTTCTTCCTGATGAAGCAGTAGGTTGTGGAGTAACTGTTCAGCTGCATTCAGTTAATGTTATTTCATGAATGAACAGGCAGAATGCTTCTGGTGAGTTGTGCAAGGCTTGATGCTGGCATATGCATGATTCATACTCGGTATGAGAAGGGAAAGATGCTTCTAACACAGGTTTTAAAGGTCTGGTGCAGTGGGACTGTCACCAAGACTAGGCTTGCACCATCCTAGAGTATTATGCCTGGCTTATGTCTTGAAGATCAGTTTTCCTGTAGCTCCTAAGTCACAGCCAATATCCTAGATATTGAATAGGCATGGCCTGGGCAATGGTGTTTGAACAAATGAGTTGCGTTCTCCAATTTCTAGTGGGTCAGGGAAATGGTTGCTACTCAAGAATTAATGGGTATGAGGTTGTTTTGTAGATGAGTTTAAAAAGAACCTAACCCAATTTTAAGAATGAGAAGTTAATTCAATTAGAAAGGAGTATGACAAGAGAAGGGGTAGTAAGCTGTTTAGTCATAGATGTTTGATGAGACTGCAGTCTAATCAAATTGTGGAAGTCTCTGTTGCCCAAGCTCGCATGAAATCACATTGAGAATTCTCAAATAATTACAAACGAACAAAGTTCAACGATGTATGTGGCTATGAAAAGTCTATCAAACAAAAACCTCTTTTTGAAATGTGTATTAGGGCTGCTTCAGAAACCTACCCATGTTTTTTTTTTTTTCATGCTGCCATGACTGAATGTTTTTCCCAGTTATTTGTCTTACTCTTACAGACCTTCCCTTTACTTAGAAGCAACTGCTTAGAATAATTTTGCATTGCAAAGTTACTGAATAGCAGACTATAATGAGTTTTTAATTTTGTACGTTTTTATGGCCTGTATAAAGGGATGTTAAACACGCATGTGATATCATTATTTACCTGCATTATAGTAACTAGTATGATCTTCTCTCAAGGAGGAGCTCATAATGCCCTTACAACTGCTCCTCAAAGGAACAAAGAAAGATAAATATGCAGGATCATGGAATGGCTAAAAATGACAGTGCAGTGAACATGAGTGAATTACAGTATCAAGCAAATCTAGAAATGATTTTGCAGTTCTGGCACTTTCTTGGAACTACAGACAAGGAAACTCCTAAATTTGCTTGCAACAAACTTGAAAAAGGCCCCTGTGCTATGTAAGACTTGTATATCCACAGTGTATTTTACTTTGATTTTCCCTTCATTCTAAGTTACTGTTTACAACCTTTAATGCCTAAAATTTCCAGATATCAATTTGCCTGCACTTTGTTGCCTCTGGTGTATGGTGAAAAGAGTTATTGGCCTGAGGAATTTGCTCATCAAAGAATGCAAACAGAGGTAAAATAAGGTGATTTACTTATTCAACAAATACAGAACGAGCAGTAGGGAGAAGTTGTCTGACATGGTTTGTTCTTCATCTACACAATAGAGAGCATAAATGACAGCACTAGAGAAGGAAAATATTTTCCCTGTAGCTATGATATGTTCCATCTCATAATATGATTTTGTTCCTCCTAAAAGTGTTTATGAGTGAATGGAAAACAAGCTTGGGAAGGACAATTATCTTATTACATTATCCTATAAATTATTGTTCTAAGCTCAGAGGAGTTTTTAAGCTATCATAGTTTTCATTCCACAAAAAAGTATTTGTAATCCTTGCAAAATCAATTCTTCTCAACATAAAAGACCAACAGATCCACTCATCCATGGTTCTGTTTCCCTTTTGTTTTGCAAAATAACTTCAAGACAGAAGCATCTGTTTCTGTTTAAAACATTGTAGGGGTGTAGTTACCAATTAGAAGAGTGATGCAGAAAGCATCCATGTCATCTTAACTGTGTTGGCAACTGCAGAGGAAATTATCTTCCCAGCATCCCCCCCTCCCTCCCTCTTAACTTTTCACAGATTTCAAGATTTTTCTAGAAAAAAATGTTATCATTTGTAGCCAGCTCTGTAAATAGCATTTAATTCCACAGCTGCTGGGAACACAGAAATTTCTAGCATTTTCTACTGTTTCTCCTTATAACTTCTGACAGCTGGAATATCCCAGCCCATCAATTCAGTCACTATTATTCAGGCTCTAGAATAACTGAAGCTCATCACAATCTTTTCTGAGTTTGAGCTAGACCACTGTTAGGTTTTTTTTTAGACTTATTTTTGCAGGTTTTTTTCCTTACTACTTCTTTGCTTCAGCACCTAACCAATGTTTGATGTATTCTTTTTTTCTGCTTGAAGGCAACCTACTCCTAAATATGAAATTACCAACTTGAAGCCATTTTTATCAAAACAGACTTAAAAATAATCATAGAATAGCCCGAGTTAGAAGGGAGAGCTATAGGTCATCTAGCTCCTGCCCATGGACAGGGACACCTTCTACGAGATCAGATTGCTCAGAGCCCCTCCTAACCTGGCCTTGAGCACTGCCAGGGATGGGGCATCCACAGCTTCTCTGGGTGACCTGTTCCAGTGCCTCACCCCCTCAGAGTAAAGAATTTCTTCCTAATATCTAGTTTAACCTGTTCTCTTTCACTTGGAAGCCTTTTCCTTTTGTGTCACTACACGGCCTTGTAAAAAGTGCCTCTCTGTTGTGCAGCTCCCCTCAGGTACTGGAAGGCTGCAATTGGGTCACGCTGACGGCTCCTCTTCTCCCAGCTGAACAACCCAAATTCTCTCAGCCCTTCCTGACAGGAGATGTGCTCCATCCCTCTGATCATCCTGTGGCCCTCCTCTGGAGTCCCTGCAGCAGCTCCATGTCCTTCCTGTGCTGGGACCCCAGAGCTGGAGGCAGCTCTGCAGGTGGGGTCTTGCCAGAGCAGAGAGGCAGAATAGGCACAAAAGCTTTTCACAGATTGTCTCTTTCAAGAAAAGATAAGGCCATTAATTCTGATACTTTTTGCCATTTCATATGCTCTATGGCTGGTCAGACCTTATTTCAAGTAAGTAATCACATGTGTGTATATTATGAAAGCAGAATAACACATGCAAATTGGAATTTAACAGATGATTAAACAGAGCAGAGAGTGTGTCATTAAAAATTTTTAACAAAACACATTCTTTTAGAATTAAATTTGGAAATCTATTGTATTTTTACCTGCTTAATTAGGTTCCTAAAGATCTATCCCTGACTGGGGTTTACAAAGATGAAAGGACAGAAATGTTTCTTTTATCTTGTCCTAATAAGAATAGTCACACATGCTGTGCAATTCAGAATTCTGTGAAGGTTTTCCTCTAGTCCCATGTTCCATATGGAGAACAAGCAAGGAGAATAATCTTTTTCCTCTATTTTCTTTGCAACTTAACAATTTACTAAATACTTGACTACTTGCCACACAAAAATAAATGACATTTGCTTAATGTGAAGTGTCATGCCTGGATAAAACCACTTTGTATTTGGAAAGAAAAAGTGGTGGAGTATTTTCTCCTCCATTCACAAATACTTGCAGGTATCTTAAAGCAAGAGCTCTAATTCCTGCTACTTTTAGGAACTGGCATCTGCTGTGAAAGAAAGCACCTTAAACCAAAGTTTATGAGGTGTTTTGAGTGAAGCTTGCTCAGTTGTTCTGGTTAAATTCTACTTTTTGTAGACTTAATGCAGCTGATGGAATTGAGGTCTGAGCATTCCCAAGTGATGATCCTGAAATTTCAGGTAGCTGTAGGTTCCATAAAATCATGTTCAGTTTTTCCATCTCTCTGATCAAAAACTTGAGTTTTCAGGCAAAAAAAGTCAGTATTTTGACTTATGCTGAAAACCCATGTTCATTGTGTTACTGTAGTTGTCACAGCTGCATGGTTTAGTGTACCACAGGTTGGCAACAACAAGTAACTAAATTGAAACTCTCACAGAACTATTTCAGTATAGCCTTGAGAAAACAGTTTAACATGTTTTGAACATTTTAGTGGGCTTTTAAGCCTTTTATGCACCTCCAAATTCCTTGGTTTAGTTCAGGAACAAATAAGTGTCATGGAAGAAATTCTGTTTTGTGAGCATTTCAAACCTAAAAAGCAGTGACATTTGGTGGGAGAAGTCTCATGGAATTTCAATCCCAATTTCTAGACTAAAAGCTAGATAGAGCACAAAGAGATGCACCATATTTTCAATACAGAATTTGCTATTTAAGCACATAGAGAACAACATGACTTTTATAAATTCAAACATTTCAGGCTTAAAAAATTATTATTGAAATTGCATCTGTGATTGCAGTCATTACCATACATCTGCATGTACCATGCATACAGTTCTGAAATGACTGTGCATTATTTTTCTATGTTTTAGCATTTTTCCATAATAAAATTTTTTCTGGAAGAATAAAATATCCCACATGAACAGTTCACAGCTGTATGTTTACACAGGTGTCTGAACAAATTTTGCCTATTTAACTTGCTTTTCCTGAGCAAAAATCATAATTAAAAAAAATCCCATAAATTGAAGGCATGTGATTGATTTGTAGCAGCGTGTTCAAAAAAGTGATAGAAATGTATTTTTTGAACTAGGTGTTATTCCATCATAATGGACAATTTTTTCATGAACAAAATTTGAAGGTCAAACAGAACAAGAAAATATATAATAAAACTGTAAATAATAACATGGGCAGCAATTGCTTTTACTGCTGGGTAATTCTGCCCATTTGATAGTCTTCCTTTTTCATGCACTTTGCACATAATTGGTAGTAGGATGGAAAATTTGCTGAACTGGAAATAACAGTAATTATATATATATATATATATACAGAGAGAGAGAGAGAGAGAGATACTGACTTGAAATGTAACCAAACAAAAATACCAGTTCATACAATTATTTCAGTTTTTCATTAAGTGTTTAGATCCTACTGTTTTTTTTAGTTGCTTGGTCTAAAATGTAATTTGCATAGCAAATTAATGGACATCCTGTGGACTGTTTTATGGCATCTCTGTTAATTGATTCATATTATTAATAGTTCAGTACAATTCTGAAAATAATAAGAAAATTATGTGAGTTGTACAGATTGACTAGAAGTGCACACCATATATATGTGGAGAAGGAGGAGTTTGCAGCTCTTTTACTCATAAAATGTGCTGGTGCAAATATCACCTGCTGGTGGCAGCAGATGGGGTAAGATCTGTCATTCTCGAGCTACTCTTATGAAGAAAGTGGTATCTTAAGATCCTATTTGCCTAGTATAATTATTTCTGGTCCAGGAAAGTTTAATATAAATCCCCAGTTACATTTCTAGGAGAATATTCTATGCTTGAAAGCATTCAAAGAAGTCTCAGAACATGATGCTACATGTATTTTTATATCAGGAGAAAAAAATAATAAATCAAAATGAAGAACCATAGCTGTCTGTACATTTTCATTGTGCAGAAGGACGTTGTGTAGCCCAGTCATAATGAGGCAGAAAACAAAGGAAATGATTTCTGAGTTACAGGGATTCAAGGATCTGAAACAGAAATATCCAAACCTGTTTATTCTCACATACAAGTAGTTCTGCAGCTGTAGACTCACATCTTTCTCTTCTGTTCCAGCCCACAATATGACTGTGAAAATCAAGTTGCAACCTACAGCACAGGTAGTCAGGTTCTGTGATATCTGTTCTTACAGTGCAGTTTGGTCAGGACCCATTGTGCAAAGTCATCTTTGAGATGGTTTTTAGTATTGTAAGGTGATCTCTTCACCATCTTAGCTGTTTTCTCTTACAAAAGTTTCTATATTTGGGTGTCTGTTTGTCCTGTTATCATAGAATGAGAGTCAAAATCATTGAGGAAGGCAGGAAGAAAGAAAAAAGTTACCCAGAGTAGGTAGAATTCCTATTCAGAATCCTTGTTCCCTGTAGTGACGCACCAAGCTTTAAATCTGTATCTTCTTCTTCCCTTCCCTTTTCCTCATGCAGACAGAATTGATGCTTCTAGCCATATTTTCTAGAGTTCTTGTGTCATTTCTTAAGTACAGTTATAAGATCATATAGTCCACCATGTAAAGCCTTAGAATGGAGGCAGGTGCCTCCCATGATAACGAGACACTGTGTGCAAACAATGAAAACAACCTTATCATTTTATAGGTTATGCTGAATAGTACAGACTTTCCCCTCCTGTGCTTGCCTTTAGGAAGTAAAGAATGCTATCCTTCTTAAAAATTTATAATTGCAGATATAGTTCATCTTTAAACCAAAATTCTTATTAACAGCAGTTTGCAGTTTGGGGATTGTTAACTTATGTTAAAATCTTTTAACTAGTTAAGGCTTTAAATAAATAATTTTGTACTATTAATTTTCAGAACCATCCAAATTTTTATTCCTCTTCCAACTTAACCTCATTTTGGGCTACCTGATCAAGTTTATGGCAAAAAAATGTAGTGTAATAGATGAGAATTACTTAAAAGGGTAAAAACATTTGTGCCTTAATTTTGTGTGTTGTTTGCAATCGACTGATTACACAACAGGACTGGATATCTATTTTTAGCTGACCAGTAAATCAACATGAAGTGGCAGGATTTTATCAACATCATGATTGAGGAGGAAAGAATTTGCAGAGTAGTTACTGAAGCCATGGGTCATCCTTGTAGTACACCAAGTATCTTATTTTTATATACATTAAAAATCAATCCCCAAAATAAAGAAACTATGACTATGATAGCTGAATATCTGAAACAAGAGCATGCACACATTTGATAGTGTATTACTGATATGAGACACTACCATGAACCAAAGCAATATAGCAGAACCTTTCATGAGCATGACTCAGTACAAAAAAACCATCTTCTGGTCCAAAGAACTTGATTTATTTCTGTGAATCCCCAAATTGAGAAAAAAAGCAATTGCTTTGATGTTCTTCTTCAGAAGACCAGAGAAAAATATTATACTGAACAGCTAAATTATTTATAGTTAAACTTTACATGATAAGTGAGAGTTTACAGGCCCAGCTAGTCACAGAGTGTTGTCTCATATAACAGAGAAGACTGATTTTCATAAAGGCTCTCTGGCCTCAGCAGCTGCCTTGTGCATCATTCCAAAAAGTACATTTTCTTTAAAATTCTACCTTTATTACCATAAAATTGTTAAATTTTAGTGTAACAAGACTAGTTTTAGAAATGATGGCATGACTTGTGGTCCTTTTTATCTATTTTATCATTAGTATAGAGGCTGGGGCAATTTAAATGCCTCAAGTTGCATGTGTGGATCTTCATGCTAATATTGTGCCCTGAAAATTCGGCAGGTGGATTGCTGTTGTTTTTGTTGTTGTTTGTTGTTGTTTTTTTTAATAACACTTGTACTGCTTGACAGAACATCCAGTATTGCAGTACCTGTAACATATTTAAGGAAGAAGCTGAAATTATGGTCTTTCTTCTAGAGAAAGATGTAAGACTTGCAAGGCAGTGAGACATTGGCTGTGACTGACATACTTTGTACAATACATGTGAGAAAGTTCTTATCTGATCTATTATGAGGTCATCTTGCTCCTTGATACATGTAATTAATTTCTTATAATCAGCTTCCATAATTAAAAGGAATAAGCCAATTTAGCCCCTGGAAAATTTTCTCAGAAAAAATGTTAAGATTTCTCTGAAGTGATTAGCATTTATTTGCAATGAAACTGGAGTGTGAAATTGAAGTGAAACATTATTTTTATTTGCCATAACTTTGAGCTGAGAGTTGCACCAGTTTCTTTCATTCTGCTGTGATAGGAGAAACAGCTCAGAATGTTCTCACTTATATGTCACTGCTTCTGTCTATACTGAAAGATCATTTTAAATCCAGATTAATATTTGGCCAAGTCTAATCTTGATTTTACTATCTTCCAATTTAAAAGATGTTTCACACTATCTCTTCAGAGAAAAATTTTGGAACAAGACACCATCTTCTTGCTACAGTAGTTATTATGCATCCTTCACCATCTGACTTTTGTAGCTGAAGGGAAAAATTATTTTATATTTGCAAGTGTTTTGCTCTCGTTTAGCCACTAGAACAATAAAGATGACTTTATCCAGGAAAGCTAAAACAAGGTGCCCAAATATGCAAATTAAAAAAAAATCAAAACAACAACAACAAAAAAACCCACTCACATGTGTGCTGAAAAATCAGTGTTATAAAAGTTGCTGCTATGTACTGCTGGCTTTCTGGAATGAAAATTAGGACAAAAAAAAAAAGCTCAAGATCCTATAGAGCAGTTAGCTAATAAAGGATGTTGAAGTAATGATGAGTTAATATGAAGCAGCTAATTTGTCTTTGTCCATTTTAATGCTTATCTCTTTGTGGATCATCTCCCAGATGCTGTTACTTACTGCAGG
Organism: Chloebia gouldiae; assembly: GCA_003676055.1. Classification (NCBI taxonomy): domain Eukaryota; kingdom Metazoa; phylum Chordata; class Aves; order Passeriformes; family Passeridae; genus Chloebia; species Chloebia gouldiae. Next base: position 21,141,382 of record QUSF01000004.1, on the reverse strand, counting down.
GCAAACCTGTACTGAGTTAGAAAGGACCAGGAAATAACTGCTCATCACAATATGTTTGACTCTCTGAATATGTTTCTCTGTCTGTATGAGTCTGACATTACACAATTGTTTTCAATGTCTGTATATGTTGTAGTGTAGAGTTTTTTTCTGATGAACCTTATGGCAGTTGTCTAATGGGATCATTTCCAGCTAGCCTCCCTGCTTTTTTAAGTGAGAACATAAAATTGTATGAGCTAGGAGCAGATAAATTTATTGCACTGTTTCAGGCAAGACATAGCCTTTTTTTGTGGTTGGATTGTTTTTTCTTTTTCATATACATAACAATATTGGTCTATATTAATTTTAATCTTATGTTACTGCATTTTTTTTGCCTTGTGACATCTTTCATTTACTCAGTTTATATTTATCCCAAGTATTTCAATACCTCCTACACACCTTTTCCACTTGATTTTTCACCCATTTTTCAGATCATTAATCCACTTATTGAGAAGCATAGAACTTAGCAGAGGTATCTGTGAAACCCTGCTTGTGATCTGCATTTGCTCTTAATTCCACTATGTACTATTTTCATTATTTGTTCATTCAAGGACCTTCCTCCTTATAACATTGCTGTTTAGACTCATTTAGCCTTTGACACTGAATCTTGTCAAAAGCATTTTGTTGGAAAACATCAGTAGTATGCTTTTCAAAAGCAATGGGGGGGGGTCTTCCTCTAAAAAACTGGTGTTGCCTCATTCTACAAGTTTTCATGATATAAACACCATGTGAAAGGATCTCCGGAACCTTTCTTTACCATCTGATATCCTAAGAACTAAAGAAATTCCAAATGGAAGGTTATGTGCACCACAACCAGCAATTTGTCTGTTTTACCTTGTTTCTTGGAGATTGCCTGGGTATATAAAGCTGAGACCTCATGGATTGTTGGTTTGTTTCATAGTCTCTCATTCTAGGCCACCAGTTTCAGACAGATCCTTTGCTAAATCCTCCAGTAGAATTTCCACTTTCCCTGATTTGTCACAATAATTTCCAGTTTCTGGCTGAACACTTGCCTTTGAAGTTCTGCATTTTCCATCACCTCGTATTAGAAAAAGAAACTGTAAATAAGAAAGATTATGTTGGGTCATTGTGATGTCTTAGATTCTGATTTATTCACATAATCAGGAGCTTGAATATCCATGGTTCGATTTCCACAGTTAAAACCTGCTGGTCTGGCTTTGCTGCCATTAAAGCCTTGGGGGCAGATTTTTCAATGGACTTTAAATCAGTCACATTAAAAAGTGTAATCATGACTCATGTGTTCATGTTTAATATTGGAATCACTGTGTAAGCCTCTTTGGTCTACATTCTGAAGGAATTGAGGCATCATCCTGTTCCCTATCAGATATACTTTCTAACAGTCTCACATATGAAAGAGGAGGCCATGCAGTCCTAAATGAAAAGTTGTCCAATTTGTTCAGAATTTTAAATATAATAATAGGATTATTGCAAAGGAGGCATTTCTCAAACAGATTCACAAGGAATGATACAAAGAGAAAAAGCTAAACTGGGTCCATTAAAATTCAGTTCACTCAAAGCTTCTTGAAATAGTTTATTTTTTAAATGATATAGGAAATCAGCAACTAGATCAGTGTAGCATAGATAGGCTTACTGTGATATTAAATTCAATTTGCTCTATATGTAACTGACACGCTATATTTCAGGTTTTTTTGTGTACTGGCATAATTTATCTTTGTAGATGATGAAGTTAGTTACATTTTCAAGGAAAAGTATAATGAGCTTTATAACTTGGCAGAGAATTCCTGAGACTACTGAAATGGAAAAGATAATATAACTTGTCTGTGTGAGACATTCATTTTCACTGTATCTATTCAAGAAAATTCAGCATCAATGAGCTCATTAAATCTGATGTTAAAAATTTACATCATTAGATTTCAAAGTCAGCAAGCAGACAAAATTAAGTGGTGGAGTTTCTCTGTTTTTTTTTTTTTCTGGCATTTTTGAGATAGAAATAAATTATTTACGTGACAGACAGGTGGCTGTATAGTGATTATGGATGATTTTAACACCATGTGACAGTAAGGAAAATTAGAGCTCATTAACATTCATATGACCCAGTGTCTGCACCACTGATCAATGACTGGACTATTCTATGGCTTAAAATGCTTAATGATTCTTTGTTTGACAGGAGCTAACTGCTATTGGAGGAAAATGTGGATGATCTGATATCTGGCAGAGTGAATGTGGCCTGCACTTTATAAACAAGGGAAATGTGAACAACTGGGGAGCAGAATGAGTGCGAGAAGGCTTCCAAGGCTTGTGGTGATTGACAAACTATATTATGGCTGACACAGACATTCTATGCTTTGTGTAAGAGTGTTGGCATCTGACTGAGTGGAAGAGCAGGGGAAAGTGAGATCGTCTGTGTGATTAGTGGAAGGTAATCAGCCATCTGCTTGGTGTAATGCACTTACTGAAGATGAAGATAGAAAGCATATGTGTGCATGTGCTTACACAGGATCTCTCACCTTTTATACAAGGATCCATGACAATGTAAAGCTGTATATGAAGAATTAACACAAGGCAAAAAAACATGCTCAATTCATCAATTTTTTTCCCCACCAGAAGGAATGCAAGCTGGTAGCGGTGTAATATAGTTCTTAAATGTGCCCTTCAGCAGACTGAAACAGTAGCTTTTGAGTGGTAGAAATAAATAATTGGAGGAGTATTTTTTAGAAATAATGGTATCATAACTCTCAGTCTAATTGTGATGATGAAAATAAGGTTATGCCCTGCACATATTGAAAGATGGAACTTTCTTTTTTTTTGACATTGCATTTTCAACTATTTGGCCACAAATTTAAAATCAGCTCCTTTGTATAACTCTTCTGGGTACAGAAAAGGTTTGGCTTAGAAAAAAGCTGGAATGTGATTCAGTATGGCTTGCCCACCTAAAACTGTCATGGATGCTACCAGGATTTTGTGATGCAGAAAATGAGACTGAGCACAGCTTTTGAGTTTTTATAAAAGTTTTGGAGTGATAAGGTCCTGCTTAGAGGAAAAAAAAAAAACCACCTTTTTTTACCTCATTTCAAAAGTTATTTTTGCAAGGCATAAAAGAAAAAATCGGTTTTGATATGTGTTTTAATATTACTGTAGTGGTTTACAATTCACTATTTGTACATCTCACAAAATCTGGAAAAACAAAAATACTCCAGAAATATAACCAAATTTAAGGCCAGCATTTAAATTAGTCGTTTAAAATATCAACACGTGACCCCATGTTCAACTGGATCACCCCTTCCTATCCCTTTTTTTCTAGCAGAACCTACTTCTTACCAAGAGTGTTTTGGCAAGTTTTATAACTCCTGAATTGCACAAGATCGATCTGTCTGTGAGGCTGGCTGTTGCTGCTGGGCCTGTTTTGCACTCCAGCATTAGGATTTGGGAAAAGCGCCTCTGCGCGGGGGGATTTCGGTGTTCGCGGCGGGGCCGCGGCCGCGCTCCGGGCGGGGACGCGCGGCGTGCGCGCTCCCGGTGGGGTCAGGAGCCGCCCTCCTTCGCTCCGGCTTCTCCCTGAACCTTTCCGCTCTCCTTTCTCGCAGCGCAGTGGGATGATGATGCCTCTTTATTCTGCCAAGAATCCATTGGAAGAAATCTGTGTCCTAGTGTTTGGATTCGGTCGTTTCTAGCTGCAAGTTTCTCCTCTCAAGCATTTGTGAGCTTTTTAAAGCTTTCACAGACCTTGCTAATTAGTATCCACAGTGTATTTTATTACTTTTGTATAATTTTTTTAAGAAGATGTAAAGAATTATCTATTTTAAAATATCTCCACATATTCTTACTTGAAGTGTTGCAACTTGTGCTCTGGCAGAAGGGGAAGAATGTAAAGGACTTGGCTGTAAGAGCTGCTAGGATTAAAGAGGCATTAGCTGAAATGCTGGAGAGCCACTCTTACAGAGTCAAGCACATCGTAACAAAAGCCAGGTCAGCAGGTTCCTAATGTTGCTAATTGCCCACTCAGTGCATGAAAGCTAGAAGTGCGCTCTGCATGCAGCACGGAGCAGCCTTTGTTTGCTTCTGCAGGAGCATGTTTTCATTTCTGTTTGCTAATTGCTTTAATGTCCTTACTAGAGCTGAGTCATACTGAAAAACTCTGCAAGAGTGCCAGGCTTGTGGGTTTTTTTTTTTTTCTTTCTTTTTTTTTTTTTTTTTTTTTTTTTT
>QUSF01000004.1:20905573-21137061 GCA_003676055.1 Chloebia gouldiae | reverse complement strand
TTTTTTTTTTTTTTTTTTTTTTTTTTTTTTTTTTTTTTTTGTGAAAAAACCCGAAGCAAGCACTGCTCTTGCTGTGCTTTGGTATCATTTAGTGATTCACAGCTGTTTCTCTGGTAGGTATGTTTAACAGTAAACATGCAGGAATAAGGACTACATGTGTTTCACCAAAATTTCACTTTTAGGAGGAAATAATGTAAATAATATGTTTAAAATATTGAGATAGTTTTGTCTGTTAGAACAGATGAATTCTATGCTTTAGAACTGGGGCTATAATCAGCAATGTCTCAAAAATGTTATTACACTGATTTTTTTCCTAACAATTTATGTTGACTACTTGTGGCAACAGAGTTTAAGCTGAAAAATAGGCAATGTAAAGAGATGAACTTAAAAAATACTCAGCATCCTGAAATACTTTCATCCAGCTTTGCTGCAGAACATTTTATTTAACACAATTTAATTTGTAATTTTTGAAAATTTGAGCTAAAGGAGTTGGAAATTGTACTACAGCAGACACTAAGAATATTGGATTCTTCTTTCATTTCCTTTGCTTGATTGCACTGATAGAAAATTTTGTTCTGAAGTGCCAAATTTATATTTAGTGTTAATATTTAGTATAACTTTAACAGTGTGATAGATGTGCAAACACTGATTTATGAAGTAGTGGCAGGGTAGGAAATGAAATTAACATAAAATTTTTTTGCCCTTCCTGGTTACGACAAGTGAAATTGTGACTGGATACTTCTTTGATACTCTCATTGCCTGGAGAAGTAGTTTCTGGATGCTGAGACTCCACATGAAATATTTAGGACTAAAACTCAGTAATCACAGTGTTCATTGAAGTGAAAAGTCTGTATTTCTACAGTCTTAGAGATTTTATGTAGAATAAGTAAAGTTGTTTGGGGTTACTTTTTAGTTTGTTTTTGGTTTTGTGGGGTATTGTTTTTTCCTTTTTTATGCATAGGGTTTATGGCAGCCTTCTTCTGTTTGTAGAACATACAGAGGAAGAGGCACAAAATAAAATGTTTTACTTTGTCCAGTGGATCTCAGAAATGTATATCAATGACACAGCATTTGGGCTTTCATCAAGTCACTTTGTAAAATGATGTTTTATTTTTAGGTACATGTTTTGACCTTGGGAATTATTATATCTATATTTTGCTGGAGTTGTTGCTTATTGCAACAGTTCTTAATCTAACAAAACTACTAGAATTTAAAGTTCAAAATGGAAATCAATAAATCAATCAGGTGTCCTCAATAATTGCTTCAAGTGTGCATGTAAATTTTTTGTTGTACATGATTAATAGTGAAGTGAACAGTAGGGAAATTTAAATGAATCTTGAAATACTCTGTGTTTAGTCTTAAATTTCAGGCCAAGCAATATGTTGCAATATGTACTATTTAACAAATACCGGTCCTGTATTAATTGTGGAGTTCAGTAAAGTTCTGCTGGCTTTTGCCAATGTTCATTTCTTCAAGTTGCATTTGTAAAAAATGAGAACATATTTTTCATTAGTGAAAACTATAATTTCCAAGATGATTGGAAATTACAATGAGAGAAATGCAGGATTTGTTATTTTTCTCATACAAAGATGATGTTCAAATCAACAAAGTTATTTTGAAAAAATCTATTTAGTCTTGAACTTCCAGTGTAGATTTTTAGGATGAAGAATTTATTTAGATGTGCAGTACATCTCGGACATTATCATTTATTCCTTGTCTTTGAGCATTTTGTTGCTAAATTTGTTCTCAAAACAGCGATGTGTTTTCTTTTTATCTTTGCAGCTCTTTTTGAAAGCAGCATGGTTTAGGCTTTGACGCGTTAGCCATGGATGTAGCACTCTCTCCCATGAGAACGCAAGAACTGGATCCGATGCCCTCTGATGCCTCTCCCATGCTCATAAACATGACTCCTACAGTGGAACAAGAAGGGGAAGGGGATGTCATGAAGGACCTTGACTCGGGGCAGCAGTATGAAAAGCCCCCTCCTCTGCACACCGGGGCCGACTGGAAGATTGTTCTCCACTTGCCAGAAATCGAGACCTGGCTTCGGATGACGTCTGAAAGGGTCCGGGACCTGACCTACTCCGTCCAGCAGGACTCGGACAGCAAGCACGTGGATGTGCATCTGGTACAGCTGAAGGTATGATGGATTTGAGGTCACAGATTTCTCAGTGAAGGTGTCTCATTCAACTCTGCTGTTAGGAAAATCAACAAAAGGGCTTTTCCTAACTGCTGAAGCATATCTGACAGCCTGTGTTAAAAAGTGAATAAATCCTTTTAAGGGAGATAATAGAAGCCGCTCAATTATCAGAATTTTTGCAACATTATTTGATCACTTAGTTCAACAGTCATAACCATATTCATGAACATGCTCATACTCCAAAAGCAGGCAATAAAATGTTATCAGTAACCTGACTGGTCATCTCACAAATTCCCACTGATTTTAATGGGCTTCTGTACCTAAAACTGCCAAATAAGATACCAATAGAATTCCTAGCATTCCAGTAAATGGGGCCACTCATTTGAAATTCAAGGCAAAATTCAGATAATTAGTGCTTGGGACAGTAAGTGTATGTTCATTTGTGTGGCCTGGTTTGCTGCAGCAGATGAAGCATGCTTTTGAAGGTGGCAGTCTCCAAAAATAGCACAAATGTTATCTCTTCAGAGTGAGCTGTCTTCAGACTTGCATTCTGAGGCCTGTTTATGTGAACATAGTCTTCCTTCACACTCAGTGCAATGGTATTTTATTTGTGTTTATTTTAGGACTGTTGCTGTAAGCTGTCTTAAAATACAACGCTGTATTCTAACAGTAACCAGACTGATTGTACTGTAATCAGTCCTAACCAAATAGAGAGCTGATCTTGATTTATTAGTGGTCCCACCATTTTTCTAAAAAAATTAGGGAAGAAATTGCCAGCTTTTGACAAGAAGAAAGGACTAAATTCATAATGTGCAATAAGTTTTTAGCAAATACTGTGAAAAGGTTTCTGCAGGCAGACATGAGAAGTCTTGCTGGGCTTGGTGGTAGTTCTGATCTGGAATTGCTTGTGGCTGTATTAGTGCACTGCTGAGCTGAAACTGGAGCTCTGTGGAGCTTGTGGGTGGTGTTTGCACACAGCTTTGGGCTGGTTGAGAGCACATGCAGAACTGATTTGTGCCTGTTTATGAAATGAGAATATTCTGTACATATAGCTCACCCTCATATGTCCACTGATACATTTGATTTATAAATGGAAGTCAGTGAATGAATAGCATTCCTCATGGTTTTTCTTCTTTTTAGAGTTCATTTGTGAAGTCACAAGAGTCAATGAGGGTGCATAAAATACTGTCCTAAGGGTTTTAGCTATGTAAACAAATGAGGCAAAGTTTTAACAAATACATTAGGAATACAGAACTTCTGTAACCTGCTGACCTGTAAAACAGACAAAAAGAAATATGTGAAAGTGTTGTGAAATTATTTTACATGGTATCATATAATATAGACTTTAGATAAATTTTGAATAGTTTATCTACTATATAACAAAAACTAAAAAAAAAGACAAAAAATCCAAACAAAACAAAAAACCCAACTACAACCTCACATAGATTTTTTTTTTTCTGTTCTCTGATAATATTCGTGTAGGGGCTACATCCCAGTGATGTGTATTCTTCTGGAACTGTTGTACCCAAGCTTGACATTGGGCTCAGTGTGAAGCTTGACCATTGCTGAGTAGATTGGAAAAAGTTTCACATATCTCTCAAACAATACATACCAATTTAGTATTTTCCTGCTTTCCAAAACAGCTGGAGATCATTGAGTCAAGTTCAGCTTGTAATTCACTGCATCTCCCAATCTTCTTTCCCACAATGTAGGTTTTTCACTTCTCTCTTATCCATGAAATTTTACATGTAGGATTTTACCTTTGTCCATTATGAAACTTTTTTTTTTATCTCATTCCACAAGTATCTCCTTCAAGCACACTCATTTTTTTCATCTGCAAATTTAAGAAGTCTTCTTTCAGCTTGTTTGCCCAAATCATAATGAGAAAAATTAATTATATAGATGCTGGATAAAAGTCTATAACATAATGGTTTCTGAATATAATTTTCAAAATGCAAATGTAGCATCAAGACAACAATTTTTAGTTTTCTCATAGTTTGTTTTCCTCAGCCAGGAGATGTCTGATTCCATTTTCATGAAGTTTCTGTTTGTTTTGGATGCTTAAAGTTAATTTATTTCCTCTGGCTGTCAGTTGGCTTGTGGTGATAACACTGGATTGGGGATCCAGGCCAGAGCAGACTCTTTATATCATTCCTTGGAAAAATTGCTCAGCACAAAGGTTGTCTCTCTCTCTCTTGTGAAAGTTTTCTCAATATCTCAGTTGCAGATCTGTCTGTGCTTCTGCTCTTTCTGTAAGCAAAAGCATTGCTTCTTCATTGTGGCTTGTTCTCTAGGGATTTTGGTGTTTGCTGCCAGTCTCTTTTCATGCTACATGACTTAGAACTTTACTAGTCACCACTGATCCTTTGAAAATACTTGTCTCATTTTTGCAATGCCCTTTCTCAGAACTAGCCACATAGCATGAGTGGGAGGTTTTTCTTATATTGCCCCTTGGGAAATTTCCTGGAAAGCTCAGCTTCACAGGAGTGCTTCAGGAAGATAGTTGGGTGAACTGTGACTCTTCAGATTCCAGAATGCCCTATTTTAGTCATTCATCTGGCATCACTCTTAACTCAGACTGTTCTGTGATACTTTTACATTGCTCTAACACATTTGGTGTAGCTGTTACCAATTGCAAAGATGGTAAAAGATATTTTTAAAAATTACGGTTTTGCTATAAGCAAATATAGGCATGCTCTCTGTGTCCTTGTATTGTCTTAAAGTGCTGAGATGCTTTCATTATCCATTTATTTTTTTATATTTTTAATAAAATATATTTGCTTTTACAGCAAAATCTTTAGTGGAATCCTTCTGAGGTATAACTTGGATTAAACTCCTTTTCTGCTTTACTTTATATCCCTAAATTCTCACAACTAAGGGTCTACTGCTTCAAACTATTGATAGCTGCTTTGTATCTTTTGGAAAAAGAAAAGTTATTTGGGATTATCTAGTGTAATATTCTGCATCTGAGATGTCTGTTAATTTATAACCTATTTTAGAGTAAAGCACTTCACCCCTGCTTTGTGACTTTAATATCTGAACCATATATCACATATTGACATAGAAACCAACACAGTTTATGCTATGATAGTGTCTTTTTTTTGCAGACCCTGCTGTTGTCTCTCTTTCCAAGGAGACAGACTTCAGTCATTTTTTCCAGGATGCCTGGGTCAGTTGCAAACATCTTTTGACTGGATCTCTCATCTTTCCTCTTGACTCCTACCAGAAAATGAATTTTGGATAGAGATCAAATATCATGTAACCATTATCCTTTTACTATCTCTGTTTCTACTTTTTTTGAGGGACAAAGACTTTTTAGTTGCTTTTTTTTCCCTTGAGTTTAAAAGTTTAAATCCTGGCTAAGAGGACAGTGTGAGAAATTATCAAAACAAGATCTTAAAGATATTAAAGTGTATTAGAGTATAATATATCTACAGTTAGGTACAGGTTATTCCTTTCTCCATTACAATATGAGTATTTTGAAAAAATGTAAAACCCAGGGTACAGTAGATATCTTTCTCATCGCCTCCTCTCTAATTAGCTTTTAAAAATTCCTGAGTAGTTTAGTAGGCTTACATTTTTTTACATTTTCAGTTTTCCCCTGCGGCCTGAGCCTACTCCTTGATTTAGAAAAAAAGTCAAGGAATAGCAGAAATAGATCTGTGTTTCTCAAATGTTATCTGGTCAAACAATCAGATTGCTTAGAAACCTTCCAACTTGTCTGGCAATTCTACAGTCTTGCTCAGACTGAAATTGTTATGGAAAAAGATGTGACTTGTTTACCACATCTTAATGTACTCTATTACAATAATAGTACTCCTGTAAAAGCCTTGGTTTTGTAGCTCTTAAGCTAACTTGTCTTCTGCCTAAGAGAAGAAAATTCATTCTCCCCACATCCCTCAAAAACTGTCCTAATCCCTTGCTATGTTTTATCAAACATAAACAGAGGCTAATTCTGTGCAGAGGGCAGTCCTGGGCTGTTCACTTGCCTACCAGGTCAGGGCCTCCAAGGATGAAAGTGTTGATGAAGACAATTTTCTTGGTACTAATTAAGTTTAGAAATGAAGTGCAAAGTTACTTGTCAGGATTTCTGGCAGTCCGAGCTCAGAAGTGCAGAATTTTAGGCAGTGGAATACTTTCACTGAAATGAGCAACAAGAGGTGTTCTTGTGGTATTTAGACATAAGCTAAGTGGCAACTGAGCAAGATGATGCAGGACTTTTCTTTGTATGAACACAGAGAATATTTATTTTACTGGAGATTCAGTTGCCTTCTAAAGAGAGCTGGATCAAATTAAGATAGAAAGCTGCTGGTTAGAATAAAATAAGAGGCTCAAAGAGTTGGGAGCTAATGAAAGGTAAAAAAAAAAAGAGAAACAATAAGAATTTCCTATCTGTTTCTGAGTAGAGAAGTGAGTACTATTTGGTTAGTCTGCTGTTATCTATGTATCAAGGGAATAAAAATAGCTAAAAGCTGGAGAAGCCTTAACTGGTAGCCCCAGAGATAATGGAAGATCTGGCTTGCATAATTTATTAGGATAAATGAATAATTAATAAATGTTGCAGACAGAATTCTGGACCCTTTTAAGCTTGGACTGACTTTCTGAAGAGGCAGGAAAAGTGACCAGTAAAAATTGTTGGAATTAGTGTTCTTGTGACAAAGGGATTTGAATATTCCTTGCAGTGGTAGAACATCAGCACTGGATATTCCATCTGGGCTTGGGCAAAATAGATTTAAAAAAAGCAAAAAGAAAAGGCATATGTTACATGATAGACTCACTTGATGTCCATATGTGTGGCCTTTGGAAAGGAAATTCGAACAATGTGTGGGGTATCTAAGCCCTTCCCTTAAAGCAAGGGACAATATGAACAGCTCAACTTGATTTTCTATAAAGCAAACACCTAATGACACACTGAGCAAAAATTCTGCAACCTGTGATACTTTCTCCAAGGATCTCTATCCTTGGAAATGCAGTCATTAGTTCTCAGTGACGTATTTGGACAGAGAAGGGTGATGTGTAATTCAGGGAGTTTGTAGATATGAGTACAGCAGCATCTGCAATGCTGTGGTTGTCCTAAAGGTTGTCCTAAAATAGGCATTTAGATTGTTCAGCAGTCAGGAGACTCAGAATAAAAAGGTGAACATTTGCCTGTTATGAGAAAAAAAAACACTTGCAATTTCTTCTAGTTCTAAAATAAAAACTCCTCAAAAAATCTCATTTTCATTTGGATATTTGCTCTTTTGAAACATATACTTAACCAAAATTTCTGTTTTAGCTGTCACCAAGACATGAATGCATCTAAGTGCACTTTGAACCAACACAATTATTATTTCTTCCTTTCCTCTCTACATATTGCTCCTGCATTAAAATATGTTAATTCAGGCTGTAGAAAATGAGCTAATATGCTCTTCCAATGGTCTCTGGAGAAATATTAAAGTGACTATCAGATTCCAGCACAGATGTTATCTATTACAGTGTCCTATATCTTAGTCTGATTCAAATATAAATGTTTACTGGATACAATGCTGTAATGATATAAATTTCATTATGATGAAAAAATTTTGTAAGTCAAGTCACTGGGCAAATTCATTAACAGAAATATTCCTGAGATAATGTATTGTGTTGTTTAGTATTTGTGTCTGTGATAATAGCACATACTGAAGTTCAGATTTCCCAGGAAACTGTAAATTAATACTGTTTCAGTGGTGTGAGTAAGATTTAGTACTGTCAGATTTTAGAAAGAGAGGTCATTGTCAGTATATAATTATCTTTATTCACAAGTAAGTAATAGGAGTTTTTATGATAGCTGTGACCTTGTTGCCAGATTTTTTATGGATATCTATGCAAATATATCTGTGTGTGTAAGCAAAAGCAGACACATGAAAGCAGTGCCACATAAATCCTAGTGGTGTTTTTTTTCTTGGTGATTTGTGTAAGTCTATATTCTACAAGGTAGAATAATATTATGTATTATAACAGTCACCTATTTCTGATCTGCATTGTGAACTATGATGTTCACAGGTATTTTCTTGCTTTGTGTATTTCAGTAGCCTTTGTGGCTGTATTTCTTATTAGCCATTATAGGGGCTGGGTTTGTTACTTTTTCAGTTTGCAGTTACATATCACTTATAATAGATATCAAAAACCTCCAATTTGGCATAAGGGAACAGTCACAGGCACAAACAATTGCACAAAATCTAAGAATTTTTTATTTTTCAGTTTGTTACATTATGTTTAAAATTTCCTGTGAGCTTTTATTATGGAGAGTTGACAGAATAAATTTCAGGTTATAGAATGATTGCTGTCTGAATGCCAAAAATGCAACATGAATAGCTCAATAACATAACAAACTTGCATTTTAGTAAGAACAGGTTCTGAAAGTTGGTGATTTTTAAACATCCTTAGATATTTGCCTCTTGCATTATGTGAATTACTGCTCAGAATGAAATCTCTTTCTCAGTAGCTAACTACTAGAAACCCTGCTGTGGATTGATGTGATTCCTTTGTAAGTCAGCAAAACAAACAGGTTCTGTGTATTTTCTCGTGGAGAAGGCAAAAGAAGAACTAATACCTGCCAGTTTCTCCCTGTAAATGATTCCCTGGAGAAAGACAGCAGTTTTCATGTAGTCAGTTATTACCTTGCATTTCAAAGGATGGAGCACTTATTTTTTTTGGATGTGTTCCCATTTGTTTTTTTGAAAACACATGTAATTCAAAAGGCATAAAGCAGCACTGGATTACAGTGCTACTACTACAGCAATCATAGTACTCTAAAGTTCTGACAGAACATTTATAAATTTTCACAAAATATAAAATCTACTAGCAGTACATTGCAATTTTCCTTTCCCACTGAGCAGTGTATTTCCTTTTCTTAATCTGTGTTAGCTGAGGAAGGGTGTCACATAAATGTCTGAGCTATATTCTTTTATTCTCCTCAGCTGGCTCTGGAGCTGTACATGCCCTTCACTGTGGTTCCAAACTTCAAAAGGGACTTGAAGCAAGCTTCAAGATAGTCTTCTCTTTTGGTGTGGCCTTTCATCTCTTTGTGTAGAGATGAATACATTTCCTTCTAATAAAAAACAATGCAGATATTCCACAGGCAAGAAAGCAAGTTTCTTCATAATAGGTTCTGTAGATTTAATCATAGTTTATCTACTAATGTATAAGGAAAAGATGGTTTTATATGTGCATTTCCAGTGTGACTGCGATCTAAAATTATGAAATGTTATTTTTATAACTGACATACATATAGGGGCATATACATGTGTAAGTGTATTTGAATGTGTATGTTTATAGTTCTATAACAGAAATATAGTGGCACTACTACCTCAACATTTGCATATGCACTTATTCCTCATGCATTTCTGGTTTTTGTTGAAAATTCTGAATTACTTGCCCTATAATATTAGAGAAACGATACTGCAGTTCACAGTAGTGCACCATTAATGTGTGTAAGACCTCTGTGTTTGCAGTTCACCTTGTGCTTCATAGATATCGAGGGGTTACTCTGTGTCTATATGTCTATTTATACACTGACAGAATGAAATCTCCTGATGTGACAGAGTGTGGTTAGTACCCCTTGGGAAAAAGGAGCTTTAATCAAGGAGATATGTTTTATTTTACATGCTCCCAAGTATCTGTACTTTTGGGTACAGTAAAGTATTCAAAAGACCCCACAAAATAAAGAAATATAATCTTATTTTAAGACCATTAAGCTGTGTGGGGTGAGCAAAGTGGTTGATACACCACATAATCAGCTTGTATGAAAGGTATGGCTGACATCTCTTTCTACATCTCAGCACTGTCCAGCAGCTAGGCAGACAAAATCATCAAATGGAAATCTGCAAAATCATTAGCCAGCTATGCTCTAACATCATAGAGCTGAGATACTAAACTGAACATTGCTTGCTCTTCTTCAGGTATTTTGAGGAAGAAAGCAAGGCTAAAATCCTTTTAATTTAATCTAGGATTTTTAGGCCATAAATGAATTTTGTAATCTGGACATTTAAGAATATTATCAGATACTGTAAGACTCATAATAAAACCAAGGGAAGAGGGCTGTTTCCAAGGCCAACACAGTAGGATTTGTACAGACATGGCACCACTGTAGCTAGCCTGTTTTCTTTGCTAAGTCATCTGCTCTTCTTTCATACAGTGTTTGGGGGACTTCCCAAAAGTTTAAATGCTTGGTTTAAGCGAAGATAAAACTGTTTACTGCACATTTGTTTATCTTTTATCAGGTACAGGATCCCTTTTTCACACAGGACTAGAATCTTGAAATAGATAATTTTGATACATTGGATTAAACCAGCAAATTTTACACAGTAAAATGGGTAACCTCATACATATTATTACAATTATAACCTTCTTTTCAAAGAGTACTTTAAGTATTCACCTTGTTTAGGAATCTAAACCATCAGTTCAGTATGAGGAATTAAAAAAGAGGTAAGTTGAAGAATACATGGGAAGGAAGCCACTCTCTTTTCTCCAAAGGAACATTGCATTTTTGGTTACAAATAAGATTGCTTTCAAAAACCTTGCAAAATACTGCACGCTGTATTACTTCCAAACTTCAGGTAGAATAAGAAGTGTGGAGACTTTTTTTTTACCACATTACTACATTATAATTTATATGCTTTTGATTTTCAGCTGGGATCAGCAAGAATAACTTCCCTGTCTCTAATCTGTTAAAGATTCAGTTTTGATCCTAATTATGAATGAAATATTTATAGTATCTCTCAATGTTTGTTTTATTTTCCTTTTTTTTTTTTAATATAATGAATAGCTAAATCACCAAACTAAGCATTTAAACAGCAAAGACTTCATGGTGATCTCCCCTGCAATTTAAATTACTGTGCTCAGGTTTGTAGTTACAGTATTTGGGTGTGATTTGTGAATTTTAATCAGTTCTCAATTATTAGATAGATTTTCTTTTCTGTGTTATCTGATATAGGAGACAGCAAATCAGAATGAAAGAGCCCCACCTGTAAGTTATTAAAGATGTTGCTTTAAAATTACCAAAGAAAAACCCATCTTATATGGATGTCTTACAAACATCTGAAAAATACATTTTCCTTGATTCACGAAAATCAGATTCAGGTGGAGATTGGCTTGGGACATTTATTTGTTAGGTTGCAAATCATGTTCTAGCTGTTTGTTGCTAGCTTTACTTTCCAGCCTCTCTCTCCTGTTTGATTTTCCTTTCAGCTATTTATAGGTTCTCTCTCAAAGTTTTTGTCTTCCAAAACTCCCATCTGATTCCTGTCCTTTTTAATTTTCTTCTTCCTGTTTGTCCTTTGATGAAGCTCAGTGCTGAGTCATCTGCTGCCATGCTGAATTGCTGCTTCAAAAATCCCTGCTTCCTTTCTTAACCTGGTCCAGCACCACGTTCTGGGAGAGAGCAGGAGTCTGACAGAGCACATGTTTAAACATGGGCCTTACTTTTTTTATTTTTTTTTTTTAATGTGGTCTTGTGTAATGTCTATGACCATAAAAGAGTAAAAAAAAATTCAGTTTAAAGTGTTTAATATGTTTTCTAGTATGTCAAATCAATGAATGCATAGGGTATTAGGGTGTTGGACTTGCTTTTTTTCCCAAGAGGTTTGAGTGTGGTCGTGGTATGTTCCTGCAGCATCCAGGTAGTCAGCACCTAGTTTTCTGTTGACACAGTCCTGCATTACTAGAATTTGACCTTGCTGATTTGATTGGAAGTTTTATGGTTAGTTTTATTTGTTCCCCTATGAAAGATGAAGATTCAGTTGTTATAATTGAATGTCTTATGATTTTGTTGCCTTGATGATTGAATAATTTGTCCTTGAAGAGGAAATACAGCTTTTAGCATTTTTGGAAGGGAGGTGATTTAATTTTGGTAGTGAAATACTGCAAGTGAGAAGGAGCTATAAATTAGACAGCTTCAAGAATTTCTAAGAATTCTCCATTAAACAGCAATTATTAAATGCTTCAAGTCTTCTTTGAAGGCCTCACTTCATCAAACTGCTCCCAGCAAATGGACTTTGCTCTCTTGCAGAACCAGTTGCAATTGGCAAATTACACAGTGCATGGAAATCTACCTATCAGGGCCAACCAAACATAAATAATAATAACAAGAACAAAAACATAACAAAAATAGTAATAAGTTAAAAAGAAATACACAAAGTCAAAATCTTTGCATTTAGTAATATAAAGAAAGCCAGGAAACTAATGGACATTTAAATATAGTTTTGCAAATATGCACATAGTCAACTTTATACTCCTGGGAAGCTGCTGAACTATATGGAAGTACAGAAATGGGGAGATGAATAACACATTTGAATTGCTTTTTAACGTCTAAATAACAATTATATTGTGTTTTGTGTAGTTACTTCTGAAACTAATTTATTTCATTTTTTTAAATTTCTATCAGAAAAATTACTTTCACAAGGTACAAGTTTTGTGTCATAGTATTGTAAGAAGATATTTGCTGTTTATCTTCTTGGTTCACTGCATAAGATAAAGTAGGTAAGTGATAGATAAGCCTGAAAAATTACTTTGTGTATAATTAATTGCATCTTATTTCTATTCTTACAGCATAGTCAAGAAAACCACACAAAGCATAGTGTCCTAGAAAGCGTTAAAACAAATTAAAAAAACCCAGAGGCCCTGGGCAATAGTATTTAATAAGATGTTCAGTACCTTCAATATTAAAATAAGCAGTGAGACATTTCAGGTCCAGCAGACATCAGAGGCAGCCGGTTCAGCTGCAGCTGTGCTGCAGCACCATCTAGTGCTGCAGGAGCTGCCCAATGCTGCTGAGGAGGGAAAAAAGAAATAAGGAGGGATGGGAAAAGTTTGGTATCACATGCACAGAACATTGGAGCATTACCAATAGTGATTTGCAACTTTTTTTTAAAAATATTTATCTGAAAAAAAAAATTGTCTTTACTAATGTCAAGTTTAGCATACTTGCAAAATAAAAGGCTTGGTTTTGTAATGGTAAAGATGACATAGAACCCTCAGAGAAATATGTGTGCATTTATGTACATATATATATATATATATATATATATATATATATATATATATATATATATATATATATGTACTTTTGCTACCTTGAAACATTCAATAGCTACAGTGAATTTCTGCTATTTCTCTCTGTCATAAAAATACCAGCTTGGTAATACCACTAGCTGGAGACAGTGTTTAAATTAAGGATGTCCCTGAGAATGGAGATATCCGTAACCCCAGACCTTCCTGCTTTCATACAAAATTAAAGCTTCTTCAGGTTTGCATGGATCACTGGGTAACTCAATATTTTGGAAGGTTTTGCCCACTGTTTTGTAGTTGTTTACATGGCACACCCACTGTACACTTGACATAGTGCAGACCATACAGGCACAATGTGGCTTGTAGGATGTCCAAAACAAACTGGCAGCGAAATCAGTGCTAAGAGCAAGTTATGACAGTTCAACCCATCTGTGAGACCTCTGCTGCTCTCACCCCTCACCCTCCCAGGCAGCCCCTAAGGCAAGCTCTTTCTCTTTAACAGCATTGTTCTCTTACTGTTTTGCTTACTGTTCCCATTTTATTTAAATCAAAATGAGCAGTTTTATTTTGTGGTAAGAGTTATTACAAAATCAGTTTCCTGGAAGAGGTGCGGACATCAATTTAGCAACAGCCTACAGACATAATGTACCCAGCATAAGAAAATTTTAGCATGAGAAATGTCCTTATGCATTACAGAGAATAATGGATTTTTTTTAACCTCCTTTGATAAGTTTAGGACCATCTAAATGTCTGTTATCTAAATATGTTTCTAAATGATAAACCCCTTTTATCCAAATGTACTCATCCTTCACTGAAAAAAACAAAACAAACCAAACAAAACCAGTGAAAACGAAGTAAGATAGGTTAAATTTTGAGGTAGCTGATTCTGAGATCTGGCATGGATCTTCAGAAGCGTCTGTGCCGTGTCTTAAAAATCTCTGTGTAAGTTTTCCCTTCCTTTCTTTCTGTCTATGGAGTTCTGTAGGAATTATTCACACATAGCTCATACAGCTGTGTGCATCAAATGCTAATAAGAAGCAATGGGAAATATGCAACAAAATACTGTACTGATTTTATGTGTGGGATAAATAAGGGGCTTCCAGTCCACTGAAGCAGTGATAAGACCAAGGTTTTTGTAGGTTTTGTTCTCCTTTCTGTTACTTTGGAACAATATGGGCATTCATTTAACTAGGGAATAAAACTATTTGGTCTTTTGCACAGTTTCATTTCACTGCAACTCACACGGACTGAAAGAACAGCTGAATAACTTGATATGGAAAACTTACAGGTCATGAATATTGGATGTAACAGCTGTTTTCTTTAAAAAAATTGAATGATGTAATCCCATTGCTTAGAAATGTCTAGAATGTGACAATCAATTGCTTGGAATAGGAGAAGGAAAACCAGTTTTTAGCCAGCCTTTCATTTCCTAGGAAAGACCATGTTTAGAGTTTTACATTATTAAATCCTTCAGAGCAAAATCAAAAACTGTTTTTGTATAATGAACTCAATATTTTTTATATAAAAGACTAAAAGTGCAGTCCTTGTTCAGCCTATTTATTCTATTTGTTCTTTGTGAAAGTTTAGAGATGCCATTTAGAAAAAGTGTTCCTCTGCAGTAACCTTACTTATCTTTTGGTTTGCCAGGAGGAGGATGAAATTTCATAACAGACAAGTCTGACTCCACTTACAGTCTTTGAATTGCAGTATATGTCTTCAGATATGTCAGCGCATACTTTGTCATGATAATGCATTGAGGATTTTTTAAATAGGATTCTAAGCTTGAATTGTGTGAAATCTGCAGCTCCAACTGTTTTCAGTTCAGCTGTTTGCTAGAATAACAAGGGAGTCAATGTGTGCACTCTAAGCAGGTCCATTGAATTCCTTGTTTCCTGAAAAAACGAATTTGAAAGTGTAGGGAGGAGCAGATTAAACCTTCAGTACTAATGGAAGATAGGCTGCAGCCAAAGGGTACTTAATAATAAGTATGCAGTGAAAAAAGTGATTCTCAGTGATACTCCATTTAAACTACAGTAATGAAAATGCCACAGATGTTTCCTGTATCAAAAGGAGAGGTTAATGTCTGCTCTCTCTCTTCGTCTCACATAGGCGCATTTCTTCCTGTAGTTATTCTGATGATCTTAAATGCAAATAAAGGCAATGGGACAAGCACTTGGGAGAGATTTGTTAAACTTTAATTTTTAATTATGGAGACTGCAAAGCTGTGTTTTTAAAATTAATCTGCTTTGCTTTCAATCTATTTGTTGTTTGTAACTGAAATGTTTTCCATTTCTGCTTATCACTTGGTGGGGTGCTTAGGGAAAATTTTAGGGGAAATAATAAAACTATCTATTAATTGAATCTTCATTATGTTTGAACATTCCCACTTCTGTATTTAGACTTGGTTATATTACCTGCAAGAGAATGAAACCACCCTATTCTGCTATTTTCAAATCCACAGATTGAATTTTATCTTAAAAGTTTTAGAAGGAGAAAAGATCATGTATCCAACATTTTTTTTCATACCCACCTTGAATTACTGTGTGTAGGTCTTTGATGTACTCCAAGGACAGCTACACTTGTGTGAATCAGTAAATACCAAGTAGAAAAGAGATCTGAATTTTGGTCTCTTTTATTGTCATTGAGAATCACAGAAATGTGATAGAATGTTGTAAAACAATTTTTTAAAATCATACACTTTAGAGTCACCTATACAAAGTGGATATCATAGAGAGAAAGCTTATCTGCTTTTGAGAAGCTTTTCCAGTTGAAATTTCATAGCAAAATTTTGATTTAAATCAATTTTTTTTTCCAGTGATGATTTCTTTAATTGGAAAATTTGAAATTAGCTTAACTCTTCTTATCCAGGTCAGTTGGCTATACTCATAAAAGATCAAGTTAGTTGCAAACAAGGACTGCATTTTTAGTCTTTTATATAAAAAAAGTTCATGATAGAAATTTTGTAGGCTGTCTGGTTTGTACAGGTTAGCTCAAGGGCAAAAGCATAGGCATGAAACCTCAAGCAGAAGGATGTAATTGAAAGAAGTTACAGTGATGTTACAAGTTTGAAATTAGAAGCCTTTCATATAAGTTCTGAAATGTTTTTTTCTCTCGAATAACTGCCAAACCCCTCATTATTAACAAATAAATATATAAATAAATAATAATAATAATACACATGCCCCCTCAGTAATTTCTTTTAGACTGTATAAGTCAGCACAGGTGATGAAATTGATTGTGGGTGTCACTTCAGTGAGCACTTTACCTAACCCTTCCCAAAGAATTTGTATTTCAGGGAAAACATATGACTCATCCATTAATACTAACCTCAGATATTTTCCTTCTGGCCTTCTGTCTTTTCCATCTCCAGAATAACTCACTAAAAATGTGTCCCATTTAGCAGTTAGCAATAAAGATCTTTCAAAAACTTACACTGAAACCTTGCAGCTCTGCTGAATTGTCTTCCTACTATGCAGTGTTTCATTATTAAAGTCAGCTTAATTTAATATATAACAGAATAATATATTATTCTGCTTGTATTTCTTTCACCATGGTTTGATTTAATGATTTTTATAGTTTCCCTAATTAAGATGGTAGCCCATTTCCCACTCAGCAGTAGACTGTGTGCCTTTCTCACCCAACTTGACTCATCTACTGCTCCCTCTTGGAACAGGGATTGTAATTAACAAGTAAAAAGTATCTAGTAATGCAAACAGTGCTCCGAGATGCATTTCTTGGTCTTACCTGATATTAAAAAAATGGATTTCCTGCTATTAGGCAGGTATGAATCAAGTTTCAAAGAGAGAACTGAGCTACTCAGCCTCAGTTGTTCTTTCTTACTCTTTTACAATTTAAGTCCCAAACCAGAGGAAATCCTGGTAGAACCATAACATCTCTACATGTCATTCTATTGTTTCCTATAAGTAAAATTACACTTTTAACTAAGAAAATCTATTTCACATTGCAAAAAGGATACAATCTACTGTAGCCTGTGTAACTACCTGTTTAAATACTAGCAACTGATGAAAACTGTCATTTTTCCTAGGACAGATATAGTATTTCTAAAGCCAGAATTATTTGAAGCCGAAACTGAAGGAAATGTCACTGAAATTATTTGAAATAATTTTGAGCAATGATTTTTTTTTAATTTAGCCAGAAATGTTAATATAATACTGTTCAAATGACTTGAGTAAAATGGGTAATGTAGTGTAGAATATAATCTTTGAGCACAGAGCAAGCAACTGTGGCCCAAACTGGAAGCATTGTTACAGTCAAATTTTTCTCCCCTCTACTCTGAAATCAGTAGTCCTAATCTGCTTTTCTACTAGGCACTGGGGGAAAAAAAATGTCTTACTGGTGATTTTAATGCCATTTTTCAGTCAAATTATTTTACCCTTATTTTTTAAGACTTTTGCTTGCTTCTACAGAGGTCAACCTATTTATATGTTCGGGAATAGATTTAAAATGGAAAATATATTTAAATGCAGATTTTGTTGTTCCTGAGTTTAAAAAAAGAGGATGTCTGAGCCAGAAAAAAAATCTTTTTCTTAACTTCTTCAGAGTATTTACTGGCTGAGATTAAGCTGCAGTTGTAAGCCAATGCTTTCATGATGTCTTCAAATTGTTACATTCTGGTGTTTAATAAGAAATGTTCTCTCAAAGTTACTCTTCTGAAGGAAGGTAGTTGTGTAATAATGACAGTAATGCTTCTGTCTTTATGTTCAGATTTCAGCACTGCCTATGCATTCAGGTGCTGTATGCTATGTGGGGTGACTACAGTATCCTTCTGAGAGCTGACCATCTCAAACGAATATGAATGGTCAGTTCATCCAAAAGCTCAAGCTCTTCATCTTGCGATATATTTGAAGACTTTGACTGCTGTCTACATTGTATTTTGAATTTTGCTATTTGGGCTATCTTTAATGGTTATCTTGTTGCTAATTGTTTAGAATGCCATCTCAAATTTCTCTGTAACTCAGGATACCTTTGATATTTTAAAAGGAGAACAGGAGTTTGTTGTTTTCACCATTGTTTTCTTAGTACTCTTAGTATTCTTAAAAGTACATTTTGCCTCCAGTGAATTTTGCTACAACATCAAAGGAGCAGTTTCATTATGATAAGTGATATGTAGAAGCTATGAAACAATTTGCAAAAGCAGCAACTTTTCTTGGATTTTGTTTGGCTTGTTGGTTTTGTAGTTTGTTTTTTTCTTCCC
This sequence comes from Chloebia gouldiae, assembly GCA_003676055.1. Classification (NCBI taxonomy): domain Eukaryota; kingdom Metazoa; phylum Chordata; class Aves; order Passeriformes; family Passeridae; genus Chloebia; species Chloebia gouldiae. Next base: position 21,118,681 of record QUSF01000004.1, on the reverse strand, counting down.
TTCATTTACTCTCTTTTAAACAAAACTCTCTCATTTTTTAGCATTTGGGATTTAGTGCTTCCAGAAAAGTTACTGTTGGGTGTGTGGGCACACAGATGAACTGGCTGACCAGTACAGCTCTAAGCTATGCAGTCAGATGAGTTGTTTGTTGTGGTTCCGTGTGTGAGGTTAGGTCTGCCACTACTGGAAGTATGAGGATGGGTGGGAACAGGAAAGCTGATCCATGAATTAAAAAAAAAAAAAGAAGGGAGGAGGGAGGAAAGGGGGAGGAATGAGAATGAACAGCAAATGAGGGTGTGGAGGTATGACTGAGCCATTAAACATGACTTAGAAATAGTTAGACAGCTAGAGAATTCCAAAGGAATCCAGGGTTACCAAAGGCATGTACAGAAGAGGGAGCCCTTTTCAAAATAACCAAGGGGAAACTAAAACGTATTGTCCAGCTGTAGTAAGTTCAACAACTCTAAGTTATTTTCTTCTCCCATTTAGAGTGTAATAGTTAATTATTAAAAGTATGGACATTGCAAAAGTAACAGTCTCTGTTTTGTAAGTAATGAAGCTCTCCATTAGGGAAGTAGTAACTTCCTATTAATACATTTGTTCCAAGCATATGATCTACCAGGTCCTAAAATAAGTTCTGAGTTTCCTAATATGAACCAAGTAGATATTTCCACTCTTGTCAAAGCTTAAAAAAAAAAAATCTGAAGGAAATTTGGGGTCAGATATTCAATTTTATGCTGTGAATTAGAGGGTCTCGTCTCCAAGATCAGCTTTCAGGGTTACCGAGTGACCGATATGATACTGGATTCCTTCCTGTCATAATGCCATCAACATTCTGCTGGAACTTAGGTCAGTGCTTAAAATAACCTTGCTAATTGCAAGTCTCCAAGTGTCGGCTGAAATTTCAGTGAGCTGCCACACAGCAGATCTGGATGTTGAGAAATCACTACTGTAGCTCAGAACGTGCAGGGGAAGAGCAGACAGGCCTGAACTTGATCTGCACAATAACACAGGTAGAGGCAGCAGACAATTCTCTACATTTCAAGTAAAACAAAAGCTGTTGGCTCTGCACTGAAGATGGATTGGGTTACAGATCATCTGTGGCTTACTTGTCTGTCTTTTAAACAGACATATATTTTTTGATTTGCTGGTTGCACCTAACTCCTTTAGCTGAGAAAAGGAAATGGGACAGTCCTTTTTTTTGTAAAGCTGATAACTGAAAACTCTCCTTCCAGTATAAATGAGGTAAGATACTGTTAAGCTGAAATGTTTTACGAAATGCTAAAAAAGTATAAAACAATAAATTTTCAGTTAGATTTTTTTTAACAAATAAAAACATTTTAAATAAATCAATTGGTTTTCAAGTCCTTTAGAAGTATTGCATGACCTAAATGTGTTTAGTTTGAAACAGTACATTGTATTTCCTGTGCACTGTGAATCTAACTTGCAAAATTGACAAATTTTTATCTGTGTAGATAATAGATTTCTGAGTTCTTCAATCTCTTTCACTCCTTGTTCTGCACACTACAAAGTTTCTGCAATCACAATCTTAGGCTTAAACAATTAAAACCTTTCACTTCTGAAGGTAAAAAATGTTTGTCACATGTAAAGTTCTTGGTCTCCTGTTTCCATATGGAGATTTTCGCTTTTTACCGGGTGTTGAGGTGAAACCTAATGCTCAATCGTCTCTAGTCTCTTGGACATTAGTCAGCTAACTTTTTATAGGTCACAGTATAGTTAGAAATAGACAATTTAAGATTCTAATTGCATTACTTTTGCTACAATTTTTACCTATATTGTGGAAAGAAGTGTTTAGTAAAGGTTAGGAAACCATCACACTGAAAATAATGTAAGTAATAGGAAAAAAGGAACTTCATCACTATATGCAGATTTTACTAATTCTATTAGAACCTTAATAAATTCTGTAGCTTTTTGTAAGGACACCAAATGTCCTGAAAAGTCTGTTGCTTATCACAGTTGCACTAGTTTAGAAGACCAATTAAAAGGTGTTCTGAGGTTTTATGCTTTCCAATTGCTCTTTGTTTTAGTTTTGTTGTCAGCTCACAAAATTCTGTATGTGCCATATCCTGAGGAATATGCTCAGACTGTTCAAAAGCATCTGTTCTCTCTGCAAAATTATTCATTCTTTTGAAATTGTGTCTACAGGAAAAGTTCAGGAATTTTTTGATTAGCCAAGGCTTTTTTCTTCAAAGATCTGCATTGGCTTAAGATGATAAAGGTTTTTGACTTCTCTGAAGCAAAATTTGGCACTGGATAGAGAATTGTTGACGTGTAGATTCTACAAAGTGCCAGACGAATGGGAAATCAGCCCATAGATTATGGCAGCAGTTGCATCTGTTATTTGGATAGGAATTTTTTGTTGACTTTTAAAAGGTTTTTATTTTTGCTCTTCAGCTGCCCATGCATCAGTGGCCAATAGCTCTTGTTTAGACTTTGCTGGCTAAACAAGTTAGTACTTTTCATCTCTGTAATGGCAGTTGTCATACTCTTCTCCAAAGTGCTATTTGTGAAAGTTTCATTTAAAGCTCAGAAGGAGTGGAAAATTCTGCTACAGCATTATGTGCTTAATACTAGACTAAGTGTAGTAGGTGCCTATGATTGCTATTATTTCATATCCTTTTCTGTTTGCTGCTTCATCTGTTGAGATGCTTCAGTAAAGTAGGAGTCTGAATTAATTCTCTTCCATATAAGAAGAACTAGAGTGGTGTTTTTGCTCTTCTGTGGGTATACCTATATTACCATTTTATTTTGGATTGGGAATGTGATTTTGAAGTGGATCTGCTGTTTATCCCTATTCAGCACTCTTGGGTTCATGCTGGAGTAGTCCCTCCATGTGCAAACTGCTTCCTGTTGCTCACAGTCCTTGCCATGTAGAGATTTCTTTTTAAATTTTGCTTTCTCAATTCCTTTGTCTCTGCTTATGTTTCATTTATTGTCACATCCGTGGTGATATTTTCTGTTGTCTTTCTTCTGACTTGATAACTTTTTCTGCAAACAGATTTTCTATTTAATGTTGATGTGATGGCCTTGAATGAGATACATAGCTGGTAGGTAATTGCCTCTTCCAGAGCTATTGTCTTTGCTGAAAAGTGAAGAAACTTTCTCAGGAATGAATATTTCTGGTTTACTTTGGTTTTGCAGTATGATTACCTCAGACACAAAATCAGAAACTCTAGAGCCAAGTTCAATTCTGATTATTACCTGAATTTCATTTTAAGTCTGCAAAATGATTTTCATAAATTATAAAACTCTTCAGCTGAAATTTATGAATTATTTTGATGATCCTGATTCTATCTGACATTGTAAAAGACATAATGAAATGCAAACAGTAATGGTAAATTTTAAAATTTCTTCATACTTTGAAATTCAAAGGATGGTAGGATTAATGTTTCAGAAAAGGGTCATTACAATGAGCAATTGTAATGTTCTGCCATCCTTCATGCTTCAGTCTTGAATTGTCATGCCTCTATTAAGAACTATGGCCTCCCTCGACCCCTTGTTAAAAGAGCTAAACAGTTGGTATGGGTTTTAGTACATCTTCCTGCTGGAAGTTAATTTATAGTAATGGCTGAGAGGAATCACAATGTTCTACATAACATATTAACATTTGATTAATGTAGGACATTTTTGATTAATGTTGGGCAGGATATTGAATTATGGTCAGTGGTAGAATTTTAAGAGAATGGATGTAGAGGGCATATATAAATATATTAGGTTTGACAGACTTGCCGTTATCAATACTATTTCAAGAATTTCTCAGCTGACTGAGCTTCCCATTGGCTCAGTTACTCAGTGTCTCACAAAATTCTTGATGAAGAAAATGTGTCTGTTAAAAGGCCTCAATATTTAGGAGCTGTAAGAGAAATAAAAGAGATTGAGTAAAATGAAAGAAGAATTGGTATTTTGAAACAAACTTGCCAAGATTGGCTAATTAACTGTGGCTTGTTGAGAAAAGGAAAGTATTTTTTGTTTTTCTATAGCCTTATGGATTTCATGTTTTGGTAGAAGATGACATGAACAGAAATATATTGTATTTTTGAAGTGTGTTGAAAATACCAAGTGTTCTTTTCAAGACTGTTGTACAGTAAAACCTACCCGAATGAGGCAGTCCTGCAGTGCCATGGGCATTTTCTGTGGCCTGTGCAGGAGGGGGAGGCAGTGCAGCTGCCCTGCTGGGCGGGGTGAGGCAGCCTCTGGCAGGGCTGTGGCTGCAGTGGACATGAGCAGGGTTACTGTATTTCCAGGCTCACATCCAGCCCAGCCTGGCGTGGCCCCTTCAGCCCAGAGGAAAGCTTGTGACCCAGACAGGGCTCTGCAGAGCCAGCCCAGTTGTTACAAGAAGAGTATGGAAATATGGAACACTTGCAATTTATGTGCCACTTACCTTTCTTATTCCCTTTATATATTTCAGAATGCCACAATTCAGGGTTCCAATGCTATTTATTGTGAATCTTATTATCAGAGGAAGATTTCTCTTTGTCCAGATTTAGGATTCATTTCAAGGCTAAATTGATGATGACTATTTTTGCAGGAAATATATATTTTTACACATGACTTAAACGCACAAACACATATTAGAAGCTTGAAGCCACTTAGGTTCATTAACTTCTGCACAGACAAGTTTGGCTATTGAATTTCAAAGAGCTACTTTACAAGCCCAGGCATGGAAACCACCTTTTTCTTTCTCATTGAGCCTGCACAGTGGCAAGAGTTCACTCATCACTGAAAACTACAGTCTAGACAAAGATAATTTATAACTTAACTGTTTAGCTTGAAAAGAAAATGGCATATAAAGAAGCCTGTTCAGAGATAATACTGTTCACTGTCAGCATAAGAAACAGTGTATCTCACAGGCCATGCTGTCTTGCATTCCTAAGGATGGAAATGACACTGAAGTGCTTCCTATGAAGTGCTTTATAAATCAAGGATCTTATTCCAGTTAGCAAACTGTAATAAATATATTTTCAAATATATATGCATATATATACATAGAAATGAATAAATATTTAGGTAAACACTGCTCATTTCCTCCTTTCAAGGCACTTCAGTCCTACTGGGTACTGCACAAGGACTTTCTCAAGCAGCAATGTCTGAACAGCCATTAAGTGTGTCAGTGCTTTACACCAGTAAAGCCAAAAATCAGCACCATTAGAATTATCCTAACAGAGTGCAGTCTGTCTTCTCAGAACTGTCACACTGGTTTATGCCTTGTAGGAATGTGTTGTTAGAATGTCCTCTACAGTGTTGTACTTCATGTTTCTAAATTACAAGTACAGTGTATTTGAATAGTTCTGAAATCTTATGTCTAATTTAAATATTTAGGCCCAATTCTAGTATTAAAATGCTAATGTCTGTCATGCTTATATTTACAAGCAGCCAGAACAAGCAATTATTATTGACAGAGAATTTTAGTTTTCTTAGAGACAATTGTATTGTAAGGAAGTGCTTTATGTTGTAGATATAGCAATTTTTACTAGCTTATCTTAGAAGTATTTCAGACCAATTTTCTACAAATATGGTGCAAAAACTGAGTTTTTGATTATTTGCTACTTACACAGCACACTTTCTACATCTAAATCAAAAATTCAAGGATACTGTGGACAAATTTTTTTTTAAAAGATACTATACACATCTGTATCTATACAGATATAAATATACATCTGTATTAACATTATAGCCATACAGGTTGACAGTGAGATTTGGAAATAATCAGATAGCATGAAATACTAGTTAATATGTTAGTTGCTTTTGTACACAGGACTGTGGTTTGAATGGTTCAGATAGCTTTGAATGTCATGCCAGGCCCTAAGTACAGATATCAAATTTATTCTCCATTATATTCCTTCTAAAAAAAAAACCCTAACCTATTTTTCCTTTTGTGGATGTAAACTTGGGGAGGGGGTGGGGGTGTGTTTACTTTTGTCTTTATTGCATTTCAGGTCAAAACCCACAGGAACATTCACTGTTACACATATCAGAAAATAATGAGAAACAATTTTTAATATCAGGAATCATAAAAATCATAATCATCAGGAACTGTAGTGACAAGACAAGGGGGAATGGCTTTGAATAGAAAGAGAATGTATTTAGGTTAGCTATTAGGAAGAAATTCTTTCTTGGGGAGGTGCTGGGGCTCTGGAGCAGCTTGCCCAGAGAAGCTGTGGCTGCCCCATCCGTGGAAATGTTCAATTCCAGGTTGGATGGGGCTCTGAGCAACCTGGTCTAGTGGATGGTGTCCCTGCCCATGGCAGCAGGGTTGGAATGAGATGATCTTTAAGGTCCCTTTCAACCCAAACCAATCTCTGAATCTGTGATAAGGGACTTGATTAGTCTGCCAAAGAGTTCTATCCATAACTAACTAAATAAATTTCATATGCAATTACAGAATTTATATTAGAATAAAAATCTTGTAAATTTTAGATATATTTAAGACAGATCTATATTCTTTCCTAAGATTAATTTCTTTATTTTTTCATTTACTTAAGATGTTATGTATGCAAATAGCTTTCTTCTAATCTTTTGAATAGTTTTTCCTCAATAGAGAAAATTTAGGGTTTTTTTTTGTTTTCTTTGTTTTGGTTTGGTTTTTTGTTTGTGTGTTTATTGTTTGTTTGTTTTTAAATGTATGTGGGGATTTATTTATTTATTTTATAGCACAGCTTTATACATTCTAAACCTGACTCTTACAATATAGTAAGTGATATCCAGAATGGAAGAATCCTCCTGGTATGCTGGGTAGGTGGTAGCTGTTTCAGACTACAGGAAGTGCCTCCAGATGCTCTAAGTACTTTGTAATTGTTACTAACTCATTGGGAGATCTACTAGGGCTTTCCAACCCACTTCAATATTTGTCATTCAGGAGAGAGGGCAGGAAGGTCTCAAACATCAAGCAGCATGCAAAATAGACTCTAAGTCTTCTTTTCCATGTTACTAAGCCAAGCAAAAAAAAAACCAAAAGAAAACAAACTCAGTAGTTCTCATAAGATTGCATTGATTAAATGCTAGCTTTTGGTCTTTTCCAATCAAAATGATTCTGTGATTCATTGAACAATATAAAAGGGAGCCGCAGTGCCAATAACCTGAAGTCTGGTAATAAGGACCAAGAGAGATTCTGTCCCTTTTGCTGTCCTAGATAATGACTGATGGAAAATAACTTCAAAAACATGTCACAGAAGCTCTTGGAGGCTTAGCTGCAGTGATATAAACAGCCACTTATCTTGAAAACTTCCTATCATGCTATCAATTTTCATTATAGAAGACCTGGCACAGATGGTAGTTCTTCGCCTCTGACTCTTCATCTCTCATTTGAGATGAGAGTAGAATCTCACCATCCTTTATTAAATTCTGTTATAGTCACTAAGCTTCAGTCAAAGAGAGTGAATGGGGTTACTATTCTTTGGCCTGAGCAAGTCAAAATATTTTGATTAAAATTTTTCTGTTGTGTTCTGAATGCCTCTGCAGAAGGCCTGAATTTTTCTCCTGTGTGAACTTGAATTTCCTTTTATTCAGTAGTTCAATGCTGTGCAAAATACTTTGTGCTATTTTTGTAGTGATACATTTTGTTTGTAATTTAAAACTTCATTATTTCAAGAACGAGACTTTTTTCCAAGAAATTTTTTCTCTTTTACCTAAAGTCTTCTCTTGAGAGCAGCTGTTCTCAAAGACCCTAATTAAATCTATTTAATTTAATAAAAACCTGAGTCTTTCTAAAGAAATCTATAAACTGAAAAAATAAGATCGATGCACCTGTTTTGATTGTCTCACCTGAATATAGAGGTCACACAATGAAGATCCTATGGCCTGCAGAAAGCTACATCAATTATTGAAGTTTTCTTATTCTATGCCAAGAGTAATTCCAAATCTTCTTCAAACTGAAAATTATTAGAGAACAGGAGTGGGACCCATTCAAAACTGAACTGTCAGGGTTAATAATTTGCTAGTATAGATGTTTGAAAATCACTGCTTTCAAAAGGATAGCCAGTTTTGCTGGAGAATTATTGAGCAATTTGTGCAATAGGGTTGAATTCTGCTAGTTACTTCATATTGCAGATAAGATTATAGAAGTTATGGTCAAATAATAGGAGTGGTCTTTCTGATTCTTCAAATAGCTGACATGATTTTTTTATAGCATTAAGGTTTTGTAGGTATTGCCTGGAATGGTAGTTGGGGTTTCCTCACAGCCAGTGAAGTACTCTCTATGCTTTGAAGCTGAAATCTGCCTGGTCCTGGCCAGGCTACCAGGAACTGGCAGAACATATATGTTCGCTGTGAGGAAAATATAGTTCCATTTGCACCCTCAATTTTTATTTCTCTGTGTTTATAATTTAAAATAGTTAGAAATGCTTTTAAATTACACTTAGAATATATGGTATATAGAAAGCAAGAAAGCGTTGAGTAAAAAGAGTAAAAAAAGTAAGACTCAAATGTAGCTATCAAGAGAGTTGGAAAATATATCCTACATTCTCCTATTATGGTAAAAAAAGTAGTTATGTGAAGAGTATTACAGGGTATTTGAAGGATGTTTTAATAAATCTTCCCTCTTTCATTTCATAAATATGAATAGATATTCCATTTAGACATATGAATATATAGCACATGATGAGTGCTATAAAGCTAATAATATAATATAAAGCTAACTCAGATTTTTTTCTTATTTCTTTGTGATCTTAAATAATCAGTGTAATTTAGAAACATGTACATAATTACCATTATTCAATGAACATTTGAAGAGTGTTTTGGTTTTTTTCCCCACCTTAGCTCTACTACCACTTGGTTTACTAGGTTTTCACAAGAGTTTGGTGTTTTTCCTTTTTTTGTCAGAAGTAGCTAGAAAAAAACCCGCTGCTCTATTGCACAGTTCAGCACTATTTATCTTCGTGTGTGGAGAACTTTTCTACAGTACCTCTGCAATGATGTCTTCCAGAGTGTAGTACAAAACCAGACTTCAGTCAGCATAAATATGACATTTTATATCAAGTTTTAATTACTTTAAAATTTTCAGAGTTAGATCTTGATAAAAATCAGTTTGCTTTATCACGACTAGAGTAAGATAAATGAAAATTTGTACAGTTATGCATAGAAGGAATGTTGTACAGTAATAACTTTAATAGGAAAATTCTCTAAATGCTGTGTGCTTGGGGATACAATAACATATCTTTTATTTTGAAGCCTTCAGAGGGTTTTTAGGTGGTAGCTGTAGGCACATTGCACAGTAGAACCAGTGGAAGTTCAGGGATATGAAAACAATATTTAGTTGCAGAGGCTGCATCACTTCCCACAACAACTTTTTTGCTACATTCACCTTGGATTTGCAGTTTATTTCACAAATGTAATTCACACATCAATGTTACTGTTGTCAGGAATATCTCAGAAGTGGCTAGCCCAGATCTCTCTACACAATTCTCTTTCGATACGCTTCTGATGTGCCATTTTACTGCCGTAATTTTCCTGTGGCTCTCCAGTTCCACCTCAGACCTTAAGAGTGATTTTGAGCTATTTCAAGATTCCTGGGTGATCCAAATACTTCCTTGTAATTAAGAATCTGGCCTGTGGTGATTGCTGTGTTCAGAAAGTCTTATTCCATTAAATTACTGATTAAATTTAATAGGGGAAATAAACATTTGATAGCAGCCTCTCTTCCCTGCAGCCATTCCCTCCTGCAGAAAAAGTACAGGCTGGCCTTGGTTTGTAAGACAGTGCAGCTGGTCCTGGCAAGTGATCTGGAATAACTTCCAGCAGCAACTGCCCCTGTTTCAGGACAAAAGAATCCTTTTGCACGTTCCCAGTATGTTTGATCCTTTGGCCCCAGCAATGATCCATATGGCAAAACAAATGCAAATTGCTGGAATCCCAGGACAGGAGTTTCACCATTAACATTTCAGGCATTCTTCCTCAGCCTGAAGTGCTTGGCGTGTGATATCATATCTTCTTCCATTCTTCCTGCTCATTTTCCTTGTGGAAAAATAGTCAACCAGTTACTTACACAACAAACAAACTAGTAAAACACATAAATAGCTAATAAATTATCACAGAGAAACTCTGTGTTTGTTAGTTACATAGAAACCATTACTGTTTTAGCAGCTCTGTCAAAGAACTGATGATTTGACATCTTTTTCACTTTATTTCTAAGTACAGAGATATAAGAATGTAACTCACCAATTCCTGAGATAACAAAACAAAGTTGAAACATGCCTACTTAGAGTTCACAAACCAAATATTTATTTTCAAAAACTTTTTTGAGAATTTTTCAACAGCAATATTTGTACAATAGAAAGTGGATTACCTTACATCCACTTGCTGGAATTTTGCAATAATGAAAATGTTCCTCACTTAAAATAATGAGAGTAAATTAATCAAAATAGAAGCCAAGCTGGAAAAGAGAATAATGTATAGAAAATGATGATGGGCCAGGAAAAGAAACTTATCAGTAGTATGCATAGTATCATGAGGGAAGAGCAGAGAAGATTTGAAGACCAAGGTATTTCCAAGCTGTCAGTGTCAGCAGAAGGCAAGGGTCAGTGATCTCAGAGCCCTCCTGGGAGCTGCTTTCCCCTGCATTCTTCACCAGTATAATGCATTCATTTCCCTCAGTCACTGAGTGCCACAGCCATGCAAGGTGCACTGTAGTACCTCTGTAGTGGCTTTTTGACAGGCTGGTAACTGGAAGTTAGCCCAGGCCTTTCCCTGACAGTTGATTTTGCTTAGTCAAAGTCTGGAATGTTCATGTATGGCTATTTTGCTTGACTTAATTGCTTACTTAAAACTGCAAAAAAAAATTATGTGTAGGATTTGCTCTTAATAGAAGAGAACAGTTTTATCTTTATTGTAACATTGAATGTACAGCAGGAAGGCATGAGAAAAATGAGGAACTGTTTCTTTGTGAAGTGAGAGTGCATTTTAAAGGAAAAAGACCATTCTAAAAGATGTTCAGAAATAAAAAAGTAACAAATCTAAAAATTCTGTGGCATGTATTCAAAAATTTTTTTTCTGAAGAGAAGAACTTGTACATTCTGATTGGAATATTTGTCTTTGAAGAATTAAAAAGCACTTAAAAGAAAAGACCTAATAGATAGAAATTTCCTTAAATCATAGATTATATTTACATGTACAGCAGTTGTGAGATGCAGTAGCAATCTGTTTTTCCTGCTGAGGTTTTACTGCAAGATCAAAGAAAAAGATCTCCAGTATAGCTTCTCTGTCACTGATACTACCTCTAAAGCAACATATTCCAACCTTTCATCTTTCAGTAGTTTCATGTATATCTTAACACAATTTCTTAGGGACCAGAGAGAAAATGCTTTTAAAAGTCAACATCAAAGTGGTTTTCATTGACTCTTGACTCTTGTGTATGCTCTTTTTCTTCATCTACTGCAGTGTTTGCGATTCAGGCTATTTTAGTTGACATGGAGGGCTATGAGCAGGCTGAAGGATTCAGCAGCTGCAAATTACAGGATCAGCTGTCTGGAAGACTGAGTGAAGTGGGCAGTTGGCAGCCAAATAGGGTACAGGCCCTGTAGCCTGAGAAATTCCACAGTCAGTGCTACAGGAAAGCCCATGAGAGGATGACAAAATCTTTACCTTAATATTACTATGAAACAGTGTAAAAAAACAGTATGAAAAAGCCTAGCTGATATGTGAGATTAATGATTCTAAAAATTGTTTTGGCAATGCTGCTTTCTAAAAATCTAATTATATTATATAAAAATTAAATTATACTACATTATTATGATATGAAATTATGTACTATTAAAATGGGGATGATTTTGTCCCATCTATGTATAGGCTTTATGTTATTACTGTTGACCTGGAACTGTGTTTATTTACAAACAAATACCAGTACATTCTTACTTAAAAGTGCATGATTTATTTTATCTATCTGCCACTTTTGGTAAGAGCAAGAGGCACTCATGGCAGCATTTAGGTACTATCGTGTGACACTGCTGTTCTTTATTTATAAATATAAAGTGTGAAAAGGCACAAAACAGTGTTCTGCTGGTTTTGCTCTATTTAATGCCGTCACTTACGAGAAGTTAGGAAAAATGAGGAGAATGAAACCTATGGTACGAGGTCTTGATGCTGAGCCTCAATAAAGTAATGAACTTACATAACTTTTACATGACTTTTTTGTGCACTATTTAAACTGTGTGAATTATTACAGAAAATTATTAAATTCAAAGCTGTGCTAGGTGTAATTATTTAATTTTACTGAATTATATGTGAATCTAGACATCAGATAGAGTAAAAAGAAAAAGTGTAACTAGAAAATGTCAACTGGATTTGACATTGTATTATTTCCTCTTGATATGATTGGTTTGTGCCAGGCAAGTATAGAGAAAAGATGCAAGTAAGTAGGATGAAGCTTTATTAATGCTGTTCTGCTGAACACTAATCATCATTAATTTAGATGGCAAAAGTTAGCATTTCTTGGTAAGTATTTTCTCCTGAAGGCTAGCATTAACTTTTATACAGTTATTCTGTCATTGGCACCGTCTTCGCCTTCACACCATCATATGACATTTAAAATCAAGGAAAGAGGGTATTAGTAGGGGCCTAAATTATTTTTTACAAGCTTTATGTAAGCCACACATACTGTCTATAACCTAAATCCTTTAAAAGCTGGTACTTTGTCTTTTCCTGACATGGTAGTCTTGATAAGATCAGAGAATGTGATTTTGGATGTGACCAAGTTCAGGCTTAGTTTCTCTACATGTTACTGAAGCTGTAAGGAGCTGTTAATACCTTGTTAGTATATAAAGCACTTGGCTGTTGCTGTGTGCCACAGTAATATGTAGACTTTGCTTTTTGAGGAAAAATGAGCAACTTCTAGCAAGCTATGCAAAAATTAACAGCATATGTTCTTGAATATCTGCTTCTTTCAAACCCCTAGTGGTGCTGGGATTTGCATTTCAGTACAAAGTTGGTTTGTTGTGGAAAGTTTGTCTACTTCAGAAATTTGAGATGCTTTTGTAGCCAGCATAATGGGACATCAAGAGAAAAGTTGTTTGAAGTGTGTGTCTGAATTCTTGATTTAGAGTATAATCTAGATTCATTAGCCAATATTTTCAGTACATTATCAAACAACTGTCAGAAGACACTTATTCATTGTTAGTTCTTTCTTCTTATGGCTTTCTGTTTTCAACCACCTTGAGAAATGTTAGTTGAATTCAGCATGTAGTTGTATGTGTAAAGCTTGAAAATATTAAAAACGTGTTTTGGAGTCTGGCATATCCTTAAGCTTGTTCACATCAATAGTCTAAATGGAGGTTTATTAGGTACTTTTCTGTAGACTGTGTCTAATTTACAAAATTACAGTTACTGGACACGATCTGTTTTTTAATCACTGAAATTAAAATTAAACTGAATTATGGCCAAGAGGAAAAAACATAAACAATCTTGAAGAAGTAAATGCAAATTGAGTTAAACTAATTAATTAGAAATATTCTTTAAACATTTGAAACGACATAGAATTACAGCTATGCTTTTCAGTTGTGTATCAGTTGTAGTTGGCTAAATGGATAAAATGATATTTTTCCAAAACTCAGAGAGTTTTAGCTCTGCCTGCATGTTTGTTAGCATTAGATGATCATGCTAATCTGGTAATTAGAGTGCCCATTTGCTCACCTGGAACTGTGTGGCTACTGGAAGCTCTGAGCACTCGCAGCACTGCATGTTGGCAGGGGAGGCTGTGTGTGTTGTACTTGCAAATAGAGATGCTGCTTGTTACAGCAAGGGACTGAGGGTTCAGGGGAAGACATCCTGCCTTTCTCTCAATGCATCTGCAATGATCTGCTCATGGAAACCCCAAAGTTTTGTGCTCATCTAGCATTTCTGAGAACTACTTCTGCAGAGGACTTGATGTAACTGTCAGTGTTTTATTAAAATGAGTCCCTAATAATGGCATCTGATAACAGCTAATATTGTACTATCTGTTGTACAAAATTAATGTTATCTAGAGATTTAATTTTGGTTTAATTTGTTACATACGTGCAATTACTTATAAATACTTTTTCATTACTTTCATACTGAAGATGCCAAATCTGAACTTACTATTCTGTATTATTAATTTAGAAATAATCAGATTTACTAATTTTCCTGTTATGCTACTGCTGTACAAAACCCTGGTCATCAGAGATACAAGATTTCATTGCAATTGTCTGCTAGAATTGTTTCAATAGTAAATTTGAAATGCAAAATTATGATTATTTTCACTTTTATATATATAAAGGAGACTTCAGAAGGTTTGAATGAAATTAATATTTTTTAATAAGTAGGTCTTGACTTTAAATATGTTATTAAGTCACCGTAAGTTGCTGCTAGAGATGTTGGAAAAAACCTTCTAGGTCCAGTGCCAATTTTTTTCAGTGTTTTATTCACATTTCCTTACTTGTATATAACATGCTTTTTATACATAGTTTTCAAACAGATATGTTATAGAGTGATGTTTGCTCAATAGCATATGCCTAAATGTTCCCTAGCGTTGTGATTTGTCCTTTCACAAAGAGAGTGAAGAGTAGATTGAAATTATTTTACACTGTATGCAGCATAACCTTAATAATCTGTAACATTAATTTAAAATTTGGAGGGTACCATCCCATCAAAGTTTGGCTTTATAACCTGGTAACCCATATTTTCTTTCTCCTTTCTTAGCACAGATGTTTCCAGCTTCTCTGTTTTCCCTCTTTCTCCTTTTCCTCCTGTCTTCTGTTCAGTTTTGTGCCCAGAGCAGGACTGTGTGAAAATCAGTGCCCTGTCACCACCACAGGCATCAATGGGTAGCAGAAATAGCTTATTCCCATTGAGTCTGTCCCAGACTTTTGTCCTTCTTATAGAGGTTGGATTTAAACTCTGTCCAAACAAATTTCTTTGATGGTGGCACAGACCAGATTCTTTGCATTTTAACTGGTGTGTGTGTGTCGCACAGAGGGAGGTAGCTCCTGGCAATCTTAGCACTTTCATTGCTATTGCTGTCTTCTAGGATGTCACTTTATGGTGTTAGTTTTCTGCTTGTGATTCATGTGATCTTGTTGTGCCATCCTTCTATATAGTATGCTGTCTCTGCACTTACTGAGCAGTACTGCCAAATTGGACGGCTGCTGGTTCAGTTGCTGTAGCATTGCCATGAATTAAAAAAAAATAAATTCTGGAGGTATTAATTACAGTATATTTCCTCTATGAAAAGATCTATTCTGTGTTTAATTAAAAGTACATGAAAAGTGGTTCTGATCCATGAGAAGACCATGCCTGTAGCTAAATATCTACTCTATTTTTCCATTGCAGGATATTTGTGAAGATATATCTGATCATGTTGAACAAATTCATGCTCTACTAGAGACTGAGTTTTCCCTGAAGCTTCTGTCTTACTCTGTCAATGTGATAGTTGATATCCATACAGTGCAACTACTGTGGCACCAACTACGTGTTTCGGTCCTGGTTCTGAGAGAACGCATTCTTCAGGGACTCCAGGACGCCAATGGAAACTACACCAGGCAGACTGATATTCTGCAAGCATTTTCTGAAGAGACTAAGGAGGTACAGTAACTAAATCCAGTTTGAAGGGTTTTATCTGTGTTCGAAGGAGATCATCTCTATTGCACATTTAAAATTGCTAGGATGACAGCTTTAAAGACGACTTCTAGATATTTTGCTAAATTGGTTTTAATTTTTTAAATTTTTAACCAACACCTGTTATTTTGAACCAAATTAGTGCAAATTAAGATCAGCTTTCAGAAATGTCATACTAGTGGTAGTGTTTTCTATCAGAGTTTTCTCTTGATTGAAATATTTTTCAGAAAGGATTTGAAAGACTTACAGAGGTGCATCTGTTCCAAAGTTGTTCATCTGGTCACTTGAGTATTTAAGGTTTGCAGCCAATTCAAAAGTTAATTTCAGTGTGCAGTGATTTCTTCAGTGCATTTCCTTTCTGCATACACAAATGTGAAGCTTATATAATGTTTCCAAAACTTTCCAGCCTAAGTCAACATTCCTCTATAGCAAGAAGATGGTCTTGAGTGACAATTCTGCATTATGCCTTTAAACTGTTATAATTTTTTTAATGAGAAACAATGATGCAAGAATGGTACACTGTTTACTCTGACTGTATGCCAAATTCACACACCTGTAAATGGTTTGTAAAGCTGGGTTCATTTAACTAAAATGCCTTTTCTTTTGAAATGATCATTACTAAATTAACTTAGAAAAATACTACTGGCCTACTTTTTTTAAACTTAAAGAAGATGGATGTTTTTGATAGTTAGGATAATTAATGGTTAATACATAGCATGTTGACAATTTTTCATTCGATAGTCCTAAGATTAAGATAAAATGCTTTAGTAATTATTAGGTGCATTTACAGAAAGAGACCTCTAGATCAGTGATGTGAATTCTGTGACCTCTGTTACATAGGAAGTCAGAAGTCCCCTAGACCTGTCCTGAATTTGATATACTTGAGTTCAAAGACAATATGGCTATTTCTCTACTCCATGTTGGGTTTCATATTTTTCTTTGGCACAACAAAGGGGGTGGTCCAGAAATCAATGCTCACAGATGCCCAGGCCCACTTTCCACACCCCCTCTTCCTGATGTGTACATACCTGGCTGTGTTGGTGGTTTTTCATGAACAGGATGGGACTGCTGGGATACATTCCTTGACTTTATTGTGGCATCAGTCTCATTACATGGTTGAGACAATAGGAAGATGGCAACAGCTCACGTCTTGCCAGCAGCAGCCAAAGATTTCTTTGTTACAGGGCTTTTTAAAAACTTTATAGCCAGTAGCATATTGCTAAAGCTTAAAATTGTTCTAGCCAATCACTAAAAGTATACATACACCTGCTGCACATAGTGCTTGCTTGTATGCTCTCTATTAACAGTACACTATACTTCATTATTAAGCTTAAAACCTTCTACTGTCTTGCTAAGTATATTTTTCTGCAGTCTTAAAGTCTATCTTAGCCATGCCTAAAACTCAAACTATTGTTTCATGCCCTTGCTGCA
This sequence comes from Chloebia gouldiae, assembly GCA_003676055.1. Classification (NCBI taxonomy): domain Eukaryota; kingdom Metazoa; phylum Chordata; class Aves; order Passeriformes; family Passeridae; genus Chloebia; species Chloebia gouldiae. Next base: position 21,101,668 of record QUSF01000004.1, on the reverse strand, counting down.
CTATTGTAACTTTTCTACTTTCAGGCTTTGCTGCTGCAGCTAGCTCTAAGTTTTCTGTTCTTTCTGTTTCTAAGGCCTGCTTTTACAGCTTTCTGGAAATCTTATCTTTAATATTTCCCACACCTGGCTCTTTCAAATTCAGTTTCTGCTTTGCCCTTGCTAGTAAAATGCTTGCAGGTCTGAAGGAAATCTACTCATTTCTTTATACCCAGGTTTGTGAATTAGCAGGAAGTCATTATTTTATGACAAGGACATGGTAATTTTAAGACATAAAGAAGCTGCATATTCAGATACTAAGAAACAGGAAATGTTCCATCTGGATCTGATTACAACTGCTGTAAAAAACATCTCTGCTATAGAGAGAAGGACTGACTGGGGAAGAAAATATTATTTTTCAGTAGGGAAAACATATGTTGCCAGATAGGCTTACATGGTACTATGACATGAAATATACTGACATTATTTTTTTTAATCCACTCCAATTAAAACATAAATAATATTTGATAAATTTAATGGCTAGCAATAGCAGGGACACAAAGCTGGTATCAAGTTTCTGCCTTATTGCTTGAATAGGTCCACAGAAATTGCTTTGTAATTTCTAACCTTCACACATTCAAGTTTTTATGAGGTATAATGATACTGGCTTTAGTTGATGAACATAAAAAATAAATAAAATATAATGTAGGGATGATTGTATTTACTCTTACCCGTGTTTTTTTTTAGTGTTGGGATCTTTAAAGTAAGCATTACTCTGTGAAAAGGAAAAAAATTAACTAGATCATTCCTATTGGTGGCCATACAGATAACTAAATTTAATAATTTTTTGAGATAATACTGGCATTAAATAAAGCTCATCTGAAGCACACATTTCAGAGGCTGCTTGGAAAATGACCAAGTAAGATGGTTAAATGTATATGACTGTAAATTTTATTTATGTAAATAAACACTTTTTTAAGAGAGAAAGGAATAGAGCTCATTACTCAGAAAAAATTAAGACCCTTAGGGCCTTGGAAAGGTTTTGATTTATAAATGGTTTTACAGTTTCTAATAGTTTCCTGAGATTAGAAGTACAATGCAGCTTATTTAGTCGCTATTTTCCTTAACAAATGCAGCTCCAATATATAAATTTGACAGATTTATAGAAAATTCCCCTTTTAATTCTGAGCTGTTGACAATGCCAAATTTGTGGCATGGGATCTACATCTGGATAGAATTAGCTAAAGAAGAGATACATTCAGTATCCAAGACTGAATGGCTGATACCCTTCTAATAAATTTTTTCTATAAATATTTCTAGCTGGAGGATTTTATTCTATTTTTACTTGAAGTAAAGAGTGGAGGTGGATGGAGTACAGGGCTCAGATATTGTATGTTTTTTATCTTTATGGGCATTGGCAAACAATAGCCTTCTGTATCAATATAATTCCTGTTCAGACCAAATCCATGTATTTTATTGTGAGATTGAGAGATTAGGTGGTTACTGCACCTTCTTCAAGCATGATGCTAAGGGTCTTTAAACTATGGATTTGGGCAATGTAGTGAGACAAGTTATTCAGACATAAACCTACTGCAGATACTCAGGAGTTTGCTTCGAAAAACTGTTATCAGAACAAACCTAGAAAGAAAGATCAGCATTCTGATTTAGGCATGCAATATTAGAATCCTAGAACATGAATTTCTCCCCTTCATGATATTTTTCTTAAGCAGTCTCTATAAGCAAAAGTACTGTATATTAGAAGATCTGCTCAAAATATGCTTACACTATATACTAAATATAATTTTGCTGTGAATGTTTTTTATCATGCAGTTTTGGATCTTAATCTCATCTGTCCTTCAAAAAAGACCAAAATATTTATAAGCACTAATTTGACTTTGATCTTAAAATCTCATTTGCCGCCTGAAATGGTCTCCTCTGGTTACGTCCATGTTTCTGAGGTTGAAGGACTTCCATTGAGAAAATATTGACAAGGGAGCATGTCAGGCTGGATGCTTAACATTATAGTTTCTTTTCCTTGTGCCATTCTTCAGTTGTGCTCTAAATATCTGGCAAATAAATTTTCAGGTGATAATGCTACAAAAAAAAGTGAAATGAAATTAGCAGTCTCTATCTTAAAATTATGGGAAAAAAATGTTCATCATTGCTGCATGATGCTTGGAAAAAACATTCTGCCAATCATCTAAAAGATGATAGAACAGCATGGATTTTTGAGAAAACAAGATTAACAAGGAGACTCGTACACTCAGCAGCCCCCAAAGTATCTTCCCTCCTGTTTGATGTAGTTAACACAGGAAATACTTCAAGTCTACTGTATAGAATTCCTGAATCCCCACCTACACAGTAAGTAAAACTGAAAGCAGAATTAAATGAAGAAAATACCAATACAAAAGTGAGTTTCTGTTTTAGATAACTTGCTGTACCAGACTGAAATGTAGCATTTTTCAACTTACTGTCATTTTAAATTCCCAAATACTTCAGAATGGTTAGCTTATTACAGGGTACTGCAAAAAGAGACCGGTCAGTGATGAACCCTTCTCTAGATGTTTTGCAGTGAAACACAGGAATTGTTTTTTGTTTCATTACTTTGTGTGTTCTGTGTAGGAAAATTAATATTCCAAAAAATACAATTTCTTTGTGTATTTCAGGATCGTCTTGACTCTTTAACTGAAGTTGATGATTCCGGACAGTTAACCATCAAATGTTCTCAAAATTACTTGTCCCTGGATTGTGGTATTACTGCATTTGAACTATCTGATTACAGTCCTAGTGAGGATTTGCTTGGTGCTCTGGATGATATGACCTCCGGCCAAGGGAAAGCAAAATCATTTGAATCCTGGAACTACAGTGAGATGGATAAGGAATTTCCAGGACTTATCAGAAGTGTGGGTCTACTTGCAGTAGCAACAGATTCCATTGCTTCCCAGTGTAATGAAGCTGTGAAGGAGAAAGAAAATCATGTACCTCTTTCAGCAGAAGATGGAGAAGAAACCAAAGACAAGAAAGCATCATGTGATCTCTCACAAGCTTCTCCTTCTGGAAATTCCTCTCTTCCTAAAGGGCCTTTCTCTGAAAATGGTGTTTTACCTACTGACACCAAAGCACTTTCCATATCAAAGAATGCAGAGAGCAGTCCCCCGCAGCATACTGGTGAAAATATCAAACACTCTCACTGTGAAAATTCAACACCTAAGAGGTCCATAAGAGACTGCTTTAACTATAATGAAGACTCTCCCACGCAGCCTACATTGCCAAAAAGAGGTCTGTTCCTGAAAGATGATGTGTTTAAAGAGTATATGGAAGCCAACGACTTAAAAAGGCAAATCTCTCAAATAGTAAAAAATGAAATGAGTAGAAGTACACCTTCATTGTTAGATCCACCAGACAGGTCCAAGCTTTGCCTTGCTTTACAGCCACCCTATACCAACAGTCCATCGGCAGTTAGTCAGTCATATGATTGCTTAAATACAATAAGTGATAAAGATCTTGAGTACACAATAAATAATCACTTCAAAGACAGTCCCATTATTCTAGAAAAGTGTACTTTCTACACCTGTAAAGAAAAATCAAAGCACAAGAAGTCTCATGATTTTCCAGAGAAAGTGAAAACTGATGGAACACCTGGAAGTATGTGTAACACAACTCCATCAACCCAGGTCAAAAAAAGAGGGCGTTCTCTGCAGAATGGAATTACTTCTCATAGCTCTAAGTCTGTGGAGGAGACAGAAACAGATTCTTCTGTATCTTCAGATTCTTGTAACGAGAGAGATCCAAATGGGCAATCACAATTTAAAACTGAGCCCTTCAGCTCATCAACACATAGCCAAAAGAGTGCTTCTTCAGCTGGTTCTGAGCTTTCCAGCTCATCCCCCCTTCTGCTGAGCAGAAAGAAAAATAAAAGCTTATCTTCAACACCACACTATACTCAGAAAACCACTAAGGACAACGAGGTATGGTATGGATCTGATGAGTATTTAGCACTTCCTTCACATCTCAAACAGACTGAAGTATTAGCTTTAAAACTAGAAAACTTGACAAAGTTGCTGCCCCAAAAGCCCCGAAGAGAAACCATTCAAAACATTGATGACTGGGAGCTGTCAGAAATGAACTCAGATTCAGAAATGTACCCAACATACCAGACAAAAAAGCACAAAAAAAGGGGTAGAATTTCACCAAGTTCTTCAAGTGATATAGTATCCTCATTAGGTGACAGTATTGAATCTGGGCCTCTCAGTGATATTCTCTCTGATGAAGATCTTGGTATGCCTGTGTCTTGCGTTAAAAAATACACTGAAGAAAAGTCAGAACGGACTGCTGCCACTCAGCCCACTGGGAATGAGACTTCTCCTTCAAATAAATCAGCTTTAATTCATCAACTGATGCAAGATATACAACATCAAGAGAATTATGAAACCATATGGGAAAAAATTGAGGTAAGGCAATAATACTATATTTTTTTACTATGCTCTTGAGAAGCCTGTATGTGGAGATGGGGCTGCTGGCAGGGATAAGGTTCCTTTTTTCTTTTTTCTTCTAATGCTGAAAATCATCTTATCTATGCTGGAAGTAGACAAAAGCAGCAATTATTGTAATTGTAATGGACTGAAGTTAACTTGAACTAACTATACAGAATTTGCCTATATTATTTTACTTCAATGCCTTTAAACCATTATTTTACCAATAACACTTATCTTTGCTAGGATTGGGTACATGACACATTATTTTTTGTAGAAAGGGTAAAATAAACTACAGAATCAGGAATCTTTGCTGTATTTGAATGAAGTTATGCTTGATATCGTCTGCTTATTTTGTTCATGAAAAAGATTTGCTTTAGTCTGAGAACAGGAATCTTGATTCCTGTCAAATTAGGTATAATAGCAACATTTCTTTTTAATTAGTTCTTTTCCCTTGCAGTGATTATTTTCCCTCCTGTGTTGGTGGAACTAAGCATTCACTCTTTTTTATTAACTTATATAATCCTTCTTAATAGCAATGTATTAGTGCAGTATGCTAGAGTAATAATTATATACCATTCCATTAAACTTCAGATGAGATGGGACTTCACTGAGAAGTCTTTTTGAGAAAAAAGCTTTGTAAAGGGAGATGAATTTGAATGAATAATCAAATAAAGATCTAGCCATCTCACTAACATAATTCTTAGATTACATTCACATAAATGTTTCTTTCAGTTTTCTGATTCATTTGTCTTCCTGGCCATTGCAGAGAACTCTTCACCTCAGAACATCTCATGTCCATCCTCAATGGCATTTAAGTTTTCAGAAAAGAAAGCTCCATTGCTATTAGATTTCAAAATGCTTTAAAATTCAAAACACATATGTTAAAAGGTGATGTTGGCATCTAAATGCTAAATCTGATATCTGCAGTATCTTCTGTTTTATCATGTTGTGTATGAGCTGAGAAAAAAGGACTGGTTTTATATGGCCAGAAAGTCCTTCTTCCCAAGCACAATTTCTGTAACTTTTGAAGGCATGGGAAGTATTATGACCAGTAGGGAAGTAGTTGAGCTAGAGATATTTAAATATAAAGTAGTGGTAGAAAATACAGAAAGAGAAATTTCTTCTTAAACAAATGAGGGTGCAGCTGCTGTCAGCTCTAAAGGGCAGTGTGTAATGGTGCAAACTTCTACCTCTCTCTTCGTGGGTGAGGCTCATATTCCAGACTTTGATGAAAGAACTGTCTTAGTAAGTGAAAATTGTTTCTGTCCTTGAGTCTGTGTAGTGTTGAAAATTAGTCCAGCTGAAGCTGACAGGTACAGAGCCTGTCATTCTGTGAAAGCAACAAAGCCCATCAAAGATGCTTGTGAATACATAAGATGCTGTCTTTCAAACGACACTGCCAGAGCCTGTTTAAGAGTGGAATTGTTGAGTGTCTAGGGACCAGTGCCTTCCACTAGATGCTGGCTTCCTTTTGGCACGAAACAGGTGGCAGAGAACCTTCTTGTATCGTAATCTCAAATCACCATATTTATTTTTATCAGACTTTTTGAAAAGGTAATTCTCTTTTGAGGGGCCATCTCTCTTTGTGTGATTCCTTGCAGCTGCAGTTCAGTCCTACCAGAGTGGAGGAATAAAAATCAGCTGTAACAACTGGCTGCAGCTGTAAACACCCTCTTTCTCTCCATCCTTTCCTCATCTCCTGTGGAGAGTGGATTGAGCTTGTGACAGCAATTAAAAAGTAACTAGCTGCTCTGTGGCCAGGGTAAACCCTTCTAGCTAGTGATTCTTGTCCTTGAGGAACTTGTCTGCTGCTGACACTGCACTTTCTACAACTTCTCAGTGTTTCTGGTTGTGATAAATGTTTGGAAAATGTTAATGTGGAGTTTGAAAATAATCTCATGAAGTGTTTTTGGCTCATAGTAAAAGAAGGACTTAGAAAGAACAGCAGATGCAAAGGGGACTGCTAGGAAGAGAGAGCTCTGTATCCATCAGCTTAAAAGCAGCACATAAGTAAGCTTCATATTTCACTAAATGTGCTTTCTGAATAGTGAATAAAAATAATCAGGTGAAAATTTTGAAATAGTTAAGAAAAATTATACTACTTTCAAGAAATATGATTTTTCCCCAAGCTGCTTATTTACCCAAGTTTTTCTGTTGTTGCTAGTTATTAAATCTTCTTCTTGTAAGACTAGTTAGAAATCAGTTTTTCACTTTTTCAAAAGCTCTAACCAAGGTAAATCCTGCCTCAGTGACAATATTATGCCTTGCTGAGATATTTTTCTTTGATGTAAGTAATAAGAAAATAGAAAATTCCTCCCTTATGTGATGCTATGAAATATTTTGAACAAAGAGGAGCCTAAGGAAAAATACCACACCTGTACCACAATTAAGTTCTTTCTTTTACTAGATCTCCTGCTTCCTTCTCCCTACGACAAGAATCACAAATGTGTCATTGCTTTTTTCAATTATTGTAAATTGACTCTTGTGTTAATTCTGTTGTCTAAGAAGATGTATCACACTCAAAAAGGAGTTTCTTAATTTCACAAATATGTCTTAGCAATAATTCAGTACTGCTTTTGTTAGCAGCAGCTTTGTGCTGAAGAAGTCAGATCTGAAAGGTGGACTTCATTTTGAGGACAGAAGAAGCATGCTTATTCCCATTAGTAATCCAATCCAGTTGCACTGCTGCAAATGTCTAGCATGATGTATTTTATTTATTAAGATTGTAAACAAAACTAAAGTAACAGTCTTTCATTTTGGGGTTATGACAACTTAGAAACACCTGGAAGCCTCAGAATCATTGAAAGTAATATTTTAGCTAGGTAATAGGAAAACCAAGAAAATTTTGGTATTTTATTATGATTATTATGGGAATAATTTTGAATTATATATCTGGTAATATCTTCACATAAGGTAATATGTTGAAAATATGCTTAAGCATTTTATTTGAAATGTTAATAATTTAATAGTTAATAATTTTTCCCCCCATTTTTATGTGCAAACTGAAAAATTGGGAGCAAAAACTTATTTTGGACCTATCTAATGGCAATATATTTTCAATCATTTTATGTGAATAAAATACAATAACAATAAAGTAACCTTGTTCAGGCAGTTTTATCTCTTTTTCTAGAAGTTGATACTAGATTGAATATACTGATATCCTTGTGCTGTAATATGTGGTCATTGATAATTCCATCTACTTGTTTTTGGAGGGCACTATTAAAAAGGTTAGAAATGTAACCATTTGCAAGGCACTTCATTTAAGTGAAGATGTGTTGGCTTTGTAGGCCTCAGGGTTAATTGTATGGAGTAAATTGCTGGGTTTTTTTTGTTTGTTTGTTTGTTTTTTGTATATATTTATAGCTTGTTTTATCACAGGCTCTCTTTTTGAAAGAGGCAGCTGAATTTCCTCTGCAAGAAGAATTTGATATTGATTGATCCCATATTTTCAGTTCATCACATTTCATAAATTTGTCCGGAACTCCATTGGCTCCATATTTTGTCTGTGTAGCCCAGTCAGTCTTGGCTCCCCACCTTCTTGATGTGATAGGGAGATAAAATCATGCTGCTCTATGGGTTTTCCAGGTGTCAGTTACAGCATGCCCCAGGGTTCCTACAGCAAAGAGATGGATAAATTTTTACTGTGTTCCAGGACCCCAGCAGGGAGCCCCTCACCCTTCTGTAACCATTTACCCATCTTGAACCTAGGATGCCTCAGGAGAGCAGAGATCTAAGACCCCTGTTTTAAATTGTAGTAATGGGAATAACTTTCCTGTTAAGGAGGATCTAAGGATCAGCTCAGTCTACAGAGGAGACTGCAATATCGTATCAAAACTTGTTACTGTGACAGATAGCTGGTCTGTTGGGTGGGAAAGATTTCCAGTTTTAGAGAATAGTCATAAAAAGTAACTAAATGGTAGACTTCTTCAAGTGCCTAATGGATTTGGTAGAGCAAGTTTGTGTTGGAGATGTGACTGAGTAGTGGAGAGACGGTTTTTAAAAAATGGTTGGAGAGCTGACACAGGTGAAATAATTTGTTTAGGTTGAAAGGGGGCAGAGTTGCTTCTGGACAGAGAATGGACTGAAAACACACTAGTATAGCTAAGGTAGAAGCTGGATTATTTTAGGGGAAGTTTACTCATGTTTGGAGGTGATTAGAGGGAAAAGCGTGCACAGAGGTCAAATGCAGTTTGAGCTGTGGGGCTAAGGTAGAGAAAAACTAATAGGAACTGATAAATCTGATGAAGCTTGGAAACAAAGAGGAGCATGGAATGAAATAAGTAATGTCAGAATGGGAGGAAAAAAGTAAACATAATCAACATGGCACAGACCTGTTTTTTTTTTTTTTTTTTAATTACCAGATAAAGAATTTTTGAAGTGTTGTAGTGCTTCCCTTTTATCTCTTGCTTTCAATAACTTCATGATTCTCATATTTGTTTTTTTAAAAGAAATTGATTTCCTAGTTTTCCTAATAGTGTGCTTGCCAAAATCTGTTCATTTCTGAATCTTACTTACACTGCTTCATACCATTTAGATGGAAATACTTCTTTTGGTTGATGACCAGTTTATACAAAACAGTAAGTGAAAGAGGTATCAGATCCAGAAATTCCTTGGCAGCTCTGCAGTTTTCTCAGCAGCCTTGCTGCTTGGTGCAGCATAATTGAAAATGTCACTTCACATTTTGTACTGAGACACAAGTTTGTGTTTTGCTGTTTTGAGCGTGATGATGCTTCCCTGCTTCAAAAGCCCACCCTTCAGCTTTAAAGCTGGTTAAACCATTATTAAGCAATAATATTGTATACATATGGAAGTCTCACATTTAGGCAGACAAATAGAGCTTTTCTAGAAGATATTGAAATACAGTGAGCCCTCTGTTCCTCCAAAACACTTAGTTCCTAACAGTTTGCTTGAATTTTAAACAGCTCCTCCAAATACATTCACTTTTCTTTGGCATTTGCTTTCCAGAAATAGTTTGAGCATGTTTGAACCAGCAATTTCCAGAAAATGGCAGCTTCTATCTAAACTGTGAGAATTCTGCATTTTTAACTCTACAACTGACTGCAGGAATTATGCTTCCTTAATGAAACACATCTATTGTGAAGCATATGCTTGTTCAGGATGGTTTTATTTTCCAATGTAAAGACCTCATAATGATTTGGCAGCAAGTAGTTTTAGATCAGGGATTTTTTATATTCAGGATTTGGCAAGTCATTCCAAATAATTTGTGGCGGGGGGGGGGGGGGGGGGGGGGAAGGGGGGGGGGGGGGAGAGAGAGGGAGAGAAAGAAATAGAAAGAAATCTGCTCCCAAATAATTTTAGTGGCATTGCTTTGAGGGAATGTCATTAGCATTTAGAACTGATGGTAGTGGATATGCCTATATGCAATGTTTGGCTCACATCTGACGTGACACCTTTCACTGCAAAAAGCCTCATAATTCTGTCCTTTTTTGTACATATTTAGATACCACAGGGATGGCTACGAACAACTTAGATGAACCAAGAAGCAGCTGCTTTTGCCTAAATGTTTGTGAGCCCTCCATTTCCATTATTACACAGTCACTCAGATGAGCTTTATGTGACCATTGGCTTTATAACCCAGAGTCATGTCTTAATCATCTATACCACAGCGTAGCCACAAGCTAGAATCAGAGCCATCCACATTATTTATTTGTGAAATGGAAACTTTCTTGGTGCTGGTTGAGGATCTGTGGACCTCTGCTATTAGGCTAAAGGGTGTAAAAGAGTTGAAGGTGGAGAGATGGAAGAGTACGACTGCAAGAAGTGGATTTCTTGCTCTCACTGTAGCTAAGGCTAGGCAGGAAGGTGAGCAGTGGGTGCCAGGTGACTTACCTGGATAGCCAACAGAGGCTCCAGATTGAACAGGGACAAAGCTGCAATTTGGACAATGAATCACTAGTGACTTCAAGGTGATCATATGATATACTTGTTTCTGTCAGTGCAGAGATGCTCTGTTGTCTGCAATTGTCTGGTGTATTCAGTTTTCTCATGAAGGCAGAGAAAGACACGCAGAAAGACACTCAGAAACCACTGAAGTAGGTTTGGAAGGTTTCAAAACAGAGTCTTATGTTATTTAGGACTGAATCATCTGTAACTGCAGTCTTATAGGTGCTGGGGAGAAGGTTGGTTCACTGTGAAGAGTTTGAGATAACTTCGGATCTGTCCTGTTAATTACTTACTGTATTGAATTTATGGCTCCTTGAGGTGCCTCCATTATTAAACAGAAAACTATTACATTTGAAATTACTAATATTCCCTTAAAAATGGTAAATAAAAAGGGGTGAGAATGCTCACTGCCTTTTACATTTATAAGGATATGCCTTCCACAGTGTTTTAAGGTCTAGCTATTCTGTTACATAATATACTTAGTCTCTATGGTACTCATGTTTTATGTATCTTCTGTAAGGAAGTACAGGATATTCCAGAAACATACAGTATACCAAAATGACTATGCTCTATTCTAAATATTTAATTTTTTAAATAATAGATTGCTACTAATTTTCACCTAAATCAAATTCCAGTGTATCTACTGTTTACACATCATTGCCTTAAAATGTGTACATGCTAGAGATGAGTCAGAGCAAGACAAATGAGCAAGGGTCTTGAGAGGATTAACCTGAAAGGAAAGATCAAATCCACTTACGTAAGATTATTGCGTAACTTCTCAAAATCTCTTCATATCTTTTTCTTCTTGTGTATCTTTATAGATTTTGACAGCAACTAGTTTTCTTTCCTTCATCCTTTCCAGTATCTTATGATCAGGAATGAACCATTAAATCATGCAGACTCTCAAATCATAGTTGTCATCATTAGGCATCAGAGTGAATATAATTTGTGGTAAATATGGTCAGGAAACTGTCTCTCAGAGGCTTGTTTCAGACTGGCTGTCTGCTTATGCAGTTTTTCTTTATTTGTTTTGAAAGTAACCAAAAGGGCAAAAAATTGATTTCTTGTCTTTGCTTCATTTTTTGGAGCAGAGATTATAAACGTCACAGATAGCTGAGGTATTCTTCATCTATCAAAAAGGAGTTGTATTTGAGTTTTCCTAAATTGTTAATAAAGATTTACTTTGATCACTGTCTTGCATTCAGGTCAAATAAGGTTTTCCCAAGCGAGAGCTAGATTTGCTTCTGGTTTCCTTTGGCCAGTGTTTGGAGTCTCTCTAGCCTAACACTGGGAGAACCACCAAGCAGAGAGATTTTTGGTAGTAGATAGTGTAGATGTTTAAATCACAGTAACTTAATATTACTAAGTTCTTTTTCTCTGCTATGCCAGCATGTGACTACATGAAAGTTTCCTCACTGAGCTATATATGACTAAAGACACACAGGGTAATTTAAAATCATCTGTTGCACCATTAGCTGCAGGACAATTATAGCAGCTAACCTAAAAATGTCTCAGGTAAGTCCAAACTAGGATCATGTATTGCAGTTCAAATCTCTTGCAGCTTTGTTGAGGTAGAGAAAGCCAGGGGTTAAAAAGTGAATGTGTAAAAAGCCAGAAAAGCTTCTGCAATTAAAAATAAAGAAGAAAAAAGGAAACAAGTCCCGAGATTGTTTGTTAATTTTGTTCTGTAAATATGTCCAAATCTGTGGATAAAAAAATGTTCAGAATTAGGGTCTAAAGAGGGTCTAGAAGAAGGCCCCCTAGAGATCACTAAAAAAAAGAAGCTATCTAAAATGGAAAGTTGATAAATTAGGAAGCAAATGAAAATAAGTTAATGGAGGAACTAATAGTGACAGGATTTCTTTGGAGACTGCAGGTGAACAGGAACTGGGTGCATAACAGGAGGCTAAATGAGGAAACTAGAGGAATAATAATGGAGTAAAGAGAAGAGGTGGTGAATCTTAATCTCTCCTTTCTGTTGCCATATTTAGCAAAGAGTGGCAATGATAATTTCCCTTTTTTTAAATTCAGAAATCTTAACTGCAAAACAAGTTCATGGGTCAAAGAATTACAATATCTCTTGTGAGGTGACAGACTTAACCTCTTCTAACCAATTAGCCTTGAAAAATAGGAAATGCTGAATTAAACGTTCTGATTTCAAAAAGGAATGGTGGTCATTATATCTTAAGTCATGCCAGTGATACAGCAGAGGTCAATATATTTAGCACTTGCCCACAAGCAAACAGCATCTGTTCTATTTTAGTAAAAAGTGATTTTTTTTCTTCTTTTTGGAAAACTTTTCAGACGTGGTGATATATTGCCCTCTCGAGGCCAAAACGGCTTACTGCACTTATTTTACTGATTTTTAATTTCCTTCTCAAATAAATGAGCCCGCACAACTTTACAAACGTGCTTGTTAGAAACTCGGAGAATAAATAAATCATAAGCTAGAACGTTTCCTCTTTGTTAATATATTTTTTTCTCTAGCATAGTCTTCAAAGAATTTTTTGCTATGTATTTTATCCCCAAAAATTTAATGTTGAAATGGAGAACTAGAGTAATATTATCTAAATAAACAGCCCTGGCTTTGTGACCACCAGGTCAAGAATATAGTCGCTTTCTTTCTTTACTTGTCACTTACTGACTAACTTACAAAAATTTTATGTTCATTATTTTTATGTAAAAATAATGAACATAACTTTTATTCTAAAGATACTGAAAATATGATGGAATTAATTTTATGCTATGGTGTAAGGGTATAAAATCTGTCAAATTTCATTATTTTAATGTGATTTATTCTTTGTTAAGGAAAACTTCACAAAGCATTTTTTAATTGGCATCATTCCACTCAGACTTCAAGCTACAGACACAACATAGTGTGTTTATACCATGTGTACCTTTCAAGGAATTAAATTCTTGGGGAACAAGGTTAATTTCTAGCAACTGTGAGATCAAAGAAGAAAGAAATGTTGGGACCACTTAGGGGAGGTGCCACCATGGTGCAAATGGAGTGTCCTCCAGTGCCCAACGCACGTGCAAGGTGGCAGCTGACCATCAGCTGGAAACAGCAGCTGCACAAGGGCCTTCCACCCCCAGTCCACTCTCTGAAGCCCAAACACTCAGGGTATGCAAACCAAGGAATGATGGTCATCCAAAACTGCCTACTTTTCAGAGCAGAACAAAGCTTTATATTAATCTATTACATAAAGGACATAATGTGGATAAAATTGTAAATGGAGATTAGTTTGTCTTTTGGATGCAGTTCATCTCGTAATCAATACATACATTAGCTGTAAAAAAATCTGAGAATAAATTATGTTGTCAACACAACATTTAAAATAATTACATGAAGAGGAAATGCAGTACTTCCAAGTACCCTTACATCACTGTAAGTTGCTTCAACATCCATAGTTATCTTGGCAGCACTTCTACACAAAGCATCAGACCAAGTCGTAAATTTGCTGAAAATTAAGCTCTTATTTATTCCATTATTATTAGAGTTTGGATCAAGGTTGCTGTATAACAAACACTTCAAATTGAAAGAAAGGGAACAGTGCTTATCAGTGATTTTTGGTTTACCTGTAGAATAAATAGTAAGTTTGTACTTTCAAACAAGAGGTCCTGAACTAACATCTACATTTTCTATTCTAGTGTAGAGTGCACAAAAAACAAATAAAAATTGGGCCTGTGAATTAGATATTAATTTACTGCAGCTTTGTGCTACTATCCTTTATACAGTACATAATAGCTTATTTTGGTGTCTGGCATTTTTACCTAAGACAGGTCCCTCTCCTGTGCTGTGCTCATGGTCCCTTCAGAATCCAGACACTCCTTCGAGCTGCTGCTGCAGAGCTGAAGTCCCCCTTTCTGGGAATTACTGGCATCATCTTTTGTGGCTCGGGCAGATTTATTTGCTGGTTCTCATCCTTTTCTTGATACATCCTTGGCTACAAATTTCTGGAGACATTCTTGCTCCCTGGTTTTACGGAGTGAAACAAGAATATGTGACCTAAAAACATTCACATGTCTTAGCTGATCTCTAGATATAAGTCTTTGACTTAGATAGGGTCAAAAAATGTATCCGCTGAAAAAGCTTTTGTTTAGTATATTTAATGCTGTGATACCTAAGACAAAACTTATCCTATATTAGATGCTTTGGACATCTTTCTTTGTTTCCTAGATGCTGCTTAGACCTCCTGATTTTTATGTAGAAATATTACTCAGAAAAAAAGTTATTTTAAGACCAGGAAAAGTTTCTGTGATACATGACCAATAAAAGACATTGCTCTTTGTAAATAACTATATTTTCAGAAACTGTATGTTAATCCTAGTAGTATGATGAACTTGGAAGACCAGACTTGTATGATCCTTCAGAAGTTTTTACATGACTCAGATCACTCAATATCATGACTTCTGACTGTTCCACATTTAACTCTCAGAGCTTCTGCCTGCCTGTTTTATTGCCACAGGCCCAAAGAACATCACACTTTTTTTTCCCCCCACTAATTATAGATAGCTATTTTTTATTTTCCTTGTATTTCCTCCTCCTCCATTTTTCTCCCTGCATATGCCCCATTTCATTATAGTCTGTTCAGTCTGTCTCATTTTTAGGGCTCTTGGTATCCCTTAAGTCATGGGTTTCTCCTTTCTGCTGCTTATATTGTTCACTCCATAGTTTCAATATTTTCCCTAAGGAACCTTTTTCCAGTGAACCCCAGCAATTTCACCCAGACTCAGAATGCTGAACGAGTTGAATGCTAGAAACATTTTAATACAGATACACACTGTTGAGGGTTTCTGATAGAAGCCAGTTCTGATTAGAACAGTGGAAAGTATTTTCTTCTTTAGCTGATACTGATGTGCATAAGCCAGTGGCGATGAAGCTTGTCTGTGTTACAGGGATGTGTTTTGATCAGTGTCCCTCCCACTCTTCCCGGTGGCTCAGCAGTGCTGCCTCCACCAGAGGGCTCATGCCCACAGCCCCACTTTGGAAATAATTGGAATTCAAAGTAGTGGACCTGATAACTTAGGATGCAGATAAACAAAATCACTGTTGGTCATGCAGAATGTGAATGCAGATGTAGGATTTTTCTCTGCCACGAAGGATGTGCTCATTTATTTACTCAGTCCCCAGGAGTGCTTTGAACCTCACACTGCTTTTGAGGTACAGCACCCATATTTTCTCAGTGTGACCTCAATCTTCACCAGAACGAATGCAGGAACTTTTTCTGGCTCCATTCCTGTTAACATTACCTCTCGGGTGGATGCATGGCCACGTCAGCATGAGCAGAGGCCAGCAGCCATTGCAAGCAAAGCAGATGGCATCTCTGGAGGTTTACAACCAGCCCCTACTGCTGTTCAGTTCATACCAGAGGATTCTTTAAATGGTGGAAGTATCAAGTATTCCTGTCTTTCTGCTTCCTTCTCTCTGCCAGTCCCCCCTGCTTTTCAACCCATGCAAAGTCACAATGACATTGGCTTTTCCTATGCTGCTGTATTGCATTCCTATGCATAGCTCTCTTGGCCTCATGGCTACACGCTTCTCACCAGCACTGTCCTTCCAGCCCATGGGTTTTGTTTCTGTGTTTCTGAGTGTTCACTGATCCTTCAAAAGGCTGGGGGAAATGCTACCAGTTGTTTTGGGATCTTCTCTGCTAACCTAAAAATTAGAACAGGGTTCTCTGGAAGGATTGGCTTCGTTTTCCCATATCTATCTTTGCTCCACAGTGAATCTGCTGGTAGTGAGAATTCCTTTTTTAGATTTTGAAAGTTTCCAGCAGCAGCAAAGGCCTTGTGATAGTACTTTTAAAGAGAAAGTAGATCTTCATCTTGAGCCAAAGGTAAGACAATGCATAGGGCAAAAAAATAATTGTTTGTAGCATCATGGAAAAGTTTTAAGTATCTACAAAGATGCATTAAAAAGTGATTTTTGATATTCAGGTTACCATAACCTGCTTTTTGTCTAAAAGCAGAAACAAAGTCAACAGTACCATTGGGGCAGTGAATTTTCTATAGCACAATTGGGCGCACTGTTGTCAAATATAGCTGTTTGTAATGGATTAAAAAGTAACACTTCCCATGTTTCTCTTCACTTTTCATGCTTTTAAAACAAATCCTAACTTTATGGTTGTGGTTTTTTTGCCTCAAAGGCTTTAGGAAACTGAGAAATTAAAAATATTTTTTGCTATTCCTGATGTAGTCAGAATACAGTATGGAAAAATAGCTTGGACTCTAAACCTGGGAAAAGTAATGAGCCAATGACTATCCTGTGGTTATTGAACTTCCTGTTCCATAACCATATAATTAATGGCCTATTCAATAGATGCCCATTAGAGAAAATGCATTTAATCATAATTTCTGTGTGTGGTAGGTAGGCACAAAGCCTCGAGGTGGCACTCATGAAAGATTTGTGTAATTTAACAGTCTTTAAAATGCTTAACTGGACAATACATAGAAGTGGAAGTTATGTCTTTACATAGATGTCCACTAAGAAAAGTATTTGATCTTTTACCCAGTTTGGAGGGAGCATTTAAGGCCCACATTCTCCCAAACTGGGGCTATTCAGTAAATGTGGCACTTAGGAGAAAGCCTCCAAGTTTCTGAATTGTTTGTGACTATATCCTGAACCTCATGTTAAGTGTTTCCATCCTACAGATGTGTTTGGTCAGTTTTATGTTTCTGTGAGGTCACTGCCTGTCACAGAATCTTGACAATATCACACAATGAATATTTTCCATTGTGGCATCTTGGTTCCTTTAGGATCCCTAACATCTGTATTGCTAATGGTTTTATTGCTGCCTCTGGCTCTGCCTCCAATTAAATTGACCGTGGCAGTTTGTTGCAGCCTCATGCTCTTGAGTACCTGGATTTCTTTGACTTACCTTTGCCTATGAAGAAAGCGCACTTTTATCCTTTTGAAAATAAAGTCCATGGGCAGGAATGTGTTCCTCCTGAGACTAATATGCAAGTCCTTTTGTGGTTAGACAAAGGGTTTTCTTAATGTATTCTGTGATAGAAGTGCCCTAAGAGCCAGCCCATCCTTGTACACAGACACCTCTGTGAGCTCAGTCTTTTTGTAAATTGGGAACAAACTTTACAACACTGTTGGCTTGCAACAAAATTGGGCATTCATTTTTAAGCACACAGCCTCATAACCAATTCTTTTAAGAGGAGAACTCCCTTTGTGTAATAAAAGGGAAGGTAGAAAGAAAAAAGGTCTGGGGGTAGTGATTTAACAAGCACTGTTGTCTGGTGCTTCCACGCTGAGGCTTGTGGAACAGAGTAGACCTTCCACCATCAGACTTAGCTATCACAGCAAATAATTTTAGTATGCTTGCATTTAATGGTTTGGAGTGCTGCTTTTATTCTGGTTTTAATCTTATTTTAGGTCATTAGAAGGTCTTTGTACTTTTAGAAATGCAATGACTAAAAGTGTCTTAAGCCGGCATACATGTAAAATGAAAATGTAAGACTAATAAATTAAGTGATGTTAAAATTGCATAGCTTGAAATTACAAGCCAAAAAATATTGAAATAAATTTGTTACCCATGCCATTTAGGCACAATAAATCTGGGATTTCTTTTCCTCAAAATAGAAACACAAAATTTGATCTAGGATCAGTGCTGTAAAACTTTTCATAATGATGCTAGTTGGATGGAGTTGCTTCCTCTGTTTAATGGCATAATTTTGGCAATACTAATTTTGGTATATGCACTTCCTTAGGTGTGTATATCCAAATTCCCCATCTAAAGGAATCCATATCAAAAATCTACTAAAGCCATAAAAAATACTGCTGCTTTTAATGTAACAACAGTAAAAAAAAGTTGCACGTTTCTGCATTCTATTTTTTGGTAACCCTAAATGTGCTTTTGGACCAAAGCTCAAAACTACAGACCTGGGCTTTGGTTTACTTCCTTTCTAAATGTCCTATAAAATCTGGACTTGTAAAGTAATAGCTGCAGCTGAGATAGAAACTGCCTCTTTTCCCATTCTATTCAGTTAATGAAAGCTGAACTTCAAAGTCTAAATGAGATCATTTGAAGTGCTAAAATTATTGAACACCAGAACTGTTTACTTTCCTATCTCTAATGTAAAAGTAAAATTAAGCCACTGCAATGAAGTTAGGAAACTTTAGAAGTTCTAGTGCAAGAAGTGGTGTTAACCTAGCTGAGAGGCATTTGTGCGTTGTTTTAAGTGACTCAACAGCCAACTTAGTTTTTTCATGGCTGTGATAGTAAAGCTTTTCTGGAAGGTCTTAGTTGTGTCCTGCTCAGAAAATTGCAATCCAATTGAAAAGATGTCTGAGCAACACCCCTGAGAAGCATGAGAATATGCAAAGGGGTGGGAACCTTTCTATAATTTCATAATCACGTACTTATCACTAGCTTTCTAGTTGTTACCAGAAGTTTTTCAGTTAGGTCAACTCCTTGTTATTTTTCTGGCAGCCCATAATATTTCTCCTGAGCTCTACTTTGTTCTTTTAAACCATGAGGATTGGCTGTGCCACCACCTCCAGGAGCATATCTACAACCAGCAGATACCAAAACTTATTTCATTTACTCATTTGGTGGCATTAACATAATTTCCAGGTCTGTTACTGCAAACTAGGAAGTAGAAGTTAAAGGAGATCTATTTCTAAAAGAGGATGGATAGTCTTTGGCCAGAAATGGGTGAACATCTGAAATTCAGTGGGAAAGCATAGGAGGGGACTGTGGAAGTTGGAGAAATACAGGGAGTGAGGAAATCCTGGTCCATGCCAAGATGCAGTAGTGGGGTGCAGGTAATGAGCAGTGAGGTGTGCTGAACAGTCATCCTGGTTAGGGAGGAATATCTAAACAGAATCCATCAAACAGGAGGAAGGGATGGAGTCAGGCACAAACTGCTTGGTTGCCAAAGACTACCTACTTCTGTGTCCATTAAAAAATTCCATTTTTATAACGTAAATTTGGGATAGAACACACACACAGTCCTATGAAACCTAACAAACCGCATGTGAGATGTGTCCATCTGTCCACCTTTGTAAGCCTCACCCCCATGCCCCAGGGTTTCTTGCACGGGTGGCACAGCACCACAGCTACTCTCCTGCTCTGTTATCCCACGTGCCAGACAAAACCAGGCTGCCTAAACCAAGATCCTTTGTGCAGCTGTACTGGGAGTAGAGAGCCCTGCAGCCCTACGCAGCAGGCGGGGTATCTGTATCTTCCAGAACAAGGGTAGGAGGCACATTTCCAGACACATCCTTCCTCAGCCCAATATCCATGCATGCCTTTGCATGACTCAACTAATGAATTCTTGTTCTTGTGATTCAAAAATTTTGAGTGTTCTGGTCATTAATAAGGAAGTGTCAAGATATTTTTGTCAAATCCCATCAAATTTATATTTAATACTTCAGTTAATTAATTAATTCCTTAATTGTGCAGAACTATTGAATTAAGTATGTTTTCATTTTATAAGATAATTAAGCAGACACACTGAGTTAAACTTACTCCCCCCCACCCCCAATACTTAAAATTGTCTTTTTCATTTTTATTCATCCAGAGAAAATAGAATTGGACCACAAAAAAACCAACTTTGTATGTTCTAAATTTCAAATGGAGCCATTTCTGCTCTAGCTTTTTTTCAGGGGTGTGTGATCAGGACTTTCTTCTTTCCCCTTGGAGAATTTGTAAAATTGTCATGAAAAAAATGGAAAGCTGAAGGTTTTAAAGGTCAACATTTTAAAATTTCCCATGTGACGTATGGCTTTATCGTTTTCTTCAAACTTTACTACAGAAGCAGCTACAAATCATCCAATAACAACTAGAAACATTTGTTTCTTTATCAAGCAGTATAGACTAAGAATAACTTTATGCTGTAGAAGCTCAAGTTTTTATGTCTAGCTTGCTAGCACAGTGCGAAACTATTATATTAGCAAAACTGAACCAGCTGGTCTAAAGGGAGAGACTGGATTATATTGGTGCATTCTTTTTTCTGTTCTGTTCCCTTCTATTCTCTCTGAGGAATTGTACAGTATTTTTTAGATTCAATGTAGCCAGCTATGAGTTTTCAACTTCCAGTAAATTTTGATGGAATATACAATGTTTTAATTTCCTGTTAATTTCTACCAAAGTACAAGCTGGGTAGATTTGACGGTATTTTCATTGTAGTTTGTTGCTGTGTGGATCAGACCCTTACACAGGAAAAATCAGCATACCTTCTCTGCAATTTTTACCTGTTGAAGCTTTTTTCCTTTTTCCCATCTTAAAAATGATGAAGAAAAATATCCAGAGAAAAACCCCATAATCTTGATTTTAAAAGGCAGAAAGGTAAGAAGTGTCTAGAAAGGGATGTAAAGTGTTTTCATGAATATCTTATTAAATGAAGAGGAAAAAAAATCTCCTCTGTTGGTTGAAGTTTGTCATCCTATGAATTTATTTCTTTCACTGAATATTCCTGGACTGGGATTTAGGATTGTCTATCCTTTTTTTTTTTTTTTAGTATAATTTATCATGTAATCTGTTTTTAAATGTATCTGTGAAAGAGTCATAATAGATTTTCTGTGTTGTAAGACAATATTTTTCACTTTATGTTTTAGAACTGGTTTTGTCTTCACCTTTTATATGAAACGTATATCCTGGGAAACATTTGAGATGTTGAGAAGAGAAACTATGTATTCTAATGCTGTTTTTGTCCCTGACGACATGTCCATCATTAATTCAACTCTAGTTAACTAGGCCACCTTGATTACACAGAAATGGCTCCGTGATGGTCAGTCTGCGGAGGGCCAGTCAGGAATAAGTTATGTTTTGGGCTTCCACTCTGTTATGAGCCTTAAAGGGATTAAAGATCCGGATCTATAGCTGTGACAGGGCTACACGGACCACCGGTAGCGCTCCTTCTCTAAGTGTGGGCGAGCAGGCGGCGTTCGTTCGTGCCTTTGGCTGCCAGCCCAGCGGGCCCGCGGGGCGGGAGAGCCGCTCGTGCCGGAGCTCGGCGGCGGCCGGCTCGGAGCCCGCGGGACCGAGGCAGGGGCGGGCGGGGCCGCTCGGCCGCGGCGGCTCCGTCCCTGCCGAGCCGCTGCTCGGGGATCCTCGCACGGGGCTCGGCGTCCGAGCCGGAGCTGCTCCCTCCCGGGCAGGGGCGGCCGGTGATAAAGGCGGCTCCTTCCTTGCCCGCTGGCATCAGGCTCTTCAAATAAGTAGGATGGAATTCTGGGCACCGCTGTGGCAAACAAAACTCGGGGGCGTTGTTTTGATCACTAATTCAGGGCGAACGAAGTGGGACCTGCATTGCTGAGATTTAATCTCACGTACAATTTGCGATATATAATTTTCGATGCCTCACGCTGTCTAGCAGCTGAAACCGGCCCGTCTGTCATTTGCGCCCCGGTGTGCGCGCAGGGGTCTCCCCTCAGCGGTAAGCGCTCGCCGCTGTCCGCGCCGCGCTGTCCCGCCGCCGGCAGGTGGCGCTGTGGGCCCAGGCACGGCGCGCGGGCGGGCGCGCGGCGCTCCCTCAGCCGGCGGCGCGCGCCGCCCCTGCCGCCCTGCCCTTCCCGCGGCCCGCGCTCCGCCGCGCTCGGCGGCTACAGATGTGCGCCTGCCAATGGGTTCAATAAAATTTTATAGCCGTCATTTGAAAAATGGTAGGATTATTGTGATTTGTACAGCCTGGCAGAAGAGAGCCCGCCGGGGCTGGCCGCGGCCGCTGCTCCCCCTGCCGCGGGCTCCCCTCGGGCACAGTGTCTCCTGCCACGGTCCCAATGTGCCAGGTGGCACTGGCGCTTCCAGCCTCTTCTCTTTTTCTTTTTTTTTTTTTTCTTTTTCTTTTTCTTTTTCTTTTTCTTTTTCTTTTTCTTTTTTTTCTTTTTCTTTTTCTTTTTCTTTTTTTCTTTTTCTTTTTCTTTTTTATATTTCGTTTTCATTTTCTTTTTCGTTTTCTTTTTCTTTGCTCAGATAGCGTGCTTCACCGTGGTTCTGTAGGAGACTGTTTTTGTGGGTTTTTTGTCCAGGCCTCCAGACGAGTCCCCGGGCATTCCCCGCTCCTGGCCTGGGCGGTGAGGGGACACACGAGGCTGCTGGAGCTGGATGCTTGCGAGTGTCTGAGCGCAGCGCGAAGTAGCAGACACTGCAACACAGGCAGGTTTTGTGAGAGGACAGAAGTAACCCCGTGGCTAATAGTTGCTTTTTATACTGCTGCAAGCCTTCAGTGTTTCCAAGCACCCTTTTGAAGGCATACAGACATTGAATACTGCCGGCAGATGTAATATGCATCTCTTTCGGTAAAATACTTGACGCATGTACAAGAGAGAGACTTTTTTTTTTTTTTTTTTTTTTTTTTTTGCTTACCGTGTCACCTTGTCTCTCAAGGGCAGCACATTGCTAAAATGCAGGCAGCGATTTATTGGAGGGACAAGAAGGACTTTACTCCTCTGCCAGTTTGGCATCTCATGCTCTACTGTGAGCTGGAAGAAAGTAGGCAGTGGAGCAAGGAGAACATCTTACCACTGCCCCTGTCCATAGACTGACATGGGGGAACACAGCCCCTGTGGTATGATAGCCTGCTGTTGGGAGGAGACAGCAGGTGTAGTTGCCTTAATTACTTGCCCCAGAATAAAGGCACATTGTCTCAGTCACCATAGCCACTGGGTTGCTTTCCCTGTCTTTCTTCCCTCTTTCTGGAATGTCCTGGAAAATAACCTACAATGAAACCTGCACAATACCAGTTTTCTTCCTTATAAGGGTTTGATATACAGTGGATTCCATAAGTAGAGACAGCAATAGTCTCTTTATCCTGAGGTCTTGTGGGGAGTCACATAAAAAAACTGAAGTCCTCAGAGTGCTGAAGTGGGTGCTGTCATGCCTGCAGTATGCACTGCAGCTTTCTGCCAGACTACAGCTTTGGTTTAGAAGCACTGCTGCTTCACCTGGGAGCCAAAATTTCGTTACTGGACCCTGATTCTCGAGAGTGCTGGACCAAAATTGCTCTTCTACCTTGAACTTTGAAGGCAGTGTGGTTCTGCTTGGTCTGGGTTATTAGCATTGCCCTTTAAATAACACAGCTGTGCACCTACTGCTCAGACTCTTTTTCCTGTCTTGTTTAGAATTCCAATTTCATGTGCAACTTTGGAGAAGAAGATTTGGGCTCCTGAGACATTCAGGATTGTTTAAAAGTTCTATGCTTAGTTTACTTTTAGCTATCTGAATGGACTAATAATTAACAGAAATCATTTAATAGAGTGGTGAGACTGAGGTACTGAGTGTATATACTGAGTTGTTGCCCAACTGGAAATTAAAATTCCCACTATGCTGGAAATTCATAGCTTATGACTAATAATATAACCAGTATTAGACCTAACTTAATCTAGTCTTACAACACTTGTAATAGATGCACATTCCTCTTCAGAGTTAATTTTCAGGGTGCTTATAAACATCACGGTCAGTTTATTCCATTTACTCTCTTGCTTTGTGGTGGATAAGACTTCAGTAAAATTATCTGTACTCAGTATGTGCTGATAGAATCATCCAATCATGTAAATTCAGGGGCACTATTTTTAATCAGACAATATAATTGGTACTAATCTTGAAATAAATGGTGCTCCTGAGAAGCAGGAGCTCCGATCTTCTCCGGAGCACCATCTGTGTGGCTCAAATGCAATCAGCAATATTTATACTAAATGCTATATATTCTGCCTCATCTACTGTTTGATTTCCTCTCTCTGAGTCTCATGCTATGAGCCAAAACAGGAATCACAACACCCAAGTTCTGACAAGTAATTTCTTCCCTTGGTCTGCTGTGTATATGTTGTTAATACAGCTTTGTTCAGTCCTTTTGTCAACAGTTAGTGCTCATAGTATACTCAGTCTGCTCAGTGCAAGGTCTTAAGCTCAGTTTTCATTATAATTTCTATAAAGCTTTTTATATATCTCCCTCATATTCTGTAAAACTTTGCTGTTTTCTCTATTTCATCACAGTCCTATGGATCCCACATTGTCTTGTCACAAAATATCATATTGGATTATTCCCAGAAACACTGTTCGGCTACTCAGTTACCAGAAGACCGTTCTCTAATTGTTTTGTTTGTTTATTTGTTTTAGGTTGTAAGAGGTAAAATGTTACTCTTTTGGCTTAAAAAAAAAAAAGCACACATTTTTCATGTTGCCATTTTGCTAACAAATGCTTTACTCATTCTTTTTTTTTTCTTACATGGTAAGGGGTTTGTCAGCAAGCTGGATGAATTCATTCACTGGTTAAATGAAGCCATGGAAACAACAGAGAACTGGACTCCTCCTAAAGCAGAGACAGACAGCCTGAAACTCTACCTGGAGACACACTTGGTAGGACAAGATTATACTATGATTGCTATCAGTAATTGAAATGCTCTGCTTTGCTTTTTATTTGATTATTACTTTTTAATTACTAGTGTGCATCTATATTTTAATGTGAGATTTGCAGCATTGCAGTTTATTTTAATGAAAATGCCAACAAATTATTTTAATGAAAATACTAACAAATTATTTTCTGTACTTGAGAAATGTACTGATAACTTTGTAAAAATTACATTACTGTAGCTGGCAAAAAAAAAAAAAAAACGGTACAGAAAATTAAACTGAGAAATTTCCTCTCTTTCTGCCAAAATCTTAGGTTCTGACCAGTATGAAATGGAAAAAAATGTGGTGATAGCACTACTCTGAGCCAATGACCTAGACACCCCAGTTATATGAAACAGTACTTTAGCTGAGCCCACATCAGATCATAAACTCCCAAAGATCAGCCTCATTTCCAGTCTCTGATAATATTATGGCAGAAAATTATCTGACAGTCCCAGGAAGTCACGTGATATATTCCAGGAAAAAATATCATCTTAATCCCTACTGTATTATGGGAGTGACCATTATTAAATTAATTAAGTATACATCAACTACATATACAGTTAAAATCAAACTGAAAGCTGTCTTCAGGATTTCAGCTATACAGAAAGCTCTTGTATCTGTTCCTCTTAAACATTTCTGTTGTAGTAGTGCCCATGGGCAGTCACTGGATTAAGTGCCTATCATGGTAGTCTATCAAATGCAGTATGAAGACGCTTCATTTTTCCTTATGTTGCAGATTTTGTGTTTTGTGGCAGAGTTCAGATTTTTGCCTTGCCTTCTGCACACACTCATTCCCGTGAATCCCATTGTGTTTACAGGTGCTCTGAAGGCACAGAGCACATCGTGAAATGAGACCTCAGAAAAGGCATTGGTCACTTCAATTTTTCTTTGTACTCTGCAACATGAAACTTCTGATGAGAAGCTTTTATGAGTGGAATCGCAATTTCCACTCTTGACTGGATAAAAAGAAACATATTCCAGGTAACAGGGCAATCACCAGGCTGAGCAACTCTCACAGTCAGTTTCTTTTCCCCTTTCTTCCACGGGGAGGAGCCTAGTAGCTCATTTGCAGACAAATTATTCCAACTTTGCCATGTGGTTCTTGGGGAGGTGAGGCCAAACCCATCTATATCAGACTGGAATGTGGAAGAGCAGCTCAGAGGCAACTCTGTCATTGCTTGAGATAGTCCGAATAAATGAGTATGTGGACACCTGTACAACCTCACTTTCCCCTGTCAGTAGTTAGTCTCTCAGCTGCCCTCTGTGTATCTGGGGTAAGAAAATCCTCATACGCTTCAGGATCATTATGTTATGAAGCTAGGTGGGGATTGTTTTACTTCATTGCAGAAGTAAAATATCTAAAGAATTGTTCCATTTATATTTTATATTTGATAATATAGTGATTATTTTATAGCATCTATATCCAGTGAAAAACTTACTGAATAACCTGAAAAACCATAACTGAGTGTTTTTCTTGGATTTCAGAAAATGTATGCTATCATACTAGTCTCTACACAGCAGGAAATACAGAGCATTTTGTAGCGTGGAAGATAGTTGTTTGTATTAACTAGATTGTCAGCTTTTCAGCGGCTTTTTATCTGTCAGACATCCTAATCTGTGTTTAAACAGAAGTATATGAACTTCAATTCGTGTTAAGCTCATTGTGAAGTGTCCCTTAGTTGAACATTGTAAGGCCATGGTGACTGTGCCTTGTGTGAGGGACTTATACGTCTCATTTTCTTCTTTTGCCAGTCAGGTCATCCATGTCAGACTCACCTAAGACATACTGAAGTAAAAGACTTGGAACTTTACATGACTAGGTTCCAGACTTACGGGTTTATCATACAGACACTGGTAGTAAACTAGATGGGAAAACAAAGAAAATGTCTTGGTTGTTTCCTATGTAGTGCATCTACACCAGCATATCTCATAACTGTTTCCTCACTGGTGCAGGTTTTCTCATCATAGAATGGGTGAAAACTTGATGTAGTAGATTATATTAGTAGAGACATACCCTTAGCCTTTGGCACAAGTTATCAATTCCATGAACTGTGATACTGTTTTCTTTGAAATACATTTGTTGTGATGACAAAATTAATGCCATAAAGGGGGAATATTTTGCATTTATGAATGAAATCTCTTCTATCAAAATTTA
Source organism: Chloebia gouldiae (assembly GCA_003676055.1). NCBI lineage: Eukaryota > Metazoa > Chordata > Aves > Passeriformes > Passeridae > Chloebia > Chloebia gouldiae. The sequence continues at coordinate 21,074,810 of QUSF01000004.1, read as the reverse complement.
AGAAAAGAAAATAACAGGAGCAAGAAAACACACAAAATGTGCTTGTTCCCTTTGTCATTGGTTGGGAAAAGTTCTACAGAGGTGACAAGGAGAAGGTTGTGAACATCTTCCAAATTTTCCAGTATGCAAAATTGTAGGCTGTCACTTCAGGATTTTAATGTAAACTGTTGAAAAAGTTTGAATTTTACAATCTCTCCCCACTCAGCCTTGCTTTTCTTCATCTTTGACATTTCAAGAAATGGGTGGCATAGACACATAGAGTGTGTTTATAAAAAAAGGCATCAGAAGAAACCTACAGCATCAACTTTTTAAAATCTTTTCATAAAGTAATGCTCACATGAGGAGTCAAATCTCTTAAACAGGATTGCAATTCAAGTCTCTAGCATGACAGCAGCTTAAATTGGTACAATTCCCCAGACAATTGTTCTTGTTAATTCTTATACCTGGCCTGGCAGTACTGTCCACAAGGATGTTAATCAACACTTGGAAACACACGAATAGTGTTTGTCTATTGCTCTTGGCTCAGCAAGAACTGCCTGCAGAGGCATCTCTCTTAGTGTCTGAAATCCTGCCTGGACAGCTCCTGAAACAGTGGAGCACACTGTGATGAACGTGGAAGGCAGCCTCTCCTCAATTTGGTCTGTTTTTTTCCAATTATCTCATCTGCACAGAGACTAGCTGGGGAATTCCTGGGCCACCAGGGGAATTCACATCTAAATGCACTGTGTGTGCACACAGGCACAGGCCTGATACCCAAATACACCACAATTATAGCGAGTAACTGTAAGACCTATTGGAATTTCATTCTTAAAATCACAGTTGCAACTTAAACTCCATCAATTTTGCCACGATGAGGAACCTAACATTTTGCTAAAGAGTATGATTTTATTTTACAATTTAAAAGGTAGTCTACATCTTGAATATGTGCTGTAATAGACAATCTTCAGCTCAGAGAACAGTGTTCTTACAAATTTTAAAACCTACCTCCCTGATGTTCTGCAGAACAAAAGCTGCTATATGCTTCATTTTAGATAACACCAAAGCACAAATCTATAAATGAAAATACTCTCAGAGATCCTTGAAATAGTGACTGAAATTATTCTTTCAATTTTACAGGTCTTCACAACTCAGTAATGTTGGTTAAACTGATTTGGGAGCTGTGTGCTTCCCATTCATATGGAAAAGCTGACATGGAGCAGCCACCCTTGAACATCTGGCACTCTGCAGGCAGCCACCCAAGCCAGCAGATGTCGAAAACACTAATATGTTTTCATAAAACAGGCATGTTTTCCAGTAGAAATCTACTTTTCCAAAAAGGTCTCAGGCAGTCCTACTGGAGACAAAATGAAGCAGGTTTTGATTTTTTTTTTTTTAATAATTAGGTTAAAATCAGTTCCTAATGCAGCCATCTTTTGATAGCTTTGTTTACCTTACCAAAAAGGAACTTCTGAAAATGGTTTCTGATTCACTTCATCTTTTGTATCTCTTTTCTGTTTTGCTGATTCTTGCCCATTGGCACCCTGATCAAAATCAGCTGCTAGCAGACTCTAAGCATAGACTTGGTGGTATGCAAATCAGTTTTCATTAAAAACAGTATCCTGAAGGCAGCTTATGAGCTAAAAGCATCTGTCTAGGTGGTACTGCTGTGCTTGTGAAACAAAGCAGGCTTTCTAACCATCTTGACAAATAAGAATATACCATGTATCTCTTGACCATTTTAGTCGGCTAAAAAGGCATTTAACTTTATCCATGGCCTGTTAAGATACATTGTTTAAGCTTAGTAAAGAAGTTATCTGCCGCCAAGAACCGCTGAGGAAAAGGTTTAGACAAAAGGTACTATATATATTTGCTGAGGCCTGAAACTTTAATTCTGTAGTTTTAACTTTTTCCTTTGTTGTTAAGACATTACTTTGTTTTCTTATTGCTGCACAACTCCTGCTTTTGCACTGTAGTGTGGTGTGCTCTTAGGTCATTGTACTAAGCCAGTTCTGTGTCTGGAGTCATACTTAGGGCTAGGGAACACAAGATATTTAAATGGAATCCTGCAAATGAAAAATACAATATCTAACACTTATTTAGATGCAACTTTTTAAATATTTCTTGCATTATTAGTAGATGTTGGCAAACAATATTTTTTCAGTAGTGATAAATCTAATTAAGGTAAAGTCTTCTTAGAAATTTGGAATTAGTAGTCAAGCATTTCTGTCCATTTTTGTCCAGTAAAATTGTTGTTTCTTCTTGGATTTTAGGCAAAAATATACGTTCTGTTTAGTTGAAACTAGAATAGCAAATATTGTTCTGTAAAAACCACAAGTAGTGAGGATTGCATGTAGTTATTGCAGTACAAAGTGTGGTTTGGATACACTAACTGATAATATCCATGAATAGTAATTTCTTAGTTTTCAGATCCCTGTCAGTAATATTGACTCCAATTCAGTCACAATATTTGTGCCACATTAAAATCCTTTTTAGCCCAGAATCCGTTCATTATATTAACCTTCTCAGTCACCATATTTACTTTACTGGTTAGAGTCTTAAAAATATCATAGTGCAAGCATCATTAGTATTTGAAAGGAAATTAGACATGTTGATTCACATTAGCATTTCCTTTCCTTCTGTTCATAAAGTTGTCACCTCCATTCAGAACCAAATTCTTCTTAAGATACAGGGGACTTGAATTTTATTATCCAAAGAGAAATGAAATAAGAATTTTTCTGTCTCTGTTATAAATGTTTCTGGCCACATCATAGCTCAGCAATTTCTGAGCTGAAAACAGCAAATGCCTTCATACAGAAAATAGATTGTATTTTCACATTTAAGAAATTGTGTTGGTGAAGTAATGATGCCTCAGTGATATTTCATGATACCGATTGTCTGTTTGTAACAAGACTGATATGTCTGAAAAACAGATCATTCTCATCTCCCTGGAAAATCTCATTTTCTGAAAAATGTCAGTTTAGAGAAGTATTAAGTATCTATTCTTATTGAAAATAAGGTTAAATACACATGCCTTGGGCTAATCTACCAACTGTCTTTGTGGTAGCAGTGGTAATGGTAATTTTATTAAATGTATTAAAGCCTCTGAAATGGCTAAGTTATGTATTGTACTTTTGCTATATGGGAATTTCTAATGTGCATGGCAGCTAATTTAGATAATTTCCTCAAAATATAGAATACTTTCTTCAGGATGATGACACTAAAGAGTGAGTACCATGAGTGGCATAATATTTTGTTTCTCTAAGGATTTGTATTTGAATTTCTTTAGCCTATTGTTAGTTTGAATTTTTAAATTTTATGGTGTTTTTTATTTTGAAAGGCATGTTGAGTGTTCACGAGTTCCTGAATATGTGTGCTTTTCCATTGGAAGCTGTCTGCAGAACATACTAATCAGAGATGTAGACTACACTCAGCAGATTTCACAGGCTAATAAAATGATTTAATAGGAAGTAAGACAGCAAACTTAAACAAGCAGAATGCAAGTATATTGTCAGTTTTGACTATTATTCAGCTTTCAAAATCTGTAAACCAAATAACCTCTATGTAAACTTTTCTATTTCTTGTGTTAAAGCGTAGGAAATGTTGCTGCCATTTCAATGCATTTGGCTCTACCTGTATTATAGTCTGAACCCAGAGAATATAAGTTGCTGGCTGTGGGAAAAATAGAGGTTTCTGAACTGTTTGGACTGTTCTTCAAATGTAAAGAACATTTTTGGTGACTAAGGACGATTAAAAGCAAGTATATAAGAAAGCAAATCCAGGTATATTACCCTTCTAATGATATCACTGCTGTCCTGACCAATACAAAAATATTGTGCTTGATCTACAGATGATTCCCATAAGATGAAGAATGAAGAAAAGCTGACACAAATCTTTCCTTTGTAAGGAGAAAGAGTGGGCCATGGTTATGGTCCTAGGAGCACAGAAGTAGATCTATTATGATTTGGATCAGTTATTACTATATATGTTTTCAGTGAAGGAAGAGAATATCCATTTCAGAATCCCCTTCCACAACTGTCTTCCTGTACACATAGTCCCACTTCAGAGGTTCATTTTGTGCAAGCTTGTAGTATGAGAAATAATTTTCCTAGAAACTTAATATTCTTAAGAGTACTATTGTTTTTCAAATTTGTAGGTACATACCCTTGTGTAGGTATTTTGTACAACTGCAAATTAAAACAAAATTGCATTTACTTTGGTTTTTGATTGGTTCAAACCTTACCAGGACAGTCTTTGCTACCCCTCCAGATTTACAGAGTTTTGCATGGGAAAGGGATAGGACCCCATAATAAAATGTAGCTCTGCTGGGCCTGCCTCTTGGTTGTTAGCTACCTTCACAGAGAACTGTACCAGCTTCTCTAGTTCTGGGAGCCACAGTCATTGCTGGACAGAGGAGGCAATAAACCAGAAGCAGAGCATGTTAGGGTGTCATCGTAAAATAGCTTTGCGTCTTGTGCTGAAGAAAAAGGAAAATTGTAATGTTCAAAATCTGAACTCTCACTTGTAAGGATTGTGAAGTCTTGTATTCTACATGTATGAAGGTATAGGGTATGATCTGTGCCTCAAGAACAAATGAACAAATGTACTGCTCTCTTATTTTTTGGTGGTTTTTTTTGTTTGTTTGGTTGTGTTTTTTTGGTGGTTTTTTTGTTTGTTTGGTTGTGGTTTTTTGGTGGTTTTTTTTTTTGTTTGTTTTGTTTTTTTGTGGTTTTTTTTTATGCATGATGTTTGAGGTTTAAAAAGTTAGAATTCAAACTTTGGGAAGTTTTTAAAATTCGTTTGCACTTGTCGGTGAAGCTGAACAAGGCAGGGTAACTTGATTTGGCAGTGTTGTAAATGTTCACTCCCTGTCAATTCTCACTACCCAAAACTGGTCCTGAGGTATCCCAAAATAGAGATAATGTAAGTCTGAGTGGTGAAAGGGATTCCACTGGGCCTGTCCTACAGATGACATTATTTGCATACAGGGGACTCAGTGACTATAATAATAAAATGAAATAAAATCACCATTATAAAATACTAGGCACTAATCTAGTAAAAAAATTTTACTGAAAAGTATGTCACATAAATTGTGGCTTAGAAGCTTTGGAGCTTTGTGTATGATAACATGGTTATGCTCTTTACACAAATTTATCATTGTAACTTTTGAAACACCTTTAAAAATTATTTGAAATTAAAGTTTGTTTTACAAATGAACTGCATCATGCTTATGTAGGAACTTTGTTGATTGTAATTTTTTTGTCTATTAAAATGCATGCTATTGCCTGAAATTTTAGTATTGTTATGCTGGTATTATTAGTATAGATGTAGTTAGTAATTTGGTTTTGGAAATGAAATTTATTTTTATAAAATTTGGAGATTGTAAATCATTAAAAAATGTAATGCCAGCATCTCAAAGGGCAAACAAGCACACTTTGAGCAATATTTAAATTTGCTTTTACTTACCTGCCAAGAGCTATTGACCACTCCCATGGTTCTCTTACTCAGAGAAATAATATCATTCACATTTTAAGTACTCAAAGTAGCAAAATTGCTGTCTGTGTTTTGGTGTTTGCAATGCCAAAGCATTCAGGATAAATACAGAAAATCCAAGAAATTAATGCAGGTTTTGATTGGTGAATATTTTTATTTGAATCTCCTATGATGCTTTTTTCTCTTTCTTAATTCTACAAATGGATTGGGTTAATAATAGTATTTATTTATTTATTAGCTATATTTTGCTAGGATGGATCTTTAGTTCACCTTCTAATTGCATGAAACCTTTTGTCTATACATATATAAAACAAATTATATCTCCTTCATATTCCCCTGAAACTAAACTAAAATCTTTCAAGAACTATTTTAAAACTATATAGCATTATTTAATGCCAGAGAGTTCATTTTGGTCTGATAGTAAGTAAACTAAATAAGATTTACATAATATACATGTGTAAGTTATTTTCCTCTTGGTAACTCCATATTTGCCAAGGCTACTATGCCCCATGAATTCATCTTTGGTTTGGAAAGCTGTTATCTCTTGGTTGGCTTTTTTTTTTTTTCTGCATGTGGTAGGACAATACAGCTTGGACATATTTTGATTAAATAGTTTTTGGGTATGGTGTGTCTCTGGGTGGAAGAGATGTACCTAGAAATGTGTAAAATAAGACAGAACAAGTAAGGAAACTGTGGTTTCTGCAGATTATTTTCTGAGTATCTCAGTAAGGCAAGAAATTATTAAGGGCAATTGTGTACAGTGGGCTGCATGTGCAATTCACCATGATTATGGCAACTTAGCAATTGTTTCACTGTATAGCAATTTTACCCATGCCATTTCCTGCCTGTCTTCTTCCGTTGCTGTCTCTTGACAGACAAACGGAGATTCAATTTAGGAAGCCTCATGTGTACTTTTTTTTTTTTGAGAATGAAATATGTTTGGACAGACACAATCAAAGAGAAATTTACATAGTGAAATACAGAAAAAATAATGGTGGCAGCAGAAGAATTTATGTGACTTCGAAATAAAAAATATCCACAAAAATAGTCTGTATGTCTTCTAAATCTGCAAAATAGGCATCCTGGAGAGTTGGGCTATCTTTTTTCTTAACATCTAAAATCATGCATTCAAAACTTGGCTAACTTACCTAAAAGGTAGCAAACACAATGAGGAGTGAGAAACAGAAACTGAGAGACCTAAAGCATTTAATGTGAGAAAGAGTGGGTTATTCATGTTTAATATGTAATAAAGGGAAAAACCCAATTGATTGTTTAATACCAGTATGGCAGAAGCTGTGACAGAGAAGATAGGGGTGATTTTACAGAAGTATGAATTACTGTGGGACTGCTGGAGTAGAGCCTGCCTCTTCATATTTAGGTTTGCCACAAAATCTGTGGCCATGTGACAGAGCTAGGTTGCTGCTCTGTCAGCGCATTTGCAGCCCTTACTCCCACATTTTTATCCAGTCTAGATTTAATGGTCTCAAGGGATCCAGGCTTTCACGTTTTCCCTTAGGAGGTTATTATACAATCTAATAGATCTGACTGCCATGGGAAATTTCATATTTGTCTTAAATTATCTCCTTCTTAATTTAACTCCATTAGTCTCATCTACTATACCTTCTAATACTGTGCTAAGTCTTCTTTCTGCTCGGTGTTCAGATTCACGGAATATAAAACAGACAAAACCAGACAGGTCCTTTCTTTTAATCAACGCTTAGTCTTGTTTATTTCTTCTTTTTTTTTCCACCATTTCCACTTTTAAAGAAATTTTGCTTGTTGTTCACTAAACACTCAACAGTTTGTCTCCTTGTAAATGCAGTTGATTCCTCCCAGACAAAAAGTACATACAGATCAAGTGAAAGATGGAGAATGCATATGAATCATCAGAAGGTAAAATCATTCCCAGAATTGCTATAGTTAGCTCATTACTAAGCATTTTGACCTCAAAATTTTCAGTTAATATGTTTAGATGAATGATAAACTTAGAGAAATTATCTGAGCAGTCAAACCATCTTACATCTGATCTACATCTACATCTATCTAGTAGCAAATGTCCGTATCACATGATGATTATGGGATTTCAGTAGTGAGGTTCCCAGTTTTATGTCAATTTTAAAGGCATTTTAGATTATCTCATTGTGAATCAACATAAAAGGTTAGATAGCTATTTTGCTGTTTGGCGGAGGCCAGTGGAAGGAATTGGCCCCAAAGAAACTCAAAAAAATTTATCTTTTAAAGTCTTCATATTACTGCAGAGGATACAAGACCAAATCTGCTTTCCACTAACTATTCACTCTTAAAAAATATCTAACAGTTTCCACTGGTTGCAGAAGAAAGTGTGTCGTTCATCCAAGGCAAATGATGGTTAGGCATTAAAGGTTTAGCATTTGGTGATAATTGGCCCCTTGATCATCATTGCTATAGGGAGGACATGTTCTAAGTTTCAGAAAGAGAAGAAAAAACACATATCAGGTGCTGCTACTTCAGAGGAGGGTTCATCACACTCTCCTTAAAAAGCAAAGGTAGAATCCCTGCTATTGTAAGACTCAACCTTGCCTATGGAGCTGCACAAAGGATTTCCGTGGTGCTTGTATTCCTTTTAGCAGGTGGAGTGTCAGTCAGATGAAAATGCAGCTTAAAAGAAAAGAAGAAAATTAAAAATTCTTTCTAGACACCCAGGTTTTATGGAAAACGTGAACAAAGGAGACATTGACTGAAACCATTTCACATGTAATATTTAGTTCCCAGGAAAACATGTACTAGTGGTGCTTATTTCATACTAAGTAAGCTTAATTTAAAAAGTGAGACGTTACTAGAAACTAAATGTATAACCATTTCCATGTTAATATAAGTACAACTTACACAGTAGTTCTTTTTTTGATTTACTGAATATCACTGGTAGGTAGTATTCAGGAATTTGAAAATACCACTAGGTTATTACATGGCTTTTTAGGTTATTAACTCAAATTATTAACTTAAATTAATAAATCAAATTCTTAAATAATAGGCACTGTCCAAACAGAGACTTTCTGTGCCATCAGAAATGCTGAAGGAAGAAAAAAGAAGAAGAAAATAGACAGCTGCCATTCCATGATCAAAAATTGAGTTCAGAACTTGATATCTTGGCATTTTGTCATAGCAAATTATTGGAAGGTAACTGTGCCAGGAGCAATAGACTTGCAAAAGTACCTGTACATTAAGCATATAAAAATAATTTTTCTGGAATTGTTTCAAGTCATATTCCCTTTAAGACAAATGAAGTGGGCATCCAGTATTTTTTCTACCAGCAACTGTTCCCATTACTCTAAATTTCACAATTGAATTATATCTGTCACAGTAGGTGTTATAATTAAAAGTGCTACATTCTTAGCCAAATTATATGTGCAACTTTACCTAAATATAGAAGTCCATATTTCAGTAGTGTAGATTTCTCAAAAACACTATTAGGAAATTCAAAATTAATCTTCCTTTTTCAAATTCTGAAACCACAGAATCCAAGACAGATAATTTTTAGGTGTCTGTACTATTGCTCTAAAAAATAAACACTCTAGAAATGGTAATATTATTCATAAAGGTATTTAAAAATATAAAAAATTAGCCTAATGAAAATTCTCTTTCAGGGGAACCCCAGTGCACCACACATTCTGATAGTGTACTGAACGGAGAAAATTAAGATATTTCTTTTAATGTATTGTATTAACCTGACAACAGGTGTAAACTGCTGTGTCATCCAAACTAACCTATATTTATGTATACATTGTAGGTTCACATGATACCCAGCTGCTGATTTGTGTTTAAGAGACAGTACAGAAACAATCAACTGATACATTATGAGTATAAAAAATTATAGTAAGTCTTTGTGCCTCTGGAAACAAACAAACAACAAATTCTAGTCATCTGTCCTTACTGCAGATATGTATGGGTAAAGACCTGGGTGTTTTACCAAATTATAAAGATTTTCTAAGACCAGTATGTGTACACAGTGTAGGATACCTACACAATAGATGCTTCCTAAATTTAAGTAGATACAACCATCAAATAAATCCTATGAAGAACTTAAAATATTTTTTTCACAGTTCTTTTTTATCCCCACTTGTACAGAAAAGTAACATAAAAGGAAGAGATTACTATATTCTGGGAAAGTGCTCTTTTATTTTTAATGTGTTCAGAGTCCAGCAAAGGTCAGGAGGTGCTGCTTTTTTAACTCATGGAATGTACTATTGTAATTTTCTGGATCAATAAGTTTCCTGAATGTCAGAGGATGCCTTCATTTTGTGAAGGCTGGGCTTCTTTGCCCCATTCCATCAGCAGAAGATAGCACTCCTGGTGCCTTGTATTTACACCATTGGTGTTTTAATTTTATTTATTATAGTCATGTAGCTTTTCCAAAACCACATGATTCCTACTTCACTTTTCCTTTCTTGCTAAATAAGAGCAGTTGATACTTATATATAGGTACATGGTGATCACAAAAAGTGAAGAGAACTTTGTAAGGAAATTTTGCTTGTTGCAGCTTGTAAACTACATTTTATATACTGTAGTTCTAGGGATGACATTAATGTGTCGTTTAAAAAGCTGCTGTCAGGCCAATGCACATGCATTTTCCATTATGTATACGTGCTTATGTGTGATATTTAGACTGCTCTATAGCTGCAAATGTGCCTGGAAAAATGGCTTTGATTAATTGACTTCCCTCCTCTTCTTTCCTCTCTTCACATGCAAAGGCTCCATTCATTATCAGGAAAGATCAGAGGAGGAGGGGAGCAGAGTACCTGGGTCACACGCTGTTAGAGTTACAATTTTCCAAATGCCATAAGTAAACGGTAGGGAACAGGAAATATCCAGGATGGGAGGGGACCTCTGTGTTTGAAGGTCTTCCTTCATTCCAAATATTTGGTCTGATTTTATCTTTAGCTGTGCAAATTTGCATTTCTCCATTGTATATACAGGTATTACTTGTTACATCTTCCACTTTTGCCTTTTTCATGTGTCACAATTTCAGCCCCTCAAGTATGAGAAACCTTGACCATTGATTGAAGGCTATTCCTTCCACTGTTCCTTGTCCAGTTCTTTTTCCATAGGAATGACTAGAAATTATATATACATATATAATTCTAAATTCAAAACTCATATTGCGCTACATCAACAACATTTGCTTCTGTTTATTTATGAATGGTTCTCTCCTTTTAATGTGTGCTGATTCTGGATGGGATAAGGTTAATTTTCTTCCTAGTAGGTAGTATGGGGCCATTTTATAGATTTGTATTGATAATACAGGGATGTTTCAGTTACTGCTGAGCAGTGCTTGCACAGAGCGAAGGCTTTTTCTGCTCCTTGTACCAGGCCACCAGCAAGTAGGCAGGGGGTGCCCAAGGAGTTGGATACAGACACAGCTGTGACAGCTGACCCTGAGTGACCAAAAGGTTTTCCATACCATATGACATTATACTCAGTACCTAAATTTGGGGGAAGAAGGAGGAAGGGGGGGATGTTTGGAGTTACAGCATTTGTCTTCCCAAGTCACCATTACGTGTGATGAAGCCCTGCTTTCCTATGGATGGGTGAACAATGGGAAGTGGTGAATGAATTTCTCATTTTGCTTTGTGTGTGTGCACAGCTTTTGCTTGTCCTATAAAACTGTCTTTATCTTAATCCACAAATTTTCTTGCTATTACCATTCTGATTCTTTTCCCTATCCCACTGAGTGCAGAGTAAGTGAGAGGCTGTGTGTCATGCTTAGTTTCTGGCTAGGGTTAAACCATGACATGCTGCCTCTCTGCTGGGAAAAGTTTATTTCTGCTAAATTTCATGCATGTTCATGACATTTGTGCCACTCATAATTTATCCATAAAATAAGAATTTTGCACAAGGAGAATATTGCTAGTCAGAAACCTAAAGTTTGGCCCCATCTTTATTCATCTTATTTTGCTTCTTCAGTTTAACATTATTACTGGTTAATAGGTGCACCTGAAAATCAAGCTGTATTGTGGTATCTGGTGCGTTATGTTAAATGAATCTTTTCTAGGACAGCAAGTGTCTTTTTTTTTTCCTAATGAAAGAGAATACCTCATCTTTTCCAATTTTCCTATCAAACACATCCACATCATCTTGAGACACTGCCACATCCAGCTGCATCTATACTCAACTTCAATTATATGAAATTACACAACCTACTCTCAGGTCCTTTAGGTTCTCTTTGCTGTGTGAGGCACGCGCATAGTGCATTTCCTGTGAAGTGCATGATTGCAAACTATTCAGTACAAGCCTGTTTTAAGTAAACAGTAAATTAAATATTGTCAGTGCTTGTTCAGACATGCTTTTATGAAAGAAGAAGAACTTGTAGATTTGGGTTCATAAAACTCTAGATTTAAGAAAGGGACAGACGTAAACTAGGCATCTCTTTTCCTTTTTAACTTCTCTTGACTGGCCCAGTTGTTCAGGAGTTGGTATAAAACAGTATATTCAGATGTTCCTACAAGGAGAATTGGGCTAGTAAAAATGCTAAAGGTAGAAAAATTTCTATTTTCATTTTGAGAATGGAAAATTCTCAAAAACATTCTGTCACTGTGAGGTAAAATGCTGCCTGTAAAACTGTTAAGACTCTGTCTGAGCAACATACCTTTTTCAAGTATGAAAAATTACAGTAGAAGTACCTTATTTTATTACTTTTCTGGCAATTTTTTTTTTTTTTTGCTATGCCAATCAACCTGACTGCAAGGGTTAGGAAAGAAAGAAAATGGTTGCTTCCTTAAGAATTGAGGGCTCTTGAGTATTCTGTGCTATTTATCACTCCATTTCTAGCATGGTGACTACCATTTGAAGAAGTATAAAGTTTTATAAAAACCAGAAGCTATGAATGTGCACTTGCAAAGTCACCTTTAATCTCTGCCAGTTAACTTATTCCCAAGGGAAAGAAAAGCTCTTTTTTTCCAAGTGGTCAAATATTGTTTCCATTTAATCCATAGACATTTCAAAGAGAAAATATGTTGCCTGTATGCGGTTTAGGTCTGCACACAATTTATGATTAAATACAGCAAGTATCCTTTTCTCTATTGTATTTTGTTTCTGTTTCTTACAGGCGCGTATAGTGAGAAGGTCTGGAATATGATTAAAAAATTTATCTGAGTTATCATTAGTATATTAAATGGCATAACATATAGTAGATCATGTTTCCAGTTCCTTTATTACTAGATATTAATGCAATTTGTAAAAATAAAATAATAATAAAAAAATAAATTAAATATTTTATTGACTGTTGAAATAGAGATCCTTTGCAGACTACTAAAAATATTAGGGAAAAAAAGGTTGAAAAATAGTTGCTTTACAAATTAAGAATGCAGAGATCTAAAGCAGTCTGATATGTTCCTTGAAAATGGATATGAGAGTTAACTCAGGAACACAATATTAATAATTTGTATAAGTGCACATAAGGCCAATATATTCAATGTTGTAATTTTTTTATGGTTTCATAAATAGTGCTATCACCAGCATTTCAAAGAACTCTGAAAAAAACAGAGCTCATATGTGGTGGCATAAATTTAGTGTATTTTATAGAACACTGTTACTCCACATATAGCCTACGGGTTGTGACTTTTCATAAAACCTAATGAATGTCTAGATTTGTCAGCTGTTTCAACACAGATGCACTTTGCTGATCTAATGGAAACATTTTGAGCCCAAATCCAAAATATCAATAGCTTTTAGTATCACAAATTATTTTGGCCATTGGGTGAATTGGGATGTGGTTCTTGATAAAAACCAGCAAGTAATTTTGTATGTGTGTTTTATGATAACTGCCTCTTCAATGTCTGACGCTGAGGTTCTCCCCCCCCCCCACCTTTTTTTTCCTTTTCTTTTATTTCTACAGAGTTTTAAGTTGAATGTAGATAGCCACTGTGCTTTGAAAGAAGCAGTGGTAGAGGAAGGACGCCAACTTCTTGAGCTTATTGTATCTCACAAATCAGGTAAATCCTTCTGAAATATTGCAAGTCTTTATGTCTCCAGACTATTAAAGAATGAAGAAGCATTGCTGTAAATTACTGCATATATTCACTTCCTTATGTATTATTAATATTTACATTATCAGATTGACCTTCAAGATTTATAAATGTTTCATATACTGCATACAATGCAGTGATACTTATAAAATGAAATACTGCCTGCAAATAGTCTGTTCATTTTATTTTGGTCTTGCTGTTCGACTGAGTTTCAATTGAAATCACATCACTGAAAACTTCACACTGACATATTCTTTGATGTAGGTGCTATGGAAATAATATTAAGATAATGAACTAGGATTTCAAATATATATATATATGTATTTACATATGCTGCATGAGTAATTGCATTGGTAAAGCTTTATTGTACCACTTAAACTAATTCTTACATTGATTTAAATATATTTATGAGGACTAGATTAAAATTAAAAATACCTTTTTCCTTTGGTTAGGCTAGTCTGTTTCTTCAGAAGCCTTAAATTGAGAGGAGGGAGAGAGACATTCTGATTTCCCTTTATCCCTACCACCTCCTATATTTTTAGATGTTTGCGTGACTTGTCTGCTAATAGCATTTTAATCAGCATATACTGCTATGGAATGCCATCTTAATTTTGGCCTACTTAACATGCTTTTCATCCAGGTTGAAGTTATTCTTTGCTATACTGTTTTCTCATCATGTTATATATGTGCCTCTATTGTTTCACAGCATCAGACATATCTGTGTAACATGAAAGCCATAGGAAATTACTGACTTCTATGTATCGTTCCAAAAAGAGAAGCCATAGCTAAGGAGGGTAGTGCATGTCATCACAGATGTAGGAAACAGTAACGTGTAAATTACAGGAAATATTTAAAGGAAACAGATGGAGGTAAGGAAAATATCTTTGGAGGATTACAAAATGTTTCAAGACAAAGATTGGATATTAGAGGGAGAGATTTCTCTGCAGTGTTCCCTACTGCAGAGAAATGACAGTTTATGTGGAATTTTTCTCTTGAAATTGTCGCCTGAAACTCAATCAAAATTTAACATGATGGCTAAAAGAAGTGTTTGTCTCTATAGCATTATTTTCCAGGATGAACAATAGTAAAGCTTAGATTTATTGATAAGAAAACACATGAAAACTCTTGTTGCATTTATTATTTTAAATATCCTGCTAATTATTTGAATAAAGGACAATATTTAAAGATGCTGTTGAGTTTACAGCTTTTATTTTTCCCTCTTCATTTTGGAGAAGGACTGAAGGACATGCTGCAGATGATTGCAAGTCAATGGAAGGAACTACAGAGGCAAATCAAACGGCAACACAGCTGGATTCTTAGGGCTCTGGATATCATCAAAGCAGAGATACTGGCTACTGATGTGTCTGCAGAGAATGAGGAAGGGACTGGGAGCCCTAAGGTAAGTGGCTTGAAGTTTGCCTTATTTCCTCTTATTTCCGTCTTCTTTTGAACTAGGCACCACTGAAGTTTTCTTTCCACCCTAAGGCTTTTCATTTCTACTGGGTAAACTTTTTTTTTATAAACAAAATGAAATGCCTTACTCTGAAACAAAAAAAAAAAATCGTAGAACTTTCAAGTTTTCCAGCAAGACCTGTCTTATTGTGTGTAGAGGGGCATGAGGGGGAACATAAAACATTTAGTAAACAAAACATAAAGCATCTTTAACATGAATAATCAGAATGCTTTTAAATTGTTTTGTTGCAACTATAAATCACTATAATCAGTGCAATCACTCAGCTCTGACATCCATTAGCCGCTTGGTTACAGCAAATTAACAAAGAAGAGAGAAAGTGATTCATTATCTCATTCCTGTTAATGACTATCAGATGCATTGCTTAATTAGGGGATGGCCATTGTAGTAGGAAGAAGGTCATATGCCTTTCCACAAATCTTTTCGCTCCAAGTTTAAGTCATCCATAATAGTGCTTGTGTTGAATACAAGTACTTTAAGAGTAAGTTATTGACACCTGTCATAATTTTGTGGATATTAATTATTAAAGAGGGCTATAGTAGTTGCCAGTTGTCAAACCTAGTATTTGTAAGAGCATTTTAAATACAGGCCATGTTTAATCAAATTGATGCAAGCAGTGTAGGGATACGACACACAATGGTTTAGGGTGCATGACCTTCCATCACCATCAGTCATAAGCAGAGTTGTTTCTTAAGTGAAGAACATGCAGGAGAAAAATCCAGTACTCAATATCTTGGCGTACATCTGGCTGAAATGTTTAGAAAAATTCATGACTTCTTTTTCTGGAAACATCAGAGATGGTTGTGCTGAGTGGATTTTCTGGTTCTGATGCTAGAATTCTTAGCATTGGTATTCAGTGCTTCCAAGAGCGTTTGTAGAGTGACTCTTGGCTATGATTATATTAAAAGTTCTGGTGATTTCTTACTATAATTCTTCATAGCAAGAATGATCTTAGAGATGGAGGAAGAATCAAGGAGAAGAATGAAACAAAAATACAGGAAAAGAGAATTTGAGGAGACAGGAGAGAGAATTTGAACTGATATCCCTCATCACTTGCATGATGGAAAGTGCTTCTAGGCCATACAGCTCCTCCTTTAGGAAGCAGGTGGTGGAGCAACACTTGCTTTTGTAATGGGATCTGTTCAACTAAAGAGGCTAGCCCAAAGCTGGTTTTAGCCTGGATGTAATATGATCCCATATCTCTGAACACTTTGACTCATCTAAGTCAACGTGACCAAACATTTAACAGCTTAATCAAAATTATCATGTAACAAGTATTCTAAAATCCAGCTGGATTTTGTGGTGAAAATTTTGGAATCCCTAGCTTAAAATGATTATATTCAAAGATTTGCTTGAAAAGGGAGAAATGAAGGCAGGGTTTATATTGCAGTGAATTTCTCATGTAGATAGGGGATTGCTCCTTGACCTGTGTTTTTTATCATAGAGATAGGAAATGGAAGAAATGCTTTTTTTTTTGTTTGGTTTGGCTTGTTTGTTTGTTTGTTTTTGTTTGAACCTACAGGTAAATTTTAAAATAAGTAGTATAAGAAAAGAGATCAAGCTAAAAATATTTGCGGGTTATTTCAGTGATTCTTATAAGTATGTGCAGTAGAACGGTTGAATGCTATCTATTTCTTCACACTAAAAGATTAACTAAAACTAAAATACAGTTAATAATATAACTGCACATTTCAGTTTGTATTCAAAAACCAAAAAGAGCCTGAAAAGTGTAATAGAAAATCGAAAGATTATACCTAGAGGGTATTTTTATTTTTGCCTTTTTTGAGAAACTACACGAACAGTGTTAGAAATCCGTAAAGAAATAGGAAAAGGAGGAATTTCAAAGACCCCAGGAAACTTTTCCCTTAGGACTTTTTAAAACATGTTTTCGTAGCACTGTGGCATCTTTAATGAGAAAAGTGAAGAATGGGAGGGGGGAAAGGGATGTTTTGAACTCTAGAAATATATTGTCAACATTTGTAGTAAAGAATTCAGATTTTATTTAGGAAATTTTTCTCTTTTTTTGTATGTAAGTTTCATAGTGGCTTAGAGTGACTGCCATAGGAGATTTAGAATTGATTTTAAACATTTCTAATACCTAAGCTTTTTTAATATATTGTGTCCTCCATAAAATCTTAGGGAAACAGTGAAGTCTCTAAGTATTTACTAAAACTATTTTTCAGTCATTTTTATAAATGAAGGATTGATGACTGTATTCCGTTTAAATTGAAGAATATAAAGTTTTGCCTTCTTACTCCATTGACAAGCCTTTAAAAAGGTGCAATCCAACAAGCACTGATCTAACAATATAAGTAGTACATTAGATGTAAAATACATGACTGTCCTTCTGAATCTTGAGACACCTAGCTACAGTATATGTTTTCTTTTGATGGAAATCAAAATAATATTCAAAATATCTGGAAAATAGGAGGAATGATTTCATATATGTGTGTATTTTTCATTTTTTTACCTTCTGAAGATGTCTGAGGCCACTTGTTTTGTAAGTGATCTCTTAAATCAGGTCACTTCTTCATCACAAAAGGACTACTGGAACAGTATCACTTTAAATAAACAGTAAAGAGCAGTACTGAAAAACAACATGATTTACTTTCATATCTAGTGGCTGTGAGTGTAAATACCCGAAGATTACCCTGATCTGTTTAATTCATAATTTGCTGGAAAAGTTCATTGCTTTCTGAAGAACTTGCAGATTTGTGTTGTAACTGATGTCCTTTAAAAGCATACAAGTCTTAATAGCATTTGCCCATTGTACACATTCTCCTTCAATGGACAGTGTATGGAGTAATATTAGTGTCACTTGCATGTTCTGCTCCCAGCATGCATTTGTACAGTTAGCTCATTACCATGATTTTTGAGATCTGGATATCTTTGTTCTGCGAGTAAATGTTTGAATTAAGATTTGTTTGTTGTTTTGGTAACAGTTCGGAATATAACATCAGAACTTAAAGGCTGGTAGGTCAAAAGAATAGTGGTATACTCTGCAAATATATATATATATATATGTATATGTATACACACACACACAGTTTGTACTTCTGGTTCTGGACATGTTTATTTCCAGAATAATTGCTTTATTACTGAAAAACACTTATTGTTTCCCATTCCAGCTTCAGAAAATTAAGCATGTAACTGGTTAAGACACTGGACTTAATACACAGAACATTGAAATCTGACTCAGTTCTAGGTAAAAAACAATCTTGGGAAGAATGCGTTACCTGTAAAATGTCAGTGGGTTAATGACAGAAGCAGTCAGGATTTGAAGAGTATCCTATATAGAGGAAGAGGTAAAAAACCATATTTAATGAAATAAACCGAAAGACACAGAAGTAGTAGGTGGCTCAGTAACAGAATTTGAAGTGGTTAAACAAACCTTTGTATATTTCAAACCTACGTAATTACTTATTGGTATGTAATTAAACATCGCATGCTTCCAGGATCATTTCTCAGTTGCATATAATTTTACAGCTTTTGCAATCATTCTAAACAGTCTTCAGTACACAGAAAAGTGATTTTCATTTAAAAATTGAAAACTTGGTGAAGCTGTTTAGTATCGATCACTGTTTGGGATTCTGGGAATGCTGCTTCACAGACAGTTTTATAGTGACACTGGTCTCAGACCTAGTAGGTGGACTAAACACCACAGCTCAGAACAATTATATTTTGCTCAGTCTTTTCATGCAAAGACAGATTTGTGAAATGGACATCACAGCAGAGTAAAGTTGAGAGAATGGTAACAGTCTTTTCTCTTTTACTTCAGACTTGTAACTTGTCCTGGCCATCTAATCAGGCTGCTATGACTACCACATTTAGATTAATACTTTGATGTAAAAGGAGGATACAAATGAAGTGTTTTTACATCTTTGTGATTAGTGCAGAGAAATATCATACTTATGAGTAGATAATTTTATTTTCCTCAGTGTCTTTTATCAGTTCTGTATTTCATGAGTGTGGTGCATGGGCTGTAATATTAAAAGCAACATACCAGTATTTTTTTCTAATGTCTTTCATTGTTTTAGAACAGAGAAAGTTTATTACTGAGACAGATTTAAATATTATCAACTGAAAACAGAGACCATGATTTCAGAATCTTTTTACTTACATAACCACTTTGAAAACTGGTGACCAATATATGCAATTGGAGTATTGTATCTTTTATTGCATTGGGTAGTGCTTTGAAGTTGTCAAATGGCATATGTAACTGGTATTCATTCTCTTCTCCTTCACTTGCTTCTAGTGGAAGGGCAGGAATAACCTATGCTAGAGAGATCATTTTACATATCTTGCTGGAGTTACTTAGATTGCAGCAGAATTTTAAAACTTTACATCTTAAACTGAATTTGTTTATTTAACTTATAGTGTCTCCTTCTCTATTTTTCTACATGCAAAAACTCAGGATCAGACTTGTGGATTAAATCCCGTGTCTCATGATCATAATACTGTGAATTAAAATGTCAAATAAATATCCATTACTTATTCAGTAATAATTTGAAAAAATAATGAAATGGAAATAAGACTTTCTGATGTCTGATGTACAGACATATGGAAAGGGCTTTTCATCTGGTGATACACATGCCATTTTGGTCTATCATCTCATGGCTTAATGAAGTCTTTTTTTGGAAAAGAAATGTACAAGAAAAGTTTATATTTGTGCTTTAGAAGAAGTAATTTTTTCCTCTAATATGTCCATAATAAGACACATTTCCATCTAAATATGAGAGAGTTTTATTTCATGAGTGCAACACTTCATACATGAGCCATTAAGCTGAAGTTCTAACCACCTTTACCCAGGCTTACTTCCAGTATCAGTAATTACTGTCTGCCACCTTAATTCTTTGCAGTTTCAGCTGTATGTGTTAGTCTCTTCTGTTCAGAACAACTAGATAGTCTTGCGCCCAGTTAAATAGTTGTTACTTTTTACTGGTGAGAACAATGCTTTATAATATCCTGCAATGTGTTTCTGTGCTGAAGAAAGTTACAGCAAGTCCACAGTTCACCACTGACTACTTCAAAGATGGTAATAGGTCCTGTAATTAGAGCAGAAGGCTCTGATATGTTGCCATTGAGGCATAGTCTTATATTATTGAATATTTAAACTGCTATCTATACATAAATACTATTATTGTGCCTAACAGCTGAACAATTTAAAAGCATTCATGTAACATTTAAATTCTGAATCTTTGGAATCTTTGGAAGTCTAGACTAAAGATACTGTCATCTCAGTCTTAAGTACAAATAATCCTGTTAATTCTACTGTACTAGAAAAAAATTAATTGCAGTTATAATTTTGCTTGGTTTTAGGTATTTAAATATATGAAATTACAGTAGTCTTGATCTGTCAGCTTCTTTGGTGGGGATTTGAACCATGTATGAGTTGGCCAATGAGACGAAAAGGGTAGTGGTAAATCAATAGACATAATTTTGGTTTTGTGAGGAATAAGCCTGTCTTTTAGTGCTTTTACTGGAGCATGTGAAACATGACTGGGTTCTTTTGATATTTAGTGTTATCCAAATACAGGATTGAAAACATTCATTAAGAATTTCCAAGCTAATCAAAACAAGCTATGTTGATGTAACAATGAAAAGAACATAAAAAGGAAGCAAGAGGAAGGAAAATTTGTGTCTTTTAGCATAGTTACACTTCCTCTGTTTTCTAGTTTTTAATACCTTGCTTTATAAGTTATGTAATTTTTATGTTACAGACATCATCTAGACTGTGCACAGACATAGCTGTCATTGTAACCAAAAGTATCTTCAGGAAGGATTTGAAAGATGACACCATAGTCCTATATGCCATTTTAGAGTGGAGAAATAAAAGGAAAGAGAAAGATGGTTTAAAATAAGTTTAGAAGCCGAAACTAGCATTACCAAAAGAAGAGTCTTAATACGGATTATTGAATGGGACTGACTTGTAGTGAGTCTTTGTTGAAGAAATTAGAAGAAAGGGATCTACTGAAGGGAATAAAAGATGTGACTGTGGAAACTGAGTAGAAAAACTTGGTTGACTGTAGTACTGTGTCAGACTCAGAATTAGCTGAAATATTTTGTGTGATAATTTAAGTACAGATAGAAAGAAAACAGAGTTTTAGTACTGTGTAGTACCTTTCTGCTACTGGGCTTTTTATTGGCAAAACCAGTGCCTTGACAATAATGTGTGACTCATCATATTTTGAAGCAAAATTTCCTTCAACTAAGCAGAAGCTTTCAAAAACCCAGGCAAGGCCAAAGTAATCAGGTAATCCCTCATGTACAGGATGTTTCATTTTAGCTTCTAAATGTATATAATCTTAAATTGATGTTTCATGCAGAATAATATTCATAAAATGGCCACAATTCTTCTTATATTTTATATCTGTCCTTGAGTAAAGGATATATATACCTCAGCAAGTTCTTGCTTTGTTAAAATACTTTAACTGAGCTTGTAATTTTTGGGTGATTTTACATTTCCAAGCTGATAAAATATGAATTTTTGTGTCATTAGACCACAGCCTTTTTACCAAGCATAGGCATAAGCAACCTGAACCTTGGCCAGCTTTTTTGCAAGGGCTTACTCCTCAACACACCCTGAGAGAAGGATGGGTCAGAACTATTGTTCCTTTTCCAGAGGGAGCATGTTGCATTTCATATGGCTGTTCATAAGGATTTACGCAGCTGAGATCTTCCAGGAAAGGCTGTAAATCAAATTATGCCATAGGTAGCCTTCTCTTTTGTCTCTGTGAGCCTATTGTAGATTGTGGTTGGCTGCTGCATAGGGAAAGAGGATTCAGGTTCTCTGCAAATGCCCTTCTCCCACTTGGCTGGAAAGTCACAGTCTGTATTACTGAGGCCACCTGGGATGAATCTAACTCAATGTTTTGAGGGTAAAATGTTTCAATAATAACTACATTTTCGTTGCGTGATAATGCCTGGCTAAGGTGCAGTTGGGCTTGTAAATGTAACACTAGACCACTGCTCTTGGAAGTAATTTTCAGTTGCTAGATTTTAAGTGTTACATATCTACAAGAGCTGTATTTTGAAAATGTTTCTTTTGTTCAAATAGTCATAGTTTTTTTCCAGAATGATTGAATCAAAAGCATCAAAGGTGCACAGAAAAATATGGTCTTAGATGTGCTGTCAGGTTCCATATGGTAGATTCACTCTTGTTTATTGGAAGCTGTTTCTCTTGATTTCCTAATTGTATGCTTTTTAGTGGGCAGGAGGAATGATTTTGTGTTTAATTCAGAAGTTCCCTTCACAGAAAAATGAATGAATCTAACCAGTCACTCTTTGGACTGCAATAAGATAAGACAAATGAATAATAGCTCCATCCTAAACCTCATCTTTCAGTTTACATGAGGCCTGGTAAAACTTTTCTATATTACAATTTAACTAAATATTTTTTCTAGTTTTTCAAGTAATGATGTCCCTAAAGTCTTGGTCAAAAAATCTGAGTTCCATTTTAGCTCAGAGAGATTGTTTTCTCATATATCCATCAATCTCCTGCAAGTTCTATATGACAGTATTTTTTACTTAGCATCTGAAATAATTTTAATAATTTTTAACAATCCAAATTTCTAAAATGTAGTGAAGGTCCTCATTTTTTTATTCATTGAATCTAACAGTAATCTTATCTTTGGTTTATTTAGCTCACTACTAGGTTTAAAATTGAGACAGCCACATTTTAAAAATCATATTTTTTTTGCAGCTAAATTGTATCTACTATTAAGCACAATATTCAATCCTGTTTTGAAACATAGATACTTTTTAAACCAGCATATTATAAAATTTACTGTAAAAATATCAGAAGTCATATTTGAATTGAAGATGTGAACAAGTACTCTGAGATATCTGTGGTACTTACAATATGCTTCTACAATTTTTACACCTTGGTGATTCTAAATATGTTATATTGATTACTTTTAGCAGCTATTGCCTCATTAATATACATCTCTGTTAGCAGAAGCAGTTATGCTTACATAGTTAGCAAAGAAATTATGACTTTTTACTTCAGGAATGAGAAGGGCTACTTTCTATTAAAACATAGATCAAGTTAAGTTTGAAAGATATTTTAAATCTAAATCTCTCCTCTGAGAACAAGTGCAGACTAAGAACTTGATAAGAATAGATATTTAAACCAGCGTATGCCCAAGGGGCTTATTTTATCATAATGCTATTTGAATTTGAACATTATTACCTGGAATTCTGAAAGTGTGTTAGGCTGTTTTTACTTCCCCTGTGTAAGTGGACCAATTCTGACAAGTTTTATTTAGGCAAAAAATCCCATTTAGGTTTGGCCTGTATTTGAAAATATAAAACCAGAAGGGCATTGAGTATGTGTTCACATGAACACATTTTCCTTAAGTGACATAAACAAAGTATTAACCACTCAAGGGCCTTGATTTCCTATTTTGCCAGTATCTGTCCATTCTGCTCTCTCTACATAATCATATTGTTGCATTTTTTTCTTTTATTTTTATAGAACCTATTTTCAGAATTGAATATTGGTGGAAGCTTTTACCTATTTCATATCTGCCTGTTGTTTCATATGCTTCTCAGATTTCTAGAAAAATAGATATTTAATAACTTTTAGCAACATGCATACACAAATACAGATTTATTTTACTGAAAAGTAAACATCTCCCCGTCTAAAGCATAAATTTGTAGGATAGCTTGTCAGAGCTATTACTTTTCTACTTCTCTATAAGATTTCAGAATCCCATGAGCTCATTCAAGATTTTAGAGCACAGCAGAAAGAGAGCTTTTTTAAAATTTGTTTTTGAGTTTGAGTTCATAAGTTGATGGAACACACTAAAATAAATTAATAAATAAACAAGTGGAAATAAGGAATCCTAGCTGACTAAAAATGTCTTGGTAAAACAAGTTTGTGATTAAATTTAAGGACTGTGATCACTAACAAAGCAAATTAGTTGAAATTCCGATCTTTTCAGTTCAGTTTCTCATATTTTATTTCTGCTCCCTCTCCCTCCACGCCATCTGTTGCTCCTCAAAACAGTTCAGGATTTCAGCAGGATCACAAGTGAAATGCAGGGCAGGAGTGTGTGGGGAGACTCTCTCCCAGAGCTCACTGCTGGCAGTGCAGGAGGACGGAAAGCCTGGTGCTCCAAAGGCATCGTGTCTGATTTCTGACAAATGTGGTGCTGGTCAGATCGAATGGTAAAGCTTGAATGTGTCTTCTACCCACGTGTTGTTTACCAGTCATCACAATGATAAATATTTTGGCTTGATCAGATGATGTGGCATGAGCTCTAGGTGTTGGACTTACAAGGTTATCATCTTCTACCTCCACTAGTCTATTTTTTTCCTAGCTCTGGTAGTAGCAAGGCAATATCAACTCATGCTTCTCATCCTAATAACGCTGGTAATGCAGGATTTAGTGGTGTAAACTAAGATTGTCTTCTATACTGACATGTTTTTTTTCTTTTCTTTTTGTGCCACTCTTCCACCATGTTTTGCTTTTGGAAAAAAATCATGTTTGAAAATTTGATTTTTCCCTTTTGATACAGAGTCATAGAAATCTTGTACTTTAAAGAGAACAGCTCAATAGGGAGGCTGTTGTCAACTGTCATCTCTAAAGATTGTTGCTTCTGTTAACAGCATTCTAACTTTGCCATTTTATTGAACTTATATTATTGGGCTGAAAACAAAAATTACTGCTTTATTCCATTAAAGAGTGACTGGCATGGCACTCCTCTGATCTTTAAAAAGAAATTTTACTTTTATTGTATTTGTGCATTAAATTAATGCTCCTATCTACAGAATAAACTGACTTATAAATATTACTGTGCTTAATTATCAGTTAGGTATTTGAGTTTTTACTATTATGGTTGATGTCCAAGAGTGATTAAATGTGTAATAGACAACAAAAGAAACACTGATGTGAACAAAGATATATGAGATAAAGGTAAATTTTATCTTCTTCATGCTTTTATTCTTTTAAAGTTATTTTAATTACTTCTATACTCAGCATGATTTGGTGGCATTTCCCTTTGTTTTTTTTCCAATACACTTATTATTTTAGTCTTTCAGAACATCTAGCAGTAATTTAACTTGTAGTATCTTTCAGTTCTAGTCTCAGCTGTGTACTTTAAGCATCTGTTCTTCACTAGGGTGGTCACAAAAGCGAAATTAGGTAAAACAATGTTTGAAGGAAAGATGTACTTAGACAACCTCCATTTTCAAACTGATTTATTCTTAAATGTTTTATGGCATAGTATACTTGACTACATTTAATCTGTAAATGCAAAGTGATGTTACAGATTTTGCTAGTTTTTTAAGCCAATCTATTAGAAGGCAACAGAATATGGTGCTGAGAATATATGTGTGATCTGACTTCTTGATGTGTATATTGTGGGGGAAAAAAAATTCAGTAGAGCATTTGGTGAAATATAGGCTAACAATAAAAAGCCTGCCAGATGCTTATGTTAAAGTATATGTACATTTGTGTGTCAGATCTAGTAACTTTTGGGTAATACCGTTTTTTTTTTTTGGTGGTTTTTTTTTTGTTTTGTTTTAGTATTTTGCCTGGATTTTTAATTAAGCCATTCTTAAAGTATCTCAGATGCTTTGAGATGCACATTTATTGATAATTATACTTACCCAAAGTAGTGTAACTAATGTGGGAGATACAATGGGGACTGCATCACATTTAGCAATTTAAACTTGTTCCTTAAACACCTGGAAGTAACTGCAACAAAAACGTGTGGTAGTAGTGTATTTTGCCATATCTCATGGGCAGCTGTAAATGTTAATTACAGTTAACCTAAGATGGCTTTAAATGCAAAATGGGTTTTCTGACCAAGAGACAGGTGGTATGCCATATTCTTTTATAATCGCCCCATAGCATGCTTTATGAACCATCATCACACCAGAGAGAAAGAATAGCTCATCTGGGCATGTACACTTCATTTCTTCATCCTATTTTTCCTCTTTGGAGTCATGTTGTAGAAAGGAGACAAGCGTTTAGCACAGAATGCCTTAATCCTTGAGTTTATGAGCCCTAAGAAAATCACAAGTATGCTTGATGGTGACAGTCTACATCATCCCTTACAAAATGAAGAAAAATCTTGAGAAAAGAGAAAGAAAATTGCAAAGGAAAAAGTTCAGATCTGATTAAGAGCTCAGCACCATGTGTTCTGAAATACTTTGGCTTCAAGCTATGACACACAAATGAAGTTTAGAATGGTGCATTTATGATTGCTTACATTCAAGGATTTTCATTTCAGTTTGGAGGAGGGAGACAAGAAGAAGGTGTCTGAGGTCAGGTCAGCTTGTCTTTTCTATCCTTGCTGTTGATTTGGAAAATTTTTCCTGGAGATTACAGTGTTACTGAGTACTTGTATTACTTTGTACAGGCTGCCCTTCCTACCTTAGATTTGAGGGGCGAGCAGTTAAGGCATTGCATAACAACCAAGTACTACTAGAACTGCAAAACATAAAGATAGATGCAAAAATAGGGTAAATTTATCTTTTAAAAATTCTATGTGTAGTAAGATGAAACAGCACTGAAACAAGGAACAGATGTATATGCACATTTTTTTTCTAAATATGACAATTAATGGGTTTGTTTGAAAATCTGGTTTTTTTTTAACATTAATTAGTCAAGAACAATAAGGTTTAAAAGGTCATAATTTTCTAAGGTAACAAAATGCTTTTAGACATTGGACAGGAAATGTATTAACGAAATAAACAGAATGAATTTAAGCTCATCTTTTTGCTAGTTCATTTATTTGGGCATTGATTCTTACTCTTCAGTATAGGTACTGTAGGAAGCATCCATATTTATCTCAGTAGATTCATTCCTGACATGTATAGCTACAAAGGTTTTTGTTTGTAAAGTATCAGATAATTAAAATAAATCTATAATTAAACATGAAAAATGTTGATTTCCAATTGAGTGAATCCTAGGAATATTATAATAAGTTTGGTTTTAATTCCCAAAAAACATATTAAAATTAACTTTTCTCCCATTTATGTAATGCATATAACTAAACTTCCTTCCTACTGTGAGACAGTTTCATTTATTGTTATTTGTAAACAGCTTAGAAAAGATGCATAGTGGATTGGTCTAGAAACTCCTTGAACAGTTTCTTTTGAAATAACACTACATACGTTAAGCTCAATTACACATCCAAACAGCCACAACACACTTTTGGTAATTTATTCATTGATTTAACATAGTACCCAGAAGAGTCATGCCTGCTGTCAATTTTGTAATATATTATGTTTTAAATATACTCATGCTCACCCATGCACGCCATTAAGGTGTGCATAAACCTGTGTTTTTCTCTCTTGACAGCTATAAATGTTTGTTATTATTACACAAAACATATGTTCATGTTGTTTTTGTCTAAATTATTCTATCTGGGGCTATAAAGTTTTAATGTTATTAGTTGCCCTTAGAATTTTAATGTTTCACTGCTGTAACCTTCTTAGGATTTCTCTGCAATTAAATAGAAACTATTTCACTACAGCCTGGAAGAACAATATATTTTATACAAATAAAAAAATCCTTCTTGCTCCATTTTCTTCCATTGTAGTAAACAGTCTAGCTGACTAGGCTCTATACACTGTAGTCCTACCTGTAGTATTTTACAGAACTGAATAGAATATTGTACTTTCCTGTCATATTGTCATTAATAAAAAACCTAGCTTAAGTCATTTAAGATAGAAGGCAAGTAATAAGCAATTTGCTTTGAAAATCCTCTTCCTGTTGTCCCCTTATTCAGAAAATACAGAGGAACCTCAATCAATGTAACACACACTATGAAAAAAGCTGAGGCTTTAGGAGATGGAATATTAATGTGAAAAAATAATTTGGAGAAATTTCTACTCTATTTTCTTCTAAATAGCAGCAGTATTGGCAATAGGAAACTGGCTCCCCCACCTTTCAGTTTTAGAGGCCTTTTTTCTAAAGACAGTGAGCAGATGGGAATTCATCCAGGACATGAAAAGATATTTACTGCTTTTAAATCAGCAAAGGCCTCACTTAGGCTATTCTTTTCTGCATACTGGGTTAAGGCATTATATGGACTTACTATTTTTCTTGTGTTTTGGACCAAAATAGAGGAAG
Organism: Chloebia gouldiae; assembly: GCA_003676055.1. Classification (NCBI taxonomy): domain Eukaryota; kingdom Metazoa; phylum Chordata; class Aves; order Passeriformes; family Passeridae; genus Chloebia; species Chloebia gouldiae. The sequence continues at coordinate 21,046,783 of QUSF01000004.1, read as the reverse complement.
TAATGTACAATTGTGCCATGCTGTCTTTAAACGGCTGACATTTTCTATCTTATCTCTATACAGCACATTGGTATTTCTACTAGATTCTTCAGGCTATATTCCACAATCTGACCATAACAACTATTCATGTGAAGAGGTATAAGAGTGGTCAGAATATTCAAAATAAAAGACTTAGAAGATGCTCGCTCTCTTAAATTGGTTAGGCAAGATTTGTTTTAGGAAAAAGGAATAAGGTATTTCTAAGTGAATTCGTGCAAAATACTTGAGATACTTCAGCCTGAGAATTTGAACTGGAAGGTGTTTCATGAATCTTATATTAAAAACTGAGGAAGAGGCCATGCTTAATGGCATTAGTAACTATTAATGCTTAATATTTTTGAAGCACAGCATATGTAAACATCATAATGCATTTTGAAAAAAGGTAATTTTCACAGAGAAAGAAACCAAGGCAAAGAGGAGGAAGAGCTTTCCCCACAGCTACAGTGTGAGTTGTTAGGCCAGCTGGAATTAGAATGCAGCAGTTTCATCTTCCTGTGTTGAGTTCATTGAACCAGTGATTCACACTTTTAAAGTAACATCCTTTAACATTTAATGCTTCCAGGACTCTGCCAAAAAGTTTTCTTTCTTTATGAAATTTAATTCTGTGCCTCCAAATTTAATTTGTCTTGCCTGTTTTCCTTGCTCTTCTTTAGTTGTTCTTCCATTCAATTTTTTCCTTTGGCTTTCATAATGGCCCTAAATATTTCTATCCTATTATAATTAATTCTCTTTCCTTCTTTTTCCACATGCCATTAAAGAATTGTGTCTTTTCATCCCCAACAATATTTCTTGTTTTTGTTCCTCATTATCCCTCAGCATCTCAAACCTGCCTTCAGAACCACTCTGCTTTACAAGGCCACAGTTGCAGCTCACAAACATTATTTCATAGCATCCTAGTTTTCAAGATTTTAATTATATCTGAATTTTTTCCAATTATATGGTGAACTTCTGCATTGGAAAGAATAAGACCACAGGCGTCTATACTCAGAACTGAAAAGCCTACAATAGAAAAAAATGTACCATTTGTTGAAGAATAGAGATAAAGGGAGAAAACCAGCGTGTCAAGATACTTGGTTAAACAATAATCTCTTACAGAGCACTCATTACTGCTAAATAATTGCCTGTGTTGGGAGAAAGGTTTCTATGTGAAGAGAGGTTCAAGAAGGTCAGTTATCTAGTGGTAATGACCGTAGCGGTCATTAAAGGGTATTAATGTTATTAAGAACAGGACTTTAACTTTTTATTGAAGTTTTTATTTAAATTATATTAACTTTGATTCAACTTTTAATTGAGGTGCAACCATCCAAATTCTATAGTCAGGAACCAAGAAGTAATGAACATAAAATTACATGTTCTTCTGATAGGCTGATGAGTCTTTAATATATTATAATTTCAGGAGTCTCTACAGAGCAGTTATTAGTATAAAACTATTCAGAAGTATTCTATTAGAATTAGGGCTGGGTGACTGATTCAGGAAAAAATCCCATCTTGACCCATAGCAAATGTAGACAGTATATTATCTGAATCAAAAAGAACTTCTTTTCATAAAAATTGTTTTATGCAATCTCAAAAGACTTGCTAAGTTAAAGCAGTCCTCTGGTGCCTAAAATTATCTGGTTTATAAATCTGATATGTGGTGGCAGCAGCACTGATTTCGTTCTGAAATTTGTAGTTCCACACTAAATTCAGTGCTTGTTGTACAGAGAATCTCATACTGAATGTACATAAGGACAGTACTATTGTTGTCCTTTCAGACACTACAGGAACCAGAGGCAGGGGCTCCCAGGAACCAGAAACACCAGCTACTACATGGAAGGGCTGAACTAGTACTGAGGAGTCCTCCTCGTCCGACTTCTTTTGTTGTATTTTTCTCTAGGACATTTCAGCAATAGACTACTAAGTAAGTCTAAAGGGCTGAAGCACTCGAGAAGAGACGTGACGCTGGAAAATTAACTCTTAGGGACCCAGAGTAGTATCACTTGTCATACCACCTTCTACTCTTGCAAGAGAATATTTTGTCCTTGCCTTTCAAACCTGATACAGTAACATGCTGTAAAATAAAAAATAGAACCCATCATGCTACCAGAACAAAATACTAAACAGTGCTTCATTCACATGGAGGAATGATAATCAAAACCATGGCTGATATATTTAGGAGTTAATCACATTGCCAAGTACATGTCTGGGCAGGTGCTGAGAGACTTGTGTAAGAAAGGAGCAGCATAGCCTGCTGAGGATTGCAAGCTGAACAGAATCCTCCATGCTGTCATGGCAACTTTTCTAGGTACAATTTCAGAGCCAAAAGCTATATTGTATTTATGAAAACCCATGACATTGAGAGAGATCTAGCAGTCTTATAACGTTGTAAGGAGGAAAGAATCTCAGGTTAAGGCATTTGTAACAAAGGAGAACATGCTATCCAAAAGATTTTTTGCCGCTTTTGTGTTAATGGATTAGATAAAATGAATGATGTCAAACAGTAGTTATTTATTGCATTGTTACCTGAAAGTGTTGTTTTTGCAGTGAGGAAAAGTGCCAATTGACCTTACTAGAGGAAAAGTAAAACAACCTGGGTTTTGGAAATGTTCTCCGTGTTTCCAAAACTTCTATGAGAATAGTAAACTTTGAGTTCCATTGTTGATTATATATTTCTGTAGTTTCAACATGTGGAGTTATGTATCATTCTATGAAAGCATCTTCTGCTTCTAAAATCCTTTTAACTTGTTTTCTAATAATTACAGACTTGGGGAATACTTTGTATTAAATTGGTCTACTGACATTTTCTTGCAGAGAAATTTACCACAAGAACTGCTTATGGCTGTTTTGTTCTTTTAAAAACAAGTAAAGGGCTTTATGTTTTTGGTAGGAAGCCAGGTTTGTGTCATTGAGACATGTCACATCATTATGAAAACATCATTCATCATAACACAATATAACAATGAGATCTACTGAGCTGCTGACTCCTCTTGAAAAATTGGAAAGTGGTGTGTGCATATTTCCATGCAAAGAACTACTTCAGTATTATAGAACATTTTCCTGGGGCTACCTGGTGGAGTGGTCTAATGTATTACCCTTGTAACTGGCAGAAGTTAGGTTCTAAAAAGTGATGTGCAAGTCTTTGTGGTTCTAATTCATAGTTACATGACATTTACAAAAAAACATAGAAGAAAGTATTAATAGACATTCCGTAAGGTCATTTAGTTCTCTGCCCTGTCCAATACACAAAAAGTTAAAAAGCATCTGAACTGTTTCTGTTGTTTCTCTGTTTTCTTACAGTCAGACAGTGCTGGGTATTCTGTGACATCCAAAACAATTTCTTCCAGTGCTTAGCAAACTTGAAAGATTTTTCCTACTCTCTTGATTAAATTTACCCTACAGCCGTTTATACACAGTTGTTCTTGTCCTTTCCCCAGAAGACAGAGAGAATCGTTACTTTGTCCTGTGTGGCAAGCTCTGATTCATTTGAAGATCACCATCAATTTGCTATTGTATTTCACATTGTATGGGCTTGTTCTGTCAAACTGTAATCAGAGTATAAAACTTAGAATAAATGAAGGTCATGATAACTTCCATGGTAAACACACAAAAAAAAGGAGGGTTATCCTCTAAGGTCTAGGGTGTTTTAATACTTTGCTGTTCAAAACTCCTATTTGCTTTAGTAGACATAACTCTTGGCCAACCTCTTTACTATGACAAACTTTCTTTTCTATTGATGAATATGTGGAAATATTCCTTGATTGTACAAGGAATGAACTCCTGCATTTAACTTGCTAGTAAACAAATGTTTACTCAAGAAGCTGTACATGTTCTCTACTATTCCTTTTGTTGAGGCTCCAAATTCTCCTCATTGTGTAATGTACCTTCTTCTGGACCTTTAAGACAGCTATTTTTGGTTTTTACAATGTCTTGAGTAGCTTCAATGTCAGTAACAGTTAATGTCTTTGGGATGTTTCATCCATAGGGTCCTCCTTTGAAGGACACCTTAATAGGAGACAAATAGATGACTAGGTGGGGAGGTGGAGCACTGGCCAGATAAAAGCAAAAATACTTTATAGTATTAATCACTGAAGTATTAGCACATGAATTATCAATGTTATGATCTTAGTAAAGATAAAGTAGAGCTAAGAAAATCCTCAAAGATTGCCAGAATTGTGATGTCTGTAGAAACACACCATGATTAAGGATAACAAAAATTGTTGGTGGTAGGAGTTTGGAGAAATGGGGGAAAACAACAATAAAAGGCGTAGACACTCCATGTGTGCATTGTGGTAGCTATAAATGAGAGGTCAAACTCATGTTTGTTTGAATTTTCTCATTTGCCTGCTGGAATGGTATAGTCTGGAGTAAAGAATTTGTGGAGAAGGAAGATGTCTGAAGCAGGCTGAATCTGATGAAAATTTGAAAAAAGCAATTATAAAAATATAAGGAATAGAAGCAATATACAGCAAAATAATGGGTCAAAAAATAAGGTTGCTATCTTTTCTTATTTAATGATCAGCCTATCTAAGCAAGAAAGAGTGCTCTAAGCTGGCTGTAATCAGAGTTGCACTGCATTACCTGTCATGAATGGATATTGTTTTTCAGTTGATAAAACAATGGAGAACATGCATGACACCACCAAATGATGCAGTTATAAATGTTACTGAAGATGTATCTGGAGAAGTTACAAGTACAAAAACACAGCAGGAGTGAACAGGCTAGGCAGACCTAAAACTTATTTCCCTGGAGCAAACTGATGCTGCAATCAGAGGTCTCCTGGAAAAGCTCAGCTGCTCTCAGAAACTTGTCCCAGAGGAGGTAGAGATAGGGGCTGTATGAGCAGTCTGGAATGAGTAATAATGCCCATCCTGTGGTAGTACCACGGCATATGGTGCCTTTCATGTTTTCTGGGTTTAAAGTGTGCAATGAAAATTAAGACAAATTTTCATGCTGTCTAGTTTATTTTAAGAATTTTCAGAAAGATCAGCTTGAGAAGAGTTACTTCCTTACAAGAGCATTAATATTATCCTCAAAAGACTGGAAAAAAACCACGCTTAAAAATCACTGACTGTATGAATGAGTCATCTTTTGACAACTCATATGAATTGCGCTGTTAGGCTCACATGTGCTATGTGAGCAATATTGTCAGAAAAGTCAAATGACCACAAGTATTGATTTTTAACTTTAATTGAAATAGCTTAGTGTCACATGATATCTGGTTCCAATTTGTGACTTTGATTTGAAGGGATTGTGAACTAATCTTGCCATCACATATTACATTTGTAAACCAAAGTTTTAAATTGTGCTGATCAGACATATGTAGAAAATCACAGCTGCACTGCAGACTTGCACCTGCAATTTCATCTTTTCTAGCCCCTATTCAGGGCACACATGTAAGCTATGAGAAAATTTATGGTGTATATATTAGTAGTGTATACATTATATGTGTACCAGAAACAAGTGAATAGGAAGTAAGATGTAGTTCTGTTTTATAGTTAGAGAATCAGAGGCAAAGAGATGGTAGCATGATTAAGAAGCTCACATAGCAGGTCAGAAACAAAGCAAAATCAGATACATATGTCCTGACTCTCTGTTGCTCTCTATGACTCTGCAAGTCCAATCTGTTTGAGTTTCTAGACCAGTGGTATCTACCTAAACATGGCAGAACATAGTGCAATTTATCTTCAATTAGCAAAGACTACTAGAAAAGCTCCCACAGGGAAGGGTCAGTAGTGATATTGTTTCTTTTGCATTTAAAAGTTTGTTTACATGGTGAGCATGTAGGAAATCTTACTAAATTTATGACGTTACTGTGCAAAAGCCAAAGAGCATTAAATTCCCATAGCATATGGATGCTATGAAGCCGCCGTGGCTTGCTCTGTCTCCTTTGAGAAGGATTAAGCTACAGGAAGTTAAGGTCACTTTAGTCCTGAATGAGTGTTCACGAGTGTTAATGCACTTTAACTCACACACATTAGTTTTGAAGCATTAGTTAATTAATCTTCCTAATCTTTTCCCTTATTCTAGTAAGGGCATGGAGAGCTTCCAGAGATGTTGATTCCCAAAGCAACAGTGTGTTCATTTTATTTTTTTTTTTGCATCTCTCCTGAAATGATATTTTCTGAAGGCGCATATTCTTAAATATTTCAAGTTCTGTATTTAAACACATAATTTCTAAATGTGCAATTTTATAATTTTGATTATTTAAACTTCAAAAGCTCCATCTCTAATAGATTATGTATGTTGACATCATAATTGTGTCAGAGTAGAACTCAGTACAATTCAGTAAATGGCAATCCTTTTTAAAGGGGGAAATATCACAAAAAAATACAGAGTTACATATACATTTTCCACAAAATACTATGATTTCAGACAAGTATAAAGAGACTTTTCAATAGATCCTACACCAGGCATACCTGTATTTAGAACAGAACAATTATATTGCAAATAAAGAATGAATTCTGATAGGTACAATTGTACAGTTATTATTACCCATTCCTCTAAAGGTGTTTGTAAGCTGGATGTTGAAAAGTAGCCAAATGGACATTAATTTAAATGGAATGAAAGAATTGTATGAATGAAAAAAATTACAAATTGGTCTGAGTTCATTTATCTGTGATTATTTTCTTAAATGTTCATCTTGAGTGCAGCTATTTGAATAGGAAGCTGTCTAGCTATAAAAAGGGACCTTTGAAAATTCTCTGGGTATTTTTTCCTGTTGCCTAACCTAATACTGTGTAATTGATAAAAGTAACCCTCAGATAAAACTGCCTGAAAAAATATGCTTGTTTTCTCCCATTCTAGACCAAGATATATCCAGAACATTACTTTACAAAGCTGTTTATGTAGTTAAGCAGATATTAATTTATCCCCTTGTATACTTTGTTGCTCAGATTGTGGCCCATACAGAAAAAAACCCAAAAATGAACAGAACAAAGCCCCAAAATAAAACCAAGATAAAGTCTGAAAGGGAAAAAGATAACGCTTTATTCATCATGCATGCAGAGTTGTCTGTTCATTAAAGTATACCTATAATTAAAAACTTAACTTAATTAAGTTTTTGGTTTTTTATATTCTCATTATCATAAAAAGAAGAAAAGTCTGAAGGGATCTTAATGTCTCAAAACTGTTGCTAGTTGGAAAACATTCCACCTTTTTTCTCACTGAAAAAAATAGAGCATGGTTTTTCAAGATGAAAACTGAAATATTGTAGGTCACAGTTTATAATAAAAAAATGGTTATAAAACATTGTTGTAAAGTACTCTTTACAAAACAACAAAATATATTGTTAAGCAATGTAAACAACTGTCCAGAAAATGATTAGACAGTGTGACTTCTTGCTTTGCAGGTTGGTCCTCCATATACTTTTGTGTCCTAACTGATTTTTTCCAGTCCTAACATTGCTTTGTGCAAAGGAATAAATCAATTACTGCTGGTGACCATAGTTTGACATATGGAAAGAATTAATGTTTTCACCTCTGGGATTTAATCTCAATGATGAATGTAATATATTTGAGACTGTCTGTTTTTCAAAATATATTTTTTAACAACACATTGAAAAAATGGAAGTGCTGGGAAATTATCTACATGAATCTTCTTTTACTCATCTTTTTACTCCTTTTTCTTATCTTCTTTTACTCAGCATGAAAAAAATTGCATTCAATTAATTTTAAGAAGTAGGTCTGAATGGGTTTGGCAATAATTGCTATTGACAGTTTTGTACTTAACACTAGTAGCAGATTTTGCTGCCTTTTGCACATGAAGTTTCATCAAAAGAATCTTTCTAATGAACTTATAAACTCAGGTAATTTCTGAAGAAGGAAGTGGGAATGACAGTGTTAAAAGGAAGTCTTAGTTTTGCAAGTTGCCATTTATATACCTTATATCATTATTCAGCTTGTAATAAATCAGGAAAGGCAGCTGAAATTCTAAAATTAAATTCTTCTTTACTTCGAATTGTTTAACAAGTGATCTTTGCTTTTATTCCTTTGTCTAAGGTGTTCTAGTTTCCAAAAAATTAAAAGAAAAAAAAAATCTATTACATGTTGCAGTTTAAGTGCTCTCAAATTATTTAAAGCAAAAATAGGGGTGAATGAAGAAATTTTTTAGTTTTGAACTAATTTGTTTGACTTCTAAGTATAACAAAGCTTTTCTTAGCATAGGCCATTGAGAATTCCTTAAGTGTATTTTTAGCCCTTAAAACGTGACACACACACACACACACGTGGACACAGAGACACATCTATGGACACACATGCACATGGAGACACACATGCAGAGACACATTCCCACGAAGAATCAAATCCCTCAATTATGAAAAAAACCTATTCCAAGTGGCAATGGCCAAGGGTTCTGGAATGGTGGCTTCACTTGGTTCTTATGAGGCTCCTCAATGTGCTGCTGAATTGTTAGAATTAGCTGGCCCATGGTCCTACATGTGAAGGAGCCATTCCCACCAGTTATTAGCAAATAGGTATAAAACATCTCTTTATTGTCTGAATTATGTACAAAGGACTATCTTTCTGCATAAGAATTTCTTCATCTGCAGAGGCAATTTCTACTGACTATTTACAAGTGTATTATTTATGTCCAGTTTGGTCAGTTCTGCATCAGGAACTGCTGGGCAGCCTCTGATCCTACCAGGTTATCCACCCAGGATACACTTTGAAGTGTACAAGTAGTGTCTGTCAGTTGGTCTAGGCACAGCAGGAGCTGCCTGCAGGAATTTCCAGGATTGAGAGTCCCACCTGGAGAGCTCATGAAACAATTAGCGTAGTGCTTTTTTTGTGAAGGTGGCAAGGCAGTCGGCAGTTGCCTCTTAAGTTGGTCTGTTGTCTCCAATCAGCCCATTATCTCTGTTCTGACACTGGGCAAGGTGTTCCTGGGCCATCCAGGACTTCATGACTAAGTACCAGACCCATGATGTCCTTGATTTCCAGCTGCACCACAATTACAGCTTTAGCACAAAGCTGAATTTTGTCCTTATATTACAACTGTATCTTAAATTCCATAGCCTTTGCCACAAATCTCTGCTGTGAATGACTAATTTAATATAGGAAGAAATTAAATACTTCTTGCAAAGGTATGAAACCATGAACAAAAAAGAATTACAGAGGTGTTAGTATGTAAGAAACAAAATTCTTTGTTTTGTCATATTAAAATATAAGCAGGAAAGAAAGAGGATTTGTATTTGTGTATTTCATTGTCTTTTTCTATTTATGTATCTGTCACTCCAAAATCTGGACTGAGCACACAATAGAGATTAATTAAAATCAGAGTTACTTCAGAAAGCACTTCCTATAATAGAGCTGTATTAGTAAATTAGTTGTGACTAATAGTCTTTTGTAGATGGATTAGAGGAATGAATTAAAATGTAATCTGAAATAGCATTGATAGAAATTATGTCTGATAAATCCAAGGTAACTTCTATCCTTGGCTGGAAATAGAATGGCATTATGCCATTGTGTGCTCCTACAGGAACATAGACTACAAAAAGTAACTGTGGTCTAGGCTGTTCATTTACAAGAAAAAAATCATTAATAAAATAATCACAAGCACAAACAATGCCCACTTATTGATTAGTTGAGCCTGTCTTTGGATTCTACGCACCTAATGCCCTCTGCTTGTGTATTTATACCAAGGCACAAATTTAGCTAATATTATATGTATATGCATGTATGTGTGTACATATTTTCTATTTATAATACAGTGTTTGTCAGTGTCTAAGGGGCTTTTATTATTTAATTAATTACTATGACTATTTATTACTACTTATCTGGTCAGAAAATTCCAAGTATTTTTTTTTTAAAGAACTCTATTTTGTAGAGGCAGATGCAGTGTTTCTCTTAAAATTCACTACTATAGGTTTTTACTGGCAGGATATTTTCCAGATTAGTTTTCATGTGAGAATAATGCATGATATAATGATTTTATAAACACTTTTTTTTTAAATATAATAAGTATGAGACAATATAATATAAACCTCAATCCATTAATTCCAGAAATACTTCTAAATTAAGAAATAACATTTATGTACATACAAAGATGACTAATAAAAGTATTCAGATTGCACATATCAAGTTTCTGAAAGACCTTTCACAAATGAAAGTTGTTTGGACTCCTCAAATAACTTGCAAGCTTTCAAGGTCTGTTTTGAAGGACCATTGTGAAACTAGTAAGCTAAAAGCGTCTTGTATCATTAATTCACTGTTTGAACACCAAGACCAAAGTTTATTTTGGGACAAATACAAAGTTTAACAACTTCATTCTTTCCATGGAAGGCTGTTTCAGACTGAGCACTTTTCGAGTCCCAAAAGCATTATGTATTTAGACATTGGAAGCAAGGGCGATTTTTGAAAGAGATAGGTTTAAAGGGAGATTTGTATGAGGATTCAACTGCTGCTTGACATATAGGATTTGGGAAGCTGATGAAAGCGTTAAGACGTAGTACGAAGAAAGTTTAAAGCTGGGAGTGGGACTTCACAGAAGATGAAATTCACTGCTATGGGAAAGGCCAGCACAAAATCTATACATCACTTAGATCTTAGTTAATCCCTCAACGTTGGGGTTTATATAGCTATGAACTGTTTGAAGAAATTATGATGGAGCTTAAGTGGGACTCATGCAGAGCACTGATCTTGTGCCAACTCACTGCAAAATGAGCATTTACCATATGAAGAAGGATTGTGGTGAGTCTTAGGAGTCATATAAAAAATATATATATGTATATATATAAATGAGAATACAGGTATGGAAGAGGTCAAATGATAAAGACTTTGAAAATATAGCAGGATGAAAGGAAAATATATTAGGAAGTATAAAGAAAATAATATTTCCAGATGTACCATCTTTAAATAAATGACAAGTTATGAGTCTCCTCTGACTAACATAAAAATGAAATCAAAATTAAAAAAAATACGATCTCTAACACCTATCTTGTTTATACTAATCAGAGTTAGCTTTATCCTAATCAACAATCTTAGATTCAATCTGAATAATATTTCATTAGCTTTTCAGATCTACCTTTCCTGTCTAGGTCTAATTATATCTAATGGAATGTAGCTCAACTCACTATATTAAATCATTAAAAAAACCCTCATCATTTTAAATAATTATGGGGCCTTGGGAAAGAATAGTCCCTCCTTCTCCTAAGACCTTAAGGGCTTGCCCCAGATACTTGTCATCATTTTTCTCCAGCCTGTTGTACGTCTGGAAAGAAACTTAATATATCCATTTTCATTTGTAACCATCTATAAACAGCTATATGAGTAAAAACATAAACATCTGTTCTAATCAATCCTTAGAGAAGGATTCATTGAATACTTATTCATTGAATTCTGCAATCTCTGAAATGGAAAGATTCATTCAGTTATAATACTTTTATCATATACTTTTTTGTCTGTTCAATGTCTTGCATATTTTATTATTTATAAAAGGATTAAAGCATGTCTTGACCTGTATTCAAATAGGCTATCTATGAAATTGCCAAATTAGTCAGTACCATTCACCCATGCTGTAAATATTAGAAATAGAGACATATATCACTTAAGGGATGCTTGCCAGAGCAAGATATAATATAAAATAATAAGCTGAAAGAAAAAGTTCAAAATATTTTAGAAATTATTAGTCCCAAGCAAATCAGAAGTCTATGCAGTGACAAGGAGTCCCCACTGGAGAATCGACAGAAAAATGTAGCATACCGGTTGATCCTGGGATATGTCCTTGATATTAGGAGAGCAGTGAAGCAGAAGTTGGAGAGTAGTGGAAGATGCTTGAACATTATCAGACAGGCTCAAGAAAATGTTACATTTGTATTTCATCTCTTCATGTTTGAGTAGCTGTTATCTGTGTCACGTTTTAAGGGCTAAAAATACACTTAAGGAATTCTCAAGAATTTAAGGAATGCTGGGGGAAAAATGATATTGCAGGTTTTATCACTGCTTATTTATCTGGCTGGCAACTATAATTCTGTATGTGTGGCTGTTGTATTGTGAACTCAAAAGAATAAAGCAGTAAAACACAGTAATTCTATAGTTTTATGTATTAAAGTTGATGACCAGATGCACATAGCTTAAGATGGAAGGGAGAGACCCAGCTGTGTCATTCTAAGGAATCTTGTCTTGAGCTTATAAATTGTATCTATTAGTGTGAAGAGGCACAGAAGTCACGTTAAGATATTTATGCTGAAAAAAGTGTTTCCAGCTCTCTGACCATTGAAGAATTCAGCTGTAAATGCTCTATCGTTTGTAGAGACAAAGAGAACAGGAGATCATTAATAGAGTCTTCTTGTTTGAGGGAAGCTATTCCACAACATAAAATGCTTCTCAGCTAGTTAACTAGGTATGAGTATTACTTTACTTGGGGTTTTATTCATGTTTTCAAACTAACTTTACTGCTATTTCACTCTTGTTATACTTGGCTAAGAGAAAAAAATTAACATGAAAGATTATAATGCAGTGGTTGGGTTTATATTTTGTAACTTTAGCATTGCGCTTTCGGAGCCTTACCCTTATTCTGCACTTGCATTCAATAATAGGCTTGCAGTCAGAAACATTATATTTGCAGTTTTGCCAAAACTGTCATTGGTAGAAGAATTCTGTTTCTGTTTAAAATTTTGATGTAACTCCTTGCCTCCCTCTTTCAGTCAAAATCAGGTGGGTTTTTTTTCACTGATACTTCCTGTCTGTAGCTGTCTATTTTTCTCATAGATTTATATTGTAAATTTAATTCAAATAAAATGCAAAAAGAAAATCCCTGAAATTAGATATCTACCTTTTAAATGGATGGTACCAATAGCAGAAAATTGGAACAATGCCCATACATAAAACTTGGAAGTTACTTTTATGTTATACTATGTGAAAATATGTGTCCTGACTACACATAAAAGTGAATTGTTTAAAAAATTGTTGAATAAGTCCCAATAAATTTATAATGAAGCCATTAAAGTACGAATAGTACTATGAGTACACGTCCCAGGGTATATGCATGATGGTAGTAGTGGTATACATTGGAAAATGGTCAGATCAACAGAAAACTCAGATTATGTTCAGACTACTACAGCTGACATAAATTAATGTGCATACAAAACTGCTAATACAGTTAAAGAATACATGTCTAATATATGTAATATATATATATAATATCCATATCAATATATAAAGAAAGGAAGGAGAAATTTAAGGTTTTCTTTCTCCTTGAAACATACTTTTATTAAAAAAAATTGCTGAAAAATTACTACTGGTGTCTAGGTTAGGGCCAGCAAAACAGACTCTCTTTTGCTCTTTTTTCATTGCTCAGAAAATTCTCCTTCTCACTGGGTGATAGATGGGCAACTCTCTTCTCTGGCATCATGAATCCCACACTTCTGATTCTCGCTGCCCAGCTTCAGCAGAAAGAGCAGACAATGCCTCTCATGCAGTCTAACTATCTGAGCAGTTACTGTAAGAAATCAAATCTCTATTTTCAGCTTCCCAAGAGAATGCTGTAATTAACAAGCTATCAAGAAACAGATTAATTGTAGCAGCTCCAATCCCAGATTTTTTTTTCAAAGAAAACAGTGGTCTACATTTCCTATAGAGCAACCTAGAGGGATATCTTAGATACGTTTTGTAACCTAGAGGGATATCTTAGATACATTTTGTATGTTCAGGAGGCATTTTACGGTCTGAATTCCAGACCTCTGTGACTTCTGTCTGAGACTTATAGGTGACAGCAGGAAATTTGGCTTTTCTTCATCATTTCCTATTGATTCCATTTTTAATGTTATGCTCAGTACACTGAATGTCAGAAATCCCATTTTTGCTACACAACTATTTCCATGCTTTGCGAGGAGAAGCTGGCCACCTTGCCTGTACTTCAAACTCTATTTCTAAATTCCCTCCCATGTGTGTTTCTTGATATGGGTCTGATATGTCTCTCTAATTTTACACAGCTTTTAGGTACGTGCTTTTCAACATGTGTATAAATCATGGCAAATTCAGGTTTTTAGTTACAACTTTGGGCTGAAAAAGATTAAACAGCAGGGAGCCTAATATTAAAGTGCTGAATTGAGTAGGTGTAAGTCAACAGGGAGTTATGCATAAAATTTTTCCTGACCTTGTAAAGGTCACTTAAGTAAAAATATTCAGACCTAAGTGTTTAAGACTGCATATTTAAATCAACACTTCAATGCCTGAGTATCTCAGGCTTTTTTGGCAAGAACTAGGGCTGAGAGGGGCTAGTTCTGACAAGCAGACTACTTATTGTAATATCCAGGTAATAGTTTAGCTGTATAATTGTATGTCTGAATGTTTTTATCTTATTATCCGTATCAGATTGTCTCCTGAAAAAAGGGTTTTCCCTCTGAGGTCCTCTAGATCTCTTTACTTGTTGGTCTGAAGTTTCCTTTCACTTCATTGAAGAGGAAAATAAGTTAAAGAATATGAATCATAAGTATTCAAACAATATACAGGGACAGCTATATATCAGCTATGTATGTGCATATTGTTTATAATCTTCCTAACTATTATTAGCAGTGGCTTTTCCTGTCAGCCACTGTATGAATAACTCATGGTTATTCAAAGTAACACAACATCACAATTTATCCATTTTCCTGTAGATAGTCCAGGGGGTTATCATAGGAAAATACTCCTGGACCTAGCCTTCCATAGCCTAATTTATAATTTATAATTTTAAATTTTACTCTTGTTGCCTCTCCAAGTTGAAATATTTGGTACATATAAATCACCCTGTCTACTTCCAAGATAATGTTCATTGCATAACCATACCTTTTTCTGATAGTAAGTAGGAATTGCTTTCTGTTTTCACCTACACAGAATCTGTCCAGTTAGAAAAAGAGAATATCCTCCCTACAGTGGTCTGGTCCTCAGGAGATCAGTAGTTCAATTTTATATTCTCCTTCCTGTAGGAATATTCAAATGTGTACTAAGCAAGATGCTGATCTTCCCTACTTTTTAAATATACTTTACACATCCTCCTCAGAATTCCATTTTCCCTGATTTACTTAATTTTACTTTCACTCCCTCGTAATCTTATGATGACATTTTCTTTGACAAGGGGCTGGATACTCCTTCACTTGGAGACCAGCTGAGAATGTCTAATGACATGAAAGGTTTTCTGGGAGTTCTCATAGGGCTGCCAGCACTGAAGATATAGTTAGCATAAGCACCACTGTGTTCAGCTGAAGAAGTCACAAAACAGTCAGCTCTGTTAAAGATTTATTTTGCGTGGCAAATAGTGAAGCTAAATCCTTTATTATTATCTTGATCATAAAATGTTCACAAGTACATTACTTATGTTTACACAGTTCCCCTATAAAAGAAGAATATCTGCTTTCCCAAAAGACTGTCCTTTCTAAAGGTCAAAAGAAGTCACTACCATTCTGACATTCTGTACCAAAAAAAATAGAGCAGAAAAGCTGTTATTAATTCCTATGCATAATTCTGTGCACATTTTAAAAAGCAGCAGTGGCTAAAGCTTAATTTTAGCAGAAGCCGTTTCATGCTAATGCTGAAAAAGTACCTTTCAGTAAAATGACTAGAATAATCAAGAATATTGTTTATTTTTCCCTTTGCAACAGTGCAAATGCCAAACTGCCAGTCTGAATCCAGACAGTCCTACATTCTGGAAAGGGTTCTTTTTTGCAGTTAAGTCTTGCCATATTTCTATAAAAGGCTACAAGAGATCTCACTATCCAACTATTTTTTCTCTCGTGTTTATATATATATATTTTTAAATTATATTTATTTCTAGGTACTATCTCATGATCGCCAAACTATGCTGCTATGCCATAGTCCTGAGCATTTAATATTAGTTTTTGGGAAAATTAATTGTAATGAAATCATGAGATAAAATGTAACAAAAAAAAAATAAATGTCAGTTTCTTTAAAAGAAGAATTTACAGGTATATATTGTGTTTGATAGCAAACATAAAAGAATAATTCAGATAGTCAAAGAACACAGGCTTCAAAAAATACTATGATGCTGCAGTCACTTAAAGACACAGTTGCTGAGGTACTTTGGTGCCCAAACCTCCTAAGGGTCTACAAACCTATAGGTGCTTTTTAAAGAAGTGCCTGTACAAATTGGGCATTGATGTCACCCAGAAAATAATGGGAATTTGGACCCATGCATATGTAGTTGTGAACTACTCAATGTTAAAATCTTCATCTTGCAACTACTTATTCCTGAGCAGATACCTACTGACTGCAGTGGAGCTTTCTACACTGGGGTCCACATGGGTTGGTCTGTCAATGTGCAACAGACTGCAGGAATGGAAGATAAAATTTAGAGACATTCAGTTTCTGGGAAGTTCTCACAAAGGAAATTGAATTGAAGTGGTAAAAATTTGGGCTGATTTAGATCAACCATTTTAAAGGTATTAAGTCAATATGGAAGAATAATAAATAAGAATTTATGACAATTATGCTCTTTCTTGTTGTGTAAAAGTTAGTGTGGGCATAAATAGTGCTTAAATTATTGAAAATGCATTATCAGTAGAAAGAAAATCTTTCAGTGTCAAGAGCACATCAATAAAGACATGGAAACAGCCAGGGAAACTTGACTGAGCAAAAGAGATCATTCATCCTTCCAAATGAATAGGTAACTTTAACTGACCCATTTTCCCTTGCCTCTTGCATAAATGCTCAGAAAGAGACTGTGGCATGAATTCAGTGAAATGCTTAAACATGCACTAAGCCTTAAAGCATGTATGTTGCTGCATTGACCTTGCTGAAGCTGCTCACGAGTCTAAAGTTCCTCACTCCACTGGGGCCAACAAACACTGCAGTTGAAGGACTGATTAAAGACAAAGGTTTTAGTGCAACCTTCAGTTCTAGGTATAGTGAAGATAGTTATATTTACCAGTGGTAGTTAAGCACCTGGGTGTTCCAATTTTTCCAGGCTTCTTTTTTTCAGAATAAGGAATTTTCAAGTCCCAGTAGTACAGCCAGAAGATGTGTCCAGTATTTCAAAATAATTTTTTTTTTAATCTTGGCTTGGATTATTTTAGAATAAAAAAAATGTTAATGCAGCACAAAAATTATAAATAGAATAAATTATGATACATAACTGTTGTAAGCATTAGATCCTCTTTGATATTAAGCTCACATCTGTGTCTGATAATGAAACTGTTAAAATTAAACAGAATTATCTGTAAGGTGGTTTGGATACTTTTTAAAATTTAACCCTACTAGTACATGCATTTTTAATTGTATGTCTCTACATCTGCATTATGGAATGTCTAAATTCCTTGTGAGTGTATGTAACCAAAACAGTAAAGTGTTGTGGTGCTCTTGTTCACAAAAAAAACCTCAACAAAAACAGAGGTATCACATTTTCCAACGTTCTTTTAGATGGTGAAGTAAGTTCTCAAATTTTATGTTAGCATCCTGCTTCATTAACAGCCATAAAATATATTTTCTCACACTTAAAATGAAAAGGTGTTAAAATCTTCTAGTATGCAATCCCTGAACACAAGTAGCCTAAAGGTGTCTCCTGAAGAGCCGGCTTTTATGCACTGGACCCTGAGAGGAACAAAAGACAGTCTGTACTTCCTTGATAATAAACAAACTGCTCAGTGTTCAATTGCTGCACATCTGCTGTGGAAGGTGGCTGAGACAATGTTTGGGTAAGACACTGTCACCTTTCTTGCAGCTACTGTGCTATTCCAGTACATTAAAAAAAAAAAAAATAGGGTAGAATCCTCTTTTGGTTTTGAAATAAAGTTACTCCTTGTTTGAAGGAGCTGTAAGCGTAAATTTTAGCTTTCACCTAATCCTAACTGCTTTCAAAATGCTTATGCATTGCAATCCAGAGTCCCAGTGAACATATATTGTAAGCAGTAGCTAAGAAAACCAGTCTTTTAACATATTTTAAATTAGTTGCCTTCTATTTCTGAAAAGCTAATATCCAAACTAGCAACAGTAAAGATGTCCAGGTTTCAATGAAATATATTTCATAAATTAGCTTATCATTGCACTGATTTAGCATGCCTAGCAGGTGAAAGACAAAAACATGTGTTATCTTCCCTAGGGAACCTTCAATGAATGTCATTCTAGCTTCATATGTCTTTCTTCTTTCCCCTTCTTGAACTGATATAAAATTCTAATGTGTGCCCTCTGGTTCCATCTTCATTGAAATCTAGCAAAACCGCTGAAGGTAAGATAGTGGCAATGGTGCATGAAAAAAGGGAAAAGGAATACAGTGATTCATAGCATACTTGAAGAAAGTTGCAGTTGTTAACAGCACTACTTTTGTGTGTAGACAGGTTAAAATGTGTCATATATCAGTGTTAAAAATAAAGTTGTTCATCTTAGCTATTTTTTCAAAGTTTTGGAAAAAAAAAGCTATAAAACCTATGCCATGTGCATCTTTAAAAATTATTTCACATATCTCTGAAAACAGACAAATTCAATTGCTCCCAATGGTAACAATAGTAAAGGCAGCACTTTTACATGGATTTGCTTATGTACTTTCTGTAGTTTTGAATAGTGATTGCTACTTGTCAAAAAGCTTCAGCATGTTCTTGTTTTCAATCCTTTTTTGTCCATGGACATGAGTTATTGGATTAAGTGAGATATTTTTTATTTGCATTTTTCTTTGAAGTCGTCATTGGAAGTAGACATGGAAAGCAATCAATAGATCATTGTTGTCAGAATTTTAATTTATAGGCACCACATGGTCAAAAATTTTTCTGTAACTTAACAAATTTGCACAAAAGAAAATTTAATCAAATAAGGCAAAATCATCCTGTTAAAAATTGAGCAAATCAATAGTAGAAAATTAAATGAAAATAACACAATCCAGTTTCCCTGGATTCACAGTAATGAAAATGAAGCAAGCAATAAAAGAGTAATTCAGAAATGCTGTGTCCAAATTCTTTCGTCCTTCTCTGAAAGAGGACAGGAACGTGTCTTGGCACTTGGTATGTCAAAGAAGCAGAATCTTTACCAAAAGATTTGACAGGCCTTGCTGCCTTCACTGGAACAGACACAGACTGTGAAAGTTGGCAGGTCCAACTTTACCATTCCATTTCACAACTAGAGTAAAAAGCAGTAACAGCCTCATCTGGCAAACCTATACCTGTGGAAACAAGTGATCACTGGAGTAGCTGCCATGAATTTGGAAATAGGACTATAGGAATTTTCTGTATTAGTTCATTTGTGGAGTCTGACTTGGTGTGCTGCCTACTGAACTTGCACTGTCACAGAAAACTTCTCAAGTAAAATCATGTGCAGTGCTTCAAAAATATAACAATGAGCACATCAGGCGAGTAGGACATCCAGTGACTTCCAACAAGCATTATCATGCTACACAATTCATCTTCAGCTCCTCAGTTTAAGTCTTCTGCAGCTCACAAATGCACAATCTGGTCTGGGTGTTTTGTCACTTCCTTTTCACCATCATTTGCTGAAAGCCATCAATGACTTTTAGGCAGTAAATAACTGAAAAGATCTCTACCCATTCCATATTAAATGACTCATGACCATACAAAAGCCACTGTTACCTAACGGTATTTCAGGCTTGCATGATATTTTAGAATAACTGTAAAGAAATGGAGGTCTGGAGACAAATATTTTGAATAAGAATATTTTAATGGATTCATTGGACTTGGAATAAGGCTATGAAGAAAAAATTCATAGCCTTATTCCAAGTCCAATTAATAGATTAAAATAGTCTTAAACACTTGAGGAATGAGGGGAGAAATATAAACTGTACTGACTATGTGAAATAGATTATTAATGTGTTTTTGACAAGACTAAGAGTCCAGTATAATATTTGTAGAGGAGAGATTTTCTCTTTTTCAGACTTGAAATAAAATTACCTACTGCAATTAGTCTTTCCATAAGAGTAATTTTTTTCTTAAATTCTGGATTCATATTTAAGGAGCATTCAATTCACAAGTAAATAGCACAAAAAGAAAACTGAGTAGATGTGGAGAGCTTGAGTCACCAAAATTTTAAGCAAGTCCATGACTTGAAGCGGTAACTATGGAAATAATACTATTGCCCTTCAATGGGACAGATGTATGCTTGAAGGAAAGCATGTCTTTTACCGAATTAGGGCTTTGTCTATTTTGTTTGTGTTTTTGTTGGAAAAGTACTGTTACTTTGATAGAGAATATTCTAGATCATATACTTTATAGCTAGCAAGTGGTAACAAAATATGCTCTTTATCAGACCCCATTATAAAACCACATTATTACTGTATCCTTATGTGCTATTGAAATTATAAAAACTAGTGATTTGATTTTAATCACTTTCTCACTAAAATGAAAAAACTGATTCTTCAGTGGAAGATGGTCCATATAGAAACCAGAACTTACATCAGTAAGACTATTGGTTAAGAAAACAGTGAAATACTCACACATGGTATATAATTTTTAAAAACGATATTTTAAATTAGAGTTTCTAATAATTGTTTGCTGATTATAAATTGAACTGAATCATTTTTTCCAGTAATACATACAGAAAATAAATAATTTGCAAAAGGATTCCAGCTCATACTAAAAGTATTTGTGGACACACTGCAGAGAGTTTGGTTAATATTAGTAATAATGCATCCAAAATACTTGGAGGACTCACTCCATCTTTGTTAGATTAGGGTTTCTAAATGGCTGGTAATAGATTCAAGTGTACAGCCAAATGAAGCTGCATTACTCATAAGCATATGTATTGTCATATTCAAATGTAGTAATGCAGTTAATCCAGTTAAGCTTCAGCCCTTCTTAGTTCTTCATTCATGAGATGATACCTTTACAGCAAAAGCAAATAAGTAAAAAGTTTCTTTTACCCCAAATTAAAAAAAAACACAACATTTTTTAAAATATAAGTTTGAAGTTAGTCTTCCACAGATAGCCAATTAAATTATGCTAAAAATGACATTTTTAATTAAACACCAAGGTAAGCATAAATGGATTTCAAAATAATTAATCAAACATCAAAAAATTGAAACCTTTTTCTGCTTGAGCAGCAGAAATGAAAGAACCAGTCTTCAGGTCTCATAGAGATTCAATCTAATTTAATTCTCTGTCTTCTCTAAATAAACATTCCTAAAACCTTTTTTTCATCTGGGGGAATAAGGATGAGAGGGGTAATCAATATTTCTAGCATTTTAATTAAAACCGTTAGTGGAATAAATCCATTTAATTATCAGTTAATGAAATACAAGGTCATTTACCTGACAGGAACTTTGAAGGTGGATTACTAGCTGGAATAAAGTAGAAGAACCCAATGTCACAGCCATTTAGCTTCTGTCAAATTTAAGGTTAAAATCCTTTTAGACTATTTAACCTATTCTCTACCATTTTCTATTATGTATGTCAATTGGCAAGAAGAAATACATGATCAAAACTGGCCTGTCTACTTTTTCTCCAGTTTCTGCTAAGTTTCTAGATGTCCCTTTCCATTCTTTTGTCTAGAGAGATGCAAAATGCCCATGAATCTTGGGGTATTTTGACTTATTGCAGGTCTTGTCCTTGAATTAAATTAGCATACTGTGCCTAAAGATTATAAAGAAATTATTACCAATTAACAAACTAAACACAGATGTAATTTTTATATTTATTAACAGGAAATATTGTGCTTCTCTATTTTTTTTTCCTTATGTAGTGAAGAAAAATAGGTAAGTTTGTTAAAGAGGCTTCTTAATGTGATGTTCTCATTACATGGGTAAGAAGGAAAACAGAAACAGAAAGTGCTCTCTTTCAGTACAGCAGCAAAATTCCCATGCACCTGATAATGTTTCAATAGGACAGCAAATCAATTGGGGAACAAAAGTTCTGCCAGAGGCACAAATAGTGAATGCCAGCATTGGCTAGCAGCAAGACCAGCACAGAAAGAAAAAGCCATGCAAACACAAGTGGGAAAAAATCAACATGTAAGTAGAGTGCTTCTACTTTGTGGTACGATTTTTAAATTCAAGGTTGAGTTAATGTAATTAAAAAGGGTTATGTGCAACTCAGGTAGATATGAATTAGAAGATCACACATCTCTGCTATCTTTAAAAAGTGTCTGCCAGTGTTACTGTTTTTGATGTTCCAGTGTCTAGGCTATGTAATTTTAAACATAGAAAAATAAAATGTAGGATTTAAAAATTGATTAATAAGCTAACTTCCAAGGTGAATTCTCTTATTCACTGTTACTTTTTAAAGTGTAAGTTACATTTGCCAAATTAGCTATAAACCTTCAAGAAACAAAAATAATAGTTATAGAAGACGTTAGCTATGTATTTTATTAGCCTAAGAAAAGTAGTAGTTCTTAACAGAAAGACATTGGGTGCTATATAGCACACACTTTAAATTTTTAGTCATTACATAAGTGTTCCAGGTGTGTTTAAAGTTGTGCTTCAGAACATGTCAAACCCTATAGGATACAAGATTGCTCTTAACTTTATTGTGTTAGGAGAAGTATGAACCACAGATAAAGGAGACAAAGTTTAGTGTCTTGTATCAAACCACCTGCTAGAGTCAGAAACAGACAAGAAATCTTCAGGGATGGCTCTCAGCCCAACCCAAGGTAGGTGGTAAGTTGTCATAGACATGACCCTGCTGTTTGCACCTCTCTGTGTCATGGTTCACTTATAGCTACAAATGACTAATTTGAATTGGAAGGAGTGTCAGCTAGTACCAGAGGGCAAAATCCACTTCCCATAGGGAATAAAATAGATTTTGTATCCCCAGCCCTTCCTTCCTGCAGCTGTGTTGGAGAAGCAAGACTGATATTTCAAGCTCCAGCCCCAGTTAGTAACTGAACATGATATTGTCCTGTTTATCTCAGGATAAATGTAGCCTACATTATTTTTGGAGAAGTGAAATTCACTGACTTTTCTGAATTTGCTTTCAAACTTTGTTTTGCTTGCAAATTTGTATTGTAAGTAACCCCATCAGTTATGCAATGATATGAATTCCCTATCTTAAAAATGTGTAGAATATTAGTGTCCAGAATCCTTGGTTTTGAAATTATGAATTTAGATATATATTAATTTTGTCACATGATTTGTAAGAGCATGTTATGCTGGCTTGAAATAATAATAATAATAATTCCATTGACTTTGACAGAATGCAACCCATCCTTCATTTTCTAGGTTTACCCTATTTTGTTAGGGGTGATTTTGATGCTCAACACTTTAATGACCTCACTAGGGGGACAAAAAAAGGAGAAACATTTCAAGATGCTATGAATACAATGCACTTCATTCCCTTTATACTTCTTGTTACTGAAAACTTCTTTGAGACAACAGTTTTTACAGAGATTAGTGGTGAAGAAGGGCATCATACTTATGATGCTGACCAGTCTGAGAGATTAATTTCTATATTTTAAACATGATAGCTTTAGCAAATTTTGAAGTAGCAAATTTATAATATTGTCTGACCGGTGCTTGTTTTTACTATGTTAGGACTGTTTTAACCAGTTCATTTTTTTTAAAGGGTCTGAACAAGTTGGCATAAAGAAACTCAGAAATGGTGGAACAGATAAATGAAGATTTGATATTTATATGATAGAATTTCTGGGTCAGTTATTCCAAACTTTTATTTTGATATTTAAAGGGGAGGTATGCCTATTTTAACTTTGTGGCAATCAAATGAAGACTATGGTGTTTGTAAAGTCCATCACCAAAACTTCATGCTCATGTAAGTAGCAGCATGCTGTAAAAGCAAAAAGAAGCTCTCGCCCAAACCCAACAACACTTGCAGATTAAGTGCAATAAAGATTGAAGTTTTTAATTGTATCCTTCTGTTGTCCCCATTGCCCAACAATCGGGAGGATTTCTCTCAAACAGTGGAAGAGATATATAGGTAGAACCAACTATTTCATTAGGTTGTAATGATGACCTGAGAATGATTTTCTGATGGGGCTGTAGAGAACCTGGTCTTTTGCAGAGTTGAATTGTTCTACAGAGGAACAGGAGCTTCTGTAGCTCCTTGATCATTGTGTGGTCAATACACTATGGGTTCTCTACCTCAGGATAAGTCTACCTTGATTCCAATGTGCTGCTTAGAATTTTTTAAGGCCAGTTTTGCATATTTTGTTCTTGCTTCTCTCTTACTTACCATGGCAAAAAATATTCAACATTACACGTAAATCTGAGCATGCATAGACCTAGAAGAACTCTGTATTGTGAAAATCACTGTTTTTAATATATCATCACATCAGAAATAATAGTTTTCTGATCACTATGAGTTACTCTGATATAAGTCAAGACAGATTTTTGTTGATTTATGTTGGTTTTGGTTTAGCTATGGTTTTGCAGGTTATAAAGTATGGTGAATTCAACAGGATGCCATGAAAAGAACTCGGCAAAGTATTCTTTTAGCTGTAATACTCTTACTTTCAGGGAGAACTGTCAAAATTACACAATACGTCCTGCAGACTCCCACAAAATCTGGCAAATTGCACCAAACAGACCTAGCTTTTTTTAGCTGGAAGCATTTTGCATTCAGTATCTGGAAAGTCTTACATTTGAGATGTGTGTGCATGTGTGCAACGAATATGAAACACAATGTAGGATTTATTCCCATGGAGAAAAAGTATTTAAAATTGATTAAGTGAATCTTTCCAGTTTTAAATATTTTTTTAAATCTTTATGTTTCTTTCATTAAAGTTCTTTCCCATTTAACAAAAAGAAACAGAACCCCAATTGATATGGAACTGGTAAGGAGCTTCAGAAAGGACATATTCTTTTCTCTGCACATGTACGTGCTGTCTTTGTAATCTTCATAAATTTGGATGCAATATGAATAGAGTATATAATTCTTTAACATCAAGCATTCCTTTCACTGCAATTGCAATGGATGTTCAGAATGTGCAGAAATTGCAGAATCAGATCTAGGTTTAAACTGACTATTATTTGAACCAACACATCCAGCATTCTGAGAATTATATTAAAATAATGAATACGTGTCCCACCTGTACATATTGAGAAAGAAAACAAAGGAAATAAAGTGAGTGGAGTGGATCAGAAATCCTCTTTGTGATAATAATGAGTTTGCAGAAATTGAACTTACCATATTTAAAGAAAAGCTGTCAGGATCAAATGGATAGAAAGGATAAGGAAGTTGAAGGTACCTTGGTTTGTTTGGAAGTGTATTTTGAAAGATACTGATGTTAAATTTTATTTAAAGAAAGTTTTTTAGCTGGAGCTCTGCAACATTTAATTTCATGGACTTGGATGGAATTCCTTATGTTATTTATGTCTGGAAACATAGTATGGTTCTAAATAATTTTTAATTTTAATACAGACTCAAAAGAGCTTGTCTGTATCAAAGAAAAATTGCTGCATTTGGTCTGAAAGCATAGCTGCACTTGTTCCCTTCCTTGTGAAGCTCCCTTGATTGCAGAACTTGTACAGCTGTAAACGGGAGCTGCTGTGCAGAAAGGCTGATCTTGAACCAGCTCAGTGGTATCACTTCAGCCCTCCAGTTACTTGATGTCCCAGAGGTGATGGCAATCAGCAGTGGGCTTTATGACACAGTTTGAAGGAACAGGCTAGTTCTTGAAGAGGCTTTAAGCAAAGTCAAGTTCAGTTCATATTCACACACATTTGCAGTCATACCATGATAAAATGAGCATGATTGGAAACAAAGCTGGTACTGTTGAAAGGACATTTGTTTTCAAAATACCAGCTCTGGAAAATACTGTCTGGGATTCTGCCATAGAGTTAGTAGTAACCAGTGACTGATTACAATTGAATTATTTTAATTTATAAAGTAACTAGATACACACGCTTATCTAATACATATACATTTATACATTTCAGGCAAAAGTTTTGAAGTATTGTGTGAGCTTCCTTCATATTTTAGATATTCTTGAGAAATATTTTCCATTTTAAATGTTCTGTTAAAACACAGACGTACATTTTATATGTCTATTTTTATTTTTAAAATATCTTGCTGTTTTTATAGAAAAAAATGTATATGTTGTATGATTTACAGGCTTGGAAAAAATAACATAGTCATAACTCTGTGGTTTTTGTGATGCATGAAGATCAGATTTTTTAATGTTGGTTAATGCTTTACTAATTAAAGTGTGCATGTTAATTAAAGCAGAGGCTAATGTTAATTACCTATATTAATGGAATCTCATGTAGCACCTGCCTGAAGCAATGGGTTCAATTTTCAAAATATCTCAATTAAGACTGAAACTTTTGATTTGCATCTAGTAGGGTTTCAATTAACTGCATTGCAAACTTAAATAACACACTTAAAGGGATAATATCACCAATCACATACAGCACAGTGGAATTGGACGGTTCAATTATTGACTACGGCTGTGAGAGCTTTCACAGTCGGTAGGTAAGTACTGTGGTATTGGCAAGTGATTATTGTCTAGGGCTGTCATCGCTTCTGTGGCTGTTGTAAGAGAGATGTTAAATTGCTGTACTTGGGCCGCACTGCAATTCCATTGTTGAGGGAGACAGAAATAGAATGATGTTTTCTCACATCCAGCATTTAATGGTGAAGATTCAGCTTGTTCCTTTGAAATAAATGACCACTGTTCCATGACATGGTAAGGCATTTTATCAAATGGGAAAACAGCATTTGTGATAAAGTGCACAATGTTGCAGGTTACTTCTCAGCCAAGCCATGAGATGTGATTGTATTCCCAATCTCTGTTTCAGCCACCACAGCATTACGTGTTGACATAGGAGCTTTTAATGAGCAGCTTCAGGAAGCGATTAACAAAGCACTAGAAATAGATGCAATCACGCTGATTGGAAATTCTACCTAAGCTCCATAAATAAGACCATAATGTCCTGCTACCATCCAACTTTCTAGGATAATTATTTCTGATAGCTCCAAGACTTGAACTTTTAATCTGAGCCTACTCCATTGAAATATTGATGGTTCAGTTACAAAGAAATCAAAATCCCCAAAAAGGCATGCTAACTTTTTATACTTTGGACACACAATTGAAGAATAAGTGTAGGGTTTTGTGGATGGATCCAAATTTTGTGTGTACATGTAATGCAAAAGTACCTCTAAGCATAATTCCTATGTGGCATCTGTGGAAACAGATACTACAAAGTCAGTTTTCATGCATGCTCAGCAAAGAGGAGCACAAGGTTACTATAATCTCTCACCTGTGCCTATCTATAACCTGCTAAAAATACCCTTAGGCTTTAGACCATTCCACTACATGGGTCCTGACTTCTCTGTTTAATAGATTGCCTGAGCCTCTTAATAAAATCTATAATATAACCTTCCATTGTAACACTCAGCCTTAGCGCCTCCATTTTAATTAATGCCATGACAAAACCAAAAAAATCCTCTCAGTATCAGTTAATCTGTTTAAGAAATTTGTGAGATTGTAATAAAACCTTTTTACCAAACTGCATTTAAAAAATATTTTCAAAAATATGTTAATAACCCCTGATTTACTAGTTTGTGATCTCTCTTAGGTCTAGATTAATCAGTGTATAAGGATTCTTGTTGCTATTTTCACTTCTATGGAGCATGTGTCCCACACCATTTTGTAAAGTCATTAGATGGTTTAGAACTCATGCTTATTTTTGTCTCAGAAAACAGATTACAGTTCACTGTAATCTGAGTTTCCAGAATTCCCATGTAGTAATATTTGACTTCTTTACCAGTTTAATGTAAAAATGTAATTATTGCCTTATTTATGGTTACTGGAAATGTGTATCTTTTCATTAAAGCTTTCCCTTGACATATTTTTTGTAGTAATTTAACTTCAGATTCGTTGAGTCACTATGCATCTTATTTTAACTGCAGAAAAGTCACATTTTCATGGGTCAGGTGTTAAACTAAAAAGATGCAGCAGATATGATTATTATACTGTGCTGTGTTATTGTCATCTCAGTTATACTTCCTAATGTTTGAAGAAAAAAAAATCTGTAAATGTATATTCACATGAACATTTGGGACACACATATGTCATCTTTGGACATCTAAAACTTCAGAAGGGTGATTTTGCTATTTTTCTATCTATTTCCTTTTAATTTTGAAACTGAAATGTTCATTTATATCCATTAAACATTTAAACAGCTGTCTAAACTTTAATAAAAAGAGCTAAATATCTACTCTTTGTTGAACTTTCAGTAACACAGAACTCTGTTATAATAAATCTTGTATCAATATGGCAATTTAAACTACATTCTAAATGAGAAATAATATAGAACCAAACAGGCAGAATCTCGTGTAATGGTCATGTCTTTGATGAAAATCTGTTGAAATCATTGTGTTTACGAGATTACTGAGATTAGGTCTCACTGGGTATTATCTTGCCCAAAGGCACTTAGCCAATTAATGCTATTGGAAAAAAATGAAAGCGATCCAACCTGAAGCTTTCTAAAAAGAATCTTTAACACTATTTACTTCTCCTGTGTAGGGACTATGATACAGCACTTCCAATATCTTGAGCATGCTTCATTTGGTTTTATATAGCTGGAGTGTTTTTCTAAGTATGAGAGAAAAAAAGTTTAATTCATTGTTTAAATTACAAAATAAAATTACTTAGAAAGCAAGAAATAATACTGAACAAGGAATGCTAGAGTATCATTTTATTAGAGAACAAGGAAGAAGGTAGCTATGAAAACTTGGATGGATTTATATTAATGGTGATTTGAAAGGCAGACCTGTAAAACTCTTATTCTTACATTTTGGCATTCACACTCCTCCTGGAATGTTTTCTTTATAAGTTAAGGGCTTGGATGCTTTAGCCAAATCAGCTGTGCAGGTTTGGGTCTGGAGTCATGACAAGCTTGTAACAGAGGCCTTGACAAAGAGTAAAGCTACAAGTACACAAAATGCAGTCTGTTATACTGCAGCATTTTCAACAAAAATGGAAAGAGAATGTTGGTTGAGTCACATTAGACATGGGCTAGGTAGAATGAGTGGTTTATTTTTTGAAGGGTTCACATAAGACCTGGTCGTACAGTTTTCCTCTGGAAAAATTCCATTATATTCTGTGAAAACCTTACCTAAATAAAGTAGCAAAGGACTTTGAGTAGTCGATATTTGCTTTACTTTTAAAGTAATTTTTGGAACTTTGATACATATATATAACATAGATGTGAATCAAAATCTACCTTAAACTGCTGAGAGAAAAGTTTTCCACTCTATTTTGTCTTGTTAAAGCTATAAAGTGTTATCACATGGGAATTGTTTTCAAATTAAGGTGTCTGACATGTTTCTGAAAAGGCAACATTCACCAAAAAGGGGCATATTTTATTGTTAGAAAAAGGCAGCTCTTTTCATGCCATTTTGGGCTTTAATTATTCTGCTACTTTGTTTTAGCCTTGAACAGTCTATCTACATGAGTGGATCTTATCTTAATATTTTATATGTCTATATAAACATACTATTAAAAAATAATTTTATCACATCTGGTTTTACTGCATCTTGCTGCATTTCTCTAGAGGCATACAGAATTTTTATTTTCAAGCAAATTTATATTAGTTACAGTCTCCAGCTGTTTTAGATATAGAATCATTTCCTGTTGGTACAGTTTCCAGGAGAATTCTCTTTTTTTCTTCTCAAAAGAATGAAAAATTTAATTTAACAAAGGCATCCTATAATTGCCTTTGTATCTATCAAGGTATCTAGCAATCTAAATATTTTATTTTATTTAAAACATCTGTCTACATAATATCATATGACTATACAAACCTATATCAGCCTTCTGAAAGACAGCTGCTGCCACTTTTATTTCATTTATAAGAGGCCAACAAAATTGCTCAAGATAAAGCCCGTCTGCCACTGAGTCATATATAAAAAAATTTTGCAAGATGAAAAATTGCTTGCATTTACAGTTCTTGTAAAACTAATCTAGGCCTTTTACAAATTTAGAAGCATCGTTTTTTGTTTTCCCTGTTCTCTTACCCTCACCCTGCCCCCTGCCCCCCCCGTCACTATGGAAATATAGGAGCTTTACATATACTTTTTTTATAAACTGGTTTTTTTGAGATTGAAGGCCCATTTCTTTTAAAGATGAAATGCAAACTACAGTCCTATCTTAATTGCCCACTTGTGGGATCTATTAATCTTCTGCTATCTTAATTTTCACAAACATTTGGTGTGCATTATATGGGTTAGAATTTTCATGCAGTTTTTTAGAAAATATATAGGGGAAGTGATAATGTCAATATAGATCTTTATCTGTTTTCTTCTGCTAAGCTTTATTTGCAGTTGTAAACTGTTCCTTTGTATGAAGAGACTCATACTGAAAAGAAAATATTTAATGGATAGTTTCAATATAGGCACAGCAGCTATCCTAGAAAAATAGACATAGGTATTTTAAAGTATGTCTAAATAAGACAAGTTTACCTTTTCCAAGGAAGTAATCAAAATATTCCTTTTTGGAGAACTAAGAGTATGAAAGGAAAATGTTTATGGTTCCCTACTGGCACACAGTTGTGATTGACAGGAAAAACCAACATGTATGCCACATGAGACATCTTGTTCAGGAACTTTCAGGAGGGTAGTAAATTGGTGTTGGCACAAACACAAAAAAAATAAAATGACTTGATTCAGCAGTTTTCAATTCTAAATCCCCAGGCTCAAAAGAAAGAAGTAAATATTCATCAAATGATCAAAATTTATATTGATTTTTATTCTGCATTAGCAGCTCAAAGTCAAGATTCTTGACAGGGTGGATGTCGGTTTGAATGATTCTCTTTGAAATAAGGATACAGGCACTGGGCTGAGTGCTACTGTGCATTCCTGAACCATAGGAAAAGACTATTAGAACCCTAGGAAGCTAAATTTTTTAAAGAATAGTATAAAAGCATGCTTGTTCTGTACTGTTTTGATAACTAAATTGTTGTTATTAGTATGTAAAGTGATTCCTGTTGTTCCTGCTTTACTCCATCCTTTCCATTATCATCTAAGGACAACTTTTTTACAATACTTCAAAGGAAATGGTACTTCATGTGCTACAGTAACGGAGTTAATATCAGTACTTCCCAAAAGAAGTGTGTTTTAGAGTGCTAGTCTGGCAGAGAAAAGGAAGCGAAGATTGTATCTGCACATTATACGTCTGTAATTTTGCGGTTTCTGCTAGGGAGTAAAGATCTGGGGGAGGGGATGAGAGAAGGATGATGGAAATCCAGGGAAGAAGAATGTGAGTGTGGATGCAGCACTGAAACACAAGTGTGATGACTGTGATTACCGAGCTGTGAGATTTAATGAGAAAGCCTGTATTAGAGTGAAGTAGAAAATCATAACCATCACCTCTAGACTATAGGAGTATAATTGGATCTCAGCCCCCAGTAAAAGTAAATAAGTAAGTTAGTGACATTTTTAACAAACTTAAATGTATTGAGAATAAGAGGGAAAGTTATCTCGATTACTGTACTATTGCAGTATACTTTAAGTTTCTCAGCTTGCACTAAAAAGAGATTCATTGTCATAAAATGAAACAAAATAGTGTGTTTTTTTGAGGGGTTTAAATAAGGAGCAAAGTGAGGCAGAAATACTGTAACTGCCGGAGTATTAACAAATTTCCCAAATGTCCTAGGTGCTTACAATTCAGTAAACATCTTTAACAGCATGAGTTTAAAGTTAAATTTTACAAATATTACGGGTAATTCTTTAATAGTATGCAAATTGCAATGAAGTCAGCAGCAGCAAAGCTGACCTCTAAGCAATACAGATATTTTATGTTTAAAACAGTTATCTTTTTACAGTTCCCTCTACCTCAGTAAGCGTCAGGTGCGTCAAGAGACTCCTCATCACAGGAGCATAAATAAACTCAAAGGAGCAGCAGCCTGTGCCTGATTTTTATACACAGCAAGGCAGTGTACACATCAACATATGATGCTATATGTTTTGTCATTGCTAGAATAATTACTAATATTTTTGCTAAAACTCATCTATATATATATGGATAGGGAAAGTAACGTAAAAGGAAAAATACTTAGTCTGCATTTCCCTGCTATTTTAAAATAAATTAATTGACATCAGTTGACATATCCTCCTTCAGAGTCTGACTATTCTTGCTTAATTGTGCAGTGGAGACAGAATAGTGTTAATATTGCACAATTTTATGTTATTAATAGTTCAGTATCTAAAAAGCTGATAAAAATTCCCAGAAATTTCTCCCTGTAGGAGGGAAAAATTGTGTAGTAAGAAAACATTCACATCTCTAGGGGTAACATAACATCAAATAGACTATCAAGGCATGGAAAGAATTTCCTTCAATTTCAGAACAAGTTAAATAAGCATTCAATGAGTGTCTTTGAGGAACACAGTGTAGGAGTTTTGACTTCAAAATGTTTGACACTATTGAACATCTCAAAATATTTGACTCAAAACATTGAATCAAAAGAAGATTTTAGGTCAAAACTTCTGCAATTTTGTGAGTTGATATGTCTAGGAAATTTTGGAACTTGTTATTAAGCACACACATATTTTTAATGATTAGGTTAATAAATATGTAGCATTTCTCAAGCATATAGAAGTTTCAAATGGATCTACTAGGGGAAAAAATAAGCTATTTTTGTACTACTAGTACAGCATGGTAAAATTGACAAGGAAAAGGCTGTAAAATTTTTATGTTAGCTCTGCCATGCCTTCCTGGGATGTTTTGCATCGTTTTGCATAGGAAGTATTGGTTTTGAGAAACTTACCTTTCCTTGGTATTTTTAAGTAGACATGTATGTGCCAATCTGCTGTGGGAGCAGAGGGAAGCAGAACGTGCACCAGCACTCTGGTATTTGTCTTGCACAAGTGTGCTGTCCTAAATCCTGAACGTGGGTAGCTTTAGCCTTAGGAGCATGGCCATTCTGAATGCCCAGCCCTACAAACTGAGCTAGGTGCATTGCTGGTCCGTGTGATTTGGTACAGGAGCCCTACAGAGGAGTGTGACTTTTAGATATATCAGTGCATTGGATGATAGTTAGACTCTTTAACCATCATTTTTTTAGGTCACTTCGTTGCTCTAGAAGTGCAAACACAAAAAAATGGTAGGAACACTAAGAACAGTGCAAATAATGGAGATTTTAATTAAGTTTATTATTTTAACACTTTCTGTGCATGACTGGTCTTTGCTCTTCTTGACTGCTTGAGGGTCCTGAGGCTGACCCAGAAAGATCTTCAATCTTCTTTATGTGCAACATATTTTTGTTTGGGCCTTCTATAACAATTTTTTCTCTTCCTGAGGAAACCAAGGTTGTGTTGATGAATTGCTAATTTAATAGGACAAATTTTAGGTTTGTAAGAATTGGACTGTTTGGGTTTACAGTTATTGTGGCATATGAAGAGGTGTCACTGTAGGAGACGGAAGGCATGTGGCACCTACAAAGAAATGCATTCTGTTATGTTGATGGGCTTGGCTGGATCTGCATCCTTGTTAATTTGTGTCTTCCACATGTCTTTAGCAAGCACCGTTGTGTCATCCCAGCCTTTCCACTGTCAGAGCAAGCCTATTCCCCACTGGCCCCCAATTATTAGATTCTCTGTCACTCTCTTTCTACAGGCTGGAGATGCAGACCTGCAGGACAAGAAAAGTAGAAAATGGTCCCAGCCTTTGTTCAATTTCCGTTCTCACAAGAACTTTTTTTCACCTGGCAATTTTGGGGATGCTATTGTCAGAAACTATTCAGTGTTAATTAACCTCTGGAGAGGTTAATTCTTTCATACATTTCTTCAATGCTTTTTGATATTTATGATGTATGGAACGTCTCTGGCTTTATAATTGAGATCTGTATAATGCACAGGGCATGCCATGCTCCTGTGTTTTCTTTAATGTTACCCTAGCTATCTAAAATTTCATTTTATGACTCCTGTTTATAGACCTAAAATTCATTGTGCTGTTACTTGAGCTCTACCTGGAGTTTAAGTACCTTGATATGTACAAATGTTGTTGTCTTGCATTTTGCTCATTCTGTGTGGAGGTTTCACATTGTCGTGATGGTTTTAGCACACTGAAAAGCAAAGCAATAACATTTTTCTTGATATAAAAACATTTCTGATATTTATGACAATAGAAACACTTAGCTAAGATTTTAACTGGTAACAAGCATGCCCTGATTAACAGAATTAATTTCCTGCATGATCAAAACACAGTGTGTCCTTTGTAATAGGACTCTCAAATATTCAGCTCGAAGTAAACGTATTTCATGATACAGGATTTTTTTAAAAATTTGATTCCTTTCTGAAGAGAGTGTGCAAGATGAAGAGTCACAGAAGCCAAAAGCAGGAAGGGCAACAGACTATGAAAGTATTCAATAGCAGCAAGGTTTCTGTTTTAATTATGCAGAGTAAGGGGGGATAAACAAATGCCTAAACTTAGGGTAGAAGCAGTCACTTTAAGTCCAAGAAGCCTAATGCTGCCAAATGATGGCCCAGTGATCTTAAAGGCATTTCCAACCTAAATGATCCTATTATTTTATTATACAATGCCTTTTAAAACAGTGGTATGACTTGAAGGCATTCCTTCTACTTTATATGTTTTCTTCAACAGAAGACTTGTTGGCTGGGTGTAGGGATGCCATGATGGATGATCAAATCCATCTGTATAGAGTTTTTGGACAAACTCTCACCTGCCAAAGAATGCTTTCTGTAATCTACATCTTCATGGAAGATATTTTGAGCCATATACTTCTCAAAATAATTTTATTCTGTAGCTGTATTGTGACAGAGCCAGGGTCTTTTTTTTTGTGTTCCATAATAAAGCCTTCTAATAAATACATGGACAAGTATTCAGCATACTGTGACAGAAAAAAATGCTTTAAGTATTTAAGCACATAAATGCTACTCTTATCAACTTAATCCTGGAAAGAAATTATTCTCAATTTTAAATCTCAAGACATTTCACCAGTTGCAGGTATACAGAGTGACAAGCCGGAATGTGCATCCTTTTAAAAAGTGATATCTGACTTTGCAGTTCTTTAAAATATACATATGGGTGAGTATTCTAAGTCTACGTGCTGCCTGGGGCCATCCAACCACCTCCTTGTTGGCATAACCTGGATTGTGTGCTTTAATTTCAGAGGCTGTTTTTATTCAGCTTAAGCTCAAATAATGGCAGAGGAATGAAATGTCTGTATTTCTTATGTAATTCTCACTAAGTACAGTGTAGTGTGGCAGAAATAAAGTCTCTCTATAGAACTGTAAAGAAAGGGTAATGCAAGACAGGATACTTTAATCATTTAAATTTAACTGAATGTATTATATATAATTTGTGTATCTAAAACACAGAATTGTTTGCTTACTGTAACATGGTTCATAACAAATCACGTGTGCTCCCTGGGAGACACTGTCTGAAGACACTTTCCTTTCAACACCAAATCAATGATATTTATTCTAGTACATTTCAAAAAAAAAAAAAATCTGCTGCAGCAAATCACTAGCTCTGAGTTCATATCTCCAATTTACATTGGTGTAAATATTGAGTCTCTTGTTTGACACATTATACAATATAACCTTTCAGTCTCCTTCCTTCTACAGTAAGAGTCATTACCTCTTGTCTTTCTCCACTTCAGAATGAGGTCATTTGAACATGTAGATCTAACAAGAAATGCAAT
This sequence comes from Chloebia gouldiae, assembly GCA_003676055.1. Classification (NCBI taxonomy): domain Eukaryota; kingdom Metazoa; phylum Chordata; class Aves; order Passeriformes; family Passeridae; genus Chloebia; species Chloebia gouldiae. Next base: position 21,011,281 of record QUSF01000004.1, on the reverse strand, counting down.
GTATTTTCATTGATTTGTATTGTCACTGATTACTCCTTCATGTTATATAGTGATCTATATAGTAAAGGACATTTTATATTGTCATGCAAAGCCAGTGTTAAGGAACAGATTTGTGCCCTGGGCTCTCCCAGTTTATTTATAAGTTCTTGGTTTTTAGAAAATGAACATTAGAAAATAGCCTTGAAATTATTTACCATTATTAATCAATCACTAGAACTGAGTATTAGGCACTTTTTTTCCCCAGACTATAGTATTTTCACAGTCTTGTTCAGAGACTGATTCCTACCAGCTCAGGAAAATGAGAGAATTTTGTAATTTTATTATTGGAAATATTTCAGTTTAATTTACAACTGAATATTTTAAACTTATTCCATCCTAGTAGGTAGAGAATCCCTACAAGTGTGTAACAAGACTGTCATCATCATCTTCATTGTCTTTTTATTGTAAAAATGATCACTTAGAAGAGGACCATGAAGTGAAAAACTACTGCTGAGTATAATTCCTCGCCATTTTTCCCTCTGTGTTCAATTTTTCACATATGCAGATATACTACATCCTCTGAAAAAAAAAGAAGGAACTGAATTTCAATTCTACGATGGGGCACTAGGAGTAAGTGAATGATTACCTCCCACCCAATTTCTATTAGCAATATTTGGGACTATGCATATCCCAGTAGATTTTTGAGGGTTTGATAGATATCTGTGTCCATACAGATGTGTCTGTTATAGAGATTGTTCTTTAAGTTTGTGGTATGTAATGAAAATTATATGTAGGGGAATCTGAAAATGCATACAATGCAGGTTTAAATATAAATCAAGCAGCTTTTCTGTATTTGATTTGGAATTTATAAAGATGTTACTTTATTCTCCCAGAATATTGCAAAACTAGTCATGCATTACCACTGAAGATTTTAAGTTGAAAATAAGCTGCAGTTGGTTTATTGCATATCTGTGCTATGTACTTTTTTTCTATATTGTTACTTGTACCTGTTAGCTCAGATTCTGTAAAATGTAGTTTTTTGAGACTTAAACTGATCAATACCTACTCAAGGTCTTCAAAGCCCCTTTGGATTTGCAGTTGATATCAGTATAACGGAGACCAAAAAAATGCTTCAGTATAACAGTGAGATAGATGAATACATAGAGAAGAGAAATCGGAGAGATCCATCTGAAACTCTGCGCTGTCCGAGTTTGAGTTGCTGTAATTGTTCACAAACGTTGATAGAAATTGGGTTTAAAAATAAAAATAGTTGATTTATAGAGAGATCATATTTCTGAAGTGACGGACCTGGATTGTATTCAGAATTCATAGGGCATGATGTTGATGGGGTTCATAATCCTTAGTACAAGAGGGCCTTATAGCTGCAAGGAAGAAATAGTGGATTCTTATTTATCCTTCTTCATATATTTACCTGCCCTTTACATCCTGCTTTTCCTTGCCCCCACTATTCTATTTAATAGTTCTTTTTCTTCTCCCATTTTCCATATTCATTATTGGATTGCCTACAAATATTTTTACAAGCGAACAGGGCATGACCAACCTGTGAAAAAGCTGCTGCCTTTATTTTTAACATTTTTTATTTTAAAATATAGAAGAAATTGTAGGATGGGGAATTAGAAAATACAAGGGGAAAAACTATCTAAATTATTTTGACAGTTTTGCTATTTAAGAAATAGCCTGTGTTCATACAATTGAGGGCTCAGTTTTGATTAAGATGTGTAATTTTCCAGATCATAGGCTACTCCCTCTTTTTGGAGTCTTGGGGTGGGCGGGGATAAGGAAGTTGTGTACACAATTTCAGAAACAGCCAAGAAGACTCTGAAACCTCTACCTAAACTCCAGCCAGAACTCATAGCTAAAAAAGTAGAAATTACTTTTCTTGATTTATAAACCTGTCCTGAAAATAAGGGAATTTTTGCTTCAAGTTTTCCACAAGATTTCTCCTCTAGGCTTAAAACACTCACAGATTTTAATTGATAGATCTAATAGTTTTAGAAATTTACTGGTCACTGACAACAGAGCTTTAGACTGAATGTGTCATGCCAACGTATATAACGGAAATTAAAATGATACAGTGAATTACTGCTTTGTGGTAAGAATAAATTAAAAGAACACATTCATAGCCTTATGTGCACAATGCAAAATACTCTGCTGAAAGACTATTCTCACTGGTGAAGAATTCTTCCAAAAAAGAAATTTTTTCAGAAATCTCTGTATACTGTGAAAGTGGACTGCTTATCAATTCAGATGAAAATGCTCTTGGGGATGGAAGGGGAACAGGAAGGTGATGAGTTTATTTGCTGCCTTGGTTGTTTGTGAGTTATAAAAATCGCAATTTTAATTATAGTTTCTGAGCAGAATAGTTTTATAGCTCTCTCAAACCTTAACATTTTACTCTAACTGGACAGTTCCAGCTAGTTTAGATAATGTTTCTTCACTGGTAACATTTGTGATTTAATTTTCCACTATTTTAAAATAGGTACAAAAGCGTTGAATTATATTTAAATACACAGTGAAAGACCTGCATGGGCTGGTCAAAATTTTTATCTTCTATCTCCGTGGAAAATTGCTAGCATTTTTTGTATTATTGGGGTTTTTTTTTTGCCTGTTGGTTTGTTTTTAAATTTCTCAAAAACATATTAAGATTTATTGAAAAGCATAACACTGTAAGAGGCAGCTGAGAGAGAAAGCTATAAAAGTTTGAATGAGAAGTTTTAAAAGGAAATGGAATTTCCAAATCACTTTACATTATTTTTCAGCAAAAAATATACCAAGGCAAGGCCTAAGCAAATATAGAAACTCTTATTACCACAGGCTTATAAAGACATTCCAGCCTTCTTTCAGACTTTCCCTGCTGACATTCTTCAGTGCCTGTTTCCCTTCACTTGCTTGCATTTTTCTTACATTTTACAGACTGCTCTTCTCTCTACCCCTTTCACTACTTCCCTTTATGACTTCTGTTTTTTCACAGATTGGTTATTCTGCTGTGCTGTCAGCAAACAAATTAACTCTTTACTTCCCTGCCTCCCACAGCAGAAAATACAGGAGAGTCCTTATACAAAATTTCCTCTGTGCCATTTGCATTTACTTGCCATAGCACCAAATAGTTAAACAGGCATTCCACTCCTGATGGAAATAGAAGTACGTAGTTACACAGAAGTAGTGATTTTTAAAGCATTATCAGAATTTGTAATGCGTTTTTCTTTCAATGAAGTATATTAAAAGAAAACAATGGCATATCGGCCCCAAAGTGCTTTTGAACTTACTCTACGTTCTGTTCTTTCTGCTGTTCCTAGGGGCAAGTGTGGCAAACAGCAGATTTTGTCCTTGTGTCATCTGGTTCTCTGAGCCCCAGAAGAATACTGATCACCACAGCTGCAATAAATAAAGTGTCTATTCAATAAGTTATGATGAGAAATATTATTTCACATTCTTCTGGACAGGCACAGTCTGATGGAAAACAGCACATCTCACTTATTGCCTTTTTCCTTGCAATTAAGTTTGCTGAGTAATCAGTCTGTGCCAGATACAGGAAAGGAGAATGTGAATAATGCCAATCTGCTTGAGTTTGTTTACAATTACTATTTAAAGGAAAAATATCTATAGCAATATGGCTTTCATTAATTATGAAGCGCAGACAGTGTGTTAACAACATAAATCTTGAAGCCTGTAAGAAATATAACTTTATGTATCTACCTGTTCTATCATAGTGCTTGATTTCTAATATCTTTTTTATTCATGTCCAGACATTTTTATGCAGCATTTGATTGGATATACATCTCATGGAATATATAACACATTCTCTAATAGAAACTTCAGTAGTTCATTTTTAGCATTTGGGATTATGCAGTAGTTCTCTGACTTAATGGTTCAGCTTTTTTCACTATCACATACAAGGAGAAAACTAATGGTATGAATAATTTGATAAAACAGTCCAAAAAATATTTGTTTTAAATGTATTCTCTCTGAATTATTTTTGTAATATTCTGCTTTGTTTTCCCTTCTTTGTTTTCTTTTTCTAGGCTGAGGTTCAGCTATGCTATCTGGAAGCACAAAGAGATGCTGTTGAACAGATGTCCTTAAAACTGTACAGTGAGCAGTACAACAGTAGTAGCAAGCGAAAGGAAGAGTTTGCTGATATGTCAAAAGTTCACACAGTGGGAAGTAATGGGTAGGGAACTATTCTTTTTGTTGTTTTATTCTCACTGATCTGTTTGGGGTTTTTTTTTGGTTTTTTTTTTTTTTTTTTTTTTACACGATATACTTTTTCTTACTACTAGTTAACTAGGATTTTTCTTCCTAGGCCAAGAGGCGGGGAAAATTGTTTCTATTGCTCTCTTTTTTAAATATATGGATGCAAAAATAATGGGTTCTGGATAATTTATCTGAATGATGGTTTGTTCATAGGAACGCCTAATATCTAATAGTAAACTGTTACCTGGATTTAAAAAAATTTAGTGTCCTTTTTCTTTAGGCTTTTCTCCTCTAGCAGCCTCATATTATTTGATTTCTTAACATCTTCCAATGAAGAATCTTGATAGTGAAATCGCATCTTTGTAAGACCTCTATAACCATTGTTCTCCTAGTTACTAAGAAATATGAATATGAAGCCATTCAATTGCAGTTCAAATATACAGGTTTTTGTACTTCAAGAAAGCATTTATTTTATCTGTTTTCCCTTTTTTAGACTATTTTTCCTTTACTTGTTTTTTCTTTTAGTTAATGTTAGCACATATATACACATGTATATCATATATAAAAGTGTGCATTCAAAAGCATTCTTTCTTAATATTTTAAACATATTAATCACTGGAATCTGCTCAAAGGAGTTCTTGCTTCCCTCTTTCACAATGAAGGAAACCTGTAGTTCTGGAAGAAGACTTTTTCTTTAAGGTATTTGGAAAACCATATCTTCTAACCACTAGTGTCCCAAAATGAACATAGAAAAACCTACTTGTGGGGTCATAATAGTGTAGACCAAAAGCAGGTTAAAGGACCCAACTAGTGCTCATTGTTTTGGGATGGCCTCATCCTGATAGAAGATTCCTTGTAACTGGCAAGTACTTTTCCCTGCAATTTCCTATGCAAGAAAAGTAATTGACAAAGGTGTTCTTGAGTTCTTTATCTCCAGAACTCACCTTTCAAATTGTTAACTCAATGTTCAGGTCTTGGAAACACAGTTTTATTAAATTACCAACTGTAAAGATAAATGAGCCTTGTAAACATCCCCTCTTATTATACAGAAAGATGACTGTTTTAGAAAAGTTGATGTGGGCTAATTATGTAGGATTACTGAGATCTTGATTACATATGCAGAAATCTGTCAGATTCTCAAACATGCCAGTGCAGCTAGTGGCAACCGTAAAAATAATTTGTTCAGAATTCGTGTGTATATGTATATAAATGTACACTGAGGACTACATGTTCAAGACCACCTTCTAATTTTGCAGCCATCACTGAATGTGAGCAAGGCTTAAGGTTGGAATATTGTGGAGGATGTAAGACACATCAACAGACACTTAATTTTCCTGAAGGGAGAGGATGTAAAGCTTTATGCTTCACAGAGAAATCCAGTTTGTAACTCTACGTACCATATGTGAAAATCAAATGTTTCTTAAATGTACTTATTTTCACTTTTAATTATATGCTTTGAACTGGAAATGGTCCTCTGCTACTATTTCAAACCTGTTTAGTGCTGTGGCCGCCTTTCTGGGCCATCTCAGGCCTTAGAGGCTCAACAGTGATTCCAGGAGCCAAAGGGCTGGAATCAGACCAGAATAATACCACTTATTCAGCCACTGTAGAAACTAGCAGGGACTAAAACTGGAAAACTTTTAGTTGAACCCGTCTGAAATGCTGTGTTGAAAAAAAATTGAAATTCCTTTCAGCTATTTAAAAATAAAATTGGTGCAACATTTCCTTACTGCCTAAAACCCATGGACAGAAATTCCACAGTAGCATGACCTAACTAGAGACAGAGATCTCTACAAAGGGACTGTTTGCGCAAATTAGGGTATCTGACCATTTGCTATAGTGGAAGTTTGACCTAGTAAAAAGAAGACTGTCTACAGAGAGAATAAGAGCTATTTTAAATGAAGATTTTTTTTATATGACATGTGTGTGTGTGTATGTGTGTGTGTAGGAGATTTGGGAGATGATTTTGTGCAGGAAGTAGCTAAACTGAGATAGGTAGGATAGTATTTGCAGAATAGCATGATTCTAGTGGGTGTGTAAGGACGTGAAGATTTCCTATAAAACAAAAATCTTGTTAAAACAGCAGTAGAGAAGGTTTTCATATATTATCATGAAAATGGCCAAAGTGATAGAGGAAAGAATGAGTATCCACTGCAGGAGAACACCAGCTAGCCAGGAGGTAAGAGGTACCTGAGAGTAGTTTAGGGCAGTGCAAAATGTTTAGGGCAGGTGCAAATTGGGCTGGAAATACTGTATCCCCTCCAAATGAGATGAGTGCATTCAGGTCCTATTGGGAGGTATGGACAGCACTATTGTACAGCATGAAAACCAGATCCTATGATCCTATTGTCAGTGGGTATTGGGCCTTCATACATGAGACCTTGAAAGAAATGCATTAGAGAGGGCTTTAAGTATGTGCCGGACATAGGGAAGTTTTAAAACTGTTAAGGTGATAACTCTGAGTTCTCCTACATCTCCCTAATAAAAACATCTGAAAAGAGTTCCAAAAAGTTATGACCCAGAAACTTGAAGGGACATTTTGTCTGGCTGAATTTTTTGGTAGGTGTACCAGTGTGTTTACAGTACTTCTAAATACCATGTGAGATATGCCATCAAAGAAATACTACAAACTGGAAGTGCATGTTTAACATGGGGAAAAAGGCTGATGGAAATAGCTTCACATTCCTTTTTATTTATTAATGCCACAGACGAACTGGTTTTCTCATGAGAAAGGTGCTCATGAATTTTCATTCAAAATAATAAATTGGTGTCCACATTTTAAGAAATATGTTTAGGGTTCAAGGGATTAGACATGCAACTCTGCATATCTGATTCCTGGTTTACCAAGACAAAATATACTTAATGTGATTTTATTTATTACATAGCTAATGGTTTTAGCTTATTAACCAACAAACTTCATCAAGGAAGCAGTTTTTACCTGCCCTTTTACTAATATTATAGCACTTTTGTTGGTAATGTTTGGGTACTTTTAATATTAATACTGGATTTTTTTTCTTTTTCGATAAACAGATGAACTGATTTATTCCTTTTTTAGTTTGGTGGATTCATATAATCAGCCAAAATTGGATCTTTTCTATGATAATTGCATCTTTGACATACATCAGTATTTCAGAAGTCATGCTTTCCCTGGTTCTGCCTGTGGCAATATAAAAGAAAGATCTGCTAAGCTCAGGAAAAGTAGATTCTGAAAAAAAAAGAAATATTAAATATACCCCAGAAGTACTGGCAGATACATTTCAATCTTGATGTCTCTCTAGTCCTACAATTTCTTGATTTTTCTGAATATCTTTTTAGCGGCTTAGTACTTGCATCCTCTTCCAAACAGTAATTTAATAGTGATCACTAAATTCATTCATTTAGATGCAAGACATTAATTTTTTAAAAATCTGTTTTTAAAAATATATATCAGAGATAGTCTAAAACCATTGAAAGTATTGCAAACATATTTAAAAAATATTGATGATGCTCTGTAGATTTCTCTATCTTCAGGCTCAGGCAAATAACTGCCATAGACAGTTGCTTAAAAACACGTCTAGATGACTTCACTCTACTTCAGAAAACAAAAACACCCAACAAAACCGAAACAAACAGACAAAAAAACCCCACAAAACCCCCTCAAAAACAAAAATAAAAAACCCCAAAAAAACCCCCAACCAATCAAAAGAAAAAAAAAAAGGGGAGAATAAGTATCTTATATAAACTATGGGGAAGAAAACCAAATCTCTTTTGTCTTGTATACTTTCCTGGGCTTTTTCCAGTGAATCCTGTATCTCTCACTCTTGGTTTTGGGTTGAGTTTCTGTTTAGAACATAATTTTGAAATCAAAATATTCAGCTGTTTACTAGTGCTTATCCATTTTTTATACAGGTCAAAGAAAAGTTTATTTCTGTTTCTTTAAAGGATTGGTTCATTTCAATACAAATAAATGGACAATTTGGACTGTAAGATGTGGATCTTTAGACACAAAGCAGATGTTTGGATCCTGCACGTCTCTTGCCTATTATAGAGAAATCCAAGTCCACCTCCTAATGAATTTTCCAAAGGCATCCCATGCCATTCTCCACATAAGCTTTGTTTCACATCATCTTCATATATTAATTCAGGATTTTCACTGGTGCAAACCATTCAAGTCAACTGAATTTGTATCAATTTTCAGGTTATGAAATCTAACATCTTCTGTTATAGAACATATGTTTTAATAACTGCCTGTCAATTTTATGTCTTTGAATAATATTGGGATAAGATGGAAGAGAACAAAAGGAGCAGTAGGTACTGAAGATGCAGAATGGTAATACTGTTTTCCAAGGAAGGGGTAAAGATTCAGTAACACTGCCAAATATACAGTACAAAATGGATTGTAGTGTTCTTTTAGTTTCCAAATGATATCTGGGTCAAATAACTTCTGAAACAGGAAAAAAGCCCTGAACTCCAAGTGAGACTTATATTTCAGTAATAGTAACGTGACCTTTTGTGCATGCTCTTCTTTATGGTAACACTGCTTACCTTCTCAGGGCAGCAAGCAGTTTTAAGTAAGTGCACCTCATAAATTATTGAGTAAAAGTATACTAAGTACAGTGGATTAAACTAGAGGGTTACTTCAGAAGCAGAAATCAGTGCTTGTGCGTTATACAATACTTTCTTTGTTGTCAGTTCATTGAAAATAATACTACAGAAGGCAAATGTTTTCTTCTCTCTTGCCTGCTTTCTTGAGCAAAGACAGTTCTACTTGTCACAACTTTATCTGTAAGCTTTCAAAATTACCATACACGTGGTACTCTAATTAATAACAAATAAAACTGCAATAGTATTAATGACATTAAAAGCGTGTTTAGTTTATTGTTTCTCTGTTGAAACACTGCTCATTTTTTTAATGGAGTTGTTTAAAAAGTTCTTAATAATTGGAGAAATTAGCTTTAGTGGAACATGCACTATTCTTTGATCAGTATGGGAGTTTTTTGATACTACTGGCAAGGCTTTTGTTAATTCCAATTTTGCAAATTTGAAGATCCCTTTTCAAGAGGTATCTATTTGACGAATGTGCAGTTTTTCAGCATGTACTTTCTGTCTTGTATCACAGTGTTTTAGAAGAATCTATGCTTTACTTATTCACTAGGCTTTCAATAGAGAATCACATTAATCCTTTTAAGCTCCTTATTCTAATGATTTATTTTGTTGAAAACCGTAGTGATCCTCCTTTGAATTTTAATGATTGCTGGCTATTCAAGGATTCATTGTTTTGACTTCCTGTCCTTACCTTTGTTTCTTACATGTCTGTAGGGAACACCTGTCTAATACTGTATCTGGCCTTAGTTCTCACTGGCTTACCATATTCACTCAAGCCTATCTTTAGGCGTTAAGTTGAAATGCTAGCTACTCATCCATGAAAATAAATGTAGGATATTTACAAAGGTAGGCAGATAGACAGCAGAGGGATGGCTGAATGGATTGAGTAATCTTTTGATCTAAATGTTATTTTCATTTGAATTATATCAAGGTGATTGTTGCAAAATTTGCTCAATATGAAGCCAGTACTGTAAAAATAATTAAACAACATCTATAGGGGATTTATATTTCAAAATTTTTGAAACAAATGCAGTATGCCAACAGTTGTCAGGATTTGGTATCAGCTGCTGAATTTAGGTCATGACACTGGCTTAAATTGGATTTCAGTTTTCATTTTCATCCACACTGTATAAATACAGAATGTCTCTTTAGAAATATAACTTGGAACATCATGAGTTTTCAAGAATATATTATTCTAATACAAGATTTTAACAACTACATAGTATTATGCATAATACATTTTGTTCCTTATCTACAGCCTTTTGGACTTTGATTCAGAATACCAGGAGCTCTGGGATTGGCTGATTGACATGGAATCCATTGTGATGGACAGCCATGACCTGATGATGTCAGAGGAGCAGCAGCAGCATCTTTACAAGGTTAGCACTCCCGTTACTGCCTTTACCTAGCTCTAGAAGATCTGATTAGCTTGACAAGTCTTTCTCTCACAGGATATCGCTGCGTTCATTGTATGTATCATGGTGTCTATTAGAATTCTCTTCCCTGTCCCCAACCTCATTTCCATCCCCTGTGCACTGACAGGCTGCACCGACATCATAATTGCAAGAAAGTTCCCTTTATCACATTCTATTTGGTGTAATTCTATAGAAGGACAAAGATTTGTCTTCAAGATGAATAGAAATAAATGAAACTGCATTAATAAATAGACTGAAACAAAATGAAGGAAAAAAATGAAATGGGAACTTTTAACAAAATGTGTTTTGATTGGAGCTTTCAGCTGGATTTTTATCCACCTTTCAGACCTCATCTGGGAAGAAAGACATTTGCCTTGATTTTGGTTTGCTGCCAGGATACAGGACTCTTCCAATTTAGTTTTTATTAGTTATAAATAAAGTAGACATTGTCATGTTAAGTCTTCACACTTGCTTGTGATTTGAGCAACATGATTTTGAACTTGTAGGGTGAAGCTATAGGGTCTAATTCTAGCATATATATATATGTACATATATGTGTGTATATATGTCTGTGTGTATGTATATGTTTATGTACATACATGCATACAGAAACGTATGGTTTCTTTTATTTGCCATAGCAGCCTTAAGCCAAAAAGATTTATCATTTCTTTTAGATAGATAATACTTGTAAGAACTTCCTCAAATTGTGTGACTTGATCCTAAAATTGATTCAGGCTTCACCATGTGTCTGATGAGCTATGGGTCTGAGGGGTGGGGGGTGGGGGGGGAAGGAGGGGCTTTTGATAGAAATATCAGGCTGCAGTAAATCTTCCTCATTTAGGCAATTTTTATTGGAGTAATTCTGACAGTTGTCATCCTTGAATTGCTTTGAGCATATGGCATATTTCAAAGACCAGATTGTGAATCATAAAAAATAAAATTAATAACTAACCACAGAATCAGCAACACTATAATGACAAGAAACAACTACCCTCTAGCTTTTTTTTTATTTCTTATCAAATAAATGGTATATTCAAGGTCAAATAGAAGTTGTTCTCTTTCTTCTATGATTGCATGATTTGATAATTTCTTAAATACAATTATTTCTTTTCTTGCTTTGGCATCCTATTTTCTTGATAGTCTCCTTGAATTTTATTCTTTCTTATTTTTAGTTATTCTATTTAAAATACCCAGTAAGAAGGGGTTGTCATGTGAGTTAGAATATGTTTATAAATGCAAATATAGTTTGGATCCAAACTATAGTCTGCAAGTTTCATTCACTGGCCTTGTCAATTGCTTTGACAATTATTTTTTATTTTAGCTATTGTCTTTTCCTTTTTTTCTTAATGTTGTAAGTAATTCATCAGACGTAATCACACATTAACATACCTGGCCTTGGCCAGGCTCAGAAATAAACAAGTCAGAAATGAGTAAAGATTTTCCTGTGAGTCTAAAATAAGGTGTTTTGGTATCTGTATAAAGCCAGCTTGTATCATGACTAATTTAACTGCTAGTTTTTGTCCTATACTAAAAAAAAATAAATTGATAAACGTAAATTTTAAGGTAGCAATCCATCTATCAATATGAGAAGGAACAAAGATTAAGCAGCCAGTTCAAGTATTTTAGATCCTATTTAGTATACTTCCCTTTCTTATTTCCAAATGTAACCCCTAAGAATAATTATAGATGGTAAGGCTGAGATAATAGTGCATGATGAGAAGAGTAAAAAAGGGCAACAATTTAATAACATGTGCAGTATAATATGGTGGAAAATGGGTAATATTATATATGCAAAATGGGAATAGTTTCTTAATATTACGAAATTCTGAACTGTGATAAGCATGACACTTCTGAAAGCAGAAAGTTTGTATGATAGAGTAGCTGAGTCTGCAGCCTGTGCAGCAGAGACAAACCAGCACTGATTCCAAAGAACAGGCAACTTATTTGTCCTGCAATTTCTGCTAGGAAGTCAAAGGCTACTGTACCAGATTTAAGAGCCCTCATCTCAAAACTGCTACAAATCCACTTGAACAAAGGTAGAAATACACTCCTTGCCCTCCTGCAGTGACTATTCACTGCATTTACCTTTCTAGTAAGAGCAGAAAGCAAATTTTTAAGGACTGAACAAACGCCTTAACTAGAAGTGTGGAGTTTGCACAGAGATTACTGAGAAGCGTCCATGAAGCAGGAGAAATACTTGAGGTAATGCAAAAATCTTAAGCGCCTTGCATTTAGAACAATTATTATTTCAAACAAACAAAACAAAACAAAAAACAACAACAACAAAACCCCAACACAACGAACATCCTCTCAAAGTGTTGAAAGCCCAATAATTTCAGACATTTAAAAGTACACAAAGGATAACATTAGCTAATGGAATTGAGGGAACAATTCTGCACTAGCAAAGAAAAGATCAGATAAATCACTAGGTCTTTACTATCCCTAATTTTAGAGATTTTGTGACAATGAATCATGTCCTCCAAAGAAGTATTAATAGTTTTATAAAACTAGCCTAGTAAACCTCTCTTCTAATCAGTGGTGACACCCATTTTATTTTAGAGTCATGAATGGTCGAGTGCTCGTGAGAACTGCCTGCACTTCCCAGAGAGTGGCTGTTCTGGTCCGCAGGGACAGAAAGCCAGGCAGCTGTTATAGCCAGAGTTCCTCAATGATGTGGGGTGTTACGAAAACACAGGTCATGCTTCGGTTTCTCTTTATCAATTACAGCTTCAAATGTGAACCTGCTAATTGCATTCTCTGCATCTTCGTGGGTTCTCCTAAAACCACAGATCTCTCTTCTCAGTCGCTGAGCTGACAAGTAATTGCAGCTCAGAGCCAGCTCAGCAAGCAGCCCCTGCCAGGGAACCTGCTGTGGTATCACTATTACCAACAGTAATCATTGCCCCTAAGGAGTCTATGAATGGGAAGGAGCAATGATGAAACAGGTAATTCAGAAGGGGCAAGCATACATTAAAGCAGCATAACACAATATATAAATGCTAATATTGTATATAGGAAAGTGAAATATATTTTCATGGTTAGAGTATTTTTACAGTATCTATTTGCATACACAATATCTACTTAAGTCAACTCTAAGCTTTTTTTTTCCTGATATTCTAATTTTTCTTTTTTTCTAATATTTCTAATATTCCAGGAAGTTCATAGTTTTTTTTTACCAGGATCCCTATTATCTCTCTTTAACTAGGTTTTATTTTGCCCTTATAATAGAAACAACATACCCATATTTTTTATAATACTGAATATGAATATACTACTTTCTCTAGACTTCCTAGATTTCAGTTCACAGATTTAAAAGAGAACATAGACCTAAATGATTCTGCTTTATAGCCCTAAAATAGCTAATGATATTGAAAATCAGCTAGTGTTTGATACAATGGCAGTAACAGAATGAATTGATGACAGTTTATTTTTCCTCTAATGCTTTATCTATTAATTAAGAAAAAAACGAAAAGGAACATTTCCATGTTTTGGATTCTTACTTCTTTGTACTTCTATAACAGCTCAGTTTGATGCCAAATGTATCATGTTTATTTCATTTTAATCTACTGCATGTGAGCCTGATCTTATAAGCTCTAAGTACACAGAACTTGCATTGACTTTAGCTGTATTCATATGCTGTTACTGGAGGATCAAACCCAAAGAATTTAAACTCTTCTAATTAGCCCTTTAGTAGGAACTTGAGTGATTCTGTACCTTGAATGTTCAAAAATGAAGCAAATCAGTATTTACGAGAACTGTCAAGATTAGAAGTAAGTATACTAGCAGAAAAGTTAATGATAATTCTTTCCATTTTCCTCTGAAGATTAATTGCAAAACTTAATTGTGTTAGATTAAAACCCTATTTAAATAAGTACAGTATGATTGTTAAAATCGTTAGTATGTTCAGAACAAAATTAACCAAGCATTTGAAAATATCAAATAAAATAAATATTTTTTTTTCTGATTACAAGCAGTGTATGGTGGTTGCAATGCAAACTGCATAAGTCATAAGTCTTTAACTAGTAATTCTTCAGCAATGATTATGATAGATGGGAAAAAGATCCATATGTAGTAGTGCAAAGATTTTGAAAGCATTTAGTTGGTACAGCTTTTGAACAGGTTAACTGCTGAGCTCTTTCATCAAGGGGAAGTGGTCCACTGTATTAAATAACACAAAAATGTACATTATAAACTAAGGATATATTTCAAAAAAAGATGAGGGGGAAAAAAAAATCTCCCAGCAGTTTTTGTTTCCCTGCTGGAAGCTCTATCCCTGCTTGGAAGGTGCAGTTAATTTCCTCCTCTGGGTGTGCTGCTGCTCCATTGTGCCTTTCTCGCTGGCTCAGTGTGCTGTGGCCCGGAGTGGATCAAACAAACCGTGGTGAAAGTTTCCCTCATTTGCATCACTTCTAGACAGCCCTGTCGTACTCTTTGCTGACAGGAAATCACTGTCTTTGTCACCTTTTTTCAGTGATCTCCTTTTGGCAGAGATTGGCCATGTGACCAGGATTAATCACAACAACAGTTCTGGCTCAGAACTCAATGACATGTTTTCCTCAGCACTTCAATAATGGTGTAGAGGAGTCAGTAGGAAATGACTACATTAATTTCAGAGTGAAAAGATAATTAACACTTAAGGACTAGTGCTATAACCTATGGAGCTATTATTCAAATTAAAACTAATTTATTGCAAACTTGTGAAAAAAAAAAAAACCCACAAAAAACTGTTCTTAAATGCAACTGTTAAAATAATCTTGCAAGAGTCCCTGAGTTTAAAAAGAAGCACAAACTATATTTAACGTGGTAATATAAATACATAAAGACTTCAACATTTGAAACTGGAGGCTAAAGTATGTAAAGTGCTTACTTAGATGATATGAATAGGATACTGGCAAACAAAAGCAGCAGTGTGCTCCTAGAATGCTGTGCTTCAAGGAGTTTCCTTGGCAACAGAAATGCAGTTCCAAAAGTAGACAGAACTTTCCTCAGAAAACATACTATTAATAACAACCTTCCGGAACAACTTGGAACAATTTGACTACTTGGCAATAAAATGCCAAGTGTTCTGCAAATTAATCTAACACATAAGAGTTATATGTTTCTCTTGCCCATAATTCTCCTGAACTGGGGGCCTGAGTTCGCTGCTGTTAGAGGATACAAATGTGCAAAGCAGTTCCAAATGCTGCACAAACAGAGAGACAGCTCAAATAGCAGCAGCCTATAAGGATCAATTAATGTTCTTCGTATCATTTTAACTTGTAAACCGGATTAATTTAATTGGATTACTTTGTTCCATTTAAAGCAAGTTCTGCGTACCTACTGAAGCTGCATTGCAGTTCAGTCTTTATTTCAAGTAGATTTTCCATATTAAAAAACTTATTAAAAGATTAACAGCCTGCAGTGTGATATATTTGAACAATATGCTTAGGGGATTGGCTATAAACTATAAAATGTGAAGATATTTGCTGCTTAGCTGCATATTCTGCTCAGTCCAGGGTGCTTTCTGTCTGTCTGGTAACCCATCAGTGTCTGCATAGAGTTGCTAAAACAGTTTTAGTCAGAAGAAAATGGTTGTCAGTTTAGAGGAAGCTCTCAGCACACTTCAGGATTGAGTCCCTAGTAGGGAGTAACTACAAATCTGCTATGCATGCAGTATTTTCAGGCATGTCATCATTTCTGCATGAGCCAAAAGAATAAACTAATTTCAGTTTTGCCTTGCCAATAGGAATCATTAGAATTCCACTAAAGGCCATAAGTTTACTAGACAGGAAAAGTAGGTTGTGCTAGTATCTCGACTTTTCCTGAATTCTGAGCTCTAAAGGTTAAAAGTAATCAATATCTCATTGTGCAGCCTGATAATAAGTAATAACCATGATGTTAAAATCTAAATGACTGCAGATAGCGCTTAGGTGTGTTGACCCATTTGGAAGGGCTTTTTAATTGCAATCAGAATAGTCATTATAGTTTGCTAATCAACTTTTAGGCTACCTTGCAAAAATCACCACCTTTATGAAAAATTACTTTAATCCTATTAGCAAATTATGTCCCAAAGTGAAAGCTTTTATTTTATCTGACAAAGTATACATTAAAAAAAAAAAAAAAAAGAAAGGAAGGATTGCTCTGCTAAATAATGTCCATAGAGATACTCATTAAAAATAGCATGTTTATTACTTAGAAAATACTATGTCTGTACATACGTCTACATACATGGATTGATACCTGTCTCAGTGGAAATTAATTTTTACTTCTTACACTGTAGTATGTTTTTAACTGTCATGTATTTTAAAACGACTTTGCACAAAACTACCTTCAGTTACTTTTCTTCACAAAGTTCAGTAATTTTCATGTGCTAAGATGGATTTTTTTTCCCCCAGCAGATTAAGAATCTCTGTGACTTTCTACACTAGGTAGGGAAATCATGCTTTTATGAGAGGTCTCAAAAATGCATGATATACCAAATAGCAGTAAAAGTCTGACTGCTATTACTATGTTAACTAAATGAGTTCAGGACCTGACACAGCAAAGTTTCCCACTCTCTTATTACAAGGTGTGACGAAATTGGTTACATTTTTCTGCACAAGTATTTTCACTTCAGTTGCACTGGGGAACAGAGTAAAAATTCCTTTCTGACCCATCCTATAACAGCTAGTTCATTCTTCAGTGGTTCATATGTTCATGTAATAGGATTAAATTCCTTGCTAATTCTGCTAAATTTTGTATTTTTCAAAGCAGAAAATATAAATATTGTTGGGAAAATTCTTACTTAAAGCAGAGAAATGTTAAGTTTTAATGTCTTATATAATTGCAATAGGAAAATACTGATTGCCACATCTACAGAATTAAAACATCTAGAAATTGAATAAAAAAAGAATGAAAAATAGTTTTACATTTTCTTTGTCACTTTCACAATATATTTCAAATGTAAACATGCATTTTTTACAGACAGTGTTGTAACTTCTGCAGAGCAGACTCTCTGTATTTCTGCAAGAAGTGGCTTCATGCATTTCCCAAGAGTAAGTGGGTTTCTCCCACTTCCCAGCATGATGTTGACGATGAACTTCACATTGTAGCAATGCAGTATTTACTGAGCTTGTAGCAAAAACCAGCACAGCTTTTTGGAGATTAAAGCAGTGTGTCTAGCATGAAAGAGGCATTTAACTTCAAACAAAAGTAAATGTGTACCACATAGCTGTCATCACCATTCCTTACTACAGCTGCAAAACGTGGACAATTTACAGTCATCACGTCAAGCATCTTAGTCAACTCCACATGCGCTGTGTTTGTGTCCTTGCTGCTATAAAATAGCAAGATAAGGTCCTAAGCAGTGAGACCTTAAAGCTGCCTTCCGCTGGACTCTCCAGTTAATAAATTGAAATAAGATAAAATGAGGAATGTTAATAATACAATGACAACATGATTTTTGAAGTTGTGTGTGGACATGATACTGGGTTTTTTTTAGCAGCTTGGTGTATCCATTTGTTTTAAAGCTGTGAAGATAAAAATATCATGCGCAAAAATTATAGGTGGCAATAGTATTATTACTCAATACCTCAAGTTAATTGTCAGTTTTTAATGCACTTCCCTATTTTTCCACATCATAGTCCAGGAGAAAATATATTTTTTTTTAAACTCATAGGAACTACATGATTTATCCATGTTGTTTTGCTTCATAAACATAATACAGGAACTACTATTTTCTTTCCAAATTACTCTTCATCAGTATACCTCAAAAATAATCAATACTGTAATATTTCTTTTATAAAAATAAACAAAAAACAAATGACCACAGAATAGCTTTTTGGCAGGTTTTCTATATGAAACCCAAATTCACTAAGTCTCCATAAACTTTCAGTGGCAATATATACAATGAATTTATGTCTAAATGATAAAAAATAAGTTGCAGTGAAGTGTACCAGTTTATAATCTCCTGAATTTTTATTTGTATACATATTGTATTTTTATTTTTATAAATATATATGGTATACTGTATTTATATATTGAAAATATGTAAAATATCAATATAAATTATTTATGTGTATATATTTGAAACCTTTTTACATACTTAAGGTTGGGTGATATTTTTACTTTGTGCATAAACACTTTTAATATATTGTACTGAAATAGCTACAGCACTTTGTCTAAATTTCTCCTTCTAACAAGTAAAAATAAGCAATCGCTGTAATTTAATTCATAATTTTTACAGTTGTGGCTGCGTCAGGTCCAGTGGGGACTTAGGGCAGGCTGTGGCCTGCTCCTGTGGCCAGTGTGAAATACTTGTGGTTGTGTTGTGGTTGTGGGTGCTGTTGTATTGCAGAAAACATGGTTGCTATAGAATCACAGAGATCATGAAGCCGTAAATGTCAAAGTTGGCTTTGTGAAGAGATGCTTTTGGGGAGAAAGAGCTGTAGAACCCTTCCCATCCTTTTGTTCTGGAACAACAGGTGCTCTTACAGATGTGAAGGACATGTGCCAGCTGTGGCAGAAGCTGCAGGGAAAACTGTGGAGAGGTTGTCATTTCCCCAGTAATACACTGAGACAAGGAGTCGTAGTTTAACTACTATGGGAGCAAAGCAGACCAGCCCCTATCATGAGGAATTTTCTCTAAGGGGTAATTCAGAGCAGAAGCTTGTTAAGTACTCTGAAATATTTTCAGGAAAACCCTTTTCTCTCTTACCTCTTTCTCCACTGGTTGGATAAAGAGGCTATGATCAGACTCTCTAAATTTACCCCCCACTCATTCTGGTATCATAAAAAGAGTGTATTTTTTGTACTACTATATAATGTTTATGCAGTACTCCAGTTTTAAACTCATTTGTGAAACATCCAGATTTTGGCAGATATTGCTCTAGAGTTTGATTATTTCTGCATTACCCATTGCTTTTTCTCAAAAATAGGCTACTATAGATATATAATTTTTCTGCTGGTAACTTTTTAAAGATGTACATGTATTGAGACTAACATGCTTATTTTTTTATGGTCTTCATCCAGACATATTCTACTGTGTCTACTACTTAGATGGACGAACAAGCATTCCTAAGAACTCTAAGCTTGTTATCATGCATTGAAAGATGAATTAAACACCATCAGAGGTCAGAAGTGGACAGTCATGTGATGACATTTTGTTGTCTAAAAATTTTCATTGCTATTATTTTAGTTTTTAAGCAAGAGTATCTAATTTTTACCCTCTAAGAAGAACTGGTCAGAGGAATACAAATAATGAAAAGTAAATTAAAAGCTATAAAAAGTTTTCTTAACCAAAACCAGAAACAAAAAAAGAGGCTATGGTAAGGTGCCAGGAACTAGAGCAACCACGTGTAACTGTAGACATGAAACATTTCTTAATTGTATCTCTTTGCCAGGATCACTTGTGAAATACACAGTTCCCATTCAGAGGGAAGACGTTAAGGTAAAACCAATCTAATATATGTCTCCATACAGCGGGAGAAGTATCCAGAGAAGTGCCAGAACAGAAAGAGCAGAACACATACACAGATGTAAGTTGAAAGAAACCATGAAGCAGGGCAGATGCAGACTGGCTGAAAATGTTGGCATTTCAGTGCAATATATGTAATGTAACAGGCAACAGAAAAAGTAGAAATAGAAATGATCTTGACAAAAAAGAAGCAGACTCTTTTTGAATATCACAGTTACCTTTGAAATTAAAATATAGTGTCTGAAACCATTGAGAATTTAAGGTTTTAATGAAGCAGTAGATATTTGTAATGTGGCTTAAGCAAATCTAAAGAATCTTAGTGTTCTAGCAATGCAGAAGGCTGCCAGGCATTCAATTGCTATATTTGCAACTATGCTATTAGATCAATGACTAATTTGATACCAGCTGGATTATAGAGTCAGCTGCAGAGCAACACTGATAAGGAGCAAAATTAGACTGGAAAGATGCAACCAAGCGCTCCAGATGGGCAATGAAATCATGATGAAACCAGTGAATAAGTGCAGTCAATCAACAAACAACCCCTGAAATAAGAAATGCCATCTCTTAAAGTTTACTACAGTTGTTTTAGAAGAATTCTACTCACCCAAGCTCTGGTTTCAATTGAAAGACAATAATCAAAGCTGTACCTGAAAGAAATAACAAAGTCACTGTGATTGCTCCCTGGCACTCTAGCTGAATATAACATATCTGAAGAAGATGAGCACTTACATGTAAAATTTAAAATCCCCCAAATCACCCTAGAGAGAAGCAAAAGGGAATTCTGTTAGTCTAGTAAAACTTTTGGAAAATGCAATGTGGCAAAGACAAGACTCTGACCCCACAGAATGTGTGGATAAAACATTTGCTAATGGGCAGAAAATCTTGGTATAAACTGATTCCAAAATGCTTGTACAAAATGCCAAAAACATGGGATATTTTACAATATTTTTTTTCAGGTCAACAGTGCTCACCATGGTGTCAAAAACATGTTTTGGAACAGCAGAGCAGGCTTCTGTTGTGTGTTTTGTCAGGTATCTGTAGGCTTTTATGCTCATCATTCTGAGTTTCTAGGGGTATTCTAGTGTAACATGGACCTGACACTCTTCCTTTAGTGAGTAGCTGTTGTCAGTCTAAGCATAGGAAACAGAAATGTCAAATAGGAGGAGGGAATCCATAAACAATCCTTAAATGGAACCTGGACAGGAATATTAATCTAAATGCAGAAAACATGAAAGAATGTGAGTAATTTGTGGGGGCCACATGTTGATTTTTGAGGGACTTTGATGTTGGCCAGGAGAAAGTAGGAGTAGTCCAGGAAAACAAGCAGAGCAGCTGATGGACAATTCTGTCTTTAACAGACATGAACCAACACTTTTATAATTTTTTTGCACACTTGGCAAAAGCCTGTGGATTTTTGCTATGGTCAATAAAAAGTGATGAATAAAAAGGGTTAATGACCAAGAAAAAATAAAAAAGAGGAGGGGGGAAGGAAAAGAGGGGTCAGCAATGCAGCAAGATACTAGTCATTTAATAGTACAATTATTTCAAGGAACTGGGCATTAGGAGAATCTCCTAATGATATAGAGCTCCTTTAGCAGTTCCTCTATAATTTTTCCTGGCACCATAGCAGAAGTAGTGAATGAGTGTGGGATAAGTTGGAATTAAAGTGGATTCCTTACAACTGAGACCCTCAGAGAGCTCTGGTTTCTAAAATCTGTGAAACTAGAAATTTCTGTCTCGCCTGGAAGCAGCAGCACAACTTCTCCTTTCTCATGCACATTGTGCTTGTCTTCCAGGAGAAGTAATTCCCCATGAGTTACCTGGTGGGCAATAGCTCACCTTTGAGACACCACCAACTGCCTTCAGCTGCAGGCAGACCCACATCCCACCTCTTTGTTTTTTTGTCAATTCAAGTTCTGAATTTATCTCTATAAATCAATGACCAATACTAAGTCCTCCGTAAAATTAGATTAACATAGTCAGGAATCTAGCATAGATGGAAAGAGAGGAGTATATAACTATTTAAAGAAGAGTGTTTTCATTAGTTCAGTTGTGTGTGTATATATATATATATATGTATTTAGCACAAATGCTAAATATATGAGCTTTGCTATTCCTGGCACATTTCAAAGTTACTCAGAGTATTAAATATTGAGCAATAAAATGTGCATTTAATGGAAACATTTCTGTTTGGTTCATATTAATTAAATTTAACTCTTCCTGTGTGAAGCCAGATTAAAAGAGATGTTGAATATTGCTGTCCAATTGCAACAAGAAACAGCAAACATTGCCTGCTTTAGGGCTATATGGGAGGAGTTTTTTTGCATCTCTTCTAAAAGCTGTGTGTGCCACAAGCTGTATGTTGACTGAAGAACAGGGTATTTATTCTCTCTGTGAATTAATCATTTTCATAGACAATGCTTTTTACTGCCATGGAAATCTTGCCTTTGGTGCTGAGGTATGCTCTAATGGTAGCTGAAATATTCTGATTTGCCCCTGTATGCTTAAATAGTGAGGAAAAATATTTCCTGCATTTTACCCAAGTGAATTCAAGCCAGAAAATTAATCTTCTACCATTTTCCTGTTTCCTTCCCTTCAAGTCAGTCAGTAGAAATATACTACTATAATAACTTGCACACCATTCAAAAACTGTTATGTTTATTTGTGCCTGAATGTGTCATGAACAGCTCTGCACTGTCCAAACAGGGAGATCCAGAGTGATGTGAGATCTGATGCTCCAGGCTTTTGGCTTTGTTAAAATCAGCATAGACCGTTTGGATCATACATATGATATTTTTGTGAACTTGATGTAGAGGTCTGGTGAGGAAAGTCTTTCCTAATGATATTTATGGTTTTATAAGGCTTTATGGTTTATATGGTTTTATAAAAACAGCACAGAACACACCTTTGCTAGTCACATGCATTCTACATTTCACTCTTGTGCTCTCTACATTCTTCCCTTCAGGATCATGTGGTCCATTTTCCAGGTTCTTGAGAAGCTGCTGCATCTTTGAATTCTTTTTGTAGCTATGTCTTTTAGCTTGCTGACTTAACCTGCCATGGCCAAAATTTGCTATCCTATTGCTGCAGATTTTAACACCATCAGATTCTGATTGAGTAAGTCTCAAAACTAGGCACTTTCCCATGTTTTGATCTCCAGTTGCCACATCATCCAGAAGTTGAGGATCTTTCTGAAACTGAAAATAAGTCATCTGTTCAGGTATTTCTGCAACTTGTCAGTCCTTATATTTCACACGCCCTGCTTTTGTGACTCTGAATGTACAGTGTGCTCAGTACATTGATTGTTGTCCTTGCTTTGTATAGTTATATTTGGATCCAGACCCATGGGCAGAGTAGTCTGAGTTCTTAGATCTTTCTAAGGAGTGATGCCAACCAACATATTTTTGTTTAGCCTGTGTTCCCGGAGAAGCTACTCACAAACAGTTTAGGATTTTCATATCCAGAGTCTCCTCTAGTCATTTCTGAGGAGCTGACTGGTATAGTGTGGCAGATGACCTGTCATGGAACCTTACTTTCTAAAGTGGTGTGTAAAAACCTGGTGTTTTTAACACAAGAGAACATCAATTGGTGAATTGGTGGAGTCGTTCAAGTGGTGACCGCTTTTGGAAAACCTAAAATAAGATGAAGAATCACACCCTTTTATATATACATTTATATTAGTTCCAATAGTCTTTAGTTGATGGGGTTTATGCACTTCTTTTATGTTTATCTCTTCTTTGTATGACACTTTAATTATTAGATTAAAATTGCTAATTGGCTGATTTGGCCAGCAGGTGGCTTACTACACTGTGCCGTCAGCATGTGCACTCACGTCCTGAGAAGGGTCTGCAGTAATGTTTATTAGGATTTCTGACCATCAGTGGTGTTATTCCATGAGAGCAAGTGTGACATTTGTGCTCTGAATGTGATCTTTTTTTGTGGTACCAATCAAGTGTAAATGTATTCATACTAGTGGGACTTTTTCAGGCCTATAAAATGTTGAAAAATTAAAAACAAATACGATGTCCCTAAAGATTTTTGCATGGTTTAAATATTTGAACTTTTTTCTTAGGAGCTTAAGAGTTTTACCAAAGGACAGTTAAATCCTTCTTCTTCCATTTCTTTCACACTTTATTAAAGGAGCATAGAATAAAATCAATACAATGGCAGTTCTTCTAACATCAGTACCAAATGCCAATCACCAATGAGCTGTAAAAAAATAATTTTAATAGGCTTAATATAGTGCTAGTGTAGTAATTTCTACAAAAGCTCTATGCCCTGTTCTAAAACATGTATTCATTACTTCCATTTCTTTGGACTTCAGTTCTATAACAACATATACCTCTAGCAAAATAGCAAACAAAATGGCCTAAAATAGTTGACTTAGACATAGATTTGAAAAAAGGTAACAGTAGTGTTAAGAATGTGAAGTATTCAACAAGGTGTATTTTTTTATTTTTAGAATTGTTAGTAATTATAAAATGATAGTTAAGATAGGAAATACAGCCACTTAAACCTAGAAGTGAGATCACTTTGTTCATATCACTGAAGTGCAGATATTGACCAAGGTTCTGTCACCATAATGATCAGTCACATATTTTGCTGATATTCTCAATAGAACATATTTCTTAAAATTTTTGAAAAACAGAGAATATGCAATAGAATCTTGTTCTTTATCTATCCTCCCTTCTGTTTTGTTTTCTTGCATTTTTCCATCTTTGTTTGGGACTACTAAATTCCCTACATATATACCTATAACAAATATCTATTAAAGAGAGAGCAGTTAAGTTGAAGACATCAATACACATTACTGTAAGCATATATCTTTTTTTAAATGGCCACAGATCTTTCCAATTTATATTTGAACAGCCAGGCAGCTATCGTGGCATGCATAGTTACCAGAACAGGCTTTCCACAAAGCAGGACCAGAATCCCTTGAGAGAATGCCAGAAAGACAAAAGTTCATGTGTTCCCTAGAGTTCACTATAGCTGAAGTACATTCAAAATATCCTAAATTTGCTTTGTATTATATTACTTCTCTACTGGTTTTGTGTCCTGGTATTTCCTGCTGCTACAGTCCTTTGAAGCATTTTTTTTTCTCTTCTCAGATATATGCATATCTTTTCCCATTTTCAAGACATGTCCTGTTTCATCTTAAGTAGAATTCAGCCATTAAAATAGCAATAACTTACAAGTCTCTATAACCACTGACATTGCAAGTGTTACATAGACTTGAATATCGATGCTATAGCCACCAGTTTATCAGTTTGTTTAGAGCACAGAGATTAGCCTTTCAGTGAGACAACATAAGTCATCATGAACGTGTGGTGGTTTTTTGCTGAAATCAATTTCTACAGTTTTGTTGCTGTATCTTTACAGAATTTTTTTTTAAATTGCCTTAAGACAGATTCTATTACTATGTGGGCATTATGCTGTTCATTACAAAATGCTAAACACAAAGGGGCAGATTCCCTGGTCTGTCAAGATCACTTCACATTCAACATGACAATTTCCAGAGTGAATATAGAGCAGCTGATAGTAGAATATACTCATGTTGTGGATGAAACTCTCATTGATAGGATTTCTAATAATTTCTAATGTTCAGTGGCGTTATTCCATGAGAGCAAGTATGGCATTTGTACTCTGGTCTTTTTTGTCCTCAACTTCACCTGGTGCTATGTTCTTATTCTCCCACTCCCTATTCTCCTTTCCAGTACAAATAACATCAATCTTTAGGTAAATCAAGAGAATCCAACAAGAATAAGCCAAAATGGAAGTACAGGCAATGCTGTCCATAAGCACAAATTAAATCCACACCCATCATTTTTCATTTATATCAGGGCCAAATAATCAAAAATTTGCTTCCTAGGAAAAATGAAGCCACCTTAAGAATCTCCAAAATGTGTGTATTTGAGTTTACTAGCCTCTGCAAATGTAGTTCATCTTCTCTATGTTATGGTTCTATAAATTGTAATCCCAGAAACACTAAACAGAGATAACTTAAGATCAATGCAAGTCATCTGTTTTCATGTTTGATTCTTGTATTATATTCATGCTTTCAGAGACATTCAAGTTATTGGCAACTGTATAAGAAGATAAAACATCTGGAAGTTAAAAGTAAGCAAATTCAACCTAGGAATGAGGCATACATTTTCTAACAGTGAAACAAGCTAGTTGATTATCATTTTACCATGGAATTCTGTGAATTTACTATTATTTGTTGTTGTTGTTGGTTTTTAGTTGGGTAATAATTAGTATTGATTTTATGATTGTAGAAGATTCATTAATTGTTTTATTATATTATCTTATGCTATATTATATTATATTTTTAAATAACTTAGTAACTTTTCTAGTTAGTCTGATACAGTTTTGTCTTAATTGGTTCATTTATTTAAACACTAATGTTTAATTAAGGAATTTTTTTTTGGTAAACAAATTTTTATGACACATTCTACACGTGTACAACAACTGGTGTAGTAAGTGGAGATAAAAATTGTTTTTTATTCTTTTTTCTGATCTTCTCACAGTCTTCCCCAGGAAAATGACTGGGAAAACTGTGCCTGCTCTCTGTGGTCAGAGAGCTGCCACCACAATTTGTGTCTTGAAGTCAGGGACAGATGCAATAACAAAAGATTTTCTCCAAGCCAGAAATCTGAGCGCTTATTTTAGGTAGAGATGATAAGATTAGGGTGTGTTTTATACGAGTGAGGAGGTTAGATTATGACAATTTTTGAATGTCAGGTCTGTGAATCAACCCAAGTTTTGTCAGAGAATATTTTGGCAGAATGCCATTAGAGATGAGAAGAAGCTTTCAGTTTTCATCATGCCAACAAAAAGCAGAGTTCATGTATAGCAGCACCATAAATTCTTGAGAAAAGACACCTGAAATGAGGGAAGTAGAAACAAACAGAGGGATAAGTTTCTTTTGTTACTGTCTCGATAGTTGTTCAGTCACAAAATGAGTTCAGTGTCACTTCATTCTCATAGTATTTTAAAGGTAACTATTAGTGTTAGTTCCTAAATATCATTGAGAATGCAAGAATGTGTAGAGCTGTGGTATTTTCTGCAGTGACTAAAATATACTGTAAGTGCTATAACTAATTTTTTTTCTTTTCAGTCTAGTGTGAAACAGAGTGTTAAGTAGTTATGAGCTCAAAAAACATATTTTCTTGGACAGAATAGTGGAGTGACTATTGGAAGACTTGTGTTCTCACATTAGAGACCTTCCCTCCCTGGGGCTGTACATAGTGTCCATCTGTACCTCAGTTTCCTATTTTAAATCATTAATAATAATATTTCTCTATCTCACATGACTGGTGCGAGCCTGCAATTCACTGAAACATAGCAAGCTTAAGCCTGTAGAAGGCTGCATTCGGCATACCCTTGCTGTTGGCCATTTGAAAGAGGCTAAGTACTTCTAGGCACAGCAGCTGCTGGAGATACAGAGAGACACTTTCAGCATGTGCTGCATTTAGTTTCCAACATTCCTACACAGACTTGAAGTCCATAGTCACATCTCATTCCATCACATCAAAATATAACAGGGGTATATTTCTGCTTGCGGTGGTGTACAAGCACACTTCACATGCTCCTTGGAAGATACAAGGGTCTTAGAGAGCAAGCCCAATGCCTCATGCAGGTAGCCAGAGGCAGGATTTTTTTATCTTTTTCTCTTTTCCCATTATATGTGTGATAGTTCCTCTCATATTTATTGCTTCAGTTTTGTCTGTCTTAAATTATTTAAAATATTAAAATATTATTACATTCAGAAACTCAATTTTTACAAATGAACTCAGAGTCTAATTTTCTAAGACTCTGGAGGTTAAAAAAATCATATCATTTATCATTTATATTGGCTTTTAGAAACAATGGCTACTGTATTTAGTTTTTTAAATATTATTCAGCAAATGTAGTGGTGTTATTAATGTCCTAGAATTGAAATATATCTTGGAAAAAGTTCTGTCACCTTCAGGATTGTCTGGTTTTTGCTGAGGAAGCATAGCATTGTCCTGTTTTGATCACCAGTGAAGATGGAAAGCATCTGTGTTAAATACTGTCATGGTGTTATCAGTCTCCGGTATTCTGAAGAAGTCTAGTCCTTAGCTCTTGCTGTTCAGTGATCTCTAAATGCTAAGTTTGTTTCAGGGACTATTGAACTTCCTATTGATAAGGCCAAAAATGATCACTGCTATAGCCTTTGCTATATATGTTAATAACATAAAAAATGAAATATTTTATTTTAATTTAAAATACTCCAGTGACATTTGTGAGTTGTACAGCTTCTTGCCAACTCTTCTAATCTAAAACATTATCTGTTTGAGGAAAACATATGTTAGAAATTTTTAATTCAGTGATAGGAAAGACACTAATGAAATATGCATGTATGAATTTTGTATTGCATAAGTTTCCTCTTTCTTGAAATATGATTAAAAGCCAAACATCTGGATTATGTTTAAAAAGCTTGAATTTCCAGTTTTCAGAGAGATTCAATCTATTTTGACACTGTACACTTAGCCTTAACATTTTCAGCATGCTGTTAACATTACTTGATATTGTAAAAAAAAAAAATTCA
Source organism: Chloebia gouldiae (assembly GCA_003676055.1). Classification (NCBI taxonomy): domain Eukaryota; kingdom Metazoa; phylum Chordata; class Aves; order Passeriformes; family Passeridae; genus Chloebia; species Chloebia gouldiae. The sequence goes on along the minus strand of QUSF01000004.1, from coordinate 20,983,083 downwards.
GGTTTAAACAAAGTTGGACTTCTCCTATTGCTAAAAGTGTTTTCTGAAATAGCTTTTTCTGCAGCATTCACACAGCCATACCTTAGGCTGTGTCAGCAGTTCTGTTATATATTTGCTCTTGAGAACAATTTGTATTTGATCATAAAAACAACATTCCAAATTGAGAATATTTTTTGCTTTTGTACAAAAGTACTATGTTTTTTTCCTAGAATATTATTAGAAATTAAATACTGAGTTCTTAGCAACTTATTAAATTCTTCTATAATGAGATTATTTAATTGTAAATACTGATAAGGGTGGTGGGGGTAGGGTGCCAAATTTCTCATTTTGTTTTAGTAACATTAATATATACTGGAAAAGATAATCACTATTATTTGCTCTGTCTTTTGAAAAGTTCAGAATATGGCTCTCTGCAGATGATCATAAGCAGTTAACTATAAGACTTACCTTTTAATGTGTTTTACAATAGTTTTGATATCACTGAAATGGTATTGCTGTACCAGGAACTGCAGCATGTGCCTGTGTTTTAGATAGTGGAACTCTTTTACCATCTTCTCATGAACCTGGTGCATGTCCCAGCTTTGACATTATAAGGACAAGGGACAACACAAGGGACATCATAAGGAAAAAATATCAAACAGCACATTGTAAAAACTATAGCTTTTGCTTCATTTAATACATTTAAGTACATATTAAGTACAGGATGTACATTTAAAGTAAAAAGAACATTTTTCCTTATAACTGTGCGGCAAATTGAGAAATCTGCTGTCAGCACCCTTTCCAAACAGCACTTGGATGGGCAGTCAAACAGTTGTAAGTTCTGTTGTGTAGGAAAACGTTAAATTAATTTAAAAATCATGTTACTCTAGATACTATAGGTAGTGGGAACTGAGATCCACATGTTCTGAGACTGGAGACTGAGCAAGCTAGATGGAGTTTTTCTGACCTTGACTTGAGGTCGCTCACCAGCCTGTGAAGACTGTAGGGCTGTTGTCACAGGCCACGGATGACTTTCTTTTCTCACAGTTGACAAGGTCTAGTTATTTGCATTACTAAAGCCGCTGTGCCTGAAGCAGTGTGTGTACTGATCTTTGTGGAATTACCTGTGCCTTGGTGGAGACTGAGTTCTGCCTCTGTTAATCAGAGGAGCTTCAAATTCCATGTGGATGTTTTTCCAGCTGGGATCCTCTTCTCCCATGAAAAAACATAGCAAATAGGTAAGATGAGGATCCAGAGATATTCTACCCCAAACACATCCCAGTAGTGTTGCTGGAAGAGCAAATAATTTATTTGTAGATTTTCAGTCAAGCTTCTCTCATGGAAGGATATTACTGATCACCATTAGCAATCTAGCGGGTTAACAATGGAATAAGGACTTCAGAAGAGCCAGTCTCTGAAAGATAAATGCACAAGAACATCCATTTCAAAACCGAATGATGCCTGTAACATACAGCCTGACAATAGTAAGTGCATTTGGAATTAAATCTTTGTGTAGAGGAGCTCCAATTTTATGTTTCATGCATACTGCAACAGCAGGCACAGCTTAGCAAAAGAGAGAATAACAGGTTATAAATTATTTTCTTTGAATATCTCAAAAAAATTTCCATAATCTTACAATGTTGTATTTTAGTTTGTAAAAATGTAAATGTAACAGTGTATCAGTATGAGATTTCAAGAATATCCAGCCAAGGATGGAGTTGCAACTACACCTTTTTTTGCTTCCAGGCTAAACTTTTACTCTCCCTTCAATTGCATTTTCTGCTCAATACACCAGTATTTTTTTCCCTCAAAAAATATAACTGAGCATTAACCCAACAGTATAGTAGCTATTAATTTCTAAGGAGCACCATTTAAAAAAAAAATTAATATCAATTCTCCAGGCAACTACATAAATGTAAATTTAGCTCAATCAGTGTCTAATATGTTAAGCATGTCTGTTGGTTGCATCTGTTTGTGTCTGTGCCAGAAGTCCCACCTCAGGTGCAAGGTATGAAAACCAACTCAAAACCAACAGCATTGTTGCTATCAGTGCAAGACCAGTTGCAGCAATTCCTTCATAAAGCAGCCAAAGATCCCAGTAAAACAGTAAAACGCATAGTTGACAAGATTGATGGGTTGTTAAACATGAAGTGTACCCACTTTGTGGCCTTACCTGAAGTGCACTATAACCTCTGCAGTGGCACCATGTTCTAACATGTCTGCAAATAAAGGTTTGCCTTTATTTGTAGGTGGGTGGCCAGCTTGGATCTAGTGGGCTCTTATGCACCTGGTACTGGATTACCCTCACCATATGAATTGAAATGACTGTATTTTGGCTATGTGTTCTCAGAATTTAATTATGTTTAAAAACTGGTTAATAGTATAGTAAATAACTGCTATTGCTACAAAATTGCATTCTGAAGGTAATGGGATTGAATTTCAACGCAAGTTGACACTCAATTACAATTTCCATATATCTAGTGAATAAGCCATTTCTTGGCTGCTGTATTAAGGTGGATGTCTTCCTGCTTAACTGAACACTGTGCAAGACAGGCCAAATGTATAATAAAGCCAAATCAAGGCTTAATATACCCACTCAAATTTTTATTGTTTGTATAAAGTAGTAAGCTTGCAGAACAAACTCAGGGATGTGGTTTTAAAAATTTTAAATAACCAATATTTGAACAAAATTCCGCTATATTTAGAGTAACAAAGCTTAAGAAAAAAAAGAAAAAAAAAACCCAAAACAACCAAGCCTTTTAAACTTCTTACTGAATTACTGCCATCAGCCAGTAGATCCATGGGGCTTGTTCGGCTAAAAGCCACAACAGACTTTGTAATGCAATGATGTAATCTTGGCTTTGTGTCATTTATATTCAACCTAAAAAAAACAATTTTCCTGAATAGACAAGCTGACAACAATATTGTTCGGTGTTGGTTTTTATTTGGATTGTTTCCAAATGATTCATATGCCTCCACAGCAACACCCCATGCCTGCTTGAGTTTTTACTCTGAATTCTGAAGTTTCCCCTTTTTCCTCGGGTTTTATTTTGCTTTTAAAGTCCCAGTTATGTTTGTGAAACTAACCAGCTCGGCCACAAAATTAGGATGTATCTTGCAGAGTGCATTCATTTTACTTTTTGCATATTTTTCCCGAGGTCATGTCAAGGTTAGTTTGAATTCCATCCTACATTAAGACTTCTTTCACAGCTATTTAGCTCTGCAGCCTGCGCCCCGCTGGGGTCTGCCCCTTGGGCACGTCAAAGCTTCAGACCTGACAAATCACACACAGATGAAGCTGTACAGTTTTTTAAACAGTTTCATCACTAACGTGGGTTTTTTTTTGGGTTGGGTTGTTTTTTTTTTTTCGCTTTACACTACAATTCTCCCATCCCCCTCCCCCACCCCTCCACTGGAGTTTATTCTCTGAATTGCAATATCCTGACTGATTTCCATATGGAGAATTCCCTTGCTCAGGCTAGTTGTAAAATAGAAATGGCATTGTATAGTATGTGCCACTCACAGATCCTCAGAAACTGAAAGCACTGCAGATCCTCTTTAATAACAAACTATAGCTCCTTGTCTAACATCTCTAATCATATTGTTAATGCCTATTTGCACAGAAGAGCCTAAAACTATAAAGGCTGATAAATACTCAAAAATTATCATCCATTCTGTGAACCTGTTAGTTATCCAGGAGAGCTGTTAGTTGTTCACAGGAATAAACTTCTGTCATCCTTGGGATTACTCAGATGAGTAAATGTTCATCGGTGTCAAGAAATGACGCTGTGCTTCAGCAGCAATCCTTAGGGGACTAAGGAAATTTTAAGTGGGTGTATGTGTGTGTGTATGTATATAATTAGCTTCACAACTATCTGCAGGGCTTTCACCACCTACATTCATGCACAGACAGACCCACACACTCCCCATGTATATGTCGCTGCATAAAAATGGTCTGAAATATATAATGCAGTTTGCAGTTAAAATAGAATTTCTAAAATTCTTAACTGTATACTGCTATCTGTTTTTTAGCATTTTGTGAAACTAATGGTGCAACACCATTTCCTGTTTAATTGATGAAGTTAAAATGCCTGGCTGCTAATGAGTGTATTAGCAAACAATATACCCTTAACAAGCTTAAGCAGCTCAGGATTTTAAAAAGCAGCTTACTGTCCTCCTCATTTTTATAAGACAAAATGTTCTGCCTTCCACAAATTGCTTGATCGACTGATGAAGTACTATAATTATAGTTGTATTGCAGTTTTGACAAAGCCACAATAACAGATTGTAGTTTAGTCCCCACTCTAGGCACACAACTCTTTGCATTACAAAACCCAGTTTTACTGGTCTAATTCTTTGAGAGAACAAAAGGCACCTGGAGATGTTAACTATATACTAAAAGAAAACTTGAAATCTAGGAAATAATAATATTGAAGCATGACTTTTCTTCTCGCACTTAGTTCATTGGGAATGGTATCTAATGAAGACTTGTCTAAAGGCTTGCTTGTTTGGAACTAATTAAAGACAGATATCCTAAATAGAAAAAGGATCATGGGAATTACATTAGGTGTCTGGAGACTTGTTATTCTTTTGGTACTCTGAGTAGATTGTGGAAGTTGTTAGGGATTCAAGAAATAAGGCAAGCTAATAAAAAGTTCTATTTTTCTGGTTATTGGCCAACTATTGTATTTTTGTTTGCAATAAGATTTGTGCCAACAGGCTAGGGGCTTGAATAAAACATTTAAACATTTGTGCATTAACACATTATGGTGAAAAGAGAGTCTTGTGCTTTCATTCGGTGCATTTCAGCCTTCAATTAATGTGAAAGCACTACAATGCCTATGCAACTTCTCTTGCCTAGTGGTGCACCATTTATCATTGCAGTTTTACATTGACCTTGACACCCACTTCATTAGAATAAAGATTGTCTACCATTTAGGTTACATTGTTCCTCTGCACAGAGACCCCATGCAAATTTCTGTTCAGATAGAAGAGCTGTGAGCCTGTCAGAGGTCATCTGCATTAAATGATTGCAGCTATTTTCCAACTGCTTCTTTTCATTCTACTCAATTCAGGCTAGGAGGATCAATCAAGCCCTCTGCCTGAAACAGTGGGACTGCTGGGAATATAACTGTTTTTGGTAGTAGTGGATATGCCCTAAACAGTATTAAATATTTAATATAAATTCATTAAAGGGCACACAAAGTCTTCAAAAAGATATTATATATATAGTAAAATTTAAAGTGTTGGGATCACTTTTCTTAAAAAAAAAAGGCAGAACAATGAATACCAACTGCATATTTTTTTAATGTAGGCAAAATGCAGCTCATGAAGTTGCTTAATATTTCTTTCAATGTGTTTATTTCTCAAGCTGCCACAGAAGGAAATGCATAGCAGACGTGTAATCTGCATTTGCTAGTTTCTGAAACAGAAAAACCTAAGGTGTCTGTAGGGGTTTAAGACAAAAGTGCTAAGATTTGTTTTGTCTTATAGGCATGCACCCATATGCACATGCACTCTCACACAAATACATATTGTGCTGTTGTGCTTATTTGTAGGGGAAAAAGGCAAATGGAAATAAGTTAGCACTCTCCTTCTTGAGTTTTCCGAGTGATATAATTGGAATTAAATTATTAATGGGAGATACTTAAAAAAGATTGTTTTATGATCTTCTATTACAGAATTTGCAATTCATTTTAATATTTGTAGTTTGATTTATATCAAAGATAATGCAATCTATGTCCAATTAACAATACATAGCCAATGTAATATGATTTCCAGATCATGCAAATGGAATAAACTAGAAGAGGAAAAACTGATTCTTAACCTCAGATGTAATTTGCTCTGTGAGTTCTGGCAATTTTAAATGACATTGCACTTTTTAATTTTTCCAAAGGCTCAGCAGCAAATTTATCCCAATCAAGAAAGCCTATTATTAATTTACAAGGACAATTGTAGGAGTCTTTATAATTTCTCTGTGCAATTATTTGCCATAAATTGCTAATGCAGAAATACATGAAGTTTGCAAGAAACAGAAACTGCTTTTCATCTAGACAGATCACACTGCCCAGATCTTGAATGTTGTCCAGAGGTTCTAGTGCTATTGACAATGTAAGAAATATAACTAAGCTCCTGGACAGTGTCTAAAATGTTTCACACTGACAGTACCAAAAAGGTAGAAGCGTTAAGAGCTATTGTGAAGGGTAGGCTGGCCTCTAGCAGATTCCTTCACTTTGCTTGTATACAGCTGAGCTTTGGACCCTGGACTTTAGAATAAAAAGACTCTTTGTTCACCACTGAATGGCATTAGGCATGGGCTTCCTAAGGGGCCACCATGAAGCCTAGCATGAAGAGTGCAAACATTATCCAGAAAGCAAAGTGAGAATGTGTGAAGAGATGATGGACAAATATTGCTATGCATGCATATATATATGTGTATATGTGTATGTGTACATATGTCTATATATACGTATATATTTGTTTTACATATTTGGTGAATTTGCTTGCAGAATATTACTTACTCAATTTTATGCATGCAGTATATTTTGCAAATGTGAGCCATTGCTGACTGTGCATTCACATGCAGACACTGAGGTTATATGTCTGTGTTTATTGGTTTCTGCCACAGTCAAACCACCCCAAAAGGCAAATCTTTAAAATTTAGAATTTCAATGCAGGTAAAACTAAGGTTGCGGGTCACTCAGTTCCGATCTCAGTTGTATATCCTACAGAGCCATGTGATTGTAGATACTTTGTTAGCATGTGAATGATGGAATGCAGAACATCTACAAATAGCACACCCTTATTCCAGTAATGGAGAAAGTTCATTGGCTTAATTCTTCTGTACTTTGTAGCCATAGCTCCACTGTGTGTTCAGTATGTCTGGTCTCTTTTCACTATAACCAACAGAAGCACCATACAAAAGTCTTACAATGGATGTCTTAATCTCTCTGTGTGCTTTTAGAGCATTATTTTGAATTCCATCATGCAGGCTCTTTTTTTTTTTTTTTTCTCTTTTCTCTTCTGAAGTTTTATTACAACAACAGAATTCCCAGGGAGCTTTAGGGGCAAGGTTCGCATAATATTGCCCTAAAGTTTTGCTCAAGGGGTGGAATCTGCTGATCTCCTGATCATCTTTTTGTGGTGTTTCTCTTTCTGAAAGATGCAGTGCGCAGTCTTACAGAGTTGTTAACTGTGTACAGATTTTTTTATTGTTTACCAGACAGTGCACATCTACGAACCTTTCATGATGATTTCTTTCTCTGACCTCTCAGTGACTAGGCATCTTGTTCCTTAACACCGAGGGAGGCTGAAAAATGCTTGAGTTGCTCAATGTGTGCCTTCTATACCAGTTTCAAAATGGCTTATTCTTCTGGTTTCCATGGTGACAATTAACACTGTTACAAGGCATTGTTCCAGTCTCCATTTGGACAGAATTTTCGGGTGTGATTTTTCACACAAAAAATGTTTTATATAATTTTTTAAAGAAAATAAAAAAGAGAAAAAAAAGACACAGTTTAGCATAAAGTGTCGAAAAATGTGTCTCAATCAGCCTGCCTGGATTTCTTAGAATGTTTTTATCAGAGAAAATAAGGCTTTAACTTGCTTTGTTTTGGAATTCAACTTCTTTTGGTTTGAATATTTTTGCCAAACTTCTTCATGGATAAATGGTACTGCATTTATTTTAACTCCTTTCTTTGTGCTTCGAGAAGTATTGATCGTATTAAGAGAGAAGGAATAAAAGGCCAAATTCTTTAACTTATGTAACAACATTTTGGATTTATTTTGAGCATCCTCAGGAACACAAAACTAGGCAGACATGCATGCAGCTAATCTTGCTGTAAATATTTTGCAGTTTTTCCAGTATAGTTTTGTTTGGATTTTTTTTTCCAAGTTTATATATGACAGGTGTTGTGGGAAATTAAATATTACCCATTTATTTATTATTGTGGTTATTGTAAGAAACCTGTGACTTTAACTTCCTTAATCTCATTTTTGACTATTAAACAGTAATCTATATCATAACATCCACAGACTGTCACAATAGAGTAGTCTTTGCTCACTTAAAGCTGAGGAATGAATGCATCTGAAGATTAAATTATCTTCTCACCACAGGATTAAGTAGTCCTACCAGACTAGGGTTGTGCAGCACTGATAGAGCTGGTAGCTAATTTTTCCATGCAACTGCTCAGAGTGTGGGTGTTTATTGGATTAAAAAATAGCGTTAACAACAGCATCTCATGCTATCAGTTATCAAACTATACCTCCTGTACATTAAGTTCTTCCCTTAACTTAAAATATGCACTGCATGTTAAATATCCAGAAGTGAAACAATACTGACTCTCAGTCTTATACCAATACATCTGATAATCAACTGAAATCTCTCATCTTTTACTGTTACTATATAATGCATTTTCTGTCAATCAGCAATTTTGTCATGCTTGTTTATACAGTAGGTTACACAGTGACAAAGACAGCACGTACATAAAACCTAGCTTATTTAGTTTTTAATGTAATAACCTTTTATAACATCTGTCACACTGTTTGGATTATGCAGCACTGAATTATTTTATCTAGTCTAAAATTAAATGAAATGTCTTCTGTTTCTAAGTTAACAAGAGAATTGTAGTTATGAAACATGCAGTGTGTTTTATTTCATCATCAGTCCTGCACTGCCCAGGAACATCCCCAGCCCAGGCAGCAGCCAGTGCCAGCCTGGAGCAGGTGATGAGCAGTAACTGGCTGTGCCTGCACAGTGACACACAGCTAGAGGACTCCCTCTGTCTATTAATTCACTTGACAAAAGAAAGGGAGTCGTGCGTACTGGGTTTCAGTGCCTAGCAAATTGGACTCTGGATTCCCTTTGATATTACATGTACTTATGGAAATAATTATGCAAATCCTTTTCGGCTATATCATCTTTAAATAGAAATCAGATTACATAAAGAAGATTGTAATCTCCTCCAGCAGCCATTCTAGCCAAGAAGGCAATAAAACAGGACCAGGAATCATACTTGTTGAACACATCAGTCGAATAAAATGGTGCTGCCTCTTGGGGTTCAGCCTTGGTGCCCAGCCTGGTAGGTGCTGCCTACAGTTGTACACATCTCAAACCTCAGCCACAGCACAGCGAGAGGCAAGTTCTTTGTAAACAATTCCTTGGGTTTTACCATGCATATTCATGCAATTTTGGATACGCAGACACCTGATCAGTGTTCATTAATAATGAGAAATGGTTTAAATCACCTCATTTAAAACATTTGCTCTATGATCCACAAATGACTAATATTTGCTGAAGTTTACATAATACAAATGATGTGCATGTGTTGTGTAAATGAGAGATTAAAATATGAAACTAACAATATGCAAACATATGCATGGAAATGCTGAGAACCTGTTAGCTGAAACAGTGATTTCACACCTTTATTATTTTCTTTAAGCTGTCTGCAATTGTATTTTTGCTTTGTTTTCCTACAGAGCATACTCTTGGATCTGGCAAAGGCACCCATGTTTTAAGCATTCCTAATTTTGGTTTAATTTTTTATATTTAGCCCAGTTATTAACATTTTCAGTATGAGTTGCAATAACAGTTTTCTTGACTAAATTTGAAGCAAAGAAAGCTTAATGTTTAGGAAGCAATTTTCTAATAGCTTTGCATAATTTATGTAAGTCTTATAAACACCTTTGCAAGTATGTGTGCTGAACTCTTTTCTTTCAGTACATTTTTGGCCATATCAGAACTTCCATTTCAAAGAGTCTTTTCACACTTAATTAGCTTAACTATATGGAGGGTATGTATATGTGGATGCCTGTGTGTTATTTTTTTAAAAAATTTACTGTACCAACTATGAAAACATAATTAACCACTATAGTAACCATTATACGTAATAGCCAAATCAGGTTTTCAGAAAATACAGTTTTAAGAAAAATATTTATTTTCTAGTTTGTCTGTATATTAGAGCACATTTTTATAGACTATGTAAATAATACAGACCTAAATATTTTGAAAGCCCGATGAAAGCCCTTCTAAAAGAAGCTTCCAGTTTCAGACCTGTTTTCTCTGTTCTTTTCTTTTTTTTTTTTTAATACTAAATAACTGTGCACAAATAGAAGGCATTTTCAACTTGAAGAAATTATTGGACTGTATTAACATTGTGGCTGTTCTCATTTGTGAGCCAGTTCACTGTTCCTGTTGGTTGTTGCAATAAAAATCAAGTAACTGTTATTGTGTTTTAGGGGAACTATTTGTAATTGTTTTTCGAAAGTCACACTGTCACATTTTTAGGCCCATGTATGACACAGAAACCACAATGGGAGAGAGAATAAATAAGCTCTAGAGGAAACACAAGTATGAAATTATTTTCTTGTATTTTTTTGTTTTATTTTGGTTTGTTTTCCATGAAGAACCTCAGTGTTACTTGATGAAATATCTTATTTTAAAAATAAGATACTACTAACCTGAATGAGAAAAAGGCAGATTGAGATTCAGATGGGAGAGTGTTAGTGAATATTATTGTACAAGTGAATATTGTGAGAGAGTGAGTATTACTATGTGTAATGAATTGCTAACCACCTGCATAGATGTGCCACCCAGAACTCTACGTGCTTGGTACCCAAATCTCTTATGATATGTTATGAGAAGATTGTGTGCTTAAAAAAAATAAAATGAGAAAATATCAGATGGAGCATGATCATAACCGGGTGCATACAATTAGTTAATTTTTTTATGGAGAAAACTCTCTACAACAGCTAATACTATACATTTCTTTTCATTTTAGAGATACAATGTAGAAATGTCAATCAGGCACCCAAAAAAGATGGAACTGCTTAGTAAGGTTGAAGCGCTGAAGAAAAGTGGTGTTTTACTACCAAACGATCTCCTTGAAAAAGTGGATTCAATTAATGAAAAATGGGAACTGCTTGGGGTATTTGCATTTTTATTACTGTTTGTGGGTTATGTGTACATTTTTGTGTGTTGAAGTACACTGTCTGTCTGATTTCTAATTTGGAGCACAAATATCTCTCTCTTTCAATCCACCACGTATATTTCAAACAAGCTACTCATTCTATTATAAAAACTCCATAGCCTTTTACTCTTCTGTTGATTTTTTTTATTCCATGCTTGTCTCCTGTCTGACTTTAATAATTTTAGTTCTTTAATACATAAAAAATGTAAGTAAAATATGCCATGTATTATGGGTATGCACCAAGTCAACTATAATGCAGTATATCTGATATACACTGACTGTCATGCTTGAGTGAATGTTAATAGAATTTATTCTGAAGGTACATGTTAGAGACATCTACTGTTTAACTATTTACTATACCTTTAAGATGAAAAGTGGGGTTGTCACTGCATATTTCAGGTCACATTGATGGCTCAAAAACAAATGTACAAATTCAGTACAAATCTGCATACCTGAATCTGAGAATACAGCCAGGATATGTTTCATGCTGCTGTATTCATCTCACTTTTGACAAAAGCCAAAAAAGTTTCATGTAATTCATTTCACGCTATGATGGGCTGGGTCTCAGCCAAAGAGTGAGATACAAGAATCTGGCAAAAAAAGCAATATAGGGATTCTGTTACCCAGAGACTGGTGATGGCACTGTGCAGGAGACACTATTGTCCTATTGTTGTAAAACAGCTGAGAGAGAGAGGTCAAACTATATGTTTTTCCATCCACTTCTCTCCTTAATTGCCTTCACTTCAAATCAAGGGTAAGATAAATTTATAAATTACTTTAAATGATTAATTATAGATGTGTGATATTAGCAATACAGTTACATTGCATAATTTTGCATGCTATTATCCTAGTTTAAAAAATATTTCTAATATATTATGAGTAAGATATACATGTAGCCTGCCAACAGCATTTTAAATACTGACTTGTGTCACTTTAGGTGATGTGGTAGTGCAATAGCCATTTCAGAGGGTGGGGCTTTTTTAGTTAATCAGCGTTGCTTCTAATCACTTGATTCTCTAAATAAGCAAATTGTCAGAAAATGTTAAAATTTGCCTTATGACCAGTGAGGTTATTACCTTTCATTTTAATCTGCAGCATCACCGTAAGCATTTTGAACTTGTTTGATTGTTAATAAATTTACTGATTTTGAAAGGACTTACTAACCCAATCTTTTGCATCTGATCATGACAACTTTTATTTTTAAAATAATTTCAGATGTAAGCCTTACATTTATGAATTTCAGTGTATTTAATCAGCTTAATTCAGTGGCACTGATTAAAGCTGGTAGGATATAAAACTATGAAATAAGATCATAATTCTTAAAATCTAGGAAAACTGTCTTAAAAAGATTTGAAGCCCTTTGCTTCTCAGTATGTTAAAATCAAGATATACCTCCATATTAAGTTTTGCCATTAATTTCAGCATTTACAGAAAAATAAAATATAACTAGTACAATGTTTCTGCTAAATGCAGTTTCATGAATAATAAGCAGAGTTTGATAGAGTTTTGTTTAATTTAATAAAAACCTTTGCAGAAACTAACAGCACTAGACATACTGTTTTAATTGGCATGATTACATTTTAATTGGCATGAAAAAAATTAAAGACAAGGATTTTAACTTCTAACAATGGCAAAATAGAGGGATATGGTTTTTAATATTACTTTCATCTAAGGTGAACACTGTGGAATGGAAATACATTAGAATGAAATGTCAGTGGTGCGTACAGTTTAATCTGTGAAATTTTGTCCCCTGTGCTGAATATTACTCTGTCTCAATTGCATATTAAACAACCCTATCAAGGCAGGCATTGGCATCTGCTGTGCTGACACAAATTGTGAATTAAATGAAATTGATGTCCTCTGTCGTATATTTATGAAGACGGACCATTCTCTGAAGTATTCTGTTTATGAAGAATTTATGATTGCAAACTGTTCCAGAACAAAAAAGTGGCAATAAATTCTTTTTTGTGACCCTACTCTCCAAGGGCATTGATTTCACCTCCTGCTGCTACTTTTGTTGCAGCATAAAAACAATAGCTAGTGCTGGATTCCACTGAGGGTCTTCAAATTATCAATATTTGCACCATGAAAATAGAAGGGTGTTGCCAAGAAAGCATGTTTTCAGTTATGATCTCCTAAATATGTGATTTACAGAATGCCACATAGCAGATTAATATCTGTTGCTCTAATTTTACTTGTGTTTTAAAGCTTATTTTTGGACGCTAATTTCATTGTTATAAATTATATTCCAAGTAATTTTTATAGCATGCACTTCCAATAGACAGACATACTGGGTCACCTAAAACTGTATCTTCATGTTACAACAATTAACCACCACTAATTATCAGTTTAAAAGGTTATTGGATGTGAGTGTAGTGTATATTCAATATTCTACAATCAGTAACACAGATCTAGTGCTTATAATAAGTGTCAGCCTGACAGCCTCTTACAGGTCAGATAAAATGCTGCTTGGCATAGGAGAAGCAGGCAACAGCACATCTCTCTTCTGATGTTAAAGGATTGCCTTTCAAAATACTGAAAAGGAAGGTAACTTTCTATCCCTGTCCTCTTCGGAATATTCATTAAGCACCCAGTGTCCATTATCAAAATGTTATTCAGTGATTCTGTTATTAGAAATACTACTTTGAAAAGCTGGAGTAAATTAGTTTCATTAGCAATAATAGGCGAACGTTTAGTCTGGCCCATTATCTCAAAGTGGATGCTTAACACAGAGAACTTAAATTCAAATTTGGTTGCCTAAAAAATTGGCCTTATGTTCAGGAACAGTGAGGATTTTTGGTGTCTGAATGAGTTCAACCACTTTTAAAAACAAACCAGCTTTTGTGACCTAACAGTTCCTTTATACAGCCTCAGGGCTACATGAATGAAAATTATAACCTAACAATTCATTCCTCAAAAAATATCTCAGTGTTTCTACAAAAATTTAAATGGTACCTTGGAGAGGAATCTGGTGAACTCAGTGATTGTCATATTTTCTGTTGCTGCCTAGAAACTGGTAACTCTTATACTAGTTATATACTAGTTATATACTGGTCTTATACTATGAACCATAAGTGTCTAAAGCCACAGACAAATTCTGTAGAGTATCTAGTTTACAAAGTTATGAAGAATTTTGACTCCTTTGTCCTTAATTACTCATAGTAAACACTAACTTATAATACTTCTAGCAAAGTCAGTGACCCAGAGAGAACAGCATAAGTGAGAAAGAAGGGTAGAAAAATTGAAATGTATTGACACAAGGAAGCAAAGAATGAAAATGATTTATATTAGTCATAATTATTTAAAACACATCTCTAGTCATTTAACAGATTCTTCTTGTTGCACATTAACCTATATATGTTTTGGTACATAAGACTAATCTATGTTTTTTTTTTATCTGATGCATTAGAAAACCCTAGGAGAGAAGATCCAAGACACAATGGTAGGGCACAGTGGGTTAGGTACACGTGACCTGCTCTCGCCTGAAAGCGGCAGCCTGGTAAGGCAGCTGGAGGTCAGGATCAAAGAGCTGAAAGGGTGGCTGAGAGATACAGAGCTTTTCATCTTCAATTCCTGTCTGAGACAAGAAAATGAAGGAACAATGAATGCTGAGAAACAACTGCAATATTTTAAGGTAATAAAAAAACTATTGTAGCTTTCGTAGAAAAACTCTTCTTTATGGTGAGATAAAATATTTGTCTTTTACATAACATAATGCAATGCATGTATATATTTAATTATATATATTCATCTTCATTTATGTGTTCACTCATGTTTATTTTATTGATCCTTACAATAATATTTATTTTATAAATATTTTCTGCAAAAGATGTCTTTAGAGGGCTAATTCCACCACAATGGTAAAAGCAATAGTATTCTTTCCTCCTACCTTACTATAAAACATAGCATCATAGAATGGTTTGGGTTGGAAGAGACCCTAAAGGTGTTCTATTTCCAATGTCCCTGAAATGGGGAGGGGCGAAAAAAAAAAAAAAAGCAGCTGAATTTTGTCACAGAAAGCTTCACTCTGAATTTCACTCAGCATAAGGTAATTAAGGTCTTGTGTGATCATCTGTTTAATAACCTATATCTTTGCACATATGAGTCAAGAACAGCCTATCTGAGGTAACAATTACAGTGAACTAAATTTAGCATACATGAGAAAACATTCAAGATTGTGGTGACTAGATAAGTGGAAAAGACATATACACTATGAGATTTGCATTGATCTAGGCCACATCCTAAGCCTAAGCCTTAAGATTTATAGAAAAGAGGGAAAAGATTGTAGTCACAATGCTTTATTCAGATGAATAAATATTCAACTGAAGGCCAGTGTTCAGCTTTGCAACTGACTTAGTGGAGGTTGCATGTTTTGTTCCATTCCCCATAAGTAGTAGTATCATTCAGGAAAGAGGGCTAATTTAGCAAACACACTTAGTAGAACTGTGCAATTTTCTTCTGTTCATAGTTTCTAAATAAACCCTCACCCAAGTCATCATTACAGGTCACTTTACTCTGCAACTGATCTTTGACCAAAGAATAAGAAAGGAATCACAAGTCACTGTTGAGCTTTAGAGGTGAAGAGGTTTTTTCCCTTCCACTTGTACACCAGGGTGTCCAGGGCATCAGCAGTCTCAAGGGGACAGACAATTTCGTAAATATGCACTTCAAAGAGTATGTGGCCAACACTTCTAAACGTACTTTGTTTTGTACAAGTGTTCAAGAAAACAGCAGCAGAAATATAATTTTCTTCCCATTTAATCTTTCTTTAACTCTTCATTATTCAATCATGATGATTAGTGAGAAGGGTGTGTCAAGTCAGTGGTTTTCAGGTTCCTGAACTTATCCATTTGAAAACAATTTTAATTTTTATTATGACATCAATACTATTTTTTAAATTATTTGCAGTCTTCTGCTAATGGGGGAAAAAAGTCATGATGATTCTGTTTGATCTATCAGCAAACTTCAAAGCAAGCGATTAGGAAGGACTTTTGCTAGACATACAGAACTTCACAGCAATAGATGCAGATTTTCCATAGGAAATGCTGGACATTTTTATTTCTGTAGAAAATTCTGGCATTTATTTAAGTGCGTAACTATGTATTTAGCATCTAATTTCAGGCAAGCTTTTTTAAATCTAATTTTTTTAATATTCATATATATATAGATACACACACACACACACACACACACACAGAGTAATACCATGCCAATATTACATATTTTGTGCATGAATCTAGCAAATTTAAGCTTTTAATACATATATGATATGATATCATTCCAAAAGCTCTAGAGATGTTCAATAGTGTTATTCACCATGATGCAGCCAGAATATTTCCTTACTTGGTTGATTATCTATTAATTACACAAATAATACATTAATTATTTTCAAAATGGTAGCCATTAGAGTATAAAAAATAATTACCTATCAAATATGGTGAGAGCACATAATTTTGTCATATATATTGAACCATCTTTGTCTCATTAAATTTGAAATTCACTATAAGTAAGTTTTCCATTCTTCACTGATCTCCTGGGGAAATGTATAAAAGAGAAAATGGATATAATTAACAATATTGCAATGTACAATACATATATTTGAGAGAGAACATTTAGAACATTTTCAAAAACATTAGCTATGCCACTAGTAGAAAACCTGCTGGGGTTTAGTTTGACTTACTTTCCACTTAAGAGTTTAACCTTATTACTGCTTTCACTGTGGTAAGTGAATCATTGTTTCTTAATGGAAATTTACTGTGATGCACCATCCCAATACACACAGCCACTGTACACAGGGAAACATTTTTAATAAAATAAAGTCAACAATGCCATTGATTTTCATTCCATAATGTTATGCTTTAAATTACAGTTATGCCTTAGGAAAACCCGTTATTTCACTTTTGAGGTGTATTCCTTCCATTTTGCAATTGGAGGATGAATCGAAGGTGTAGCTCACATGCAGTTGGGACCCAAGATGAGAGTGATGTGATGGGGGGAGCAGTTGTTAAATTCAATAGTAGGAAACTATTTCAACTTCTTTGTCTTTTTCTATAGAATATCATGCCATATAAATTTGAGTGTTCTTTTTATTAAAGAATTTGCTACTGCATTATTTTCTTTTGGAATACTCCTGTGTAGTAATAATACTTAGAATTTCTATAGTACTGTCCAGTCAATGAGCTCTGCATGCTGCACAGTCATTACTGAACTAAGCCCCGTTAAACATTTAAGTTATGTAGGTATTATTATCATCCCCTTTTTAGAAATGAGGGAAATAAAATACGTGGAGATTAAATCACTTTTCAAGGTTTTCACAGAAAATCAAGTGTAGCCTAACCACAGCTTCTGTTCATGAAGGGAGAAATAATGAACACAAGTTGCTGAGCTGTAAAGTGGGAAGCCAGGGTGTCTGACTGCAGTCATTTCTTCTGTTGCAACACAAAATGCAGACTAAGAAAATAAAAATATTTTAAAAAATTACTTCAAATTCTTGAGCACATCACAGCTACAAATATATGTTTATTTTATTGATTCATGCCTTTTATTCCTCTTTAATTCATTTGAGTTAATGTTTTTTAGCTTTCCACAGAAAACTATGTGGGCAACAACCATAATCTTACTTTTTAAATTAAATCCAAAATTCTCAGGTAAACACATAACCCCTGAAATACCAGATATAATGAGACTACTGATTGGCACAACTGATTTTCTAAACTAACAATATACAGCTATTTTGTGGGTCAGGAGAGATTTGGAGCTGTAAAGAACGTGAAGCAATAATAAAAAGATTTTGCATTCTTTCATGAAAGTTTTACCAAGTTTTGTTTTAGGAAGGTCTAGCCAGAAATTTATCTGCCTGTTAGATTGTCAGTAGAAGTGGTCTGCCATGTTTCTTTTATGTGTCTAGGACTTCAAAAGCATGGTTTTTTCTCTGCAAAATTCCCTCAAAAAGCAGCAAGAGAGCCTAAATAATTGGTCATATATTTCTGTCACTTGAAATAAAACTTAAGACATTAAGTGTTTTGTACAGAGAAAAGTCAGCCTCCAAAAGTTGTTTTGGGTTTGGCTCACAGACCGGCTACTTGAGAACAAGCTTAGACTTGTGAGTACTTTTCTGTCTCAGAATCCCTTCTCAATCATGTACTACTGGGAAAGCCTCTAATGTTTCCAGTAGCAAGATTTATAAAAGAACCTGTTCTCTTTCTCTTCCAAACTTGGATGGGGAACAAGATTTTCCTCTTCTGAACAGGATTTTAGCAGAGATTTTCTGCTAAATTGTGTTTGGCAAAAATAATGTTGCATTTCATGTCATTTCCTGATCTGGTTTTATTTGAAGCAATAAGCAACACGCTATATAGAGTCATATCTGTCTCTTAAATCTTTAGTTGTATCTTTAACAAAAATAGTCTTGGTTTTCAGTAGTACTGAAAGCTTGTGGTGTTCATTCACTTTAGTCAATATATCCATTAAAGAAATCAGACTACTTAATCATACAAAACATGTTGAAAATTTCTTCTCATTTGAAATTTCTAAAAGTCAACAGTTTATTGAATTCCACAGCTAATATTATTTGTTGCCATTTCTGCTTGTCTTGTAAACAGTATAAATTATGTGATGCTTTTAGCTATTTCTAATGACTAGACCCACTCAGAACTGTAAGTTTTCATCTTCCACTACATTTTTGACTTGAGCTTACCAGATGATGTAGTGACATTTAAAATAAAAGTATTTCTCAGCAGCATCTCTTATTTCTCCAATGCCTAAGGCAATTGAACTTTCTGATTAAATAATATAGGTTGCATTGGTAATTAATAGTCAATATGTCTTATGATGTTTTTTATACTTACTGAAAAGTTTGCAGAAGAGTCAGCACTGTACATCATACAAAAACTCTGTTAAACATACTTCAGCAAAAAAAACACAAGTGAGTTTGGAAGCATTTAAGATTATGGCCAAAATGAAGTAAAACTATTAATGCTGAATAAAGGTTTGGAGACTCAGAAATTAAAGAAAATGCTGACTGTTCCTACCAGTGGCAGTTATTGCTTTCTCCACTGCATTCTGGGTCCTTTACAGTTTTTAGAATGATTCTGGCAGAGCTGAAATCAAAAAATTACAGAATTTAAATATGCATGTAACAAAAGTATGCAAAAAATTCTGCCACATTAAGTCCAAAAGAAGTCAAGTTGGATGTACTCCTTTTCACACCTCTATGATGAAAAAAAAACAAACCCCAAACCAGTTTTAATAAATTTCTCAAAAGGTGTGTGACTTCAGAGACCTAAAACTTTTCACAGATTGAAGAATTGTTTACCCAAATTTTGTTTGGATTCAATTTTAGCAAGCAGAAAAGCATACAATATTAAATCATACAAACCCAGGTAGGATTCTGAAGTTGAATGTAGCCTAATGCCTCTTACAAAGGTTTGAAGTTAATTCAGACTGAATTTCCATGACCCACCATCCCAAAGTAGCACTTCTGCGGACCACTGAAATGGGAAGCCACATCTTTATAATAAAGCAGCTGTACATACATATTTTTGGCCCTAATACAATACATGGTTATATCTCTAAGTTGATTTAATTTGCTGAAATTTCAAAGCACAATACTCTATATATACAAATACATATAAACACAGAATATTTAGATATTTAGTGTACCTCATATTTTGATTTAATACACTTATTACTGAAAAAAAACTCACTTTGTGTTTCAATAACTGTTTAAGGTAATACTGATATGACATCGAATTCCCATTTAGGAATAAATGCTCTGCTGAGATAGCAGCTGTCATTCCATCATCTTATTTTGGCTGTGAATCCTGAACCATAAATTCTGGGTTTTTTTACAATGTTACTTACTTTCTGATTAATCAAAACATCAAAACTAATATTAAAGAGTATCTAGTTGTCTAAACCCTTTTTTCCCCCTCAATTGCTCCCTTTGATGGGACAAATGGAGAGACAGAAGAGCTCTGGATGCTGAATGCTTTGGTGGACAGAGAATAACCTAGTGGCTATTTTTAGGGTAAAAATTGATATTTTGCTTACTTCTTAGGTCTATTATATGTACTGTTGCCTTTTTTCCTGATACACCAAGATGATTGCCCCACAAACAGCATAGGCAGAGGCATGTTAAAACAGACTAACTCCAGGGAAGAGATCTTCTCTGAGTTTCTTTTCTACTAATAGGAAGGGAGAAAAATACTTTGGGGATGCAAATTAATCCATTTTGGTTTAGGCATCCAAAACAAAAAATTGCTACAGGGCAGAGATCTTTGAGTTTCTTTTCTAGTAATTGGAAGGGAGAAAAGTACTTTTGGGATGCAAATTAATCCATTACGGTTTAGGCATCCAAAACCAAAAAATTGAAAATTTAGGCTATGGAGGAGAGGCACTGTACTTCAGCATACCTGCTTCTAAATTATTAGCTCAGGCTCACATTTTCCATTAGTTCAGATGAATCCCACTCAAGAAACCATGAGGACTATCTTTAGGACAGAGCGACTTGGGGATGAGACAATTGCAATTCCAACTTAGAATGATCTGTGAGTTTCTTCTACACTAATTACAGGTTTATTTCTTTTCCAGAAAGGTTAAGCCCAAATTTATTGTTCAGTTCTCCTGGCTGTGCAATAGGGTGCTCATTTGGCCATCTTGTTAATGGGAGCTGGTGAGGAGGCAACTGAGCCCTTGTCCTTGTCTTTCTTACTGTACTAGGAGGATCTATTTTTAATTCTCTTGTTGTGGGTGAGAGACTCAAGGTCTCACTCAATTTGAGCAACGCAGAAGACACTGGTCTATAGAAGAAGCTGTTCCAAACTAGCCATTACAATGTAAAGCTTGCAATTTCATAGTGACAAAGGGTTTATGGCTCCTTTCCTAAGACTTTAATATCAATGACACCTACAGACTTTGAGCTGTATTTTTCCCTCTCCCTCTTGAAGACTCATATGTGTAGAAGTAAAAAATTGGTTTCTTTTGAGAGAACATTCTCAGTTCTATCACTTATTATTTTCATAATGATTGAAGATATAATTGGGGTTTTTTTTTCTCTTGATCCATCCAAATAACTCCTTGATAATGAGACTGCTTATTGTTCTGCTGTTGTCTTGAAGAACTATTTACTGGAAAACCAGAATCATTCTCTTCTGTTACTATCAACCCGAAAAAGGAAAATGAGAAGAAAGCAGAAGATAAGAAAAGAAAACAAGAAAGAAATATTTCCCCTAAAAATAAGCCAGGACTGATTTGCACTAATTTACCCAGAGGGTTGGTACTTTGGTTGACCTCAAAGCTTTACCTTTGTTACTGATAACTTGTAGAAAAACAAGTACAGCGTGGACTGGGAATATAAGACAGTTAAGAAAAAATCACTGCACTGTCTCTATCAAGGTTTACTTGTACTACTGCATGTGATTAGACGATTTATTTGATTGTCTATAACTGCCCCTTTGGAGGCATAGCATTGCATTTTCAGGTGCAAATTTATCTGATATTAGTGGATTATTGATTGAATAGTGTCTCTGGAGCCATTAAACTCTACTAATGAGTTTTTTCTTTAATTGGTGGATCATACTGGACAGTTTTCCCAAGTTTTGTCTTTGTATGTTAGTTAAAAGATCATAGTCCCAACATAGTCCCAATAGGGAGTACTATTATGGACTGTGTTAGTACCTTTATTTACACTGAAAATAATTTGATACTGCCAGGAAATTTATTGATTATAGTAGAATTGTTTGAACGGTAAAATGTAATTTAGTATGAGTAAGAATATGAGTGTAAAAGAACAGGTCCTCAATATACATTCCTTAGTGTTTATTGCAGTCCTTAACAGGTAAATTATGTGTCACAAGTATGAGATGTCAGTCAGGGATGGGATTTGTAGACTGGTACCATATTTCTAGGGACAGAAGAGTGGTTTAGATTATACTTGCTGCATAAACTCAGTGGGGGAAAGGTATAGTATATGGATTCCTGTCCTTTGAAGGATGGCTCCTTTACTCTTAGGGAAGAGCTGCATTTCCTTGTGTCAGAATAAAACTGAAGGCCTGGCCGTAATATGATGGATTTTCACTGCATTTTGTCAATGGCTGATGGTGCAATGTCATTCTTATGGAACCATCTTTCCCTTTATCACATTAATGTTTATTTTCATATTTTGTGCACAACATGAGTAACCTCATTATGTTCTAAGCATTAGTGAAGGAAGAAGTGAAGTCCTGTTTCATGGCCCCTTTGCTTTCATCCTCTCTAGTCTTCTTGCCCCAGTCTTATTGTCCAGGCAGTGGAAAAATGGAAGGCACATGGTAATGTGCCTTCAATTGGCACTTGAAGAGGTAGTCACAATATTATGAGTACCTCTGAGTCTCTAAGACCATCACAGACAAACAGCCACTGTAGCCAGAAATTTATTTTTTGATAACCCTTAGCTTTTTGACTGCCATTCACAGTTCATCTTGACCAAATCACCTGCTCTGTCCTTCCTTCTAATTCAAGCCTTCTTGTAGTTCTGGGACGAAACGGTGTATGGCAGTCATGTCCATCTAACTTGTACAAGAGGCAAGTTAGTATTCATTTAAATTTTAACATATTTATAGAATCACAGAATCATAAATTTTAGAAAAGACCTCCAAGACCATCAAGTCCAACCTTTGACTGAATACCACAATGTCAACTAAACAATGGCACTAAGTTCCTTTCGGGTAGTCATAGAGAGTCGTACTCTGAGCCCCCTTTCCTTCCGGCTGAACAATTCCAGCTCCTTCAGCCACTCCTCATATGATTTGCATTCCAGACCTTTCACCAGCTCTGTTGCCCTTCTTAGGAAATACTCTAGCGCCCCAATGTCTTTCTTGGAGTGAGGAGACCAGATCTGAACATAGGACTTGGGATGCAGCCTCACCAGTGACGAATAGAGAGGGACAACTGCTTCCCTAGTCAATGTGATCACTTGCCTTATTTACCAAGTTAGGTACTGAGGTAGCTACCCTGCATCTGAGAGGGGTGAAACTACATACGTTATCACAGTGCTGCCTGGCTCTGGTTGATTCTGCTCTAAGTAGCTTCTCTTGTTGAGGACTTTTAGTTTTGTCTTGAACTGAACCCATAAACTGTTGGCCTGTCTGTATATTTATGCTTAGGGTAAGGCAAAAGAATGTATATCCTTTCTGAGGATGCACTGCTTTTTGGGAATAAGATTAACACAATTTCTGGAAAAACCCATTTGTTGTCATATACAGATAGACATGAAAACACTACAATTTATTTTTCCTCTGTTTACACTGGCACACCTTAACCTGTGTGTTTTTGTATCCAGGCAGTTTACTTCATTGACATAAGAAAAAAAGCCAAAGGAAATATCTTTTTCCTTACTTATTACATGTGTTTATTTTCCCTTTCCTGTTCTGAAGCCTCCAAAAGAATAGTCTAATCTATTTTATGTTTGCTGCTTTCCCATAAAAAGTTAATACCTATACACTGCAGGACATGTTTTTCTGTAATTCAGAATAGGATCTAAGATCTCAGTATATTTTGGAATATACCAGGCCCATTGCACAAGGACAGCAAAAATACATGTCTACCACCTATGAGGGAACTAGATTAAGAAAGGGAGTAATTACAAGATTAACATCTGAACCTCAGCTTGGGAGTTAGAGGTATTGATGTACACCCATGCAAGGAAGTTGTTCCTTTAAAGTCCTATATAGCTCCAAGATAGAATACAAAGTTTTAGCAGTTTTAACTCTTCACTAAAAATGCCTGAATTTCATACCTATGATTTTTAGGGAATTGGAGGGCATTCCTTGGCATCTGTGATCTAGGTGGAGAAACATCTTGATTTCTTTTAAGATGTAATTCTAAGTGAATTTCAAAGACTGGAATTCAAGCTGAACCTAAATGATGACTTACATGATTTTTAAAAAAAGTTTCCACCTGTACCTGAATTTGTTTACTGGAATGGCTACACATTTCATGGCTGTCTGGAATGGCTACACATTTAATTTGAAACTCTACTCAATGTGGTGATCTAACAAAAATTTCAAATTTATAATATCCAGTTTAGGCAAACATATGTTTTGATCAGTGTAGCTCAGGATTCACTACAAAAGCAAAACACAACACTGATGTTTATCCTACCTGTCTGATGATTAGCTTGCTTTTATCTTAGCATTTTCTGAGGGCAAAAAAAGAAACCCTGGAAAACTGTGGCACTTTGTGCAATATTTCTCCTTTGAATCTTTCTCACTGGAAAGATAATTTCTCAAATGAAATAAGAAAAGGACACAAACCAAAGGCATTTATAAACACTATGCTAGACTAGAAAAATGGATCATCCTGCCATCCCCTCTGGCTCCTCTATCTGAGTGACTTGGGTTGTTCCCTGGAACCAAGTTCACCACCCCAACTTCAAAGTGTGTAGTATATAGCTCTAAAATACTTCACTTTGAAAATGAATCTAATTCCCTGTATGAAACTCAAGAAAAATAAGGCTTGGAAAAGATATGTTTTATTTCAGTAGGGAAGATTCATTTTCATCCAACACCATTTTACTTTTATTTTTAAAAGTTATCTTCCTGTAATTGCATGCTAGTTTAGAGTTAAGACAGGAGCATTTTAACAATAATGGGCACTTTTTTTAACAGATTATTGCCAAAAGTGCATTCTTTATTCCAGGGAGACACTGTAATAGATACCAGTGCTTTCATAATGATACAAGCAATCTGTAAGCTATTATAGTTTCTTTTATAGTAACTTAATCTTCATATTGTTTTATACGTCTGGAATTTTAATAGTGTTTTTAATTTATGAAGAGGAGTATATTACATATTACCAGTTGCATGGGAGTATGAGCTAAATAACAGACCATTGAATGGTATTCTTACAAACAAATATTTTGAAATACTTAAACAGGCATAAGGAATAGAAAAAAGAAGGTAAAGAATGACATACAGATATAATGGTAGCTTTTATGGAATGGGTCCAGAACCATCTAATCTGAATTGTGACTATTTTTAATGCATATATTTTACTTATAGAGAAAATGGGAATGATGTTTTAAAGTAAATGTTTTACATAATATAAATATATTTACCTAGTTAATTGATTTAATTATCAAAATAATAATAAAAAGCATATAAATAATAAATTATGTTAATAATATATATAATAATTATTATTTATTCAAATAAATACAGATACTCATGTAACTTTTTAAAGCTAATGAAAAGAATTCAATAAATACTTGCTTATATGTAGAATGCAAACCTCTATGTGCATTCCTAAAGCTAGTGCAAAAATGGAGTCTTTTTTCCTTCTAGTTCATTGTAATTTTTCATATGTCTAGAAAGAGACACAGTTCTCTTGTAAGAGAAATATCCTAACACTTTGCAGTGAGTTAAAGAGATATGATCAGTGTAGCAATTTAATGCTTACAATACTATTAAAAGTAGGGCTTTTAAATGAAAAGAACCAGTTTGCTATTTTGAAAGAAGTGATATTCTATTTTAAACTGTCATTCAGTATTTCTGACTTGCAATTAGATGATATTTCTAAAATGTCATTCCTAGATTCTGTTGTGACTGTCATCATAATAAAATGTGACAGGAAAGATATTATATCAATACTTTTTCCATAATTAGCATTACATTTCTCTCAAGGGTTAAGTACAAAGGTTTTTGCTGAATGGTCTGCAAGCTTTGTGCCTTTAAAATCTTTTAATATAGCTAAGATTGGTGACAACTGCGAGACAGATCTATGAACAAACCCGTTTGAAGAGAATAGTTTTGTGGTGTGTGATATATGTTACGCAAATGAGCTTATTAGGGCTCTCATCTATTTTATTATTGGTGCCCAATTTAATAGAGGCATTTAAAAAACAATATTTCTGCCTGCGTCCTTGAAATGAAGAAGATACATTGATATAATTGAGAGCAAATGATTGCATGTTGTGCCATTTAATCATGTCATTTTTCAATTGCTGTTTTTTGCACTTCACTGCATACTTATAGAATATTTAGCTTCAATATAGATTAAGTCACACAGTATGCAACTGAGTAGATTTCCCATATTAGGTGGCATATTCTTTTAACCTTGAAATCAGCAAAAGCACACAGGTTTGGCAGTGTTTTTCTAAACAATGACAAGTAATAATTCATTTTCTATCTTTGTAATTTAGCTTTTTTATTTTAAGGAATTACTCCCCTATTAATATTTTTTGAGAAACTGTAGATTTTCTTTTCCATTCAGAACCAAAACTACTTCTTTTCACCATCTGTCCTGCAAGTATGCATTACCCTGAGAAGTTCCAACAGGCATTGCCATTTCACAGACAACACTGAAAACTACATTTTATACAATCTTTGCAAGCATTTCCTCTTTGATTTTCCCTGTCTTCCTGTTTTCTTGTTTCTTGTTTCTTTTTATTGATGTATTATTTCTCTTAGTTGTGATACTTAAAAATGTTACATGATCACTTTTAAAAGTGCTAATGCTGCCCTAGCCAAAAATCAAGCATAAAAAGGCAAATAAATTCTAAGAGGTGTAGTTTGATTGGTGTGCACAGAAGGATGACTTCCATTCTCAGATCTTGCCTTAATTTCTGTGTGTGATTGTTGTACTAAAGAACAACAGATCCATCTTCCAGCAAAGAACAACTGGTGCAATCAGAAGTGTATCATTCCCTCCCTCACATTTCCACATTATGCAACAAGGAGGAAGTGTAAGCCTTTAACAGACCAAAGTTAGACAGACATTTCCTCTTAGATCTGGTCATTTATTGGCAGCTGAATTTCTTTTGTATTCCTAAAAACAGTTTGTGTTGCCCGTACATACACAGAAGCCCAGCAATAGTACTTACCTCAGTATACCCTGGCATTTCTTCTGGACCTGAAAGCACAAAGAAAATCCATCTTTCTAAATTACTCTTGTCATTGTCCAGCTATTTTCAAAACTCTGGCCATCTCTACATGAACATTTAGTCCAGCTGTAGAGTGAAAACAAGAAACTTCAGATTCTATAAAAATGAATTCTCCAAACAATATGTTATAAATGAGGCTATGAAAACATCTCAATAATCTATGTGATGAATGTGTGGATTATGTGGATTTAAGGCAACTCAACTAATTTTACAATGACTTTTTAACTACTCTTAAGCATAATTAGTCCCACCAAATTCATCAAAAGTCTTAAATAGTTAATATAAACACCTGGTCAAGATTCTTGATGTAACATGTTTCAGTGGCCTACTCATTTTGTACCTTGTGTGAGAAAGCTGACTTCCCATACAGGTCTTTCAGTCATGCAGAGCAGATGGTGCAGCACAGCTCAGGTGCTGATATGCTGCAGGAAGGCTGAGGGATGGAGACTCACTGGGGCTTGAGGAGCTACAACATTCCTGGACTTCCCACCTTTCTATGCCTTCAGTTCATGGCCACTTCCATCCCCATAGATAGTGCCATTAGCCCTTGACTTGGAAGGAGTGTTTGATGTCATTTGACTCAGCAGGGGCTTTTCCAGATGATTTAAGTCATGGTATTAACAAGCTGTGAAAGTAGTTTCAGGTAGCCCTTTTCAGCTATGCGCGTGATAACTTCAAAGCACTGAGAATAGGAGTAGGCAGGGGGAAGTAAAGCCCTCCAAGATTCTAGCAGCATGGACAGGAATCCTCAGTATGGGAAACCACAACCATAAAAACATTCTAATGACAAACACCTCAATCATATCAGACTATCTGTTATGAAGCAAATGACTCAGACACAAAGTCAACTTCATACACAGCAGTTGCAGTTACTGTGTATACTCTTAGCCTGCAACAAAAAAGTCAAATACATTTATTTAAGTCTCACTGCAAATGGCTTAAGTGAATATGTTTCTCCCACATTTGCAAAGATTTGGATTGTTTTTACATTTACCACAGCTCAATGGACACATGATAGTATGAGGGCACAAAATTTTAAGTGTTTGATCTCTTAATATACACTTCAGCAAGTCTTCTGAACACACAGAAGACTAAGTCATGCCTAAGTGAGGCAACGCAGTGTGCAGTTAGATCACATCCGAATTTTCTGAACCTTCAAGTGCCCAGGAGCTTACTATAGCAGCTGTAAACCATAAGGCCCTAGGCTCAAGAGAGATACTCATCATATTTCCTCATTCATCAATTTTTTAAATTAATTTACTTTTATCAAACATGAATTATAGCTTCTACATTCACAATGTAGAATGCAGAAGCAAATAATTAATTAAAGAAACTGTCAATCTGGAAGTATACTTTGCATGTGCAATTACTGTATT
Organism: Chloebia gouldiae; assembly: GCA_003676055.1. Lineage (NCBI taxonomy): Eukaryota > Metazoa > Chordata > Aves > Passeriformes > Passeridae > Chloebia > Chloebia gouldiae. The sequence goes on along the minus strand of QUSF01000004.1, from coordinate 20,954,842 downwards.
GACAGGTTTTTATACAAGGATGCCATTTTAACAATAGCAAAACCTGGATGGATATACAATACCAGTGTATATATCATGTCATGAGCTATAGGCAATTATTGTGTCCCTTTAGGACACTGAACACGAGACCCTAATACTGCTTAAAGTCATTATTGCTAGTGCTATTATATAGGACTTAAAGATGTCTTTACATGATTAAGTTCTCTGGGTTTTAAAGTATTGTGTCTATAGCCAACTATTTCAATACACTGTTAGATACAAGCACTTCATTCTTCTCCTGTTTAATATTAACCATAATATCATGTAATAAAATTGAAACAAAAGTGCCATAGGCCTAATTGTACTGTCACAGCCATGTAAATCAGAAATAGCTTCAGTAAAGCTACTGTTATTATGCTGGTGTAAAATTGATATAAATTAGAAATGACTTGGAAGCTGTAGCTCTGCTTTCAGATAACACAATGTAAAGGCCTCACTTAAAGTCCCCTATAATGGCTTATGAATGCAATTCTCCTTACCTCATCATGTTAAAAGGCATTGTATCAGAAAAGACCAATATTTATAAGGGATGACTTAATCAGATAGATCAAGGTAAATTAATGCTATGGGGCCAGATTCTGAGCTATATTGACTTCTATGAAGTTAATGCAGACCTACATAAATTTGGCTGTGATCGGTGTATAACTTACCATCGCTTCCAAAAAAACCTGAATTGCTTAGATGTTATAAAATGTAAAATAGGAACCCTGACTTTAGATAGACTTTTTGGTCCCATTTGGTTGGCTGGTATTTTTCCTGATCTGACATTAAGCTAATGAACAGCATCAGAAAGGAAATGTGTCAGATGTGGTGGTTACATCAAGAACCAAGAAGGAAACTAGTAATGAACTCTAGGAAAATAAATAAGGGCAAGTACAGGAAACGCAAGTGAAAATGCAGCTCTGGTATAAATTGAATAATAAAATTCCTGGTCATATTTTGCTATAAATAGTGGTTTGGGAATTTGTCATTCACCTTATTTAAAATTCAGAAATATTAAAGGTACAGGGTTCTCTCATTACCAAAGTAATAGAATTCTAGCTATTATAGAGTTAGGGTAATTTAAATAGCTATAGAATGCATTATATCAATAAGTGGAACATCTGTATGAAATGTCCACCTGCTAAGTGTACTTTACAATGAAATGTACTTAATCATTTTAAGATGTCTTCTAATGAAGGCTTATCGGGAATAACATTTTGAACACAAATACTTTTAGGCATTAAAACTTCAGCTTTAAATGAGATTGCATTGCCTTGTTTACCCTTGTTGATTAATAAGCAATCTGTTAGGATGGCCCAATTGTGCTAGTGAAAGTAGATTAGTAATTCAGATATGTTTGTGAGTTTAATCATTATTTCTCTTGAAGGCTTTAAAATAAATCCCTGTCTTTTGCACACTATCCCTATGCGAAGAAAAGGTATATGTTTTTAGATATATATAGCAACCTTTTGGTTCACACTTTCAGCTTAATATTATTGATCAAGAACAGCAGCAAAATACTCCTTTGAGTTATGACATTTATAATTATAAATTTCAATTTTTAAAGAAACAGTGACAAAAACTGGAACTGGAATTCACTTTTCTATAGAATTTTTTTGTTTTGCTAATAAAATTAAGAAAGATGATCCTGGTTTTTTATCAGTTAACACTTCTGAATAGCTTTGAGAGATGTAGTGGCTTTTTTTTTTGCTTCCTTCTTATTATGAATTGGAAGTTTAGAGGCAAACACCCTGTCTTCAAAAAAGGTGATAGTTCAGATTTTCTCATGGGGTCATGGACTTTCATCTGTGGTGTCCCACAGAGGGAAACAGATGTTAGCAAGTTACAATTTAAATTATCTGGAAAGCTCCCATGTGTAGAGCACAGTCCTGTTAAATTCAGGAGTAGCACAGCCCTATGATAATTATTGAATACTTGAGCTGTGCAATGTTATAAAAGTAAAGGATCTCAGAACCTGGGCTGAAGCAGTCATCCTTACGTGATTTTCTGCCTTCTGTATCCCAGCTTCATAGATGTTATAATTAAATTTTTTTCTGAGTTTAAAAAATCTTGGTTTGCTGTTCAGTGACAGTAGAGTATAATTATGGATAAAATCATGCTTGGAAGCACCCCATGCCATTAACTGCTTCCAGGTGGTAGACCTCACTCTAGTTCTGGCATGTAGGATACATTATTTATTCTGCTGCTCAACAAGATTCTCAGTACAGTTTCTTGGGGGTTGGTGGAGAACCAACATATCCTGGCTCCCATCAAGCCAGGATATTAGGGCTTAACAATTGTCTCCCATCATCCAGTTTACGTCAGACTGAATCAGTATATGAAATAAACACAGTGAATAGCTCCTTTTCAGGGATGATACAATTGTCACAGTTTTCCTACATTTACTTGAATATGGAACTATCCTGAAAATATTTTATGATAACAAAAAACATCTGTAAAAAATTTTATACTGAATTTTCTCCTTCTGTAATGTTTCTCCTGTGACAGGGCACATAAGATCCATAATTTCTATTGTTTTCTTCTAAAAATATACATATTCTCATTGCATGACTACAATTTTTCCCTCTTATTTTCTGTAGAATTTCTGAAGCTGATTACTGTCAGGGTAACTAATTTCAGATGTGACCCAGCTGAATGAAAAGGAAAGGAAGAATAAACGAGTCTACACCATAAAACTTTCAGCATTTTAGGGGCAGTTAGCTATGTATGGCATTTGTTTGAATAAGACTGAACGTAGTGTTAGTCTGTCTGTGCTATTAAGGTTAAGACTGTATTTATCTGAAAATAAAACACTAACTTTGACAGAAGCACAGGAATTTATGGAAGACCTGGAAAAAAATATTGCAAGACAGAGATTGGGCACCACTAAATATCAGATAAAATTTAATGTTTTAGTTTGCAAAGTATTCCATGCTGACATGTGCTGTTTGTCTGTCCTTCAGTCTCTGTGCTCTGAGATCAAGCAGAGGCGCCGTGGGGTAGCCTCTGTGCTGCGATTATGCCAGCACCTCCTGGATGATCAGGAGACCTGCAACCTAAATGCAGATCACCAGTCCATGCAGCTGATAATCGTAAACCTTGAGAGAAGGTGGGAAGCCATTGTCATGCAAGCTGTCCACTGGCAAACCAGGCTACAGAAGCGATCGGAAAAAGACTCGGTGAGTGATGCTTGCTTTAAAAAGGTCTTGTGGGATTTAATTCTTCACAAGAAACACTTTTTCAGCACAAGAAAAACATACCCATCTCTGAGTGTTTTCTTCTGACAAAGATGCCATTCTTAATCTTTACTGTCTACAAGTGAATCTTCAGTTTTTTCACACAGTATTGTATGGACAACAGTGTTTAATAATATAAACTCACACATATATATTGTATTTTCTGGATATTTTGTCTCATCATATCTGATCCCACCCAGTAAAAAAAAACAATCCTCTCCTGGTGCTAAGTTGTTCAGTACCTAGCAGAGTTAGGCCCAGAGACATATTTCACTGATTGTAAGTATATTTTAGAAAAAGGATTTCCTGTGTAACTAAGACTGGTTTTAATCAGCATCCCAACAGTAGATGTGTATTTCACATAGAATGCCATGGATATGTGATTAATATACAATCCTCTGTTATTTGAATATAAGTAAAATGTAATAATTTGCATTTATCTCAGGGAAATGATTCCTAAGAGGCAAAATAGCACTCTGCTTAAACCATCCATTAAGTGGCATGAATTAGATTGGTTTTCTATAGCATAAAACTACTGCACACCATTGACTGTAACGGATGAATTGGCTCAGCATGTTTTGTGCAACTATCACACTGCTGAAGTCTGTATACTGCAGCTACATTGACAGCAATGTATGTAGTTCCTACGTAGTTCGTATACTGAAGTGTCTTGGTGAGATTTGGGAACAAGTCATATAGTTTTTAAGGTTTATAGCAAGCAAAGCAAAGGAAAAAATCTAGACATATCCTTCTTAGCAATTGTCTGACTAACAGTGAAATACTACATTTGACTTATTTTTTTTAAAGTTTCTTTACAAAAATAACAGAAGCTATAATTCTCTGGTTCAGTTAGGGTCATACTGTATGAAGATAGGCATGTTTAGAATCTGTAGCAATTCCTGACTGAGTGAAAATGCTAGTAGTCTAAACAGTCCAAGAAATGGTGAGTTAGTGAGAAGGATGCTGTGGACAAGTGAACTGGTGAAGGTGACAATAATATTGCTTGTCTGCCTTTTTCAAAACTTATAACATAGGAATGCTCCTCTGCTAGTTTGTTTCATTGGCTCTTTTGCTTTAGGTATTGATATAGAAATGGGACTTGATGAAGGAAGAGGCTTGAACAGATAACCAAGGACAAGTCAAAAGGGTCTCTGTATGAGGTAGCATGGAAAGAACTCATCCCTGAAAAGCAGATGTAGTGTTAGTGTTGGTTTTATAAGCATGGGATTAGTCAACTGGCCATGTAAAACGTGAAGATAATTGAGATTGTGAGAAAATATTACAGAAATTTCAGTGGAATTAAAGGAAAAGCCAGAATCAGTGAGGATCCAGAAAGAAGATTTATGAAAATTGTAGGTAGGAGTTTGAAACAATACATTTAATTGAGAGGAAAGTTAAGAAAGAAAACACTAATGCCATCTTAACAGCTGCAGAGTTTTGACGGTAATGAGTCTGGGAGAGCAAAAAAATGAGAACAGAAGTAAAAGAATTCATCAATGAAATAGGCTGGGCAAGTGATTGGGTTAGAAGATAAATATAAGGCTGAGGAATAGAAGATATTTATAAAGAAAGAAAATATAGTAGCAGAGGTTTTTTCTTGAGAATCGCTGGTTATATTTTTGTGATAGTTCCATCTTAGGAATATTTTTGTCATATTACTAATGTGTTGCAGCAATAGCTCTAATAAATTTGGTTAGTGCTCCACAAAATGTTTAATGATCTTACCAGCAGTAGAAGAAGAGCTGAACTTTGGAGCTTCAAAAATAAGTATGTGCCGTATTTAGGCAACATCCAAACCAAAAAACAGCTCTCAAAATCCTGATTTTTTTTTTGTTAGAGGCTGAGTGTTGTTGGGTCTGTAACAGCCCAAGAGTGAGTGAATTGCATTCCAACTGTGCTATCTTAAAGGTAAAGCACCACAAATCAGCAGGGGTTTTTTTTGTTTTTGTTTTTTTTTTTTTGCAAATGTATATCTCCTATTTAACTTGGAATAGAAAGAAGTTGCATTTGTGAGATATGTTAGAGAGTGGTGACAGAGGTCCAAGTTACTGTAATGAATGCATATTATCCTCTCTTGCATGTGAGCAGTGGCTGTATGGAAGCAGTTGCTCTAAATAAAATGTTACAAGCTAATCAGAGCTTGGTGCTGCTCTTGCAGCAGGAGTGGAGTCTTGTGTTTCTGTTTGGGATTGTAATCGATCAGGAGTTGAGGCATGGTGAGGATATGAGTACAGAATCTCACTTGGTATCTGGAGGCTTGGAACTTCACAAGGTACCCTCTTTGTTCCCACTTTGCCTGAGGTGATCTGGAGTTATTTGCTGGGCTGAGCTGACTTTCATGGGTTGAGGGGTGTATCATTCTTTCTGCTAAGAAATAGCAGCAATTTAGATGGCTGCTCCTGATGCTCATCTAATTTTCACTGTGGACTGTTTTGTTTTGGAACCTCTTATCTCAGGCTGCTTTACAACAATGCTTCTTTTAAGTGTGTCAGTATCTAAAAGTTTCTCTTGCTGATAAAACTATCCATATTCTCAACATTTAAAATGCTCCAGCCACTGCAGGATTCATGTTTCTTAGGCTTTCCTTGCCTGAGTTGGCATGTTGTAACCTTCCTTTTCACTCAGTTCCTCAGTCATTTCTTGGGTAGGTACCAGAACCATTTCTTCTGCTACCATATCTCTGTATTTGATGGTGTGCCAGTCTTGGCACACAAACTGTATCCCTTGGTAACAAGTCTGTCTTTGTGGTTGCCCACAAAATACTGTAATTTATGAAAACAAATGAGATGTTTTTATAGCCTGATGGTGTCTGACTCATTCATGGCATCTGACTTGCTGACAGTAAATAAGATACCCCAGACGATTGTATAGCCTTACTGCAAGAGTCACTTTCATCTTGTACCGTTTTCTAACTGTGTACCGGGATTATTCTTTGTCCCCTTTCTGCCCCTTTTTACATTCAGTCACTTATCTGGGCCACTTAGAATATTACAAATGTATGCTGCATTAACCACAGAAAACGTTTATATTTCTTTTGAATTGTCTTCATTCATTTTGGACTGGTCTTCAGCAGTTTTTAGTTTTGCTCACCTTTTGCAATAGTGGGCACCATTAGTTTACAAATAGCAGGTTATTAACATGTACTTCATGTGTCTACAGTCAGGTAAAAGCTCATAAACGAAAAGTTCTGTGTAGAATGTGAAATTATCAATAATATTAAAAAAAAAGCTCCAGAAAGATGAAATATGATTAGATTCAGTAGGTCAATCTAGCTATATAGAATGAGGTATTCATAAAAGGAAAAAAACTCAGAAAACTGGAAGCAGACCTAATTTGTTCTAGCAAAAGAGGTTTTTATCTCCTCCATCTGTTTGTTTTGGTGTTGTGTTTGGTTTTTTCTAGTTTTTTAATTGTTTTGTTTTATTTTGATTTGTTTTTTTCCTAGTAAATTTTTTTCATCCAGATTTATCATTCCATATTTTGCTGATATAAGGTTATATATCACCTTAATTTTAACTTCAGGATTACACAGATGCCTTATAGCTTGTCTAACAAGACCCTGCTAGCAATTGTCTTAAAGGAAAAAGAATACTGCCTGGCAATTGCAATAGCAACAATCTTCATTTAACTAAGCTCAAAATTGCCATCTAAAATTCATACTCAACAGCTGGAGAAGCTTTAACTCACTATGCACTTTCCTTTAGAAGATATAGTCTATTTAAAAGACTGAAAAATTAAAAAATTGTTTGGGGACGGATTCAGTCATAGTTGTGCCCATAAATTAAGTCAAAGTGTGAATACGTATGTTGTTTTCTGCAATTTTTTAAAAACTTTTTTGTTCAGACAGTGGTATACTCAAGGCAAATTATGTGTTATTTCATCTGCTACAGAGGATTCCAGTTTATGCATGTCTTGCCCAGATCAGGTATGTCTCTGTATAGAAAGCTACAGTGAGATGCCAATGGAAATTCACTCTTTTGGGACAGGGAGAAAGAGAAAAAAGTCTGTGGTTTCTAATGGATTTTACTTTAGCTGCAAATCAATATTCCTCCCTTTTTGGTGAGTGGAGAAGCTGCTTTTTATCCAGAATGCTCATTCATTGAATGAGAAACATACCTGTTTTATGGAGCAGACAATTTCTTTTCTTATTCAACGGAGAAGGCTAATTATTGAAGGGACAGTATTACTCATGCATTTAAAATGGAGATTTTGAGCTAAGGTGATTTGGGTTAAGGTGCCCTAATTCTCACATTGTCCTGAAAATGTCTGAAATATTCATTTGTCTGATCGCCAAGTTCACTACTACACCTCATGAAAAAAAATTTATTTCTCTTCTTCTGAGTCATCTTATGTGTACATTACACTGAAAGTCCAGTGGAACCTTCATCTGTATTGGCTTGAAAGTATGCTGTACAACCAACCACCTAATTGAAAATAATAAGGCCACAATAAATGGGATGGCCTTGGGGTATAACACCCAAGGGATTCAATTGGTGTCGCTTTGTATCAATGTCCATGCATCATGGTAATTGAGGTAACATAACCAATTACCACATTTTAATTAGAGTTGCAAGGACTTGGGAAAATCTGCAATGGTGAGACAGCTCACTTGAAAAAAAAAAGAAAAAGACTAAAAAAGAAAGGCACTTCTTTCTACACGATTGTTTCTTAGGCAGTAAAGAGCCTGCTTAAATGGTTTTTCAGGATTTTTACCCGACAACCTCCTGGTTTCCTTCTTTATAATGCATTTGGAAAAACAAATTGTTAAAGTATTGCTTCTGATTTGGTATCTTTATTCTTTTACTCTATTTATCTGTTTATGTGATGCTTTCAGAGAAAGTAAACAGTTTTTCTTAATGGTAGGCATGGTGTCTCCACTTCTCTACATTTACTTTTACTTCACTGATGCAATATTTTTTCAACCCATAGAATGACACTTGTTCTAAGCTTAAAAAAGACAACCAAATCTCCTTGCTTCAGGAGCAAAAAATGACTATGTCATTGTTCAGTTATTTGCTAGATAGGTTCACTGGATTCTAAAAGTTTCTTATTTCATCACAAGCCATCATTTTGTGAGTCCTAGCTAAATATCTTACATAAAATTTAGAATTTCATCAGGAGTGTCTAGCACAGAAAAGTACTGAGAGATGATTAACTTAATTGGATGAGAAGGGCACGCTACATCTTGTAAAGTGCTGAACACCCATTACATGATCTAGCCATTACAAATTATTTAATGACTTATGTTTTTGTTTTTGTATTGGACATCTTTCATATAGTCTGTGACAGTACCATCTTGATTAAATACATTTGCTCACTTTGGTACTTCCTTAAAATATTTAATTTTTAAGTTAATGAATATTTGATTTTAGAGTTTGAAATATGATGCACTACCCTCATATTTCAAGTGTGTATGTTTTTGAGCTTCTGGGTTGCATTGTGTCTGATTTGTAACATGAAACAATTATCCGTAGGATCTAAAATATAGTTACGCAGATGCTGATCCTAGGTCTAGATTTTTCTTGAACTTAATTGAAGATAGGTAATACATCCCCCATTCTTGCAAGAAATTCTGCTTTCTAGTAATTTTCTTGAGGACCAGCCATAATTATGAGTGCAGAGAGTCTGGATGATCTGATAAAGCAAAGCTGGGAAAACACTTGTTGTTGAGCAGACCTTAGCAAAAAAATTCCAGACGAAGTCAACGTTAGTCAAAATTCAGATAAATGTAATCTTATATTCTTGAGAGAGTCTTCTGAGTGGTCACTTACAACGGTAGGTTTTTAGAGTGAATAGAAAGAAAAAAAGAAATATATTTAAATCTTTCAACAGAGGGCTCTACTCCATCCTCAGAGACTGCAAATCTTTCTGTCACAACTAAAAGTGTAAGGTAACAATCCAAGGGTGAAATACTCCCTGCATTTCACCAATCTGCTATATTATTCCACTGTTTCCCTCACTCTGGCAGATGTCATGTTTTGCCACAGCTTTGTAAAATGATGGGAAATTCAAACTCATAACTCCAGCCAGACCAGACAAATTATCAGGAATAATCCATTTTAGTGGGAAAATAAGTAATATTCAGAAATTGGAAATATGTTGTTTCCAAAGCACGCCGATGCTGAGAGGACTGTCAGACACCATTTAAACAGCAAAAATACCTCATTAAAAAAGAAAAGCTGAAATGGTTAGGTTTTAATTTTCAAGGACAGAGGTCTTCAAAAGAATTCACTTCCTATTTAGGCACTTAAATATGGGGTCAGATATTTAATAGTGCTCAGCAGACACTGACTCTCATTAGAATGCATTGTGTTCAAATTACAGGATGAAGTCAGTGTTTTATTTAGATGCCTAATATCCACTAATTGTAAGTCTATGACTCATGCCAGGATTGTTTTAAAAATTAGAGTTAAGGGAAATATGAAAGTCACAAACTTGTGATTTTTTTAGTTAACTTCATTACTTCTTGCTCTGCAAGTCTAATGAATCCAGTTTTGCAAGGAACAGTATATGAGTGTAATCGAGGCTAATCTTCAGATTTTTTTTCCAATAGTTCTCAAATAAAATAGTTTTTAGAAAAAAGAAGAAGAAACCTTTTTTTCTGACAATTTGCACTGCAGTTTTTTCATCTTACGAGGTCCTTCCATACTGGATGATAGGGCCACAATACTTATGCCACTATGGAAATATATTTGCAGGATCTTCAGGAAATATATGCATAGTCAGTATCTCATTGTTCACTATTAAAGGATATTCTAGGAGCTGCATCAGCACTAAGCAGAAAGGAATACAATTAAAAACTATTTTAAAAAGAAAAGAAAATAACTAAGGTACAATTACTTACTCTTTTTTCTTAATACAGATAGGAAGAGGTAACAAATAAAATTATCAGGCAGGAGATTTAAAACTATCAAAAAGGAATACTATTTTCATGGAGTGAATAATAAAAATGAAATTTGTTTCTACAGGATGTGGAGGATAGCAAAAATACAAATGACTTCACTAAGTAATCAGACAAATCAATGGAGAGGACATCAATTACTGCTTATTAAGTTCCAACTCTGAAAGTCCCCACAGGCTGACTTCTCAAATTTGGGAGGGCAGCTGCTATATCCTTCTATGTGTTTGAGGGTTTTCTAACTTTTCCAAAAACATTCACTACCAACCACTGCAGGATACGGACTCAGCTGAATGGACTGTTGATCTCATGTAAAATGACTGTTGCTGTTTGAAAGCACATGAACTTGTAGATTTGGAGGCCTATGCTATATGCACAGTGAAGAAGTTATACAAAATGTCTAGAGTTTTCATTTTATTTGGAGGGGTTTTTGCTATTTCCAAAAGCTGTAATGCAGCCATTTAGGTAGTGTGCTTTCACCAGAAGAAAATTTTCAAAAATGTACCACTTAATAGTTTACCAAGACATTTCTAGCATAGTTTTTCTATAAAACATACAGAAATGATAACAAATACATCTACTTAGTATTTAAATATGCACATACATTTATATCAGAGGAACTATAGTAATACTATAATACACATTAAATAACAAAATGTAAATCATGAGCAGTGATGATCTGAGTTTCATTTCTCCTTATATATAAGATGTTTGTGTCATTGTTGTAGCTCTAATTCATGTCCAGGTCTTTGTGTTTGGTGTGTGCAGTAACATGTAAATTACCTAGACAGCTGCGTTAAGCAGTGTTTGTTTATTCTATTTCTTTTGGCATAGCACACAACTGAATTTCTGCCAAAAATGTGGCTGCTTCAGGGAAAACTGTTCAAGTCAAAGGAAGTTTTGAAAGGAAAGATATATCATAAGTCTTTACTCTGTGAAACAGTATAATCAAAAGAAACTCTGTTCATAAAAAAAGACCTGTATTAATGTAAAATAATGAGTTTGTAAAACACAATGAGCAAACAGAATCTTTTTAGAACACTCTGTTTACATCAACTTTGTAAACAAGAATACAATACTTAGAGGCAGTGACTTTTTTTCATGTGTGGGAAGGATGACTAGAAGTCGGAAATATGAATATGGAAAGTGTAAGAAAAATTATTTTTAAATGGCATATTAATATCCCCTAACACATAGCAGATAAGTGCATTTAAATTTAGAAACCAGTGATGTTTAAATGTTAAAAAATTGCATTAATGATGCGAGAGCTATCTACTTACACTTGCAGTCCTTTCAGTCTTGTCTGACACTTCCTTTTTAATCCAGCCAGCTAATTTCCCCTCCTTTGTGAGGAGTAACTGTTTTCACACTAGTGGTTACCCAGCAAGCCTCCTCATTGTTTCATGGTTAATTATCTTCTTGAGCTTCACCTTCTCAAGCAGAGTGAGAAGGACTGGGCCTCCCCGCAGCTCTAATGAAAGCTAAGTTTGAGAGATTCACTTTGTGAATAAATGCAGTGTCTGATCTACAAACATAATAAATGAGTTCCTAAACTTTATGGAGTCACAGCTCATTCAGCAGGTTTACTGGTTTACTGAACAATTCAGAAAGACACTTTATTCTAAAATTCCATTTTGATTTTTAAACGGGGTGGAATATTGTTTCAATGTGAAACAAAATACCATAAACTGTTCCAAAATTCCTAAGCACTACACAAAAAGTACATGTCCAACATACCGCTTCAGTAAAAATCTGAGCAGCTGCAGCTGAAAGACTTAGAGCTCTATACTGCATATTAACAACACTTTTACTGATAATATTAATACTAATAGCCCTGTGCCCTTCAGTTATTGCTTTGTAAACTCTTAGTATTCATTGGATTTTTTGGGCCTCACCAGCACTGAAAATAGTCATTGTGGATAGACTGAAATCTTCAACTTCTGTTTTGATTTGAGCCCAAGTTTAAGCTATGTGACATTTAAAATAAACTCACCTGTAAGAGAAGAAAGTTGAATAATGGCAACATAGTGATTTTGTCACAGTGAGTTACTCCCTATTGTAATTTTTTACTCTGTCACACTAAGGCAGACATGTATAAACCCCTTACAATAGCAAGATATAGTTGTCCACTACTTTGGCTTCTTCCAAGTGAATTTCTACAAAGTATGCTTATATCAAATAATTTTGCAAGTGACCAAACCAAACTGTGCACTTGAGACACTGCGCAGGACCTATTCAATGTACTACCTTAGACTGGAAATTCCAATCCATTTTCTCCAGCCAGCTCCAGAGCTGTGTTGACATCTATTATGTATAGAGAGAGGTATAAACATCATCATTTACCAGAGAAGGAGAAAAGAAAATAATCTGGAAGTTCAAAGATGAGATGATTTTGGTGAAAGAGCTCTGCCTACCTAGGAACTGCTTATATTTGGAGATTAGGCCAGTGTTTCTATATCGCAGCATTTGAAGAGCAGCTTTTCTTAGACATAGTCTGTGTAATGGCAAGGAGCAATTGTGCTGTTGTAGCCTCAAAGTGCTTACCATTGTAATTTTGATTCATTGCCAGAACTCCCTGCCACTTACTGACAACTGTGGTGTTTAACTTAGCACTTGGAAATCCATAGGTGGGCAGAGTGTGCAAGTACTTGTAATAGGCAGTATTCTTCTAGACTTTGACTTAACAATACTTGCTTATTGACTCCCCTCAAGCTGATATCTAAAATTTACAGATGGTGAATCAATTGCTTCAGGAAATACCAGAACTGAAATTACAGAGAAATTGCATTGAAAATTTAAATAAGGGAGACAGGGAGTCCATTCTCATTGATAATGTGAATTTGGTGGTCTCTCAACTGATTCAGAAGAAGAAACTGATGATAGGGATGGGTATTTTTCATGCAGTCCTGTTATTCATAAATAATAGATAAAGTCTCCCTTTCCAGTATACTGGAAGAATTTTTTATTTAGAAATTCAAGTCTCTCTACTCGAGCTTTTCATGAGAAAACTTTTTTCCTAGGTTTCTCCTAAGGTCAGGTTCCCAAGGGCTTATGTCCTGCTCTTTTGTGCCTTATATCTGTCTATGTTTCTATGGTGATTCTCACTCTTCAAAGTTTTTCAGAAACCCTCATTTCTGCTGAAAAAAGTTCTTTAAAAAGCCATGATTTCGGTGTCCTGATGTGCCTGCTGTAGATTGGAGGTGGCTATTGCATCTACTGAGTCCATTCATAGCCTCCACTGAAATGTTCTGGTTTAACTGAGAGTACACTGGTAAAGGAATACCAGTTCCAATGTAAATGATACTAAATTAAAACTATTATTAACAATATGCTGACCTCTTAACTAGTACAAAGAGAAAGCTGTGACATTCACATTCTCTGAACAGAGAGACATCATTCTGTCTCTCAGGATTTCTTGGAGAAACACAAAGAAGAGAAAACAATCTTTATCTCTGCTCTTTCGTTTTCCCCATGTGGAATGTGGTATGGAGATTGTTTACCTGAAGTGATTGCTTGACTGGGTTCTGGTGAAGGTTGTTTGGGTTCAATGACCAATCGGATCCAGCTGTGTCTCGGACTCTCAGCAGAGAGTCACGAATTTGTTAGTTAGTTAGGTAAGTAGTAATAAGTAGGTATATAAAAGAGTATAGTATCTCTTTAAATAGTATATTAATGTCATATAGTACAGTTTTAATAAAGGTATCCTTCAGCCTTCTGACCTGGAGCCAGACATCATCATTTCTTCCTGAATCTGAGGTTTGCCACATTTTTACTATAGAAAACAACAGTGATTTTATTATGCCACTTTGCTTTGTTGGTACAAATTTGTTTATGAGCATCTAAATGTGGAATGCAATTGATTTGGCATTAATATGATCCACAAATTCCCTGGTTTTTCTGGATATTTGATAGTCTTAACTATAAAGAAGCCATTTGGGACAAATTCTGAGACTTTGCATGGATGAACTCCCACCAACTTGCATGGGCATGTAACTGAGGAGTAGTGCCAGGATTTACTCTCTTCTGACCTATGTGTGCATGGAAACATTTTGGTTTTAGATAAAGCCAGGAATGTTTTTCTAAGAGTTTCATAAAGGGCTTGTGATGGATTCTTGAACAAAGAAAAACATATTTTTCTCTGAAGTAAAGGTGAGATATGAAATGACATTCAAGGGCAAAAAATCCTGTCATGTAACCTCTTGACGGATGAAAAGAAAGCTACAAAGCAGTAAAAACAACAGTTGGTAAAATATGTCATGTAGCCAGGTTTTCTCATCACAAAAAAAAAAAAAAAAGCCCAAATACACAACTTGGGATATAGGTCTGGGATTGTAAACCTATTTGGATGACAATATTATTCAATATAAAAATGTTATAGATGTTCTTCTTTCTAGTAACATCTAAAGGGATTCTTTAGCAAATAAAACCCATAGATGTTAGAAAGGATATTGTGGCGCAAAAAAAAAAAAAAAAGAGGCAAATGCTTCTGTAGAGGACGGAAAACACATAATGGGTAGGTCATTAACAATGATCCTATGGACACAGAGCAGAGACTGAACTTGTTGAGTCCCTGCTTTTGCCTTGATCTGTGATCAAAGTTAGTTCCTGCAGGCCTTCTGCTGACATGGCTCACCTTCTGTTTCAGCCTGGCTTGTACACTCCAGTGTGGTGTGCTAGTGGAGTCTGATGGAGAGGCTGGAGCCTTTCACTCTTTTGTCCATCTGACACTGCAGGCAGCTTACCAAGGGAGTTAGAATACCCTCATATGACCCATATGCAGGCACATCTGACCCCAGAATTTTACCTAGCATCAAGTGACATAGAAATAGCAGAAGAATGCTTAGAGAATGGACAATTTCCCCGACTTAAAACATTTCTGCTACTAGTAGGAGTTAATAGTTTTCAGCTGGGCATCCTCTTAAAATGCCACAGCAGTTATTTTACCTGTTGCTTAAGAGATGTGCCCACAAAGCTGCTGCCATGATAAAGAAAATGACTGTTTTTAAACCTAGATATGATAATAATAGTCGTTTAGACTGTTTTTTCTGAGCATTATCAGAGAACTTCAAAGATCATCACAGAGACCTGAGCAAAAGTGGAGCCTCTGTTGTTCCCAGCTCATAGTGAGAGCCATGCAGGTGACATCTGTGACTGCAGTGGGCAGAGGCAAGTCAAGTGTCCTTCCTGTGGTACAGGAATCTGTGCATACAACCACCCATGTAGGACCCTTGCACTCCCTGTAAGCATACATGACCCCTAAAAGAGAAGAAGAAACTCTGCATGTGCAGGATTAAGCATGTAATGTCATCGAGAGAGGCAATAATAATTATAAAGTGCAATAGGAGATTACCACAGATTTAGATCTTATTTTCTCAGGGAATAAATGTGTGCTTGCTTTTAATTGCAATTGTAACAAATATGTATGTTCATGTATGTTTCTTTCATGCTCTGTGATAAAGCATGCTGCTTCCATATATTCTGAGAATATATTTTAATGTGTAGTCCACTTTGGTGTTATGCACAGGGAATATTTTGCATATGCTTATGCATATTAAAAATAGGTGTTGGGAAATGGTGATAGTTTTTCTGATGACTGTGATATAGGGAACACCATTTAGAAAATGAGTTGAAGTGAGGCAGAGGTGAAGTGGCACTGTATACAACTATTTCCCTCAGCAGAAGTACTTGGCATGCTTACATTCTTCAAAAGACAAAATCATGTTTGTCTTCCTTGAATGTGCACACATTCCTGGAGGTGGGGGATGGTTTTCTGTCCTTTTTCTGTATTTCCCTGGCCCTTAAATGCAGTTGAGTTTGGAGAATTTGGCCACAACAACTGAAGGATATGTTGCAGGGAGGGAGGAAGAACAGAGTTTGTATTTATTATTGTAAAAGCCCTTTTTTTTCATGTTAATTCCTTTAAAAAATATAATAGTATGTAGGGGTTACATTAGAGGCCTGTTTCACCAACACAAAGTATCTGTACTGGAGCAGCACATGCAAATGAAGCCAAAACAGAGAATCATTGTTTAATATAATTTGCTTCAGAAAAAAATCTTGATTTAGTAAAAAAAAAAAAAAAAAAAAAAAAAAAAAAAAAAAATTTGCATTTTGACACTTTTCCTTGAAGAGCATTGGGGCTGATGAAATGTCTTTATTTGGCTTAATAACCTTATTTCTTCCCATTAGCATTTTCTGCAGATTAACTGGTTAGCCATTAAACACCAACTCTACAAGGATTTAAGCACACACCTAATTGCGCTCACAAGATTTATCCCACTGAAATGGGAATGCTTTCCTGAGCAAAATCGTTCTGGATTCAAAGTAGGAATAGCTAAAATCCTTAAAGCAGCACCTTCAAATACATTAGAATTAATTTAAACTTTCACTCTTCTGAGTCTATAATTTGATTGATTATTTAGTTTTTCATACTTAAAACTTTTCATTCAACAGTATATGCTTCCTAAGTGTTGTTTATCTAGTGGCAATATGCAAAAAAACAGAAATAAGTATAATATTGTGCATCTTTTGATGCTTATTACATTGAGAATTTTTTACTTTCTTGGTCAAAACTATTTGCTGTTTCTTACTTTTCTTACTGATCCTAGAGGTCTTCTCTAAATGTAGTGGTATTTAGTTGAGACATTCACATTCTCTGGAAAGGAAGACATAATTCTGTCTCTCAGGATTTCTTGGAGAGGTACAGAGAAAAGAAAAAACCCAATCTACTATTTTGTTTTCCCCATGGTTAGTGACTTTATTATGTTAGGGACCATTCAGACCTACTTTAGAACTGCCCATTTCTAGGAAAATTAAATATATGTTTTTACTCACATATAAAAAAAAAAAGGTTTCTGAATTCGAAGAAATTTAGTGCCATCAGTTACACAAACCTGTATCCAAAAAGTTTTTGCCAGACAGCACCAAAAAAAAAAATCAAAAAGTTTTTGCCAAACAGGAGAGGTACCTTTGCAACATTTTGCCACAGAATTCAGCAAAGCCAGGGCTTAAGAGTCAGCATACAGGGCTCATTCCATTGAAATGTGATGTTCGGTAGCACCCTCCAAGACTCTCTTTAAATATAGTCTGTCTTACATGTGGAGATCAGCATGTCTGTCTGTGATAGACCCCTTCCTTTTTGGGTATTTGCAGTTCAAGAAGGGATCATAGAATCAGAGAATCATACAGTCAGAGAATGGTTTGGCTTAGAAGGCAGCTCAAAGATCATCTAGTTCCAATCCCCCTGCCATACACAGACTCTTTTCACTGGGCCAAGTTACTCAGATACCTTGATCCATCCAGGCATGGATGAACTTCCTTTGGAGTCTTCCTAAGGAGTCAAACTCTCTAGGAAAGACATAACCTTAATTAACTGAAGCAAAATAAAAAACATGCTGCAGCTCTTACACAAGTAAAGCTTTCCAAATTGGCAGTGGCAGTAGAAGATTCATCTACTTTGTGTAAAAGATGAATTATACAATAATATACAGTTCATTCAAATGAAAAATGTGGACAGAAGAAGAAACAATACCATTTTTTCCCAGTAAAGTGAGCAAACAGAATTTATCTCTGGCACTATCTGACATTTATCATTTGTACCCTCCTCTGTATAACACCAAGTAAAGCATAAGTTTAGTGAATTTTGAACATTCTGTTAGCAAGACCTAATAATCTATTACTAACACGATAACTCTAATCACCCAGCATCCTACCTTTGCAGTGAGCAGTCTGAAAAAGAGATATCTGATATGATAAAAATGATTCCTAAAAATTCCTCGGTTTTTACCTCACTAATGTTGTCAGTGCAAATGTGGGCTGGAGTGACACCACCTTTCATTCTTCACTCCAGATATTTATTCCAGAGGCTATGATGTGGCACTTCCAAAAACTACCTTAATCTCTGCCTTGTTTGAACAGATTACTAAATTTTGTAAAAAAATATAGGGAAAATATATACCTGTGCTAAAACTGCCAAATACAAAATGTGTGCGACAAGCTGAGTAGTGTGTTTCAAAGTTAAAACTTTTCCTGTACTTTGGAAGGGCTGCCAATGTAGCTGATAGCCACTAAAATTGTACTTCAAGGGATATCATGTTTATAACTACAGTAGTAATTTACTAATATCAATTTAGTCAGTTCCTTGGAGACAGAAAGCTATATTATTAAAATGGCCACATCTACTTAAGAGTCTTCACAAATATAAACATCAGAAAGAAAATAAAATAAAACAAAACTAAATAAAATAAAATAAATTTTTTTTTAAATCCCCTACCATCAAGCTAAGCCTGCAAAACTTCTGAGTATATGCCAGGCCCCAGAAAAGCATGTGCATTTTAAGAATAAAAAAATAGGCTTTGAAGTGGGGAGCACTCAGTGAAGATGAATGGGCTGAGGTCACAACTCTACATGTTTTATTGTTTTAGTCCATCTGACTTGCTGAACAAACAAGCAGCCAAGTGCTGATTTACAGAGGGAAGGTTATCTTCCTGACCAATGAGGACCAAATGTTTTGTTTTGAAACAGAATCAGATTCTATGGAACATAAAATTCTTGGAACCTGCTGCTGATTTCCTGCCTTCATTAATTTCTTCTTGCAGCTGGCAGAAGCTTAAAACAGTAAAATCAAGCAGTTTAGGAAACTTCCCACAGCAATGTCTTCCTAATGCTGAGTATGACAGTGTCGTAAAACATGACACAGAGAAAATGAGCCATTGAATCTGATTTCTTTCTCAATCTAACAGGTTTTCAAAGAATTGTATTCTCTTGCATTTTACTTAAATGTTAGTTAAGGGCCAGCTACAGCTGGGAAACTGAGTCCAACTAAGTACAAACCAGGAGCTTTTATTAAAACACGGCAAACTGGCAAATCCAAATAAAGATTTCTGGACTCCACAATGTACAGAACTGCTCTGATAGCCATAGCTGTCTAGCAAATGGGTGTTTTTGCAGGAATTTTTCTTTAGTCAATGTCTTATGGGGGAAAAAAAAAGAACTCTAGCAAAGGTACTCTATAAAAACTTTGGGGTAGCTAGATCCACAAAGAGACTCAAAGGTTCAACATTAGTAATGACAGATTCAGGAAATACTGAAGGCCTCCTAACCTGCCAAGAATGAGAAAATTGTTTCACACCTGCAATTCTGCCCATTATTACATGTGATATCTTAACACAGCTGCAGTACTCAGGGACCTACATTACAGCTGAGCCAAATGAAGCACAAGGACACAGATTTATCTTAGATGGAGAGGATCTTGATTTATCAAATAAGTTAATAATCACATCATCCCATTGAATGGTGGATAGCTGCCCAGTTTGGGGGAAATAATTCCACCTGATTTCCATTGATGGTTTTAGCCTCTTGTTTACTGGACATACTGGGATGATATGGCCTTGTTTCATGCACAGAAACAATGCCACCTATATCCATAATTAAAGAGGCACTGGAGCTGAGTCTCTTGCTGATTAAACATGCCAAACAAAGCACTACAGGACTAAATTCTCATCTATGACAAAATTAATATTTGTTTTATTCAAAATGGCACAGGACAAGAAAGTTTCTTTTAAGAACAGTGTAGGTAGGGCTTCTCCTGAGAGAATAACTTGGTTCATATCTCTTATGCCCAGTCAGGCAAAGTGTCCCAGCCCAAAATCTGTGTCCTAACTATTGAACTCACAAAAGGGCAGTGAAGCTTTAGTTCCTACTTCAAAGAGAGTTTCCAACTGAGAATCGAAGTCAGAAGTACATGCCTTTCCCTGCACAATTAACCTTGGCTGCATCTCGATGAGTCTAAGTCAGTAACTAAGTTGTGCAGAACTGCATTTTGTTGGACTACAGCTTCATTTTATCTGCTTTATATTTGCTGGGATTTGCTCTGGCTGTTTGGCATCATGTCAATGCTGTATTTTAAAAACATCACTTGCTCAAAGAAAATTGGAGAAAGCAAGAGATCAGAGTTGAAAGATTTCTTGGAAGAAGTGTTTGTGTTTCTGGATACAGTGATCACTGTTCAGATGTTCAGATGATTTAAACGAAACAATTCTACATTAGTCAACAATTCTATTACAAGACTAGTTGTAAAAGCAAAGCCTTCTCTAATATGGAGGCCTCTCAGGAAAGAGCAAAATAAAGTGAAATTAATTTGTGCTCAGGCCCCCAAATCAGGGACCATTTCAGTCATATTTTCAAGGGCTTAAAGTGGTTTGGTACTGTTGTCCACTTGACATATCACATCTGAGTGAGAAAAGTTGTCAAGGTGTTCTTCCTCTTCCACACATTTTTCTAGAATGATTAATTCTTGTTATCATATGTTCTGAGTCATAATAACAAACAGTACTGGAAAGTTACAAATATTTTAAAAAGAAAATTAAGTTTCTCACACTTATTTATCAGTCCTTTTTCAGAGAAAGGTATCAGAGCAGACATTATTTGAAACTCATGTAGTACGTGATCTTTCAGCTGTACATATCAGCATTCATTAGTCTTACTGGTCATTTGTACTGCCTTTATTATCAAGTAAAGGATAAATACAAATTCTAGCAAAAATTCATCAAGACTTGTGATCTGTTGTTTTAAGACTGACTACACAGAAGTTTGTTATAAACGTTTCAAAAATATTTTCATAAATCCTTTACATCTTCACTGTTTTAAACTTAAGCAGGCTAACAAAGATTTTCATATATCAAACATAATTGCATGTGTTTCACTAACATCCTCCTGTGTGATTCCAAGTTAAAACTTATTATATATAAACTTACTAACCACAATTAGTATATATTAAAGCAAAGTCAAATATCTGTATTATATTTTGACAGAAAATAAGAAGAAACAAAGAAGTCTAAGAAATCTGTCAAAATGCAATAGGTTTCCTTTTAATTGATCAGTTTAATAGCACACAAAGCTTAACAAAATTAAAAGCCTATTAGTGATCATTGTTCCAAAAATGCACTTTACTTCCATTAACTTACATGATTTTAGTGGGAGCACATTTAAAGTACAGCTGTAAATATTTTTAATCTTTGACTTTTTCTTTTACAGGAGCCTCTAAATGTTATTGATCCCAGTTTGATGGATCTAAATGGTCCAAGTGAAGATGCACTAGAATGGGATGAAACTGACATAAGTAATAAGCTCATCAGTATTCATGAAGACTTAAGTGATCCTGATCAGGAGCTCAACAAGGATGATCTAAACCAGAAACCTCCTTCAGAAGAATGTGGTGATAATGATGTGAATGAGGATGAAAGTATCAGTAATCATGGAATTCCTCTTTATTGTCCCAACATTACTTCCCCTCCAAATCCTCACATCTATCAGGTTTATAGTCTTCATAATATTGAATTATCAGAAAAAAAACATATGCCTTTTTTGAAAAAAACATCCAGACTCTCCAATGTAATGCAGTCTAACATTTTAAACAAAAGTCTCAGTAAAGACTCATCATTTTCATCTACCAAATCCCTGCCAGATCTGATAGGAGGTACCACATTGACAAAACCATATAACTGCATTTATCAGAGTGGAAACATAAGCAGGCATTCTGAGAGTGAGAGTGGGATAGTGAGTGAATGTGATACAGAAACTACAAATAATTCAGAAATTTTTTTGCTAAATGACATTGAAAGCAGTCAGAGTAATCCTGAAATTGGGCAAGTGGATAATGTAATAAAACCAAAACTAAAGCAAGATGAAGAAGATCATACTAGTCTTTCAGATGATTTCCAAATGGCTCCTTCTGCATGCTGTGGAAGTGAAAATGATGAGGATTTGGACAGCATTACTATGCCTAACCCTGGTTGTCCAGAAGAACTGCAAAGAAAACATGATGTCTTTACATTTTATGATTACTCATATCTTCAAGGCTCCAAATTCAAATTACCAGTGATAATGAAACAATCACAGATTGAAAAAACACATACAGAGGGTAGTTTGTTTCATGGCTTTTGTTTTGACAAAATACCTGGTAAATCAGAACATAAGACTGGAGAGTCACAACCAGAAGGGCTTATTCATGATCATACTCTGGCAAGTATCTGTGGAGAATCAGATCCCAATTCCTGTAAATCTGCAGAAACTGTAAAAAAATTACCTGTTACGGAGAATACAAGACAGGTTTCCACTTTATCTCATAGTTCTTCTTTAGAATCTCTGTCGGTAGTAGGTGATTTGTTCAGCTCAGGTATTTTTAAAAGTGGAGAAGGTCTTCAGCGAAGTGCCTCTTTGGAGAGCTGGCTGACTTCCTACAAAAGCAATGAAGATCTTTTTAGTCATCATGGCTCTGGAGACATAAGTGCAAGCAGTGATTCTGTTGGAGAGCTCAGTAAAAGGACATTAGATCTTTTGAATCGCTTGGAGAATATCCAGAGTCCTTCAGATCAAAAAATAAAGCGCAGCATCTCTGATATAACACTCCAAAGTAGCTCTCAAAAAATGTCTTTTACTGGACAGCTGTCTCTAGATATTGCATCTTCAATCAATGAAGATTCAGCAGCTTCTCTCACTGAACTCAGCAGCAGTGAAGATCTTTCTCTCTGTTCTGAAGACATTGTACTACACAGAAATAAAATACCAGATTCAAATGCATCATTTAGAAAACATCTTAATAGATCTGTAGCTGATGAGAGTGATGTCAATGTCAGCATGATTGTTAATGTCTCCTGTACTTCTGCTTGTACTGATGATGAAGATGACAGTGATTTGCTTTCAAGTTCCACCCTTACCTTAACTGAGGAAGAGCTAGGTATCAAAGATGAAGATGACGACTCCAGTATAGCAACTGATGAAGATATTTATGAAGAATGCAATTTAATTTCAGGCCTTGATTATATAAAAAATGAGCTCCAAACCTGGATTAGACCAAAATTTTCCTTGACAAGGGAGAAAAGAAAAAGTAACCTCAGTGATGAAATTCAGCGCAGTAAAGAAGTTAGTAACGACACATCAAAAGCCACAGATACATTAAGCATTGAAACGCTGTTGAATTGTTCAGTGCAGAAAATATCAGAAAATAATGGCAATAGTAAGAATATACCATGTGATCGTGAAAAAGGAACAAAAAGTCATCCAATGAAAGACATCTCTCAGGTTGTGAAGGATCAGCTTGTGGATGATATGGAGAATGGCAATGTCGAAAATACTCTTGGCAGTGAAAAGGAAGGTCTTGCTATAGTAGCAGCAACCCCCAAAACTCATGCATCACTTGATGTCAGAGAAGCTGAAAATGAATGTGGTGTCTGTGAAGCATTTACAGACAGTTCAGATGATTCACATATGGATGGCAAGGAGACTGTTCTGTCCTCAGCTGGATCCAGGAACTCTCCAAGAGAATGTCAAAGTCATCTTCAGCCTGATCATCACTCTGTTACTTCCTCTCCTGCAAAAAAGCCTTGCCTTGAATGTTCCTCAGAAATTAATTCTGTAGGCATACAAGATACAGCTTTACAACCATCTTTACCTAGTGGTCAACAACATAGAATAAATGCTACTGAAAATTTTCCTGATTGCTGTGCAGCCTTGAAATCCAGTGAAGCAAAATGCAACTCATCAGCCAATAGTTTTGATTTGTGCTGTAACTGTGAGTCTGCTGATTTTGACAAAAAAAACATGGAAGATGGCTCAGTACACAATTTTGTGAGGGAGATAATAGACATGGCTTCAACAGCTTTGAAAAGTAAGTCACAACCTGAATGTGAGTCATCTGCTCCAGCTTCATTAACACAGATCAAGGAAAAAGTGTTAGAACACTCTCACAGACCCATCCAGCTAAGAAAAGGGGACTTCTATTCTTATCTTTCACTTTCTTCTCATGATAGTGACTGTGGAGAGGTAATCAAATACATAGAGGAAAAGAGCAGCACTCCTGTGCCACTGGACTTCACAGATGAGAGAGAAGATATTGAATGCTTCTTTGAAGCCTGTCCTGAGGAAGAACGGGTTGAGCAGCAGCAGCAGTCTATTTCTAATGGTTCTTCTGAAGCACAAGTTGAGAAGCAGCAACCTATTTCTAACCCTATGTCTGAAACATCTGCAGAGTCACTAGGTGAAGTGACTCCAGAGTCATTAGAAGTTAAAACTTCTTCTGAAGGTAGGGATTTATCTTTCTTATGTGGGGATGACAATGATATAAATATTCCAAATGCTAAAAAAAAATGTGCATCAAGTAATTAAAAAAATGCTGATGATGATTTGCTGTTTTCAGATGGACAAAACGAAAGTTTGGAAAAGAATTCTCCAGAGGTTAACACTAAAAAGAGTAGTGCAGGAAAATCACCTGGAACAGAAGAGAAAAAAGGATGCGTTACTGCTTCTGAAGAGGCTTCAGCTAAAGATTTTCAGATAAAGCCTGGCCATTCACAGAAAAAGGCTGGTTTACATCAGAACAGAAAAACTCTTACTTGTGAAGAAAGTCTCCTGAAACTTCATAAGGAAAGACATATAAACATGCACAGATAGAATGTAACCCTCTCCAGGCACATAGATTATTCTAAAAACAGGTATGTACTCTACAAGTTGCACTTTTTTTTTTTACCTTTTTTTACCTTTATTTTTTACCTTTTTTTTTAACTTTTTTTTGTACAATGAAAGGAGATCAATCATCAGGCAGGGCTTCTGTTTCATGATAATACTATGTAATTTGTTTTGATTACACTATAATCCCAGTTTACATGCCACTAGTCAACAAATGCAGTGAATACTAATTGCTTTTTGCCCTTTGGCTTTGCATTGACTGGAGCTGCTCCCTTCTGGAAGAAGTCTGCTATCCTGCAGAACCTGGGAATTCTTCCAACATAATATCAGCCTCCTTTCGCTCCTCAGCTGAGGGAACCAGAAACCATCCCTACTCATTGATGCCTTTCTCTGCAGGCATCTGGTCTTAGGGGGGGTTGAAAATCACTTGATAAAGCTGAACTTTCAGTTCTACAGGAACTAGTTTGTTTGACTAGTGAGTTGGAGTTCTACAATATTTCTAGGCAAACCATGATGAATGGCTAAGCAGACTGGAGAATAGAGAGATAATAAGTAATCTCCTGATATCAGTTTACCATGATTTTAATTCAGTAAGCCATTATTAAGAACACAATTATTACAACATAGCATTAGGCCAAAGCTGAGGTTTCCAAAACAGCAAATCTTTAGAACATCATGACAGTATATAATGTGATGGTAATGGAGATGGAAACTGATAGTCACCCAACTGTGACTATCAGTACTGCAGCCTTTGGTTCTCTTTTGTGGTAAGCATTTTGAAACATGAATAAGATGATGGAACCTAAGGCAAAAAGGTGGTCCTGATCTCTACCAATGTTTGAAAGTGGTTCAGATCTGGAATTTCTTACCTCACATAAATGTTGAACAATAGCTGCACATTTAATAATGGAAGAGGATCTACAAAGCAACTTTTGAATCAGTTCCTATCGTGCAACACTGCTGTTTTGAGTCTCACTAGTTTGGTGACCCAAAAGCCAGCACAGCTCTATTGAATGCCATTAGGCTTTGGAAACACTCCTCCAGCAGACCACAGCAGAACAGCAATTCCAAATGCCAATCCAATTCCAAATGCTACTGGTTGCCAGAAGCTGTAGCAAGGGAATTTACAATAAAACAGAAAGCTAAGCATGGGACATGTTTCCTTGATGAGTTCTGGAATCTCCACCAGTGGAGATTTTCAAAATTCAAGTGGATGTGGCCCTGAATAATCTTTTCTACCTTTGAAAACAGCCTTCCTTTTAACAGGAGGTTGGATCAGTTGATGTTCAAGTTTCCTTCCAACGTAAGTTATGCTATGATTCCAAGATGTTGGCAGGAGAAAAGGCTGTTATTCATCACCACCCACAGTACTCTCCTATGGCAAACAGGGAAGCTGTAGCAGAGGATCTCGTCTGATTTATACAAAATAGATTTCTTTGCTGCTCTTAGAGATCTAACTTCCTCATTTTTTATTTTGTTATGTTATATTTCTAAGCTTTGGGCGTTCCATTTATTGGTGGTTTACCCAGCATTCCCACATTCACATTAACCTTTAGGTTATGCCAGCAATAGTCTACAGCTTGCTGCTATCTCAACACATCTCTGTTTTACTACTGCATTATCTTGGAACAATCATAGCAAAGAGGATATGTCAGGAATGGCTTTGAAATAGGATATCATGACCTGAAGATTGCCAGTTAGATTAATTGCCAATTAGGACACATCCAAATAAATGGAGAAGCAATGGAAATCAACTATGAATTACAAAACTCATAGATGATTCTATGTATTCTAGAATTAAATTGATAATGTGTATATAGAAGTCTCTATTTGGAAATTGAGATGATGACAAAAGTCTGAGATTGTTAACTGAAACTGATGTAAACTAAGCCTTCCAAGTTATTGTTTTACTTGTTTTCTTCTTTTCTCACTAATTTTTATAATATTATTTTGAGGAAGAATACTTGCTGTAGTGAGTGTGAATTTTTCCTTGTTCTCATTCTTTCACTGATAATTGACATGTCTTTTCAATTTATTAGTACTTTTGCTCTGAGGATCTCATAATACTGCATAAACTTACCTCACTCTTCAGAACTTAATAGTTACTTGCATGTTAGCCAGATGTTTTTTTCCATAAGATTGGAAATTAAAATATGCAGTTTGTGTGAGGTCTAAGATTGGACATAGACTATAGATTTAATAATAATTGCCCCACAATGCAATAAGATATCATGCAGAATCTGGATACAACAACATAATAGGGTTATGTTATAGCTTCCACTTTTGCCCAGGGGCTGACAGATTATTTTAAGAGAACAAAGCCCTTTACAGTACATTCCCACTTTTTATATGTAGGAAGATACACTGGTTCTTGACTTGTACATATAGCATTACTTCCATGGAAACTATGTACTGTATTATTCCCAGTAGTAAAGTTCAGGAATACATATAGTTTATCTCCGACACAACAAAAAATGAAAATATGAGCTGGTAGGTTTGGTTTCACTAAAGTCTGAGCTCCCTTCCCCCATTCACAAGCTTGATGCTTTAACTTCACGTCTCATGCTATGGGGAATGAATTACAGAAGCAATCTATCCTAATTTGTTAACTTATTCAAATAACAGTTATTATACTTAACTATGCTAAAGATTATCTTTTTGGTGGCAGATTGTTTATTTTTTGATGAGGCTAATTACTGATTTTCCAAAGGTAATTTACATTTATTACTAATACATCTTTTAAAATGTGACAGATAAATGTTGTTCCCATAAGTGTATTATGAAAAAAGTTACTATTTAAAAACACATTATTTAATTTGAAAGATAAATGGCAAACACCATTATTTTTCCTGAAGCACCTGTGCTGTAAGCTCATTTAAATGTGTAATTCCATGTGTAGCTGCAATACTTAGAAAAAAAAATCTATACTATATGTGTTTCTTAAGAGCATACTGAGAATTCAAAGTTGAAAAAGGCATGGTTTCAAATGTAGGTTGATTTTGTACCATTTTAGTATTTACCCTGGCTTTACAGGAGAATAAAACTAATAGTCAATAAATATTTTTTCAAACGTTCCAATCCTGTTGTTTAACATTGTGCTACCAAAAAAAAAAAAAAAAAAAAAAGAAGGAAAAAGAAAGATAGTAAAAGAAAAGAAAAAGACCATTGTGGAAAAATTATAATAATTCTATGGGCAGGCTCAAAAATATCTCTGACAGCATTGACTACTCTTTCACATGAGCCGACACAGAGTTCTTCAGCAGAGGTGCTCATAAAGCTGCACTGTTTTTATTTCTCAGTTAGGGGTCACCTTGAAAGATCTAGATGTACATGAGTCATGTGATCTTCTGCTGTCACTGTGACCCATGACTCACCAATGGGATGGGAACTTCTAGTTACAAATTCAATATGCATAGAGATCAATACATTCAGGACATGAATGTGTTCTATCCAAAGTATTTTCTAGATTAAGCTTTAGAATTCTGTGTGTAATTTGTTAGCTCTTACAAGTAAATACAAAATCTGTTTCCTTATTTCTGTATTTTAAATTTAAGTTTTAACTTAATTTAGGGGGAAAATAATTTACTTGCACTTAAGAAAATGAAATTGATTTAATCTGACAGTGACGCAATATTAGATAGAATATTCTGCCACTTACTATCACCAGGAGAAACCCAGCACTGGTGCTCAAAGCGCCTGACTGTTATTTCCTGCTCAGCAATAGATATTTTGTATGACTTTTTTTTCCTTTTTTTACAACAAAATAATGAGACTAATGATCAGTGAGACCTATGAAGAGTAGCTTATTTGCATAAAAGTATTTTGAGATCCACAGATAAAAGACGGTACATAAATGCAAAGGACTGTTATTTATTTACCACAGGACAAAAAAACCCAAGTTTACATAATAGTTAATATACAATAATTTACTTTTAGAGACTGGAATTACAATAATACAAAAATCTAAATTTTTGCTTACCTTTTTTTTTCTAGAGATTTTTATAGGGAAATAAATAACATAAAGTCTCTTTATAGAGTTGAGAGCAGTCTGACTTTTTAGCCCCTTACAGTACCTGACTTCAAAAAAGCTAAATGAACAGAGAATCTTGTATTGAAATCTACTAATTACATAATTTTTGAAAAATCCATCAGTGAGACTTTACGTACCCATGCCAGAATTGTACCTTTTGATACAATCTTCTGCTTTTTCAGATCAGTTCTTCATTAATATCTAAACAGATGGTTGAGCTTTTCAATATTTTCAAGTAAGAGTATTTCTTGTATAAATGGGTAGGGATGTGGTCAGTTACAACAAAGAAGATCAAAGCAGATGTAACTGGATAGATCCAGATATTCCTGCTTAACTTGGAAGGCACATAATGCATGTCTGGAGTGCCTCCTAGGAAATGCCTATGAGATGTACTTTGCACTAATCTTTGAGCTGTATTCTGACAGTTATTTCTTCATAATTCTCCTCATAAGCTCATGCTCTTTACTGAATAGTTTAACCCTAAACTCTGAGCTGGATAATTCTATAGTAGGCAAATTTAACTCATTGCTGGTATTAGAAGTGTCTGAATAGTTATTTACAATTTAAAAATGCAGTGATGATACTGAAAATTCTATTCACAAACCACATCTGTGACAGTCTTTTCCTCTTCTCCATTGATGTCTCACTATATATGTTTACACAAATATTGAAGTAATTGTTGGATTGATCTTTTTGTTGCTTGACTTTTGAAAATTTCCATGTTTTCATTGGTTGGTGCACTTCTATATGCTGGAGGTAAGTTCACAGGTAAAGACGAGGACAAGATCCAGGGAAAAGGTCCAATGTGATGGATACCCTTGTTTCTTTAGAAGCAAAGTTTTATGAAAATCAGTGACTTTTCTACATTGATTCATTTTTTCACACTAACTTGTACCTCAGGCTGTTAAGAGTCATTTTTTGCCTACTGTATGCTTCTGCATTAAAGACTCTGGCATGTGACCATTTAATGGCTATCTATTATTGTTCTGGAAAACCTATGTTTTGCAAATAAAACTTCATTTTCTGTAACCTACTATTACTTTTCTGTTTCCTTTTAGAAACTTGGCTGCAATTCAGGTGCAGGTTCATCCTGTAAACCCTGGGATGACCTCCAATTCCATTGTATCACTGCCCTTCATTAAACTGACTCCCGAGATAAATTTTTTTTCCAAATGTGGTTTGTCCATGTTGGCTTTGTGGTCAGGCTGCATATGCTAGTCCTATTTCAGTGATCATTTTGTTTTGTAGCAAGGCCATTTGCCTTCATAGATTCCTCTCCCAAGCTACCTCTAATGACCTCCCCTTCCTAAATTGGATGCTCCTGTACTACTTACCACTGGTTCTGTTCTTTAAAGTACTATAGAATTCATGGTCAGTCTGAGTAATCTTTTCAGAATTGTACCTGTCAATACTCTTCTATTTTATGTATCAAATTTAATATTTATCTGTATAATGGATAAGTTTATTGAAACTATTTTGCTTTTAAAGTGACTATTTTGTTGGATTGCAGCAAAAAGAAGTCATTGGTCCTCCTGATTAAATACATCTAAAAATTAAGCAATTTAAATAAATTACATTTTATTTATTTAATTTAAAAATTTAATCTATGCAACACTTCAAGAAACAACTACATAGTGTTGTATATTAGAAACTGTTGACATTCTACCGAATTAAGTATAATATTTTGGGTTTTTATGCTTCTTGAGGTGGTAATGAGAAAAAAAGTTTTTAAAAAATGTGTGCCTTGCTGTATTTCTTATACCATTTATTAAAAAGCTGCTTTCACAGTAAAATTTTGTTGGTTTGAAAGGAGGAAATAGCAAGGTTGAGATGTGTGAATAATTTCTGTATATATGTATAACCAACTGCAAACATTGATGTATAATGACAGTATAAAATGCTTTCATGTTTGTGATGTCCAGTGATGTGGAAATTATAAGCCTTAAAACCATTAGATTGCATGGTAATTAGAATTGGCATAATAAACATAGTATATTGGGGAAAAAAAAGCAGAATTGGTGATCTGTCTTACCTGCATTCCAAGCACAGAATGCTTTATCAAAATTCCAAAGAATATGGTTTTCTTTGCAAATATTCCTTAGAGATATGGAACTCTTAAACTGGTGAAGATTTGTACTATCTAACTCAGAGGTAAAGAACTTTGTCATTAAAGATTCTGTAGATCTTTTGGGCCAAACAAAGAGACACAAATATTTAGTATCTCATATAGCATTCTCTAGCAGATCTTTTCATTGTTTATCAGCAAGAGTTTGTTGTCCAATTCCTAAAATTTAATTACTTTACATAATCATATTGTATCAGCTCTATCTAGACACTCTTGCAGTTGGCTGTTTTGATGACTCAGACTGTACATTTTAAGTGCTTTTCTTTTGCTAAAACGATATTGGGTGGCCAAAAAAAGCCAACCAGCCAGATTTATAAGTTAACTCTGCAAACATGGCATTCATCTCCCAAAAACATTGTTGGGAAGGAATGTCAGGAAATTTAAGACAAGCAATGCCCCTGATGCCACATTTAATATTTTATTTCCAACTATATGAACGTTTTTACAAAAAGCTTCAACGTTCCTCCTTTAAAACATAGACATCAGTTTGACAAGCTTAGCTACAAGCAGAGAGAAGCTACACTGACCTGAAGATATATTCATGCAAAACTGAAGTAACAGGTATTTAAGGACAATCTCATGTTTTTCAAAGTGTTAACAGCTTCCTATTACTGCAAGAGGGAAATTGTCTCTCAATTTCCACAGCGTAGCCTTAAGCAAGCTATGAGGTTGGTAGGGCGGCAGTAACAATGCTTATCTTTAAGTATGAATAAGAACAACTATTTATTATCTGAACCTTTTGAATCTGTAGAGGTTTCTGCACATGCATATCTTTTATCAGGTACAAGTCTAACAAATTAACTGATAACTACCTAAAATGTATCCCTACATAGCTACATATCCCCACATAGGCCACTTTATTATATTTTGAATATTTTTAAGATACATATATATAAAAGGTAATTCAAAATATAACTCCTTATTTTTAGTAAAATTTTTGCAGTGACAATTGTGTTTATTTATGAGCTACCTCAACCATGATTTTTAAATTATCTTGACAGAGGAACTGAGTTAATAATTATTCTTCTTTTCACCCTAGTATTTTCTGGTTTATGCTATATTTTTTTTAAACTTACTTTGACTATAGTCACATCTTGCACTGTGACAACAGGAAAACTAATAATTCAGAGGCTTTTCAGATCTGTCATCTCACCCAACAGACTGTGCATAACTCCATCAATTACTTGTACCATTCTATTAGGCCATTTGCCAGAAATTCACTTTTTTCCTGGGGGAAAACAATATTACTTGTCAAATCAATAAACCACATATTCATCATACAATATCTGGAATACTATATGGTCACAACTCAAATTTCTGTGGTTCGTCTCTGAAAGATTGGAACATTTTAATTTGACTATATAGATCTGAGTTCTATATTATTTGGTCTCATGAGATAAAGTTACCATTTTTAGGCTTTTTTTGGCTAGAAAATTTACCCTTTTACAATTTTTATTCTCAGAATTGACTTGGTTGTCAATAAAAAGTTATTTCAAAGTGAAACACTGATATATATATATATATATATATATATATATATATATATATATATTGCACAGGACTGTTACCTCTCTTAGTGTCAGTCATGCTTATGGCCATATTATGCTGGACCTTCCTGGAATTTCCTAAAGGAAAATATTGGTACTGTGTAAAACTAATGTTTATATACCAAGAGTATCTTAAGATCAGCCCATGCAGAGAGTCCTGTATAGAACTCATTCCTGCTGGCAAAATTCTTTTGTGGCAGAGAGGAACGCTGCAAGCTTTCTGCAGAATTTATTCTCTACTAAAGTTCCACAGGCTGCTTTTTATTCCACACACTCCCTGGCTCATGCTTGAGCAACATCTGCAATGTGTGAGGAGGCCATTTGACAGCAATGGCCCTGACACACGGATCTCCTTTTCCTGCCTACTTCACATTTCTCCCAGAGCTCTCCAGCTCTAAGCAAAGGGAGTGCATGCTAACACTAGTGCTAAAATACATGCCTGGGACTACAGTTTAAAATGGTTTTTCCAATCACATTAGTTTTAAATATGGATAGCCTTCTAAGGCATGTCCCCAGTCTTTCCCACTTAATTGTTTGCATTTTTCCCCAAGGTAAGTAAAAGATTTTTAGTGATACACTGCATCTGTACCACTGTACTGGTAAGAAAGTCAGGTGGCGTCTCCATGTTCTTACAATTGTTTGTGCTGTTCATTGTATACATGTGTAGACATCAGCATGCAAACACATGAAAATATTCTCAAATTGTTCCTGTTTGGTTTGCAATAAACTCAAATAAACAGTTGCTGTCATTTAGACAACATCTTGACCTTCCTCCTTGGTAACGGGAAGCACAGAGGACATAGCCTTCCACAGCACATATTTTAGCATTTCATTGCAATTCCCCTGTGTTGATGAAAACAACATATTTTGAATAACATGGATCTGCTAAGAGAGCTGCTTTTGTTTTTTTTGGTCCTTTTTTATTTGGCCAGAAGATACTGGGAACAATGTTCTAAAATTTTCTGTGCTATTGTGCACAGAAGAGGGGTTATTAATGTTTAGGCCAGACTGTACTTGGCTCAAGAGGATTAACAGGGATGTCAAGTTCTTAGCCAAGTCAATCTCCTCCACTGACAAGTTATAACAAACTTATTCCTAATAATAGCATCACTTTGAGAGGAGTTTTGGCCAACAAATGACATCTGATCTATTGCCTTCAGTGCTGTGTGTCTGATTTTTCAGAGTTGCCCTGTCTTTTATGCCATTTCTACCAACTTGAAAAGCTTACATTTATATGACCATTGTTTACTCAGTAAATACATGTTTATCTCTGATGTTAGAAATTTAATAGTGTTAATAGTGTTAAGGACTTAATAGTGTTAAGGACTATGCCATAAGTGAACTTGGCATTACTTAAGTCTGTGTACTAGAGGAATTCTAAGTGCTTCAGTTCTTTAAAAATGGATTTTTCTTTGCACT
This sequence comes from Chloebia gouldiae, assembly GCA_003676055.1. Taxonomy (NCBI): domain Eukaryota; kingdom Metazoa; phylum Chordata; class Aves; order Passeriformes; family Passeridae; genus Chloebia; species Chloebia gouldiae. Next base: position 20,921,103 of record QUSF01000004.1, on the reverse strand, counting down.
AGAAAGCAATATTACTTTATTTCTGCTGACTGGAGAAATAAGCTAAGTTAAAACTAAAGTTAGAGTTGTATAAATCAGTAATTTTAGATTACAAAATACTACTGTGATATCATAGTTATTGTCAAACTAGTTATTAAAATTTACAAGAATTATAGAATTATATAATGGATAAAATTAAATTAAATATGGTATGAAAAGAACAGTTAGATAAGTAAATATTTTTACCTCTGCCTTATGTCTCTGTGGCGTTCTGGAAGTGGAGGGAAAATAATTTTTAAAACATATGAAATATTTTAAACAATTTTCTTTCCTGCAATTAGTGTTAGGGTGTTTTGAATGCAGTAAGGATCTAGTTGTAGCATTTTCCAAACATTATGAGAGTGACAGGGAAACGCATATTTGACATGATTTCAAGAAATAGTGAAAAAGACAAACCATTCTTAATGGACTTAATTTACAGAATGAAAAAAAAATCAGACTTTGGAAGAACTTCTAGTGAACATCAACCATATATTCCAAATATTTTCCTTTTTTCATGGGGAGATAAGTAGTACTGAAAATAACGTGCCCTTAGGCAAGGTGGTATGTCAATTTCTCATACAGGCTGTGGTGCATATATACCTGAATTTCTGCTCTGTAGCTCTTGAATAAAAAACCTGAACATAGAATTCACTTTGAAGGCCATGGGTTTTGTTGTTTCTTCATAAGGAAGTGGACCAAATTTGGGCTGAGAAACATCTGCCTCTAACAAGCTTTAAAAAGAAATTTTAGCAAGCAGATTTTAAATAGCACACAATGGCAGACAAAAAAAAATATAAAAGAAAAAGAAAACAAAAAAAGCAGTCATTCTGTAAATCCTAGTAGTCCCTGCCAGCAGTTTAATCAAGAATATTACAAGTAGCATTATTATACTTCTATTAACTGATCATTATTTATCCTGACATGCTGATCTTAGACAAATCTCTACAGTTTTTGCTTTACTTACCTCAAAGTAGGGATTTTCAAAGTGCTGGAAAGGTTACAGAAATATGAATGGTTGAAATGGTTGCATGAATCAAAAAAACCCCAACATCATAGTTCTGTTGGGTTGCTGTCTGTGCCAGCTGAGCCAATCAGTGCTGCTTTTGGCCATATTTTGTGGAGGCAAAGCCTTTAAAACGCTTTCCATGCACATAGAACTAATTTTCCACGATTAATATGACTACTAAAGAAAGCTTCTTCTGTAAGGAGTTTGCCTAAAATGACAAGGTAAATGTTTCGCATACCTGCTGCTGCCCATTGTATATATTCCTGCATCTTATCCCCTGGTCTTCCAAGCTGAAAATTTCTCCACTCGTACCTTTTCATATTGCATAACTCAGGAAGGAAGTTAAGGGTTTGCAACTTACATTTGTAATAGACAATTTAAAGGTAATGCTTTAAAAGGTGGGCGAGTGACACCAGAGCCATAGTGGCTTGGAGTGAAGAGAAAGTGGCTGGCAGGAGGAATTCTAAGTGGTTCAGTGCTCTAAAAATAGATTTTCCTTTACAATAGCAAGCAGCATTATTTTCTTTCTGGAGAGTGGGGGGATTAGCTAAGTTAAAACATAGACTTAGAATTGTATAACTCAGTAGTTTTAGAGTACAAATATTCCTGGAGATGCATGATACTGAAGCTGTGCCAGGTAGACTGGAGGGAGGATTCAGATCAGCAAATGTCATGCTGGCTGATAAAAGAAAAAGAAGAGAAAAGCAGAAGAGGAGGTGGAGCTTCAAGGATGGCTGATGAGAACTAGCTTTGGTTAAAGTATTTGTAGAATAATAGGAGCATTCACTGTTTTGAAAGAGATTTATCTCTATTGCTAGACTTGTTATTGAAATTGTAAAGTGATACTATTCATGAATACTCATTTTTCTGAATCTGCTGTTCAGTTATGCCAAGCATATCAATCAGGTGTACCTTTGTCAGTTAATTAACATTTGATTGCATTAAACAGAGGGTGTTGAAGAGAAGGTTTCTTTCCAGAGGGGGAGTGGTATTTGTGTGATTTCTTTGGAGGGGGAGGGATGTGTTCTTAGTAATTATTGTCAGCTGTGAGAAAAGTCAAATTGTAACTTGTTAGTATGTATTTTTGTGCTACTCACCACTCTTTATGGCCGCAGTAAGATTGTAAAACAAAGGCAGCAAGTGTATCAGCAGCTTAATTCTCAGCCATACCATATACTGCATCTGGAAATGTAAATGGTGCCTGTGTAGAAGTAAAATACATGAGGGAAAGGAAAGGAAAGGAAAGGAAAGGAAAGGAAAGGAAAGGAAAGGAAAAGGAAAGGAAAGGAAAGGATGGAGAGAGAGTGAGAAGAAAAGTTATAGAGTATATATCTGTAACTATTTGATAGCATTTTGTAACATAATATACTTGATAGCATTCAAACTAATGAATGATTTGGTTAAGAAAAATCTGTCTTTTCTTCTTCTCCTAGCCATATAATAACAAGTCGCTCATGGAAATGGACTGATAGTGAATTCAGACATGATGGAAGGAGATACTATACTCCTTCACATTATATAGAATTAATCTATGGAATTTCATTTTGTCATTAAATTATTGAGTCAAATATCTTAATGAGATTGTAAAGGAGTGTAAATATAGAATGGGCAGCTGTGCCAAGAGAGAAGGTTAGTCCTAATGAATGTCAGTGGAGAGCAAACTTAATTCTCTATGATCAAATATGTTGTCTGCTGAAAGGACAGGGGAAATTTTCCAAATTCAATGCACAAATGGCTAAAGCAAGATGGAAAATTTCTGTCTTTCACTGAGGCAATTAAACATGAGCCAACGACACACTCAAGGCACATAAAAAATAGAAAATATCTGGGTATCTTTTCCTTACTCATCATTCCACTGTTGAAAATGAAGCTGCGGTGTCAAAACCAAATTGTTTTAATTCCTTGACAAACCATTGTGTTGCAGCATAAAAACTTATCACGAGTATGATTTTGTGGATAATTATAACTAGCTTTTCATATGTTGTATTTAACATATACATGTTTAGTTAGACAGAGTTGACCATGATAAATTATATTTCAATAAAGAAAACACTCATATTTCAGGCCAGTTGGGTAACAATATTTCAGAAGAATACCCTTTCTTTAATCACATACTTTGATGGAGAAATGCGCATGAGCATGTCAGTACAACTCAATTCTTTCCACAGGGACTGACATCTTAAACTGCTCTACACAGTGAATCACCTTGTCAAATAAAGTGCAAAATGGAAAACTGTTTTCAAACTCATCTGATAAAATGACATTTACAACAACATGTTTGAGATGATACACTGATAATAATAAGACTTAGCCTTTCATGGTACTTTGAAAGTTTTATGCAATAATATGTTTTCTTTCATTGAAGACAATTCTGTACCAGGGCTTTTACTTCACGAGTCCGGAGAGAAACTGTTTTGCATGCAACTGGAATTCTTAATTTAAAATTTTTCTTAGGAAAAACCTATATAGTTTCAACAGCAAGCCAACTTATATATCCTCACACAAAGATTCAAGTGGTTCTTTTAGAATATGGTATACACTAAAATTATTTTTTATGTTTTTTCAGTCATGGTCAACAGTATTTATCTTTACTGATTCTAACTGTGACAGTAAACACACTAAGGAAATATATCTCAAAGTATGTCTTAAGCTTCATAAAATTAAAATAATGATATCATGAAAGTTTATGTTAATTTTAGAAATCTACATTCTAATAATTATGTTTTATTATATACTCATGAAGTTTATGCAAAGACAAAAAATTCCAGGAACATACTTCCTGTCACTCTTGCACTGCCAGAACAATGTTCTTGATTTGCCCTGTCTCAGCTTCTTCAACTGGCACCTGTGAACAGAGGCTGAGATTTCATCAAAACAGATCTGCAGCTGAACCCTGGCTTCTGTGAACAGGAGCTGAGATTTCATCCAGCTCTTCTAAAAAGAAGTTTGACATGACATTTTTAGAGGTATTAGAACTGCAGTTATTTAGTGTCTGCAACAAACACATAGAGATCTGGTGCTGTGGAAAAATGGGCCTCTGGGGAAAATCTTGACTTTCAGCACTGAATATGTGTGTTGAGCAGGAAAACAAAGGCTTAAAAATGTGAGAGAAACTTTCCAGACACGCTGGTGAATGGCAGCTGACAGTCTTTAATAGGAAAAAATGAAATGACAGATCAGTTCCTTGGAAAGTGGTATTTTATAAGTGATGTATATAAGTCAGCGCATGGAGTAGAGTGATTCGGTGTGGCTTCTGCACAACAAAAGAAAACATTTCTCAAGGTAGGTGTGGGCTACAAGGAGAACTATTGCAATGTCTACAATTATTGAATTGTACACTTGAATCTACAAACTAGCCCATAAATATACCATCTTTACAATATTATTTGCTGAAACATCAGTTTGGATAAAAATGTCCTTATCTTATGCTTCATTACCAATGAGACAACACACCAAAACATTCAAATGAACATATCATTTGAGTAATTTTCTCCAGTCCTTTTGTGACTATATGGTTATTTTTGCCTTGCACTAGAGGTGACAATACAGTAGTTTTTGGGAGAATATGTGTTTGTTCTTAAAAGGTAAAAAACAAACAACCCCCAAAACTTCCTCTATATACCTTCTCTCAAATAAACAAATTTGATGTTTCTCATCAGCCAAATTTTAAAAAGAAGCAAACCTACATAGTATAAAGTTCTTCCATTTATGCCCACCCACTTTTAAAGATATGTCTGCAGTCCATAACTGGAATTTCATTGTGACAATCTTAGTGAACAGAAGCCAAGCTGTTCCTACACCAGGATCCCTAAACAGTGGTTCTGAAAAAGGAGCTCTTGCTGCTTTATCTACTAGTAATTTCTACACCATAAAGCAGGCTCCAGACTCTCATGATTTATTTGGCATATTAGGAAATTCTATTCTCAACACAGAGAACATGGTTAGAATGAAAAGCGGGGGAAAGATCCTTGAGTATTTCTTCTTCTGCAGTGTTGGGAAGTGGAAGCTGGATAGTGATGTCTTCTATACACTAGGGAAAAGCAGTATATAAATAAATAAGTGGTGACACAAGATACAATATGGGAACTGGATGAGACTAAGATACAGTTGCTTAAAAAAGGCAGTACTGTTATGATGTAAAACACACCACAGTGGCCCCATAAAGAGCCAGTCTTTATGCAAGATAACTTTCCTTTACATAGCTGAAAACCAGAAACAACTAATTGGAACTCATAAAAGTGCTAATGAAGTGGGATGAATCTGCCTAAAGAATAAGGCAGCCAGCACCTGTTTGAAGTGTGACAAATGACAAAGAAGTACTGCAGTGCCTTTGCTTAGTACAAAATTTTGTCTGCTTTAAAAAGGCATAGTGATTTTCTCATGCTATAGTAGTTTCATCGAGACTATATTTCATCATCTGTCAAAGCCAAATACTTTTGGCTAAGTAGCATTCTAGCATTTAAAGTGTGGTAAGCTTGCTATGATGTTGCATATTACTTAATATTTTTCATTACCTCAATTATCTAATTCTAGACATAGAAATCTATTTCAAGGTTCAGTTAGAAATAGGAGGTTTAAAACAATTTATTTAATAATTAAATCTTTTCTTTCTACTGTTGTAAGTATTTTGGGAAAAGGAATATAAATATATAATAATATAATAATATATAAGTATATTCCTGAATTCTAAAGAAATTTATAAATTATATAATACATTAACTAGCTATATATTTTAATTTGCATTGCAATTTGTGATCATTGCTGCCAACACAAGATTTTGCAGAATTTAGATCCTTTTCACAATTCAAGCTTCTAAATGCACAGTGTAATAACACATGACAAATTGCCCTTTAGTACTGGCTAATGACAGACACCAAGTTTATTTGTAGCATACCATGTATATTAAAATAAACACAAAAAAAAATACAGGAAAATATCTTTAAGTGGATCTTTCCAATAATTCTCCTGGATTAGAAAATAGGCTAGTGCCTTGATTTCAATTCCTGGCCATTTGTGCAAGACCAAGATTTTAATTTTTTTTAAGACAAAAATGAAATAGTTATTGCACTATTAACTTGTTTTAAAACCTAAGAATTAAAAGCATTTATATAAGTAATTTCTGAAAGGCTTAGTTTTAATTAATGTAAAAACAGAAGCTTTATTTTTTTGCATATTTATTACTCTGTGTATTTCTAGAGCTTGTATATAAACTCTGGGCAGATGAATAATTTATTAATTCTAAAAAGTGCACTTAGTTTTCTTGTCCCAATCACTGCTGGCCCCTTTGCTCTCACCATGGCTAGACAAGCCCATATTTCTGCAGAGAACAAAAATCTCTTATTTCCCCTCCCTTTTGAAAGGCACAGAAAGCTGACCATAAATACATGGAAGAAAGTGTAAAGAAAAGCGTGTGTCAGAAAGGGGACTAATGTGGGGCTCTGCAGCAGTAGTAGAAGAGAGACAGTCTTTGCTTACACTGCAGCAACCTGGAATTTCCTTAAAATCAGTCCAATAAGGCCAATATCCATGTTCTAAGGCTGCCCAGAGGAAAAGGTTTGCCAGACTGTAATCTTTGTGGAAAAATTCTTCCTTGACCCTTTTTGCCACTGTATGTCTACGACAGCACAGGGAGGTCAAAAGTGCACTAGTTGTTAGAACCAAAGATGAAGCTTAACCAGACACTGAGAGCAATGATTGTCAAATAGCTCCATTTGCAAGACAAGAAGTGTATCCTTAGCAGAGCAAGAGGGATGAAAGAGATTATTTTCTAGGGGTCACATTTGTTCTTCTTTTTTGACCTCTCTCAAGTTTGCAAAAGAAGCAGTCACTTTTCTATAGCAAAGGGGTGCAACAAAGAACAGGACTGTGCTTTCCTCATCTCTTTGCTAGTCTTCCAGCCTCAGTCTTGCCTCTCTTTCTCTTCCATAAGAGCCAGTGAAAGCAAAATAAGTAAATACAGAAATTAAAAGGACAGTTTCAAGTGCCTATAATTTTACATTTTGAAGAGCTTCTTAGAACCTGGATCTGGATTTGGGTTAGGGTTTGGGTTGCTTTTTTTATTACCTCCCCTCTTTCTATCTTTAGTACCAGTATGGTCATCCCACCTAGGAGCCTTACCCTTCCTTCTAGAAAGGAGCAAGCTGCTTCTGTTTTTCATTTTGAGCTGCTCTGTGTTTTTTATTGACTATCACTTGAAATGAACTAACTCGATTTAATTTCTGGTTCCCGTAAAAAACTTCATTCTGGGTGTTGGAACATTGCAAGGGACTGGCAGGTTGTAAAGCCATGCATATTCCTGCCTTGGCTGGCAGGGCCCACTCCACCAGGATACAAATACAAAATGTTGCGTTAAGAGAGACCCTTAATAGGTACTCAGAGTTCTGAAGACACTGCTGTGGTAGTAAAGCAATTTTTAGAAGTATCTTAGTTGCATTTAAACCACTTTGATTCCTCTTAGAACCAGGCAAAACATATCCAAAAGCTATTCTAGTTCTAGAATGTTAAGGTCTTGAACTTGAAATAACAAATAAAGTTTTGAATAAACTGAAGGTGGTAAGGTGAATTATTTGTCAATCAAAATGATATGTCTTTTTTTAATAATTAGTGAGTATGAAACACCTTGCTTCTCAGCTTTTTCATAAAACATCAAGATGGTGGATAAATGAAGCAGTTATTATAAGGGACAGTATGAAGTAGTTACTAATTTTTGTACTTCTCCACTGTGACCTAAAATTCAAGTTTGACCTCATTTTTAAAGATCAAGGAGAGGGGAAAGAGAAGTTCTAAGCAGAGGTGACTAAGAAATATGTTTCAAAGCAATTGTCTGAAAATACAGGATAAAACTCTCAAAGTTACCAAAAAAACACCAGCTATTAATTACATTTTCAAATACTCCCATCTTGACAGAATAGTTAACAATTTAGATGTCACTTGATAAAACTTCCCCATAGTGGGAAGCTCGGACTATGGCCAAGCACTTCACAACTATGCAAAAATAGTTTTTTAAAATGCAGCAAGTCAAGTAATATCTAAGGCTAAGAAAAGGGAAGAAATTCTGACAGTAATGGGCTACATTGTTTAGCTTCAAATGGGATTTTGTGTACCTTTGGAAAGCTCTCTATCATAGGAATGGATTCTGTGATTATTTTTCTTATGACTTTAACTTATGTTTTACTGTCAGTCATCAGTGTTTGTTTAACACAAGGAAAAGTTCTGTTTACACATTCCCTCAAACTACTTGGCTAAACTTGCTATCCATTGGGTGCCTCAGAGGATAAATTATTGAAATCTAAGCAGACAAATACCTTGTGCTTATTCCCATGGCTAACACAGAATTTTGCAGTTAGAACGAGCTCTAAGCCGAAATTTTATTCAGTGGAAATCTATGCCTGCCTTATAAAGTAAACAGGTTCAAGTTGCCTCTCAAGTTTGGGAGGAGCCCTTAAGAATCTGTAAATGTGGGAAGGATAGGCTGGTTGTCCCTGTGAGCCCACTGAGCAGGTTTTCAAAGGTGCTTTTCATAACTAAAACTCAAGCAGGCAACTTCCATGTTGCAAGGATAACCTAGGAATTGAGATCTTTCAAGGTATTGCATCTTGTTCTTGAATTTATTCACATCAGATAATGTTCTTCTGAAGAGAGTAAAACAATAACTTTAATGGGACAAACCTGTCACTACTTTATTCAATTTCTGGTCTTGTTCAAAACACTGTTTTTCTGATAGTTAGAAACTTTCTGATTTATTTTCTATGAACAAGAATCTCTATCAACAAGTTACTAATGACAGTTATGATGTATAAAATATTTTATAGCTAAGACACAATAACTTTCTGTCTTCTTTAATAAAATATATTAAAAGGGTTTTAATGTCCTCAATCTTTTAATTGCCACATTTCCTTGATTCTATTAATCCTTGCCTTGTCTAAAAATTGTACCCTCATTCTTCCTGTCAACAGCAACTATTCCTCTCACTGTTTACAATTCCTTTTAAAAGCTCTGAAGATATAGCATTTGTTATCAAGACTGACAAAAGAGCCTTTCCCCCCCTTTTCTTAGATAGGTATCTTCTAAGAAGTTTTAGAACTTTTAAGTACACCCCTAATGTCATAAAACACCTTTAAAAATACCCTCTTGTTTCACTTCAAGGGAACAGGGGGGAAAAAACAACACAAACTAATCCATTCTTACAAAAACAAGATCTGAATAGAGAAATGCCCCTGTAGTGCTGCTGTACACACTGTTGGCTCCCTCCACATTCTCTGCAGCTCTAAAAGAAAGAACATCATGATCTAGTGCAAAATAACTGCATGTAGGTCTTAAAACTGGAGATCTTAATCCACATTTGAGTATTGAAACATGAGAGTTGTTTTTCAGAAATTCTGATCTCCCCTATTTAAATGACAGATTTCAAATTAGGTCATGTAGATTGAATTTAGGCTCCCAAACTTGAAACACCTAATTTAGGCGCCCCAAAGTCATTAAATCTGATGATCTGAATGCTTTTCAGAGCTCTCAGAAAACTTTTAATTATCAAGGCCTATATTAAATATAACTTTCACAAATAACATGGCTTGTGGCTCTACCTCCTCAGTTTTCTTTCACTCTCTGTGCTTTTGAAACTAAAGACTGTCCTTCATTGTAGCGACGGAGTTTTAAGCAAAATTCAACATATAGCTTAATACTACTGTAATACAAACTGACTGTGATATGGACTATGCTTTTAGCAATGAGTACAAAATCCTATACTTAGTCCACTCTTTTCCTTCTCCTAAATCTTCTGCAAAGCACATTTTAAAGAGCAGGCATGACCTAACTCATTGTGCTCAGCATGTTTTACAAACTCAGCAGAGATATGGAGCACACATAGAAAAACCATGCATCTGCCTTGACATAAATCAGAAATAATCAAGACTATCACAGTTTGACCTCTGAAATAGCATTATGGAAGTATATAACGGACCAAGCTAGGGTATGTTGTAGTTTAATTACTTCGGAAATATCTGAGTGACAAATAGCAATGATTCATTTAACAGCAAAAAAGTTATGCAAAATGTATCAAACCTAATGAAGATCCTACTGCAATTATTTCCTTGTGCTTGCTAAAACTTTCAAGATCCAGATGCTCTTCCAATAATTAATTGCATAACTTACCACGCTTCTCTGATTTTTTTAATTATTTGCTTTGGAGAAAGGAAGCACTCAAGTTAGTTTGGGTTTTTAGGCACAACAGTAGTTTTTTAAATACAGAGATTACACCTTACATTATCTTTCTAATTATACATTACTCTCTAAAAAGTAATTCATTTCACAAAATTCAATACAATTGGTTACTCTGCACCCAGAAGGGGTTACTGTGGTTGTAATGATTATCTTGCAGTGGGATAAAAGTAAATAAGTTGCTCAAGAAATAAAGACTTAATGCAAATAATCAACTATATGGTTGGCATTTATTATAACACACTCCAACAAAAGTAAAAGCATAATATGATATCCGGAGTGCAACAATAGAACCAGCTTGTTCTGAGATATGATAATGTTATATGATACCAAAGATAATATCCTGACTGCATATAAACAAAGTCATTGATAATAAGAATTTACATATGGTCTATATTTACAGGAAGGACTCAGAAAACAGAAGGAATGTGCATTATCCTCACAGGTACCAGTGCCATTCAAATTTCTAAGTCAGCACTTCATACTGGGTGATGTCAATGCTGTAGTTAGAATATGCTTGGAATTAACTTGAATGTTCAAGGTGTTTTTGTTTCAAATTCCCTAGGAAATTTTCCAATTTCCACCCCCCTAGGTGGGGAAAGTTCAGCTTTAAAATCCAGGGGGAAGTATCTGCTTTCACTGAACTCTTAATGAAAAAGACTGAGGATTTAAACCCAGGTCTTTTGTACTACATCCAATCCAACAAGTCTTAACTGGTGCAGTTACGTTCACAGTCTTTGTCCTTGTGAATATTTAATAGTTTAATAGACACGACTAACAAGAATTTCCTTTCCAAAATCCTTGCAGTCTTGTGGTTGCAACATGAGCCAAACAGTTGAAAATGAATATTCAAATTTCCTGAGGCAGAACAATTTAAACTTTTTCTCATATTTGAGAAATGCTCTTGTCACAAAGATATTGTAGATAGGACAGTATTTTCTTTTGAAGGAAGACCAGTCATCCCAACAGTTCTCAATCTTTAGGGGGACAAAATTATTTCCTAATATATCATAAATCTTCTTCAGTTTAGAAGGATGGTGTATAAAACTCTCCCTTATTTTGAAAGACTTTATTTGAAAGGTATTTGTATGGTTATATAGCCGGGCTGTTAGCTGAAAACATTGACATATTTTCTTCAAAATTACAAATGCATTAAATTTCATTGTTTTTCTTTCTATTTCTTCACCAAAGTTGCATATTTTATCCAGATGAGATAAATTATTTTTGGTGGACAGTTTTTATTCTAGTAATGTGGTGGGGAGTTTCATTTTAGTTTGTCTCTTTTGGGATGTTGGTTGTTTATTTTAATTAATCATTTGTTCTGACAATCCCAAGCAAATAGAATCTATCTGGAATATTCAAGAAGATTTTATAAAACATTTTAAAATTGCTTTGAAGTTCTTGTTCAGAGCACAAGTGCATGTGCAATGGTACACTGTCACAGTGTCCAAAAAAGCCACTGCAAATGAAATGCTCTTGCAGCTTAATGAAACAAGCAGAGTTTATAATCTTATTAAGCTGATGGCCTGCCTATATATAAAGCTTCTCATGGAATTTGTATATAAATTTGATATTCCCAGTACCAGAAGAATATTTATTTTTCTGCAGTTAGGTCTCTTTAACAGAAAGGGAAATAAAGCACAAAAATTGGCGTTGGGGAATTAATTCATGAGGAGGTATACTGAATCTATATGAGGTGAGCAACTGACAGAACAGCTATAAACAACACTCAGTAATAAGAAGAGAGTTTTACGTTAATGTTTCTTGGCCTGCTTTTGAGGAAGGCTATGTCAACAATCTTAATGGCAGATTTAGTCTCTGCCCCTGTAAATCACTCTGGCTGTAAATAAGAATCTGTCTATGTGGATGTCTTCACTGAATTCGGGACCACTAAGTGTTGTATTTTTGCTGGAAAGATTAGGAGTCAGTTCAAACTGTAAATCTGAATAAATTTGGGTACTAATCAGGCAGTTCTAACACCAGCAAAACTCTCACTGACTTGAAGGGAGTTTTGTGCATGTAGAGAACAGGATTAGCCCCTCACATGGTTATTTTCTCAGAGAAAATATTAATGGAATAATACACAATGCATTTTTTTCTGGATTTAACATTTTTTGTTTTAAATAGTTTTGTCCTTTTTGGCATTTTCACGTGCGTATAAACTCTCTGTGTTATTCTATAGATCTGAAGTCCACCGGACTTAAGGATCTTTTTTCACCCTTTAAATCTATGTCATAGAGCTCAAAAATGGCTTCTGATCTCTCTTGATATTATTTCCCAGATATTTTTATCATGCTATTAATTTATCATTAATGAGAATAGCCCACAACAGAACAGCTGTGACACAGCTATTTCTGAGAACTGCATGCTGATGGTACCTTAAATTCACTTAGTGGGAATCTACACAGAATCTGTAGATCTAGTGTATCTATAAATGACAGATGTAGCTCCACTTCCTGGTTGGTGCCTTACCAAAGTCAATGAAACAAATGAATAGAACGGGTATCTTCCTTGTCAATCTAAATCAACAAAGCCCTTTTCTAGACAGAAAATTAAAGCTATGATAGAAAATATCTAATAATGCAGGTTAACAGCTACTGTATTAGAGATATCCATGTAGGTAGAGGCTTAGCTAACTGAACTAATACCATAGGAAAAAAGAGATTTGAACTCCAGCAATAATATTTATTTCATAAATACATGAGTATCATATATTTTATTTAAGTGTAAGAAGAAGAGACTAACCATTGCAGAGGTCTCCAATGTGAATGACAGTTTTGCTCTGAAAACAGTCAATCCAGTCAGTGAATTGGACAAGTAGTAATGGGCAAAATTGGACAATTATTACTAATTCTACTATGTAGCTCAATAGAAGATTTCAGCCTCTAAATTACCTTGCAAAAGTACTACTTTACCATGAAAACAGAGGATTTGATTCATAGCATGCTTTGAGAAGAATAGGTAATGGGAAAACTGTAGAAGTTAGTGAAAGGTTTTTTATGTTTTAAGTGTGCACTAGCTCCCTTACACCATGGCATATATCTATGGACATGCTCAAAGCATGACTATCAGGTGAAAAACTAACAGAAAAATTCAATTAGTGCACCAAAGACCAATGCTTATCTTACTATATCAAAGATATAATAAGAGAAAAAATTAAATTAAAATAATTTAAAATATTGCTTTATGTGGACACAATGAAGAACAACTTCCCTGTACTTCCCTCCTCCAATAAGACATTTCTTGCCTCTACCAAAAGTGCCTACAATACATGTCTATTTCCCTTGAAAGCTTCCTGAAAAATCGTAGTTGGAATATCTCTGGTTTCAAAGGAGTAAAATTACTACATGTACTCTGAGGGGAGGCCCAAAAAAGAATACCTGAACTTTGCATCATCTTGCTGCAACACATGCAATCAATGCCTATCATTGCCTCATAAGCTTTATTCAGTTTCATCCTGTTGTCTGCTCACTCTGTAATACCATTAATTCTACAGAGTGTTTTTTTCTTTCATGTGGAAAAATAATTATATCATGCAAATATTGTTATTCAGGTGCTGGGTACTTTATATTTTTGCTGGAATTTCAAGAGAAGGAGTGTAAACATGAGCAACAATTATTGAATGTATTTCCTTGTGTTAACATTACTTAAATTAGTCAGTTTCAAATGCTTTGAACAAGAAGTCAGACTAACTCCTATCAGATCCCTATTTTTACATAGCCTAGAAAATGCTATTTGCTTAAGAGTTCTGTGAGGAAACTGTAGCTAAAAAAGACAACCCTGAGTCTGTTTTCAAATATGTTTATTGATCCCTTTTTGGTTGTGGCAAGAATATTGCACTCTTGATTGCAATGGATTAATAGTGTCTGCACAGCATATTCCATCCTGCAATTACTTCTTATATATGGGTATTATGGCAATTATGTCCCCAAAATCACAGGACCAGTGCTCTGTGTAGACATATAGCTTTGTGTTAGCCTTTCTGCTACTTCCCATCTTTCTGAAATCTGAGCCAACATGTTATGAGGATTGTCTGGTCTACACAGGGTTGCAGGGCAATTCTGAAAAAATAGTGTAAAGGAAGTTCTTTATCTGTTTCTCTTGTATCTCAGGGAGAAATCTTGTGTCATTTGCATGTAGCAAAGCCCTTCACACTAATGAAAAAGTGATGGAAGAAAGAGACATGAGGAAAAAGTGTGAAGGAGAGACACAAAGGTTACAAGTGGTCGGAATTAATGTACATGTTATGATTTACATTTTATATATCACTTGGACTCATTTCCTCTCAGTCTCAAAATCACCCTCTGAACTCAGATCCAAAGATATTTTATTATAGACATCAGTACTACTTCCGCATGAAAACATCAAAATTTAATGCAATACTCTTGATAGGCAATTTAGAAATTGAGACACACCATTCTATGTCTTAAACAGGTTTCTAATTAATTACTGTGCTAGACTACTTGGAATTTCATCATACTATAGAGTAGAATCTAAATGGAACCTCAATTAAACCAGTTTTACACCAAATCCATCAACTTCTACATTTCAAATAAAAGGAGAAATACATGACAAAGAAAAAAAGGGACTCAATGCTAATATAGGGAACATAAAATGTGAGGTTGCAATCGCATAAATAATTTTCTATAATCACTGCCCTATGACAGATTCTTAATGACATCAAGATACACCACATCTGCAGTTGTACTGTTTATGTTGAAATGAGATGTACTTCAGGGATGTGACATCACAGTTGCATCACTTAAGGAGTTGTTTATGGATATGAATGTGGGATTTGTACCACAGATTCCTATGCTGCCACTCACTCACTTTCTGGTCAAAAATTAGCTGCCATATCTTTCCCAGTTGCTGATCATTTTCTTGCAGAAGTTCACCTACAACTTTTATAGCCTTAATTTGCTGCAGATCATTCATATTTAAGATGATTTATACTTATACTACCATTTTCATTTGGATTCAAAGCATGATTTTGAGCAGTAGATTGCAATGACTTCCACTTTCAAGACTTTACTTCACATTGCAGGTGATGTGAATGAACACAGCCTGCTCGGCTCTTAGGTAAAACATTTTTAAAATTATGGCCCAATGCCCTAACGTATAGGAGCTCTATCACACAGCTCTGATGTACAGCACCAGACTAAAGCAAATTTGAAAGAATAATTTTCCATCCTTGAGGTGGATATACATTAGAAAATTCATGGTATGGGTGCTGGATCAGATGTTTTCCTCTAGAGAACTGACTTAGCTTTTGTTTATATTATGAAGT